>OY997378.1:7569851-8769851 GCA_963921505.1 Phakellia ventilabrum
ACACACACACACACACACACACACACACACACACACTGTTTTCTATTTTATCACTGAGTTCGGATTCCTGTAGTCAATAATGGGTATTGCTCTGTAGCTACATGTGCTGGTACCAGTATGCAAAGCTCTGCTAAAAATGAATTCTTACTAATTGCTTGCAACAAGTAGTAACCACAAAAGATAAACAATGACATAAGCATCAACAAAGCACATGCTCTCTAGTTTCAAGCAACTGTAATATGGCACAAAAATGAAGTAAATCAGCATGTAGTCATTGGTATACACGCTCTTATTTATCTGTCTAGCCAGAAAGCAGAACCCAAACGGCAAGAACCAGACCATCTGATGCCGGGACAAAATGGACCTCATATCCTTACGTTAGCCTACTGCCTGCAAGCATAACCACTAAAGATATAGGTAGTTAACAATGAACGGTACTATGTAAGAAGTAAACAAGCACCTTAATAAAGCGTGTAAACTGGAGATCTCAAATTTACCACGTGCTGGACTCTACCCTGTGAGAGTGGCCCCGCCCTTTCTGTAGACAGTCACAGGTCGAGAGGTTAAAGGGGCCGAAACCTGTGGCTGCTCGATGATCAGTCTGTGGTACTCTCCTGATGACCAGCTTCAAAACATTTTTAGTATCAAATATATGTGTGTTTATGCAGTATAAAGAAGGGGTTGTTTTATTCTTGGAAGATCGACAATCTAGGCCTAAAACTAAATGTAAAAAAGTTTTGACTCATACAGCAATTGACAGGTACCCTGCCACAACCCTAAGCCATTTTCATTTACTCCCCACAAACCTCACAAACACACACACACACACACAAACACACACACACAAACACACACACCTGGGTGGCCTGCATGAGTTGTTCCCAGTGCCGGTCCCTGATGGCCGGGTTCTGCAGCTCCCCCACTGCCCTCAACGAGGTCACCATGTTCTTCACCAGCGAGTCCAACCCCGTGAAGGCATCCCAGGCACGCATTTCCTTATCCAGACCCCGGATATCCTGGTGGGCAGATGATACACAGGTAAGTATTATAGCAACCGCTATCACTTCATACACTGGGAATGAAACCACAGGTTTTGTGAGATTATGACTTAGCATCAACTCACAACCTTTGTCTATAAACTTTGACATTAGACTGTCCATCATTTTGCATAGTAAAAAGGTACTGCTAAGTAAGTACCTTCATTGTCCTGTTTTACAGAATAAGCACACATACATCCCTGACCACACCCACCTTGACAAACTTCTTGCAGTCCATCTCCATCTGCTCCACATTGATGTCACTCCACAGAGTGGTGTTCCAGTCAGCAAAGCTGCTCTTCACCTGAGAGAGTTACAACAACACGTATCAATGTGCAAGCAACCACTCATGCCCACGTTTGCCATCAAAATATTTTGTCCATTTGGGACTGTCCTCTGTCCACACGGCAGTCTATGGGGATATCCAGGACACCCACCTGAACACGTAATTTCACATTGTTCTTATCCATCCCGCCTGTACCATGGGTCAGTTTTTCCCCAAGTCCAGAAAGAAAGGGGGGGGGGGGGGGGGGTGACATGCAACTTTTTCATGGCATCAAAGTAATTCCAATGACCACATCAAAGGAAACCAAGTTAGGAAAAGGGGGGGGGGGGTTGGGGGGAGCACCCTGGTACCCCCCTTTGGGGGAAACACTGATGGGTGTCCCATGATATCCATGGGGCATCCCACAGTTCTGCCCAACCAAGGTCCATTGGACATCCATAGGACATCCCACACAGTGTGGAGCTGCTCTAGCTGTACCATCCATCTCATCTGTCCCACGGATGTCTCATGGTGTCCACACTTACCACATGTGCTAAGTTACATCATTCCATTACTTTGCCACTACAGCCATAGAACTGCTGTACCATGTAATCCCAGGGGTCTGTTACACAAAATTATTCTATCGTATGCATTCAATTAGCATTTGTAGAAAGTGTGCCATTTCTTACGAGCGTTCGGTGGAGAAAAGTTAGTGATGACTCCCAGCTCTGAAAGGTATGTCAGCCTACACATCGATGCAAAAGAAGCCAATACACTGATTGAAATGGGAAGTGGTGATGGTTAAGGTTGAGTGCATATTTTCTAACTACAGTGTGTTGCCTAGCAGCCTTCTGTGACGTTTACCACTCCATTTGTGATAGATAGCAGGATAGTCCACACATCAAATTTGGGCACTGGAGGCCTTAGGGCTCTGTACGACATGTGATGTACTGTAACAGTGTATCAATCTAGCCATTACTGTTGTAGCTGCTCCAATGACTTCTGGTGGTTAGGCAATGAGTATTAACTTGAAAATACAGGCTGTCTCTGATAATAGAAGGGGTTCTCCCCAAAGGCGAGTGCCATACCCATGCCGGGTCACTTATGTGGCCTCCCATGCATGCTACTTGAATACTTGTTTTACAATATGGGCTACATATGTGGCCTTCCACATATGCAATAAATTAAGAACATTTACTATCAAAGTACTATCTGTGCATGGCGACAAATGTTGCCATGACTTGGGAATGAAGTCGACTAAAACACTATTATTTACCAGTGCAATCATGTCCCAGAGGGTCTTCAGCATGACCACCTCCCTGCGGCAGTTCTTCAGCTGTTTGTAGTCGGGCATGTTGACCTCAAAGAGCCCGGCTGATTCATAGAGGGCGTTCATCTCCCCTTCCATCTCCTGGATGTCTCTACTGGCCTGTGGGAATGGTAGAGGGTGTGGTCACTGGAGATATGTGACTGCATGTGTACTGTCATATTACATACATGCATAATAATAAGTTCTAGCTATTCATGCAAAGAAGTTCAATTTTCTTGACACTAACAATTTTTCTTGCCACAACCTCATGAAAGTCTATACATGAAGCAGTACTTCATGCATGCATGAAGACTAATAAAGGATTCAGTTGATGGGTACTTTAATTTCTGAAGCAGAAAGGCTGTAGCCTTGTCTCCAGGCTCCCGCTTTTTTCAACTATGCTTTACCTTTGTGTACCTTCCTGTAATTGAATACAGCGGGGGCCTGGGAACAAGGCTCAAAAAGCTGCTTATGACAGGGAACTTCATTCAAATGATTAGCTCTTTTGCAGGGAGAGGTGTACATTGATCCAGGTATGAGACTACCATTGGAGCAGCTGTTCACACACAGATATGCACTGGACCAAAGATATGCATCATCAGCACTCACTTTATCAATACTGGCATACACTGTCTCCGAGTCAAACGGGAAGGGGGCTGCTTTCCGGAAGCTCTCTCGAAATTCATGCTGCTTCACCTGCAGGTGGGAGTGAGAAGATACCACTTACACTAGCTGTCAGTCACATGTGTGAATGGAGAAAATATTGAGAGAATAAAAAAACTCTGGAAAAAAAATCGAAGCTCAGCTGGAGACTGCAGGACCTTCTGATTACTAGTCAGAAGCTCTTCCTCACTCAGCTCCTGCAGCAGGCAAGCTTTATGTAGCTACGAAACCCACTAGTAGCACTTGCTTGTAAGTATTCTTCCATGCACATGATTACCTCAAGAAGACTTAGTGTAGCACACCCTGTTAGTACTACCCCTGCTCCCAGCTGTGGGCCTTGTTCTCACCCCAGCTTATACCTTGCATAGCTGAGGCAGGAAGGACTGGGTTGGGTAGCAAAGACTGGGAGCAAGGCCACTCAGCTGCCATGCCTTTATATCGTATTATGTCCCAGATTTTGCCTTGTATCATTAGTTCCACCAAGCAAGACAACATCTAGATAGCCTAAGGGCTGGGAGTGGCTGGGAGCCATGAAAACAAGCATTGTGGATTGAATTACTGTTGGGTGGGGGTAATTAGATATGCAAATGCCAATGCAGCAAGCCTGCATCTTCTGCAGCAAAGCAGCTTACACAGCACTGTATGTTCATGTATTTGATGCAGAGCCCGTTTTTACCAGCATCTTGTCTGTTACAGCTGTCTCAACGTAGTACAATTCTAGCTTCATCCTGTTCCTCGTGCAGTCTGGCCAAGAAACAAACTAGCCCCGAGAGTTTGTAAGATTTGAAGTCTTTTTCCTGCATTACAACTGTATAAAACTACTAACTAAGGTGCAACCTATATTAATTGTGCCAACTTTCTACCAGTATCCAGATCAAATCATTACATATTCTTCAGCTTCAGGTTCCCCCGTCCTTGTGTGTTCATTTATATGTGATTATGAGAATCCAAATCTTAAGCAGTAAATTCAATATGAGAGCTGTCAAGGTGTAATCATAATACAAATTTCTTAACAGACGGCAGCAGAAAAAGCAAAACTACAGGTGTGCATATACATATATAGTACTACAGGGCTCCACTTCATACAGTATATGTAGCTAAGTGCACTAAAATGTTGACAAAATTATATCATTGAGTTTCATGGTAGTAAAGTATTACTTGCTGAAACAGCCTGTACAACAATTCAAGCAGGGGTGCCGGAAGGCAGCTAAAAGATCCTTCTCCCTCCATCTCAACCACTGCTCCCAGTCTTGGTACTTTCAGTGTCGGTACTTTCAGTGTCGGTACTTTCAGTGTCGGTACTTTCAGTGTCGGTACTTTCAGTGTCGGTACTTTCAGACTCGGTACTTTCAGTCTCGGTACTTTCAGTGTCGGTACTTTCAGTCTCGGTACTTTCAGTGTCGGTACTTTCAGTGTCGGTACTTTCAGACTCGGTACTTTCAGTGTCGGTACTTTCAGTGTCGGTACTTTCAGACTCGGTACTTTCAGTCTCGGTACTTTCAGACTCGGTACTTTCAGTCTCGGTACTTTCAGTCTCGGTACTTTCAGACTCGGTACTTTCAGACTCGGTACTTTCAGTCTCGGTACTTTCAGACTCGGTACTTTCAGTCTCGGTACTTTCAGACTCGGTACTTTCACTCTCGGTACTTTCAGTGTCGGTACTTTCACTCTCGGTACTTTCGCTCTCGGTACTTTCACTCTCGGTACTTTCGCTCTCGGTACTTACACTCTCGGTACTTTCGCTCTCGGTGCTTTTACTCTGGCACTCCATCAGCACCAGGCCAATGATCACTACTACGAGAAGCAGCTTATGACTCATCTTGCTGGCTAACAAATGTCTCGAAAGGGCAGCTAGGTCGCACACACACACAAACTCCTACAGCAAACTGGCGCAACACTGCTCTGGTGCACTCCTGCTAATGTTTAAAATAATACTGTCTGATTGCTATGTGCATATATGGGATGTACAGGCACAGGTGTTGCTAGGCGTGAGCTGTAGCATGCTGAGGTGTGACCCAGCTAGTACACTCCAGTTGTTGTTTAGTCCTCTGTTTGCTGTATACACTATTAACCACACTCGTAATCTCCTATAATATTTGGCTGACAATGTAAGGTAGTCTAATTAAGAACACACGACCTCGCACACTATATGCCAGGATCTTACTGCTAGACCAGTTACATACATGCAATACAGAGGCATTGTAAAGGCTTATAAACAAATGTGGTTTTCGGAAGTATTTGGCCGCTATCGCGTGCAATGGGTTAATACACTCTAACTGCAAATGATGATAAATGAAAGATTTCCATAACTATGGCAATAATACTCTTTATATTCACACCCACTAGACATGGAGGGTTTCATTCAAGTTTGAAGCAAATTAGGCATTAAATAGATACTAGTGCATACATGGTATTCCATGCCGAGAGCCTCACGGGAATCGAGTTGCATTCAACACGCTGCTCAGCTGACCATTCAGCCAGTCCAAAGGCTTTGAGAATGGCGGTCATCACTTTCCTGCTGTCAAATCAGCTTTTACCCACAGTCGAAGAACCTCCCGCCGATGTTCCCTCCTCTCTTCGCTACTACTACAGTACCTTCTAGTTGCCTCGCTCGGCAATGACCTCACAAATTTATACACATTTTATCTGCAAGTCATGATCTCCTGGGGAGCAAGGCACGTGTTCAAACTGGGCGTTTTCAAACTTTATTACCGTGGCCTTATGGAAAACAGTACGCCGCCAGCCGCACGGCCACATGCACGGAAACGGAACAGAACTGGCTACAGACGAAAAGCAATAGTTTAAGATACTGGAAATGAGATTGCTACAGAAACTATAACCCTAATACACATAGTTAAAATTGGTGGGGAGCAAATTTGTAGAATGACACAGCGAAATTTACATTTGCTACATAAATGATGTTCGGATATCACATGCAGGTCTGGCTAGGAACCCACACCTAATTTCTTTGGAAATAATAGGCCAACGCATAAAAAGACTAATGGGGGGATAATAGGCGATTGCTTTTGTAAGCATGTCTGTAGAGCCTTCCCTGTGCCAGAGGACTCAGTAATTAGACTGCAGCAAAGTGGTGGTAGAGTATAAGTGGCTGTGAATTTCTCTAAAGGCCAGTGGTAAAGTAGAGAAATGCACTATGACTTGTACTTAAACGGTCATCAGTGTGAGAATCACATCCTAAACTCAGTCCGTCACATATGGCTCGTAATAAATGGAAGGAACAATATGGGAAAGTAAGAATAATGGAAAAGAATAAAAGGGCAAAATAAAAGAATTGAGGAATAGAATGACGGGAAAATTAAAGCACCCGTCCTTAGGTATGGCTAAATACTCATGGAGTTATCTATTATCACTGCATGACTTCAAATAAAATACTCATCTAATTCATATGTGCCATTTTGCCTGCTGGGGCTGCCGTCAGGCCAGGGTAATTACCACGTATACTAATTTAGAAAACTGGTTTGCCTTTATATGCAGTGCAGCAGTCAAAATGCTAAGGCTTTTGATGACCAACACATATAATTATTTGCTTATGCCTGCTTTTCAACTGTGTAATATGCACACAGATCTTTATAACCTGGTAAATTTTGTGCAACCGTACTTTTATCATACATTTTAGCCATCACTGCAGAATTTGAATTACCATGCATACACATCGCACACATACACAACAGATATATAATGATACCATTCACAGAACTCTGCAAAGAAAGTACTCTACTGTCTTTGACGATTAGGATAACATGATGTAAACAATAGCTATCAATTACAGGGCAGCCACATGAGAGATCTACACCCATGCGGATGTGCACATGCAATACATTCAGCAATGTGGGTAGCCACTTATGGACAATGAGAGATCTAGACCCATGCAGGTGTGCACATGCATACAAACTTACGTCAAAGGTGGTGAGCTTCCTCCTGATAATGCCGACCTCAGCAGCCTGCAGGGGAGCTACAGCCTGCTTCATCAGTACCACCTGCTTCTTCACATTGTTCCACTGCTCAGGTAGCTCCTGCAGAGAGGGAAGGGTGAGGTAATCCTGGGTTCACGTAGGAGGGGCAGGGGGCATCCCCCCCCTTGGGGATTTCAACCCTTCAAAATTGAATGCCGCTCACTATATGCATGCCCTCCCCCCCTTGGGGATTTTCCCACACAAAATACTGTAGTGCATGTACATGTAAGTATTTCCATATAGGGGAACTATTGCACGATTGCTGGAAGATCTCAGTTCCAGCTTTTACACAACTGCTATAATTTTAGATGTCTCACTCTGGCTCCCTGAAGCTGTCACTAACTCATATCTCAATAAGCAATTATCACAAGCAATCTACACCACCACTACTTTTTGATCAAAAGGCCTTAAATCAACTTCATGCAATCTTGAGTGTGATCCAGGAGGGCCAATCAGATTGCCGTCTATTGCTGTACTTCTGTACAGTCGAGAATATGCCATTCGTCCCTCAAGCTCACCCAATCACTTCTGAATCTTTTCCTAATGCCTCTAAAGAAAATGGGTACTGTGATATCTTACACACTAGGCATTACGTAAAGGATCGTCAGCGCTGGCTGCATAATTACCATGAATGCAGAGAGATCTGTGAGTTCCTAGCAGACATACGTCAGATGAGCATCCCTAGCTTGCAGATGCGTATAAGTGTACCATGCATTTGGTGCTATATGCTCCTGTCAGAGTTCCTTTATATATGTTATGTATCTCTAGTAGACCCTACCTACACACTAGCTCACCTGCAGTTGCTGGTGAACCTCATCCTGTAGCTCCTGGCCATAGGTCTTGAGCAGCTCAATGGTCTCTTTTAGAGGCTCAAACATCCCATCAGCACTGCAGGGGAAGAGCTGGATTAGATGATGTAATAGGGTACCGTACACACTCAACCTATTGTGCATACTTCCATCGAGCTATATACGGTCACTTGTTTAACTAATTAAATAATTAATTCACTGATCGATATAATTTGTGCCCTGGTAGCGAAGGACAATAATCCTACTGAATGTCTACAAATGCTAACTCTCTCCAGAAGCAAGCTCATCACAGCTGCCACTGAGGGTGACTGCAGAGCCCGATTAACTGCAGCTAGTTATCATATATCGTTTACTACTTGCTATGTAATTTTTTGCCTACTAGTGGTCACTTACATCATAAGGGCGTGGTTAAGCCTTTATCAGTTTCAACAAAATGTCTTCACGTGATCAGAGAGTCTCGGGGTAAACATGATCCTCACATTACTAAGTTAGAAACTACTAATTAATAATTACGTACCGACTCCGCCCCTAGCTGTTTAACCAACGCTTATCCGTGTAGCTACCGTAGTAGCATCCTTAGGCATCCTGCCAACCTGGGCCTTGAACGTCATCGCTTTTGAGTATCAAATTTCGACGATACGCTGCGTACAGCGAAAATGATGAAGTTAAGTAACTATCAATAATTATTGCCAAAATTTCTCTTGCTATGCATACCTCATGTTTGGATATTTTGGTAAAAAATAGGGTAGAAATTTTGGAGTTTCCCTTCATGGAGAGCTATACTGCTGAGTGTGCATGCACTATGCACCTATATATATAGGCACTTTGCATAAATTAATTGTACCACGTACGCCTATATATAGGCTCACCATGCACAATGAGTTAATCCAGAGTCAAAAGTTTGGGGAGGGATAGTGGCATTTGGAGCACTCCATACGCACACCAAGTGACTGGAGCACATGTAAATGCAGTGTTCCATACACATGTACAATCTGTTCATAAATAATGCAGAGTGCAGACTATTGGAGGTGGGGTTTATTCACACATGACTCAAGCTCATACACTGAACAGGTCCCAACTCTCTCAATTTAGTATGTACTACATTCACATATGGAGCATTGCGATTACAAAAATGGAGCAGTGTGCACATAAATGTACTCCGCCTTAACGAAGCACTGTAATTAAAATTCATGACCTAATTTGTCTGCGTGGGCATAGGGCTTTTGAGTGGACTAATTAGTACTGTACACTATATCTCACCTGGCCTGCATGTCCTTGACCGCCATGACATGACCCATGACCTCCACCAGTCCGTCATAGTCTCCCTCCTCCACCTCCACCCCCAGGCCTCCACCTGTCACCTTGATGAACTGCTCCAACCGGTTTAGGCTGGGTGCGGTGTGTGCATGTGCATGTGCGTATGTGTGTGTGTGTGTGTGTGTGTGTGTGTGTGTGTGTGTGTGTGTGTGTGTGTGTGTAGCATGTGTATGCGTGTGTGTGTGTGTACACACATAAAAAAATACGTGTACAGGTGATGTTAATAATCATTGCCTATGTTCTAGCTGTACCATAAACTCTGGTTGTTAAGCGCACCTTGCTATTAGTATTGAATGAATGAGTGAATTTTATTAAGCGAAAAACTCCTTACTAGTACTTGATATTTAGCGCATGCGAATCCTTCACCAATGCTCGTTATCTCAAAAAGTGTTAAGGTAAGCAGCTACCTACTTAGTAGCTATAGCTAGCTATCACCACATGTTGCCTATATTAGCACATAACCTCTATTAGGCGCACCATTGCTTACCGCCTAGGGCCATAATACTAATCAATCACAGTTATGGTATTCTCATAGCCTTTTGCAATGTGACAGGTATGTTCCGAGCAATTTAGGAGTGTCCATGCACATAATGCGTAAATCACATTGTGCAAATTAGGAATTTCAAGTGGGTCTAAACATAGCATTGCTCCCAGGCCACCACCCCACAAATGAGTGGCCTGGTATCCATTTTTCATACATGCACAAGATAATTGCGAGAATACATAAAACCAGGTCAGTAAATGCACTAGTAAACGGCCTTAGTCACATGCCCAGGAGTAATATGGAGACACTATACAAATATAGTAAGCAGAAGGAACTAAAAACTAGACTTTCTGCTACTGAAATGGCTTTCTAAACAGTTAAGCATAGTAAAAGAACTTATAATTTTCTATCCGCTATGATTACGTATGGTAGCTATAAAAAAAATTCAGAAGCGCATCTCTCCTGGCAGTAACTGCGTGCTGCTCAATTTTCAATCGCAGATGGGACCTTCTAGGCTCCTCAGTGGCAAATTGTATCGAGGTTTCAAAGTACTGATCACTTCCTAGGCATTACCTGGCAAACTACCATCACTACAGGCCACAAAGCCTGGTGTTTTCAATTTACACTTTCACGACAGAAAAATGTTAATGGTATCATAACCAAACGGGACGTCATTATACACGGATATAACACTGTAGTTCACAATATCCAAACATTTCTGGGAAATTATGTGCACGCGCAAACAGGCCACTCATTCATGGGGGTGTGGCCTAGTAATGAGGCTAGTCTAGAAAACATCCATAAGTGGTCGCACAAACCTGAGGCCAAGCACAGCCTTTGCGAGGGAACATAAAGTACACGTATGTACATTCTACACCATACCACTAACCTATTAGTGACATGGTCCATGAGATGTTGCTTGAACATGAAGCTCCACCTCTTGACGATGTTGAGCAAGGCTTGCTTGAAGGGCCGGGCATCCACCCGGAACCACACATCAAACACCTTGGTACCCTGGGTAAAGGAATTAGCAGGAACACTCTAACACTTGCTCTGTATGTAGCATGGACTCAAGATGACATGACAACCACCTCGGTCATTTTTCTCTAGTTTTAAAGGTAACTATATACAAAAACTAGGCTGCCTCCATTCCATAACCACAAAATATAATGATGCATACTAGGCATACGTATTGCGCAGATGGGGCCTCGTGTAGAGGTATGACGTATGATAGTCATCACAAAACTACACCCACTAGAACGCTTGGGAACTGCATCGCCCAGGCAATAGACCATATTCGATTAAGATGACGTGCATTTTTGCCGCCATGGCAACAAGAGTTCCTTGCATGTAATGTTTATCACACAGAAATATCATCTTTCAAATTTGAAGTAAATTGGATATTCAATGGAATACATATGACCTCACAAATTTTATATGGGCCCATATGCATGAGGGCAAATCCCTCATATGAGCATATATAAAATGTGTATAGGTTTGTGAGGTCATAACTACACCATTTAATGTTCAATTTACTTCAAATTTGAAAGATGACATTTTTGTGTGATAAACATTACATGCAAGGAACTATTGTTGCCATGGCAGCAAAAATGCCTGAAGTCATCTTAACCGAATATGGTCTATTGCTGGAGAAGCGACGACTACACAAATGGGTCTTCAGGAGATGGATGTCTCTGTATACAAGTTCCAAGGACCAGTTATGGCTGCTACAGGAGAGTAGAGTTGCCTGAAACTTACATTCTTATCGCTCGCGATCGATCCATGTACCGTCCGTCTCCAGCGGTCAAATCTCTGCTGAAACAGCGACTACACAAACTCTAATTGCGTTGGAGCTGTAGTAAGCCTACCTGAGTAAAAAGAATTGATCGATTTGTCCAGATCTCCGACCCTTCATGTGCCAGAAGTACAAAGGCGGCATCCATGTAACTGATAGGACACCATCTTGAACACGTGCTTGCCCCCCGGGTAGCCCCCGAAAGCATTACAGACATATTTATACATACACCAACTCATATTCAATCCCCACACTGCAAGATTACTTGCCTCGCGCTAAGGCGTTCGGCAATAACTGCTACATATGTACATGCAGATCCTTGGGGGAAAAATATTCATACCCAAGCTTCTCTTCTCACCTCAAACTGCTCCACCTCTGAGTAGATCTTCTCGTAGGTGTCCACCTGCTCTTTAAATTGTTCCAGTGCGGGCGGGGTCTCGGGCACTCCGCCTTCTCCCGCAGCCTCGATCTCCTCATGGGACAGCACATGTCCATATAGTAGAAACTGCCGCAGGAACTCGTGTCTGTCGTCCACCCACAGGTAGGCGTGCTTCTCATAGGAATTACGGTACTCAATTGCCTAGAAGGTGGACGGATAATTCTGGTCAGTAAATTCCAAGTGTATCGTACAGTATACTAGCTTTAAGCCCTCGTGCATGGTAGCCTTAATTGTTCTAACAAGTGATTTGGAAGAAAGAGTGTACTGGCAACTGGACGCCTCCGTACGTGCTTCTGGAAACGTTTCCAGAAACAATCCCGTGCCATGGCCCTAACCTTACCATAATTCTATCCCATCCATTCAGTTGCAAGAATAGAGAGTTTTCATTGACATCATCTAATGTCATTTGCATCTAACAACTATTGCTAGGGTGCCATCTTGGTGGGCAGCAAAGAGCGTCATGATGCCCAGGAAGAAGCTCTCGTACTGACAGTATAGACTGCAGATTAATTCAATTTATACCGTCTGAAAACTGATTCACAGCAATAGTCGAGGCACCGAACGTGTAAGTTCCAAGCAGCTGTTGAATCTGAGATCACCGTATAACGTACTATTCTAGCTTCCATTTATCGCCCATGCACGGTGGGCAAAAACGGACATAAACAGAAAATGACACGGTCGTCATGCAAGATGTGACGTCACATGAAAACTCTCTATTGTACGTTCCCAGACTCTCGTGTATTTTGCTACTTGAGAGCCTGGTACTGTTTCTCACGTGATTTAACTTACTTAATTGCGTGCGGGCAGGGATCGCTCGAAAGACGGTCTCACTTCTCTACCTTCTGCTGGTGGTATGCTTACATCTACATGCATGCACATATACATGTACCTGAGTGATGGCGTTGGAGACTCGCTGCAGGAGGTCGTCCCTCTGGTCTGAGAGCTCCTCAATCTCCTCCACGTCAGTGAGGTAGTCGGGCTGTTCAACGTGCCCAGCGACACGAGGCACCAGGGAGCCAACACGAAAGATATCATCTAGAAGGCCTGGAGACATTGGGAGATGTACATGCGTACTTTGAGACAACAAAACAACGCACATGCCCTGTTGAGTGATATACATGTTCATGCACTAGAATACTAATAGTGTTTACTATTTTCACATTTTGTGACCATACTAATCACTCCTCTCCATCTACTACATATTCTGAGAGGAGGGGCCACATTTGGTATGCAACTAAATAATTGAAGTCTCTGATACGGAGACTTCAGTTTGTCTACGTCACATACATTTTGTCATAACCAACCAAAATTTACCCAGGAAACGCATTTCGAACACCCTGAACAAACTCTTCCCATCTGCTAACTACTACCCTTCCTAAAAATAAGCACTCCACATTTAGCCTCCTATCCAGACCTCCCCTTGCGTTTTTTTCCCCCGCAGCTGTGGGAAAAAATCACTAGAAAGGCCTGGGTTGATTTGCACATGGTGTCTGCCACTGTCGACGTCACAAAGTACTGACAGCCAGAATCAACATCACAAACTCGATCACATGATCATACTCGTGCCTCAATCAATCAAGGAAATGTAGCTAGCAGGCAACGGGTGTTCTGTTCCAAGTGTTAGTGTACTTAGTAACGCTGTCTAGTTGGAGTTAGTAGTGCATGCTGTCGAGTTGGAGTTGCATAAAGAAAGCGACCGTGGGATTTTACTGAGTTAGAAGGTAAGAAGAACCGTGGCTCTGTGTCGTTGTTGCTGACTCGTGTAAATTAGACATTGTTACTGCTTCTTCTTTTTTTGAGATCAGTACATCGAGACTGTCTGTCCCACAGGCCACTGATAGCAGCTTTTGCCAGAGCCACTGTCTTGTTTACTCCTTATTTTATCAAATGTTTGTACAGTATCATGCTTTGTCATTTAAAATTTGCAGCATGTAAAATAATGAACAGCAGTAGACGTATAAACATAAAGAACGCATTAAAAACTAAGCAACTATAGCGGCTGGATCTTTGTCGTCTCATGAAGCAACCAGCCGGCTGGTGGAACCCAATCTCTGCCACCACTCACCTAGTGTCTCTAACACAGCTGCTCCAATGATTGGATTTCTGTCTAGACCACACAGACTGTTTTATCAAAATGAACTCAGAAATTTGCCTTGTTCTGCTGCTAGCTATTATAATGAAGCCACACCCATTGTGCAGTGATATTTTACTTCTTTAAGATAATTAGCTGTGACGACAGTGGCAGACATCACGTGTGAAACTCACCAGGCCTTCCCCGTGTTTTTTTCCACAACTGCAAAAAAAATTGCCGGGGTAGGCCTGGTACGAGGCTACTCCCCAGTACGGGGCTGACGCTGATGCTATCCCAGGGGTGCTAGCCAGCGTACCTTCCACCAGGATGTAGAATCCCTCGGGAGCATCCTGGTCCAAGGAGGGCAGGAACACCATCTCTGGGGCCTGCAGCTCCAGCTTGCTCTCCAGGAGGGGGGGAGCTTCGGGGCGTTCCTTCTCCGTGTTGTCCAACAGGTACTGCAGGGAGCACTGGATGCAGTTGAAGAGTCCGTCCAGCACAATCTCATCCAGGTGCTCGATGTAGCTCTGCCACATCGGGGAGGTGGCTTCAGCCTGGGCAGAGAGCAGACATTGCTAAGGGTATTCAAATTTACAACACTTCATTACTGCATATCCTTTCAAAGAGTTAAACTGTATAGATACACAATTTGGAGCACACACTCATACAACTAGCATACTGTTTGGTGACAGGAACTTAACTACAATGCTACGATGTAGCAAGGCTACCAGGTTGCCTCAAGCTGATTCCACTATATGCGTACATGCATGTACTATACAAAAACTGCGGCTTGAAATAGTTGTTTGTAGTGCAGACCTGGAAGAGCTCCCTGTTCTCCCTGACCAGGGAGTGTATCTTCTCACCATCTGCTTTTACTTGCTCATAGCGAGCCTTGCAGTGAGCCTCTTGGTCCTGGTAGGCAGACAGAAAAAGATACATGTAGCAGTTTATCACTTTAATCTCTCCCCCCCTCCACATACACACACACATGCATGCACACACACACACACATGTATGCACACACACACACACACACACACACACACACACACACACACACACACACACACACACACACACACACACACACACACACACACACACACACACACACACACACACACACACACACTGTTTTCTATTTTTTCACTGAGTTCGGATTCCTATAGTCAATAATAGGGTATTGCTCTGCAGCTACATGTACAGGTACCAGTATGCAAAGCTCTGCTAAAAAAAGAATTCTTACTAATTGTATTCAACAAGCAGTAACCACAAAAGATAAACAATGACATAAGCGTCAACAAAGCACATGTTTTCTAGTTTCAAGCAAGGAAGGAAAAGAAAGGTGAGGATTAAATCCAACCACATCTGCATCATGGCATAAAAATGAAGTAAAGCAGCATGTAGGCAATGGTATACATACTCTTATTTATCTGTCTAGCCACAAAGCGGAAACCAAATGACAAGAATCAGACCATCTGATGACAGGACAAAATGGACGTCATATCCGTACTTTAGCCTATGTCTGCATGCATAACCACTACAGGTACAAGTAGTTAACAACGAAAGGTACTATGTAAAATGTAAACAAGCGTGTTAATACGGCGTGTATACTGGAGATCTCAAAGGTATCGCACATGCTGGACTCGACCCTATGAGAGTGGCCCCGCCCTTTCTGTAGACAGTCACAGGTCGAGAGGTTAAAGGGGCCGAAACCTGTGGCTGCTCGATGATCAGTCTGTGGTACTCTCCTGATGACCAGCTCAGAACTATTAAATGATTATGTGTACCTGTATACACTAAAAGAATGGGTCATTCTTGAGATTATCAATAACTCAGATGAAAATTAAAAGTTTCTGGTTTTGACTCATATGGCAATTGACAGGTCCCCTGCCACAACCCTAAGCCATTTATTTTTCTTCCCCCAACAATCTCTCAAAAACACACACACAAACACACACAAACACACACGCACACACACACACACACCACTCAGCTATTGACCACACACCTCCAGGCTAAGCAAGCAGTCCTTCTTGTCATCCTTGCGCTGGTAGAGGGGGGCATCACACCAACGGGCCATGATGTTGGCGATTGCAGCAACGTTGGCCTTGGCCAGCCGCACCGTACGCTCCAGGTCTCGGACTTGGTCCCTCATGCCTTCAATGTATTCCCAGGCCCCTATATAGTGTAATACATGCATGTAAGTACACATGAACCTGTGCATGTTTGTGCATGTGCAAATTAAAATGTCTGCACAATTGTATATGTTCATGGACATGTAGTATCTGACTCAGTCAGCTCAGGATTGAGTCTCAAAAGCACTTCCTTATGTAATAACATAACTTGCAAATAAATGTCACATACCGTATTTCCTGGTATAAAAGCCTCCCTCAAATAAACGCCGGCCTTGTTTATACCCCGGGTGGAAGTTCGGTATTATCGTTAATAAACGCCGGGCTGCGATTAAATGCCGGGTCGAGCTGAGGGTGTGGCACCTTGCGCACGTGGACCGTTAATATTCGCCATGTTTTACTGACATATCCTTGGAAAATCGATGCAGAAAAGTATGGTAAGAAACTACTCTCCTGGTTTATTGCGTCTGTGTGTATGCATGCATGTGCCCATACCGCCAGCCAGCTTACTGTTTTAGTGTCATAATAGCGCTAGGCTCAGGCCTAGACGGGTAGCTGTAGTAGCTAGTAGCAATTCTTCATGCTTGCTACAGTTGTTGGGAGTGTTTCGTCGCTAGGAAGTCTTAGTTAGCATTAATTTTTGTACGCACGAGTGAGCACTCGTTTATAAACGCCGGCCCCGTTTAAACGCCGGCCTCGTTATAACGTCAGGTCAGAAGTGGCGGGAAGGAAATAAACGCCCGGGCCTTTATATAAAGAAATACGGTATATGTATACCCCTAACTCAATCCCAAACGTTAAACCTCCACTGGGACCAAGGCCACCATTACATATAATCCTGCTTACTTTTTTGCGGCATCTTTTTATCAAGTGGGGAGTCCGTGTCAAGTGTACAATGGACTATACGACGTACCTGGGGGATCTCTCCTCCCCAGTTTTTTAATTTTTGTGTAGCTCTGGGCTGGGTGTTCTTTGGTTCTCGCTCTTCGACTTTACTCAGCTATTTAGGTTTTTATGGCATTTTTAAGATAGGTCAAAGTTTCTTTAGTAGAACAGTATTAAAAGGTCTGCTAAGCTTTCTCGTGAGCGCTCGTGTAGTTCGGTTGACGCAGACATTAGCAACACATTCCCACCTTCAGTGGTCCAGTTGAGCTCTCCAATGGCCCTCTCCAGCTGGTCATCAATGGCTCCCAGCTGGGCCTCAATCAGGGGATACTCCACCTCTATGACCGTGTCTCGCACACTGAGGCAGTAGGAGGACAAACGGAAAGCATAATTATGATGAAAGCATTGTTAACGTGTACTTCCTACTACTGGCTCACAATAAATTCCTGTCCCACCCCGTTTGTATGCCCCCGCCCCAAAAAGAGCAATGCTGTTCTAGCCTTCCCTTGAGAAGACTAATACATGCTGTACATTACATACAAAAGACTACTGAACATTTCTTAGGATATTCCCACACAAATAGCTATTTACTTCACCCCACCTGTTGTAGAGAGAGACGATGACATCCAGGTTCTGGATGAACTTGCGGTAGGTCTCGTTCTTGGAGTAGATGGCCACAGCACTCTCAGGGATGGTGTGGTGGGTGCCCTCCCTCTGCTTTAGGTACTTCACCTCTCGCAGCAGGGCCACCAGCTGGAGGTGGTAAAGTGTGGGGATGGGGGGGTGTGAAGGGAGGAGAAACCATTGGAGGTTTGCTGGGACAGGTATAATCATTATATACAAACGTTTCTGGGATGAACCTGACCACTTATATGTTCCCAGGCCACACACTTTTGGGGGTGTGGCCTGAGGATGAGGCTAGAGCCATAGATACTGTCAGTGGAGTTAGCATCTGATGAAGCAGGAAGTGTGTCGAAGGAGCAATGGCACACTCCATGGTCCAAGAGACAGAGCTGGGACCATCGAGAGTAGCAACTAACAATTAAGGTAGGTATTACAGTTACACACAACTAAAGGGTAAACCTAGATAAGAATATAGAGTACTAGTGCAAGGAAACACCTGCAATGAAGGCAACGCTGGTTACTGGCATGCTAGATGATGGCAAAGGTAAGACACAGCCTTGGAGACTCCAGATCGAGTAAAGGCTGCGTTGGGACACAATACTTTCTGCCCAGTCACAATTCTCGCGAAGACTTGCCTCACAATGATACAACATTTACTACAATAAGCATAATTCATGCTGCAGCCTCTACAACAGTACATTGCATGATGATACTTATAGAAGGTTACCACAGACTATGTATGTGTACATATGTGACAGTCAAAATTGAATATTAACCTGTCACGTATTTCGATCGCGTCACTGCATTCAAACCGCTGTATCTCTGAACTTGCATTAACGGCGGAGCTCATACGTTCAGCATACAAACGTTAGATATTGATGCATTTACACAGCATGTATGAGCCCCGCCCTTAGCGGAAGTTCAGAGATACAGCACTTTGAACACAGTGACGCGATCAACATACGCAACGAAATAATATTCAATTTCTACACGGAACTGCCATACACATATATGCTACATACTTATATACATTTGTGAATGCTAGCATATAACTTGAGGATCTAATCTTTCATCAGTGAAACGTCTAGCTTACATAGCTACATACACATACGCTATACATAGTGTCAGAATTGTACAGTGCAGATATACGTAAAAGCTCCATATCACTCTAAAGGGATTAGAGCCAACAAACGTACTTTTGGGTCAAAGTTAACGGAGATGTGCTGAGTATCAATATTCCTGAGTAGTAGTGGCTTCTCCAGATTGGTCCTGGCCACCTCGTCCACCCCCTCCACCCACTCAGAGTACACCTCATCCTCGTAGCTATACAGGGAGGAAAGGAAGCACCGGGATCATCCTCAGTGCTCAGCATACGTCTCATTCCCAGACTCTGTACACACAAGCAGCTGGCAAGTGATGCAAAAGTGGAGGCCATCAGATGAGTTGTGGACTGTGGCTGAGACATATGCTCATCCCTCATCCTGAAACTTTTCTCATTATAGCTAATACTAGGCAAATGCAGGACATTGTGGGGCGAGCCTTCGCGAGTGCACAGTATACATGCATGGAGTTATTGCAACATGATTTTTAATAATTTTGGTACATGTATATGCTTGTCCTGGCATGTGAACATACCAATCATGATTGTGCAAAATGGGTTGGTGAATAATTCTTTGAAGTCCTTAAGCATTCACTTCTTGGGGCAAAAGCACTGGATTAGCCGGTTTAGTCCAGTTGGTCTGCTGGGAGTTTATAGGGGTAGTTAGAGGTAAACTGACCAATGAGATTGTTTTTTTTTAAACTAGGCACGGTTTAACAGAGAGAATTTGGTTGGTCAACAGGAAAATGTAAAAGCAGATGTTTCAGCCAGTTTTTCAGTCAGTTCCAGCTACAGTTTTTTTGAGCATACAAACTGCAGTACCGCCTCGATCACCCATCACCATTAATAATTACTAGGCAAATGCAGGACATTGTGGGGCGAGCCTGAGCGAGTGTCTGTGCATTATATTAGCAAATGGGCATTTCAAAGTGGAAGTAATACAACAGTGATCGGATTGTATGACTAGATAGGGCTCATAGATACTGCAGTAACCAGCATGGACACTATAACCTGTTGTAGCTGCTACAAATCACTACAGTCTACTAAGATAGCAAACAAGACTACATCCAGCAGTGTTAAAGCATAGCTTCAAGCTATGTGAAGCTATATTATCTATGGTTAAAGTCTAAGCATACATAAAGACAAGGCTGAAGATTGTGCTCAGCTACTAGTAATTCTAGGTTAAATGTACCTGAAACTAAATGCTGGTTGGGCTGATCTCTTCTTGCTGCAGCTGTTACCGACAGTGCTGACTCAGCCATTTCGCAATGCGTTTGCAGTTAACCAAAACTGGATTACTACCACTGTCTAGCCCTTCTTCGCCATGTAAGCAACATAAAAACTAACTTATATTGACGTACCTTGGCCTATTGGGCCTGCAAACTTCCAGTAGCTTCCATTCTGTCTGCTCGTGCACACACAATTATTAAACGCAGTGGCGTACGCGTACTACGCGTAATGCGCTTCGCATACGTAATGCATAATACGCAAAATTAGAATTTTGTATTTAGATTCGGTAGACGTACGTACCATAATAATAATAATAATATACATAGACACGATAGCAGAATTCGACTCGCTAGTGTGGGGCTCGCTCAGGCTCGCCCCAATTATATTTGGAAACACGTCAGGCCAAGCTAAATGCTGTAGAACAATCAGCTTTTTTGCTAGGCTGCCTCATCTTGTATGACAGCAAAAGCGCTGACTCAGAAGCTTCGTAGTTATGTACGTAGCAACCATAACTTACCTGAACAGCACTGTCATCATTACCTACGTATATGTACCACATTCTCAGTGCCTAGGTGATGCAAAACTAAGTTGGCTTGCCATATTTTGGCCTGCAAACTTCCCGTAACTTCTGTTGTACTAACAGAATACAGTTGTTTTGTGTATGTGATAAGGGCAGATGCACATTCAAACAAACAAATATACAAACACAAAAAAATAAAGCAATCTTAGGACCAGCCAGGTACATGCCAGCTGATGCCCAGCTGGTAAAAACAGTGAGATCAAATGTGCAAGAGTAAGCAAACTGACTGGGACGAGGGTAGCCTCGTACCTGGGAATGAGGCTAGGGACAGGAAATGGAAGCCAAGTCACATGGGATTGGAACAAAGTCGTGTGGGGTTGGAACAGATCACATGGGATATGGGAGTAAGTCACGTGGGAAGGGAACACGGCGCTGGTGAAACAAGTATGTGGCATCCAATGAGCTGTCATCTCGGACACAGTATCATCATGATGCACACATACATGTACTTAATGGATGCAGAAACCTTCAATGACATCACATGCATGTACTCACTTCTTAATGTGTGTCATCATCTCCTCAAACTTGCTGAACACCAGCATGGCCTCAGCGCTCTCCAAAGTCCTGTGTACATAGGTGCAAGAAAGACAAAAACCAAATCATTTTGGGTCCTTACTACTGGTCCAGATTCTTCCTAAAGATCTGTCAATTAACCCCTGCGATAAAATCCCAGGTTTTTATAAAGAAGCAGTAGGTAGCACTTGCTAACACACGGTAGGACTTAACAAATTCAACTGTAATTGTTCTCTCATTTACGCATTAGAATAATCCTGCAGGTACAGATAATTAAGGTATAAAAATTATACAGTCACGGTAGTAGACTGACCCTGTTTTCGCTGCAGAATAGCATGATGCACAGTAAGTGGCTACAGTGTTACTTTTTGCTTAGAACTAGTGGGTAAGACCTTAGCTGTGACCTAGCAGAGCACTTTTTTGGCTCTTTGGTTTCTGTTCCACGTTAGACTTGGTCATAAATCCAAGCCGGCATTACAGATGTAAGGTAGAGGGCGTTTCTCAAAAACTAGGGTCTATCTTCAAAAAATTGCTCCGATGGGTACACATACTAGTGAAATATGAGTGTATTTAGGCTTTAAGCTAGTTGCAGTAGTCAGTGAGCAGAGTTCTGTGCCGATTTTCATTTTTATCCGCTCATTAACAAATAACGTTGGTAGGTAGAAGTTCATAAACATACGAAATGACATTCATGTTTTTTGTGAAAACATCCTTTCCATAACTCAATCACCACCTTAAACACCAAGCACACTAACTGATTACTAACTGACAACATACACTAGAAAAAAATTGCCTCCACTATCAAAGAAAAACTGTGTATTAAGTTGCCTCTTGTGTTCATCTGGACACACTCACCCATGGTTGAGGCTCCTCAGTTTCTCCATGCCTCCACTGACCCTCTCCCTCAGTTCGTGAGCCCAGCGCAGCAGTCCCGACACACGGGGCATGTTCTTGTTCAGTATCGGGCCTGGGAGCATGAGATAATGAAAAACTGAATATGTGCATGGAGCTCTCTAAAAAATAGCACATAGTTTGAGATATTACACCAACTCACATGCATTACGCAGTATGGAACCTGACTGCCATATACTATTAGCTCATACCATATGTAAAATTCACTTGTTGTTCTGTTCACTGAATGTACATATAAATATTTCTGTGGGAGTGTCCTATTTGAATACCTAGTTTACAGCTAAACATATCGGTAACCTCTGGGAGTCTTTGTGAGGGCAAGCTGGGTGTCGAAGATTAGCTTGGCCTGGTCCAGCTCCTCACTGAACATGGAGACCAGGAGGGGGTAGTTGTGCTGGAAGTCCCTGTGGATGAGGGGCCTCTCCAGCAGAGAGCCCACCATCTCGATCAGCTGCAGGCAGACAGAAATACGAGGGACTATCATATCGACTGAATCTTATAACGGAAAGCAACAGCACATTTATGAGCTCTTGGTACCATACTAATAGGAGTCTTAAAATAGGGTGGTAGTTCCGAGGGGTTGATCAAATGGTACTCAGACTTCTTCGTACAGATGTTTTCAACCCGAATTGGGTCTTCATCAGGTATGAGAAACATACAACACATGACAGGGTTTATATATTCAGTGTTCAGACAATGTCATGCAAAGCTGACACACAAGCACAGCGAGCCATCACAGAAAAATAAATGTCCCTATATATGTGAAGCTGTTGCAAGCTGTGTGCAGAGCTAGGGTGGCTTTCTCAAGCCAAACTGTGGTGGGCGCTTAATACATACTCTACAGTATGTACTGCTCGTAGCACTGTACCTTGAACGCAGCCTCACAGCCAGAGCAGTCCTTGAAGGCCTGGCACAGGATGGTGCCCAGCCGCTGGTCAAAGTCAGACACACACTCACGGAAGTGGCAGTAGTCTGAGGTGAACGCCTGGGGAGAGAGAGAGAGAAACAGAGAGAAAGAAAACAAGATTGATATTTCACATCTACATAGCCAGCCAGGAAATTTCCATGCCCAGCTCATTTTTACCAGCCGGGTATTTTGATATAAATTTTCACATAAATCATACATCATTGTCCAAGCTAAATTCAACCGTGAAACAAATCAGGTTGTCTCATCTCACACAGCTCCGAGCGAAAGTACTGACTCAGCAATTCCATAGTGCACTTCCAGTTAGCTGCAAGAACTTGCCAAATTAGAAGCATCATCGATACCTACCACTTTTTCGCCGTCTATGTCAATATAAAACGAAGATATTTGACGTACCTTGGCCTATTGGGCCTGCAAACATCCAGTAGCTTCCACTGCACTCGTGGTTACAGTGGCATAGTAACATAATGACGTAAGTTGGCGCATGTGAGAAGTGTGGACGGACAGACAAACAAATAAAATAAACAATGCGGGAACGTAAAGCAATTTCAGTACCAGCCCAGGTGTACTTGCATGGCTAGCAAAACTATAACACTCATTGCTAAGTTCTACAGGATTATATGCAGCTATATATATATGTCTATTAGTCCCACACACTGCCATTATATATAGAGGTAGTAGACATTTTTTATGGGGAAGATGGTAAAATTGTAATCAAGCAAGCTAATTTTAATCACCAGAGTTAATCAGCATAATTGTGCTAATGACAGCAGAGAGGTCATTTACACAATGCAGAAGTCCTCTCCACAGAGCTTTCCACAGCAGCCTACCTTGCTGGTGAGGTCCAGAGGATCGTATGAGCTGCTGCTAATCTTGTTCATGAGCTCCTGGAACTCGTTGAAGATCTGTGACACCATCTCACTCAGGCAGCGACCCTTCACACCCCCAAACTCCACCTTCTCAAGTTTCAGAAAGTCCAGGACGGTGAGAAAGTACTCCTGGGAGACGGGGGGAGGGGGGGGGGGGAGGGGGGAGGGGGAGAGAGAAGATGGGAAGGTAGTCTTCACATCAGCAAAGAAACAGTTAAGGAAGTCAGTCCAAAGTCCAAACAACATGTATCTCAAAATCAACTGAAGTATTGAAGCTATATATAGCACAGGGAACTGCATAAGTAGTAACAGACTGTGGCCACTTTTGCAGGTGAATCTCACTAGGTTACTACACGATATACAGGCTGACTAAAGCCATATATACAGTGAGTGTATGTATAGTTCCCTTAGTACAGGCTGACTAATATATGGCAGGTCATGAAAGCTTTATGCAATAAAGCATCATTCTCGAGTACTACGTAAATCAAAATACGTATCTGGGACATACATATTAATATTCACATCCAGCTTCCAGAGCTGCAAAGTAGCACCATATTATACGGGTAAGTGCAGAAAGCTTGGGAGTGAGTGCCAGCCATGCATGGGGACAGCTGTAAATACAGATAATATTAAGCTAAAAATGAACTGCAGAAGTTTCATGTACTGTAAGCAATGGAATACAGGAAAGACATGTTCCCACAGGGCTGGCTGACATAAACAGGTTGAGACAATGGACTATCCCAGGCTCCATTTATGTAGATGTGATCATTGATAGGCCTGAGGCAGAGAGGCTAGACTATTCCTGTTGTAGGATGACAATAGTTACTCACTGACAACACCTAGCCTCCTTCCCAGGCCTTCACCCCAGTGTTTGTCGCTTGCAGTATGAAAAGCAGGGTAAGGCCTCATCATGCAGATACGCATTCACGTGATAAAAAGGTCGGTGGGCAGTGTCTGATATACAGTAAGCAGTGAGTGGTATAATTGGAAGAAATAAGGGAGCTGTGAGCACACTGCTACACCACAGCTGACTTTTGAATGACGATGGATGCTACCCTAGAGTACCGCAAATCAAACCCGCAGTAGGCTTCTGCATATCCGCTCTGGTGACTAGCTGCACATGTTGAAACCGCCCCTTTACCTCAGCTCATCGTTCCTGGAGAAGAATGTGGAGTAAGTCAACGTTTCTTCATGCAACAACTCTCGTGCCCCGTTATAGTAATTTACTGGCAGCTCCCTTCTCTCACTCCTGCTCCACCAGCTACATGTACTTTATTGGGCAACGCCCCCATCTGTCTACCTACAATCATGGATAAATGACATTCCCGTGATCTGTTTTACCAGGCTCCCCCAATTTCTTCTTCCACACGGGGGAGCCTGGGAACAAGGCTAACAAACACCTTCAATTTCTTTTGCCAGCTTGGATGCTACCCTCTACAGAAAATACAGACAATACAGCTTTTGCTATGATACCTGAATCGTCTTCAGCTGTGCCATGAAGCACTCTAGTCTGGCAAACACCAGGGAGGACCGGAAGCTCCACTCCACTACTGGGCCTTCCTTGAAGTACTGGGCGAGGTTGCTTTGCCGGTCGTAGTAGGCAGACTGGTAGTCCTGACACACCCTCAGGGCATCCTGTAATTTCTCCAGCCCATCTTCGGGTTCAGTGCGGAGGATCTCCTCTGATACATAGCCTCGGGTCTGTGGAGGAGGGAGAGTGGTGATTGGTGCATAATATTAAGCTATTGCACAAACATGCAGCCATACATGGGTAGTCTAGCTATAGTTTGTAATAGTTATTTTGCAATGGGCTTTGATATTTGTTACACTACCTATAATAGTGTCTTGCAGGTGGTTACTAGAACAATGTGGGCATCTACCAACTATAATAAAATAGCCATAGCTGCAGGGTACGGCTGGGCATCAGACAGTGGATCGGTGTATTTTCTACAGAGATGCCTATATGCATACAGGAGCCAATGAACAAGCCTTCGGTTTTGCCACACTAACACTACATGTATATAAGTGATGTCACATTTAGCTGTTCATGCAGGCCTTACACTATACTGAGGGGCAATCATGAAACTCAGTGCACGAGGAGCTTACAAACACTATGAAGTGACACCTTCCCCTCCCCCTCCCTGACTACCACTGTCTCACCAGCTCCACAATGAGGTTGGCCACCTCCTGCAGTAGCACCACCAGTCTGGCCGGCTGGCGGTAGTGGGTGGAGTGGGACCACACCAGGCACAGGCAGTGCAGCAATGGAGGGAAGCGCCGGGATAGCTCCAGGTATTCAACCTCCTCCATCTCTTCAAAGTGCCTGCGGAGGGGCTTCAGATGCATGCTGATGTCACGGGTCTCCTCCAAGGCTGTGTGTGTGTGCATGTGTGTGAATAATCACGATTGAGAGAAGTGTGCATACAATAGTTATGGAATTACACCCATATACGTATGCATGTAGGCAGTAATTCTCTTGTATAATTCAAGCAGAAGTTTTAGCTAAAGGTACTATCAATACTTATACCTTATGTCCGTTCGTCCGTCTGTCACAAACACAATGCTGTCTAATTATGCACAAAATCAAAAATTCATGTAATGGTCCTGACCTCCCTGTACTTCTGACCTCAACTTGGACCTACAGCATTGCGAGCTAGCTAGCTAAAGCTAACAGAGCAAGTAGCTAAAGCAAGCCACTTCGACCTACAGCTTGACAGAGGCTGAGGGTTGCGAGTGAAAGCGCTGAAGCAAGTAACTTTAACCTCACAGCACTGACAGAGTAGCTAAAGTGAGTGAATCCACCCTACAGCCTGACAGATGCCTCTGAGGGGTAACTTACAAGCAAAGCGAAGACAGCTATTTATATATACCAGAATAATAATGGCACTACCATGGGAACGTTTTCAACTTTTGCGTGGTCGTTGTACGCTCCTGCTCTTTCTTCCGCTTCTCATGTCATGATGTCATTATGCACTCCTGATATATCTCCAAAAAAATAACACACCATGTCAACACAGAAGCCAACTGTTTTGTAAGTTTCACAGATGTACATGCAGTATTTATAAAGAGCAACCCTGTGCCAATTATAGTTCGTACCTAGCTTCAACTGACGATGATCCCATCTTTCCCCCCCAATTTTAGTTTTCTATGGACAGTTTAGGTTTATCTGACAATACTAATTGACAAACACAAAAATGACAATCATGTACTTTGCTGTTTCTTTCCATAACTCATCATCACCCCTAATAAATATGTCAGCACTGCTGCTAGGCAGTTACTAAGGGTTTAATTACAGTAATGAATTTTAATTGTCTACCTGCATATATACTGTCCAACATAGACTTGAAGGCGGGGTAGTAGCTGCTGCGGGTCTTCTCCAACAGCAGCTTCATCTTCCTCACCTTCGGCACACTCAGCTGGGAGGAGGGAGGGAGAGGTTTACCAGGCTACGTCACTGGAGCAGCTGCCTGAATGGAGCTTTCTCACTGTATATTGAAGTACACTAGCTATGTACACACACATGCACATGGTTGGGTGAAAATATTACTTAACTGAAATGGGCCATGAAAGGTATGTACACACAACGTTGTCGACGACCCACTAGAGAGGGGCTCGCTCACGTTCACCCCAATGCATTCCAGTGTACCGGAGACCAACATTAAATGTAAATTGTTCTATGCAAAGGATAGTAGTCTTACCTGGTCCACCATCGACTCGAGGTCAGCACAGCGGGCCTTCCAGAAGTCAATTTCCACTAGCGGGCCAGGGGTTCCCCCCTCAAGCAGGAGCTTAGCAGAGCACTTGGTCAGCACGTCCCTCACCTGGTGGCTCCACTCGATCACCACCGACTCCACGGCATGCACCAGATGCTTATCAAACGGTCTGCCCCTGAGGTGACCACATATACCATCCCCATGAGCAGCTACTCCAATCAAAATTGTTCTAATTATTAAACATTTTGAAAT
Organism: Phakellia ventilabrum; assembly: GCA_963921505.1. Classification (NCBI taxonomy): domain Eukaryota; kingdom Metazoa; phylum Porifera; class Demospongiae; order Axinellida; family Axinellidae; genus Phakellia; species Phakellia ventilabrum. The sequence goes on from OY997378.1 coordinate 7,597,752, forward strand.
TACACCCTAAACAATCACTCACTCATGCTCCCTATCAGCAGCCTGGGCAACACGATCGGCCTGAGGGGGCAACGGTAGCAGCGTCCTGCCCTTCACCTGCCCGCTCAACACGACAACATCTCCCTTGAGGCCGCCTGTGTGCTGCACCACATCCTGGGACACCACTGCCGGCCATTGCCAGTGGTTGCCTTCGTTGGTGATCAGGGGAACCATCACCTGAGAAAAAAAAGCAATAGTTTGTCATGTTGCTGCGCCAAAGTCCCATACTGCTCGTCTGAAATTTAGACCAGATATATTGTAATGGTAGAGTGGGTGTGGCTTTCATAAGGGATATACACATTCTATAGCACAGAATGCTAGTGCTGACTGTATCACAAGCCAGACACCACATTCCATTCACAAGACAGGCTAGTACTCACTACGCTACTTGGCCGCAACCTTCATACGTATGTCATGTCTGGAAATACTGAGCGCTATAGGTACATACATACACAGGGTTTGATAAGAAAGCATGTAACCAGAGCAAAGCAACGTGCTGTCAGTCCCATCTGGTAGACTTTGGTACACGTAATACATGTACTTGTACAGTGGCCATCACTGACTGCTGTTGAAAAAGTATATGCATACAAGAGTGCATGGAGCTGGTGAAGCTGGTGTGGCCTGTGTATAAGGCTAATTTGGTAGTTACTAAAATTAGCAATCCTGCCACCATGTCTGAATTTCACTGTCTACAGTAATCACACAGTCCACGTGGTGTGCAAGGTGCCACACACTAAGCACCACCTGGCATTTAATCACAGCCCGGCATTTAGTAATAGTTATACACCAGTTTGCAGTGATTACGGGGTTTAATTAGTGCGCGAGGTCAAAGTAGCTATAGGTCGAGGGTAGGATAATGCACGAGCCGAAGGCAAGTGCATTATCTGCCAGAGACCTATAGCTACTTTGACCGAGCGCACTAACTAACCCCGTAATGCACTGCCAACTGGTGTATAACTGTTTTAGTGCTCTCACTGACCCGAAACAGCCATAGGTCTTGTGGGCGTCATTTAGAAAATTGTGCGTTATCCAAATAATGCACACTTACCGCGATAAGTGTGCTTTATGCAGATTTAAAGCGCTGTCATGTGATCGATCTAGAGACTTCTGATTCGTTGAGGGTCACGTGAGTAGCACTAGTTAATGAACAATAATACTGAACTTTCACCCAGCGTATAAACAAGGCCAACGGTGTATGGGGCCAGAGGTATTAAAACAATTTCTACATACCAACTAATAGGATATTCCCTGCATCATCCTTCAAAATGAAATTTCAAAACGATCACGCTTTTAGGGCATACTGCAGGAGCTGTATGTACATGTATACTACACTCACTGTGTCTACAGTAGCAGTGAGCTGGTCCAAAGGCAGCATGGACATCTCGCCATAGAGCACCAGACGATTGAAGTTGTCCTTCTTGACAGCCTCTGTAGTCTTCTTAACAAAGTAAACTGTCTTGTTCTTTACGGAGCTGGGAAACTGAGCACAAGTACAAACAACAATTAGTCAAGTTGCCACAATTCAATACAGTGTCTTGGTTAAGCCTGACGACCCACACATTAGTGTATAGAGAGTTTTCATCTTACGTCATCTGCATCTAGCAACTGTTGCTAGGGCGCCATCTTGGTGGGAAGCAAATAGTGACACGACGTGCAAAAGGACAGGAAGTAGCTCTCGTACTCACAGTATAGACGGAAGATTCACTCAAATTATCTCGTCTGAAAACTGATTCATAGCAATGGTTGAGACACTGAACGTCGAGTAAGTTTCAAGCAGCTGTTGATTCTGAGATTGCTGTTATAACGTACTATTCTAGCTTCCATTTATCACACACGCTTGGTGGGCAAGAACGGGCATAAACCACAATCACCACAAAAATTATTTCTAAAGACCACTTGAGCTTTTCATAAAAATTTCCATCCACGAAAATAACCTATGGTGTAATCAAAATTAAGGCAGAACTGTGCAAGTTACAGTTGCATTTAGCTTGGGCTAGCTTGTTGCTGAGCATACATACGTACCTTATGCCCAGCTGTTATTCTTTTCAGATATAAATCTTGTTACTCTACACACAGCTTCCTACCTTAGTGGCAGGCTGCAGTAGCCCAGCAGATGAGAGACAGATGAGTAGGACCCTACAATCAGCCTTGTCCAAGAACTCCATCACCATGGTGATGCTCTCATCCTGGCTGGCCATCTTGGCCCACTTGTCTGCCTTCACCTGCACAAGGGAGCCGCAGCTAGAACTTAGCCTCGTTCCCAGGCCACGCAAAAAACAAATAATGGCCTGGTATCCACTGTTTGCGCATGCGCAAGAATATACGGAAGAGGGTCAGTAAATATACCCATGAACGGTCTTAGTCACATGCCTAGGAGTAGTACGGTGACAGTATACGGTATAGTAAGCGAAATAACTAAAAAACACTTTCCACAACTAAAATGGTAGTCAAAACTTAGTACTATGATTATCTATCTGCTATGGTTATGGTAGCTATCTTACCATAAACATTTGGAAGCGCCTCTCCTGGCAATAGCTATGAGCTGCTCAATCGCAGAGCTCACCTTTTAGGCTTTTCAGTGGCAAACAGGACCCTACAGTTAAACTACCGCTCACTTTTTAGGCATCTACCTGGTACAAAACCATACTACAGGCTAGCAGAATCAGCAAACTTGCTGCCATCTTCAACAATACGGAAATAAAACGGAAGCATACTATCAATTATACGAATCATTTCCAAACATACGTGGATTCCCTGGGAATGGTCTTATGTGCGCAAACAGTGGATACCAGGCCAGTCTTTTTTTCTTTTTTTTCGGGTGGCCTGGGTACGAGGCTAACACAAGGTATTCTACCATTTGAAAAACAAATCCCGACTTTCAAGCAGCAAGCGTAGTAAGTTGTACTGTAACACCAGAGGCTGCAACATGGTAAAGGTGTATAGAGGTTTTGCAATGATGTCATGTACGAGCACGCACGAATGTAAATGCATATGGGAGCAACTTCCATTTTGAGCTGCCATAATACACGGCAGTAATACACAAGGTGGCTGCTTCTTGCCTCCCTCATATTGTAGGTATATGTACTCCAGCTGAACAACTGTTTGTCAGCGACAGTTGAGCTACTGAAAGCATACGTTTCTAAGATCACTGTAGAAACTACCATTCTTTTGCACGCTCAAGGAATGGACACTATTGTGTCATTCACAGAATCTCTACATACTACACTATTGGACTAGGAGGGTCTCACACTAACTGGCAGACACTCTTATCACACACACATACACACACACACACACACCTTCAGTGTCCTGAGGGTGTACTGGCAGAGCGCCTCCAGACGAGGGTCTGTGCCTCCCCCTCCTCCCCCCTGGTCATCAGCATCAGCCATTTCAAGACCTCCTCACTCTGAGATGAATTAGGAAATTCACAACACACTGATATCCTCCTGACCATCATAAGGCTACATGTATAACCAAAAGTTGCCCGAGGTTCAAGTAACATCACATTTTAGAGCAAGTAGGTTGGCAAATGCTAAATCAAATGGACAACTCTGGATCTCAGCTGCAAAAGGTATAGAGCACTTGCATGTGACGTCATGACCCTAAAACTACAGTCACATTCATTACTTCTGTGAGGCTAGTACTACAAAAGAGTGGTAAGTTCTATTGTGAACTCATATATTAGGGCAGCTTGGAATTTAGCTTTTAGTCTATGAACTGTCACCGTGGTGCTGTTATGCACAGTGAATCTGCCAATTACAGCACAAATACATTTAGCTGCCGCTGAACACAGAATTCTTTCTGCCAAATAGAAGTGCTACAGCAAGGCTGATTGAGTGATAACACAGTTATATGTTTTAGTCATGGCCCTTCGCTCTCCTCAACATACCCGCTTCATTAGATATTTCTGTCTGATAAAGCTGGTGGAACCACTTGATTTGAGAGTAGAGCACTTGCAACAATATCACAAAAACATGTGACTAAGCACTACTAATTATGCACAACAATTGATGGCCATGCAATACCTAATGAACACACACACACACACACACACACACAGGCAGGTCTGACTACTGGCATAGGATGGTACAGAGGTTTGCAAGTTACAGTTGTCCACAGGAGACGGTACGGTGGCGTTCAAGTGCTTAATTAGCTTAGGCTGCCGGGGGAACAATGGCTAACAGTTTACACAGTCAAACTTCCATAATTTTAAAACCTACAAACCTCTGTAGCGCGGTCCAAGAAAGTAACAACCATACGTTAGAATAAACAGAATTTCTGAACAGTATGCAGTAAGCAATACAGGATGAAGAAAATTATGGCCACTCACGCTCCTGCGAAAGCACTCACGGTGTGTGTTCCGGAAACCAAGGCTCTTGCAATATAGACTCACTCTCGGAAAATCAAAAACGTTCGTTCTTGAAAGTTGTATACACTCTCATTACTCCCTAACTCTTCAGTCTCTTGGGCTCTGGCAATGAGGCTGAGCAGACTGTCAGTTTGCCGACATTAGCAGCTGTTCACAGCTTCATAGTCCGCCAAAAGCGGCGCGCGCTAGAATCACACGTGGCTGGTAACTCGAGAGGTGGGGCTTTGGATTGGGGTGTGGAGCATGGGAGTATTTAGCCTCGCGAAACCAGTCTCTCGACGAAACCACAGCTCGTATGAGATAATCAGCTACCACCTTGGCATCTACTAACTACTTATCTATCTCCAAAATTATAGGAATGAAAGAAGAGAGGAAAAGACTCGTGGTCTGGTCACGAGACTAAGAAAAAGGGTGGGTAGAGCCATTAATGAGGGATCGGGCTTATTTGCCTGATGAACCTCTCACCTTATTAGCTACCCGAGTTTGTGTTCAGGTTTATATATACCACCATACTGCATGCTTGCTCATAGCTACTGGCTAGCCTTGTTGTCATAGCCTCGTTCCCAGGCCCACATATGCATTCACTTTAGCAGTAGCTTTTTCATGTAACTTGTGTTTGTTTGTGGAAGGTATTGATTGGTTTTACTTTCAAGGTTGCTGTGGCTGAAAAACAAAAACCAGTAGCTAAATCAGCCCAGCTAGGTTATTCAGCACAGACATTCTTTCTCCTTCAGTTGTAGCTGGGGAATTCATAGCCTCTCCCTCTGGTGTTCCTTCATAGAATGTGATGTAAATTGTGTACCGTCAATATTGCTAGCTATGTGGACTATCATGAGCAATAAAAAGTGGGATGCATCGTTTATTCAGTTGGCATGATGGTACTAAGTTTTGTATATATCCATGGCTAGATTTACAAAGTTTGACAGATGCTCACTGATCATTATAACATTCCCCATTGCTGCATGGTACTACGCTTGGAATCCGATCGGTCACCATTGTCACATTCAGGAGTTGTCACGGAAGTTGAACGTCAGCAGGTCTCCTAGTTCATTTTCCTCCACTTCACGGAGCATATTGAGATGGGGCACTGCTTTGAACCATCGCAAAAGGACCCCAGGAAGTCATTCCGAGCACCCTGGTCATCGTAAGAAAATTCTAACTGTCCACCAGCTGCAGCTGCAAAACTAACCGTTGCAGCGAGGGCATAAATGAGAGTGAGGTAATACTTGGTCATCTTTGCTCTGACGATATAGTTTGATGTTCTGCTTCTAACTCTGTGTTTTGTGGAGGGGGCTGTTATTTAGCACCAGCCACCCACACTCTCTAGCTTGTGCAACAAGTTGTATATAGGAAGTGGGATCGGCCTTGCTACAGCGCCACACTCGTTAGTAGAGACATATGGATGAACAGTGTCTACTTGTGTTATAACAGTATGTATTATTGTAATGCAAAAGTATGCGGTCAATTATTAATCATTAAGACTAGCATGTTACATCTTAATAACACTATTCCCAAATTTGCTCAGTGTTATGCACAGCTAAGGTGTCATGCATGGTAACATCAGTGCAGCAGTCATTACACATTATGGTGTGCATTACAATTGAATATAATAATTTTTTGTTTAGCCTACGTATTACTACAATAACAACCAACTATGAAAAGGAGGTAATATTGTGTACCACAAGCACAAACAGTAACTCTTATCGAATTAATTCTGTACAATAATAATTATGCAGCAATTCCAAAAGAATAAACAGTAACTGTTATAGAATTACAATATGCAGCAATTCCACCTTCAATGAGGGATCTGAAAATGGGAACCAATTTGATATAATACCAAATACGCTTTGTGACTCAAGAAATTTGGAGCTCCAGAGTGTGCGTGGGAGCAATGGTCCTGATACTGTAGTTGTTGTCCTCCCCAAAGTGGACAAGACATGCTGGTCACAGGATACTTCACCTTCTGGAGTAATGGATTTTTTATTAGGGGTATCAAGTAATTTGACTTCCTCCCACGAAATCTAGACTACTACTATTACTCACATTATCACTCTGCCATGAGATTGTCCAAGTGTACTATTGTTAAAATTTAAAGTTACTGGTGCATTCAACTCCTCAATGGTTGAGAAAGTTCCAACCCAGTTTGTGTGCTGAATGAAGACAGTGTGATCGATTTCAGTTGTCTTCAGTCCAGGCATAACTAGTTAGATTTCAATAGCAGACTTTCAAGCACATCTATTTTTTGGGAAACAGTTGTCTAAAAAAGCATGAGGTCAAACACAAATCTTAGTTAGCTTTTGTTGAGCATGCACATGCATGCAATTATATAGACCAATGGTAGCATTACCAGCACTGCTATAGTTATACATGTGGTTTGAATTTTGCCTCCTGCTGCTTAGTTGATGAGTCAGTCTTACATCCATCATAATATACCCCAGTGTTTTGTCTGATTTCGTGATCCCAGCTTGCCATAATAATATTATTATACATACTGCATTATTGATACATATCACACTGTAGAGTTTAGGCCTATAACTATATTATGATCCAAACAGTACATGAAAAATATATTGTACATAAGTGACCTTGTGAACCATACAGAAATACACTCGTATTACAAGTCTGTATTGATATAGCTACTACCAAAACTTCTTTCTATTGAGAAGCCACAACCTTCTCCGTCCCTTCAGTGCTGTTGTCTATGCCAGCATCCTCTGTAGCAATGCCTTCACTGGCACCTGCATTCACATAGTAAGTACCGGTGTGTCCTGGATATACTGGGTTGTCCACATACTCCAGCACTTCATCATGATCATTTTGTACAGGGTGGGCCACTTCCCCTGTATTGGGATTACCTGCACAAAATAGTGTATGAGTGCAGCTAGGTAAAGTTCTTCAATACAACAAATAATCTGGCTTGCTGAATTTACGAAATAGTAGTGAAAGAAGGAAGGAGTTCGTAAAGAGCCCCACCCCCTCCCATGTGCTAAGAAATGAATGTGTGTGGGGGGAGGGGGGGGGATAATTTTCTTCTGTATTATATTTACCTGCAATATGGGAATTCAGTTTATAGTTTAATTGTCGCTGGTTTCTCTTTCTACATATGGCAATAATGATGATGATGATCGTCACAAAAAGCAAAGTTCCACCAACAGCCACACCAACTGCTATTCCAATTGTACCACTGTCACGCTCTCGAGCTGCACCAGTTTCAACCGTTGGTTCTGCATGAACAAGAAATTGTATGCATCACAAGTTAGCCAGTATGTAGGATACTATGTATTGCACTAAAGCAATTATCCTAATGGTAACAGGGAAATAACTATGATGTTATGATCATGTATGCTATATTATCTATGTTATGATATATGAAAGTATCCGGGCAACATCATACATTTTCTAGGATTAGAACTTCATAATAATATACTGTTTGTAGGCATAGCAAAGCTATTACTGAATTTGAGGCCTATATAATAGAAATGAGACCAGAGCAACTGACTCTGATAGTGAGTCCCTAGCCCTTAGCTTTCTGTGCCTCCATCTTCAGCACCATGAAAATTTCAATGTATAACTATAGTCACCTCAGTGAGTTGATTAATTTATGCAAACATTAGTTCTGCATCACTCATGCATTCGAGCAAACTTAATCTCACCTGATGGATTGCAGCTAGGTTGACTTCCTGACCATTGACCATCCAGACCACAAGTGCGAGTATCATCTCCAATCAGTACAAACCCCATGTCACAAGAGTAGACCGCTTGCGAACCAACCACAGTCCGCGGAAGTTGCACTCTACCATTGACAGGGTTGCGCAAAACTCCACAGTCAATGGCTGTGTAAAAGAATGTCAACATTGTTGATAGCAGAGCTAATATTACTTCGGCCCAAATGAATCCCTGCACGCTATAGCACTGTGTGTATTTCAGAAATAATTTACAAGAATACGGCAAGACATGATCACACATACAGTGACTTATCATGTAGCGAATTATTTTTGTGGGTAGAAATTTTGTGAAAAGCTCAAGGGGTCGTTAGAAATAATTTTAATGTAGTGTGAACTTTGACATGTGGTTCTATCAACAATTTTTCACTACAGAAAGATGGAACACTTTAGCATTGAGTCATATGTGAGAGGCTTCCAAGTCTATAAAGACATATGGGAGGCCAGTATTGGAGAAGAAGTACCATGACGCCGCAGTAAAGGAGAAGTACGGGCATCACTTTTTCGTTATCACTTCTGCTTTCTTCGTACATATGTGCATGTATTTCAGTCCATAGAATCTATGCTATATTCATGCTTAACAAAACAGTGATAGCTGTGAAAATAATCTAGTGTATACTTACCGGTGCAGCTCAGGCCATCTCCTGAATAGCCATCCCTGCAGGTGCACTGAAAGCTGCCTATTGTGTTGGTACATACAGCATTGCTATCACAGGGTTGTAGTGATGCACACTCATTCACATCTGCAGGAGGGATAAAATGTCATACAGTATGATTGAATTCAAAAGTACAGGTACTCTGACTCTGATGGCTACCATCACTGTACCTAAGCAGGAGATACTAACATTACTTCTGCCCAAATGAATCCCTACATACAATAGCGCTGTGTGTATTTCAGAAATGAGATGGAGCACGTCAGTATTGAGTCATGCGTAAGAGGCTACCAAGTTCATAAAGACATATGGGAGGCCAGTATTGGAGAAGAAGTACCATGCTGCCGCAGTAAAGGAGAGGTACAGGCATTGCTTTTTTGTTATTGCCTCTGCATTCATCGGTGATCACAGCATGAGGGATGGCTTGAAACAGAGGACCTTGTTCATGGATCCAGGGCACAGGTACCCAAAGAGAGCCATAGTAAAAGCCGACTACCAAGTCTGATTGATGTTGTACAGTGCAAGTCAACCGATCAAAAAATAGTGAGTAGGAAATTTGTGACTTGTACAAGTTAATCACGAAAATTGATACCCAAAGAGAGCCATAGTGAAAGTGGTTTTAGCATCTAGTCTGCTGTTATACAGCACATGTTAACCGATAAAAAAATCAGCAGCCATGTAGAAAGAGTGAGCACCTTTTCACCACGCCTATGAGCATGGGAAGGACTGGGAACAAAGCTATGTATAGCTTATATCTGCATTCAGCTAACTGTATTATCTGACTCTGCCTCTAAAGTTGAATTGACTCTAATCAGAAGCATTGCAGAATAGTTATATGTGCATATGCGTACCATACTCTGTGCATGGATTTCAGTCCATAGAATCTATACTGTGTTTCATGCTTAACAAAAGTACCGGTGCAGTTCAGGCCATCTCCTGAAAAGCCATCCAAGCATGTGCACTGAAAGCTGCCTATTGTGTTGTTACATACAGCATTGCTATCACAGGGTCGTAGTGATGCACACTCATTCACATCTGCAGGAGGGATAACATGTCATGCAGTATGGTTGAATTCAAAAGTACAGGTACTCCAACTCTGAAGACAAACTTTAAAGGGCTACTATCACTGTACCTAAGCAGGAGATAGCATCTTCATCAAGTATAAATCCAGGTCGGCATTCACAAACAAACATATTTGTAATTTGATCACAAGCCAGAGATTCATTACCCTGTTGGATAGACAAACAATATGAACCATGAATTAAGTAAATCACAGCTATCTGTACCCCCTACATACAGAATGTGGTCGAATAACATGCATGCTTATTTTAGAATCCTTGATTCACTCATTGAAACTACAGTAAATCTGCATGTGCCTTTTAGCCTCTTTCCGAGGCTCTCATGCATGTTTCATTTGCTACTGAAGTGAAATGTGTATGTGTGCCTGGGGAAAAGGCTTCATGCACCTAACTTCTGTTATATATACAGAGCATGCAACAACTCTACCAAATACATGTAAACTTATGTGCTTGGGGTTGTATTATTTTATGGTAGATACTGTATGCACACATAGTCTGTAATTGTGTGCTCAGTATATGGTTGTAGCTAGTTCATGCATGCATTAATCTGTCAGTATGTACATATGTCCAGAAAGTTCAAAGGAGCTGTGTTAGAAGGATACGTATACAAATTTCGGCACGTTAATTGCATGCATAACCCAGCATTGGCTCTCATTCCTATTAACGTGATCAAGTGGTTCTTGTACATGTATGCACAAAAAGAGACTTTCCTGTACAAAATCATAGACCCGAAACGGCTAATTAATTAAAGGTCATGATATTAATAAGAAAATGCGCTGATCAAATGAATCTTGTACACGCATGCACAAAGTACTTTCCTGTACAAAATGCACTTACCACTAGGACAGCAAAGTTTGTGAGGTGATCACAAGAACATGTAACAGTGCCGTTAGAAGTAATTGAGCTTGTGGTACAGCCACTACTAGTCCAGTCACCACCACCTGTGTAGCATGAGAAAAAGAGCAAGAATCATCTTGTATCTTATGATCGTTGATCACTTAAATTATGTACCTGCAGCAGTTTCATTCCAAGACACACACTGTACCTCTGGAGTCTGTGTTTAGGATAATTTTACATGGTTTCATTTTTGCTTCAAGTGCAGTATGCACATGCATACTTGCATGCATGTGACAATGAACCTACCGGGTTTTGAAGTTGAAGAAGAATTGTAACATTCTCTTGTAAATTCATTATGTCATTTCCAGCCACCGTAGCTGCAATTACACTTGTACCAACTACTATATCTTCTCGAGAGCCCTCTGCCAGAGGGAAGAAGATGGGTGTTTCATAAAATGTAAAGAATACACTAGCATTGCTAAGACTCTCGAACAGTGATCGTGGCAGCATAATACTATCAGGTGAATCATCAGGTATTTCACGACGTTTCCTTGCAACAGCATAGGGTGAGAACGTTATACCATCATCTGGAATGTCATCGATAGGTACCTATACCAAAAATATAAAGTGCATCAATGTATATACAGAACAAGCAATTTATATTGCATTCACCTACCTGTTCACCAAGGAAGATGATATTATCACTGGTAACTAGCAGATGTTGAAAATCTTCTTGCTGGACTAAAATCCCTGCAAGTTGCTCATAATTCTCAACAATCCTATTAGTGATGATAGAGGACACGCCCAATGAGCATATTTCTTAGATACGTCTTATACATTTGCTGCATACGTAAGGTGGTCCTACAATCATTAGCTAGTGTAAGCTGAATGGTGGAAGAAGAGTAAGTCTCCTTCTGGGGGACTTAGGCTGTCCCAAGCTACAAAAGGTGAACTGTTATAGCTACAGACACTCATCATTTAGAAGTGTGTATAGTTGCTTACACTTATCTTGTTTCAAGTATGCTGTTCTGCCTACACTGCATGCATAAAGTCAACAGCATCACCAAGTGAGCAGAGCTAGGGCCTAACTGGCTCCAAATGTATTGCTATTGCTGCTCTGTCTAGATTTATAATTTACAGACTCTCTTATTGGCATTGATGTGCTCCTGCTTATGATATTCATGCACATGTACAAGCTATAGAAATTGGAAAGCTACATATGTACATGTATTGCGCATTTTTGTTATGACAAGGCTTGTTATAAAACCGACCTTGCTGACTGCTGTTGTATAATGTCTTGAGGCCATTCCATAAGTGTATTCATAACTTGAGTGATGCTTCTGAAAGCCTGTGCAAGGATATATAATTATAATTAATATCTAGATTAGGACATCATTGATTGAAATAATTTACCTGATCATCAATTGTAATGTTCCCATTAGTAGCCAAATTTTCAAGCTGAACAAACAACTGGGCTATAGTTGCCAGATTCTCTGCTGTTTGGTTTGATAGTGCAATAGCTGACAGCTGAGAGAGTATTACATCAACAGTATCATCAGCAATGACAGTCTGCAGAATCAAAGGATACATCATAGTTATAGGGGAAGCCAATGATTATTGTTTATTATATTATAGCCAATCATCTAGTATACCACGTTCATTTTTATACTTACTGGCCATGCAGTGCTATTATATGCAACTAAAAGGCTTAATGTGTCACTTGCCTACCCCTCCTATGCCTACATATATATATCACATAGTGATGACATCGCTCATCATAGGACCTAGCCAGATACGTATGATGTTAAGCAGCTCATATATGAGTGATGTTCTAAATGTACAGCCTCAGTCCATCTAATATTGACCTACATGTAGGTGCTAATGCACCTCAGCCATGCAATATTGGAGAGAGCAGCAGAAACATCAAAACACCAAACAGCGGCCTTATAGGTATATTGAACTTATGTTTGATATCTAGAGTCCCATAAAAAGTATACACTCCTCTATGATTATATCTGGATGAATTAATATGCAACTTACTCTGTCCTCTATTACTACTTGAGCTGAGCTTGTATTGAGTGTTACATTTCCATCAGTTTCCTCTAAGATGACAGTTAAACACTCAGCACCCTCGAAAAATATGTCATCTAACACTGAAATGTTGATACACATCACTTCAGGCTGTTCAAATAAGAGCTCAACTGACACGGGTGTGAAATCTACTCCACCTGTGCATACAAAGACGTGCAATGCATTAACTTTCATGGCAGAGTATTCTTATCTGTAAATACCATTCTCACCTGAAGCTGTGCCGTCCTGTGTGAAAATGTTTCCAACAACATTTCTTTTTAAGTCGCCGGTCAAAAGAACACACACGGAGAGCATTTCTCCTTCACTGATAGTGTAGGATGCGTCAGTCAGACTCAAGATGGCTGTAAGATGAGCAAGATCACGTATATGCATATTTAGTAAATTGTAAAGAACATGGGCTCTATGGTTTTTTCATGGGCATAATATCTAGTCTCGTTTCCAGGCCCACATGCACGTTTCACTTCAGCTAGCGGTGGCTGCCTGGGGCTTGCTCTTCAGAGTCTGTTTGTATCAAAGACCAAGCACTGAAACAATGTCACCAGCAAAAGGTAGCAAAGTGCAACGATCTTCTGAGTGGTCCCTGTCCACATGCAATTAAGTAAGTTGCCGCACGTGAAAAATGTAACAAGTTCCAAAGTAGCAAAGCACACGAGAGCCTGGGGATGAGGCTACATAAAATCCTCTTTACAGTTCTGCACTTAGATTTAAATCCAAAAGAAATGAAAAACAACAACACCCAAATATGCATGTGTGGGTGTTGGACTATTGAGATTTTTAATTGCCTTAGGTAGCACACCTACCATCATCATTCTCAATTACAATGCTGCCAAATGTTTCGACAATTTGGACACTGGGATCCTCTGTACCAAGCAGAATATTGACCACCTCATCACTCTCAGGGACTCCATCCTCCACCACAGACACAGTTGTACACTGGCGTTGAAATGCAGGAGCACCAGGCTCAAACGTGAGCTCAGGACTGGTTACAATAAAATCTTCACCGTCTGTATGATTATTAGAGTACAAGCTCGAGATTGTTACAATTATGCGCTCTTACCTAATACATTAGCTAGACGTACCTTCTGCAGTCACAGGTTGTGTACGTATGAAGACAACAACATTTCTCTCAATCACTGTTTCTATCAAAGCACAAACTTCTGCCCCTCCATCAGCTTCAGTCAGTACAGAAGATGGTATATCTAGACTAACTGGAACAACTGTTGTGTGCATACAAGTACATAACAATTCACAACATGCATTGAAAATCTACATACAAAAGTTAAAGTTAGCCTACCATCATCATCTAGGATTGTTACAGACGCTGTGCTTGGTCCAGCAACCACATCTTGCAAAGAGTCTGCCACCAGAAGAATAGTGAATGTTTCATTCATTTCAACGACATCATCACCAATAATAGCTAGGGGATGACACACTCGACTGCCTTGAACAGTTGAAGATGGAATCACTAATGTCTCAGTCAGTGCTTCAAAATCCTGTGATCCTGCAATAAAAAAAACAACTTAAAATATATGTGTGTGTGTGTGCGTTTAAGGCTGTTTCAGCAGCTGGAGAGTGATGACCGCCATTCTCAAAGCCTTGGATTGACTGAACTGTCAGCTGAGCAGCATAATGCAGCTCGATTCCCGCGAGGCCCTCTGTATGGAATACCATGTATGCACTAGTTTAATAATTGCGTGTGGGCAGGAGCCACTCAGAAGACGGTTGCACTTCTCTACCTTTTGCTGGTGATATTATTTCAGTGCTTGGTCGGTGGTACAAACGGCTCTAGTGAAACGCGCACGTGGACCTGGGAAAAAGGCTATTTAGATTGTAGATATCAAGCCAAAAACAGACCCTCTTGACTACCTACCAGTTGGCTACTACTGCCACAGCTGGCTGAACTCATAGAAATAGTGCAGGTCACCATTGTGCAGAGACTAAGCGGGAGTCACACCGGTATACAGAAGAAGGCTAAAGGAAGTGATGCTGATCAGAAAGCATCTGAATTTGGCCCAAGAGTTAGCCATGAGACATTAATGGCATTACTGCTTTCATTTCTAGTCAACGCAGTACTTTTTTACACTTTAATTCAGAAGAATCGTCATTAAAGTTTAATAGTATATGTTCGGAACCATGCCTTTTTGAACAAAAAATAGGAACCATGACTATTGTACTATCACTATCTGTATGCATGCATACTTATCATGTGATGAATGAGTGATAGTACATGGTTTATAATTGGTTTCCACTTGACAACTTATTATGTTTTATGCACATTGTAATCAAACAAACCTGTTGCTGTTCCATCCACAGTAGTTAGATTAAGCACTACAGCTCTTTCCAGGCCTTCCATTGTATCAGTCAAAGCGATGCAAAAGTCGATAGTTGCATTCATGCCACCACTGCCCTCATTCAACTCCAGAATGGCACTCTCAAGTTCAACTGTAGCACCTGACAAACGATAAAAACAAAACTAAGTTATATAATAATAGGCAGGATATGTATAGAAAGGTTATGTATAAAAGGCCAAGCTCATTTAATAAGGTACATATATACTAGCTATAGCAAGAGCATAAAATGGCCAGTAAAGTAGGCCCTAAACCATCTAATAGGGCTGTTCGCTTGCTATTTTAATAACAACAAACCTGAAGAGTTACTAGGGTGTAAATTTTTCTCATATTATTCCATTTACACTTTGGACATGGATCATACAGTCAGATTTTTCACTTGGAGAAAGATTTGGGTTTCCATGGCAACTGTAGCAGTTACTCGCATCAGCTGTACTAAGGAGAGCTATTGTATCTTCCCCAAATGTAAATTATGAACTTATGATTCATATCTGTAGTTATATGAAGTAATCAAACGTTAAGTGAAAGAAATATAGTCAATAAAGAATTTACACCCTACTAACACTACAAGGGTATTAATTTGAAACTATTGGGCGAACAACCTAATTTTAACAGGCAAGCACTTATCTAAGCAAGCTATAATTGTCAGCTATGTGCACATGCAGCATACTTCCTATCATACCATCATCATCAAGGATCAGGACAGTAGCAGAGCCAGTGACCACATTAATTGAACCAACACCCGTCAAAGTAATGAAGAAGTTTTCCGTCTCCTCAATGATATCATCATTTTGTATTGGAAATGAAGCACACATAGGATCTGTTGAGGCTGACTCCAGTGTCTTTGTAATGCGGATGGGTGTATAGTCAAAAGCTGAAGGAAAGGGCAAAGTAAAATGCATTCATGTGAACACTGAGATTTAGTTCTCTGCACGATCTTTTATAGGTTACCTATGTAGCTATATGTATGTTCACCGTAGAGTTATGAAGGAACGCTAATGATATTCAAAGTGACTACCACACGTGATTACAAGAAGTTGGGCATGCCTGTTTTGCTTAAGCCAAGAACGTGGTGGTTACCTCAGAAAGATCTCTCAGCTAGCAAACTTGGAGTACTTTTAGCACGTTGTTTTAAGTATCTTTTTCTGAATTGATGGTTTCCTACCTTTCAGAGCCTGAAGAGCCATAGAGCACAATACCTACCAAGGGGCGTGCCCGACTTCCTGTAATCATCTTTCACACATCTACGGTGAAAACACCTATAGCTCTAAAATTGTGTACATGTAAATACTTTTGTGATATATAGCTGCAGGGGACATAGATGGATTATAGATTCAGGATGCTTAGTGCATAAGGTCTACGTATTTATTGCACAGATATGCAAAGTAGTAAATATGCAGTAAAATTACAACTACACAATTGTGCTGGTATATCAAGTGATCCAACAAAGTTTTCCTGTTGTTATATAGAACAACCATCATGAACATTCATGTTTATGTATGTGGCCTGGGGGTAAGACTAGGAAGTACACTTGTACATGTATGTGGGCTGCATATCAGACTCCTTAAGGTTCCGGGCTACCCATTGCGTGAGGGCATAATTTCGGGGTAGTTGCTACTAGAGTTTGTACTATTCTAGTAACGACAAAAGTGTCCTTTTTCATGAATCTGATTCTCACTACACAAAAAAAGCCTGGAACATACCAATCAAATTTGTGATGTTTTAATTAACCTAATATGTTACTCAGGGAGCAACTACTTTGCATAATGAAGTTTTGAGAGACATTTGATATGCCCTTATAAGGCTTCCTGTTAATGAAGGTGATTGAGCAAGTCATAATACATTGCTTCAGTATGACCTGTTTAGCAGATAGATTTGAGCAGTAGGAAGCTTTCAGATTGAAGCTACTTTGACACCCCCGTATCTGAAGCTAGGTCTGAATCCTGAAAGGCTAAAAGTGGTCCGGCTATGGCTGGACAAACTGGTTCCGACGACCTACAATCGACTATACTACTCATGTTGCATGTGCACTCACACTCATGAAATTGGATGCTTATACTAGTGCATACATGGTATTCCATGCAGAGGGCCTTGTGGGAATCGAGTTGCAATACACTGCTCAGATGATCGTTTGGCCAGTCTGAGGCTTTGAGAACAGCGGTCATCACTTTCCTACTGCTGAATCAGCCTTACCAGCTGTTGATAAACCTCCTGCCGATGTCCCCTCTCCTAGCTACCACTCCTCTGGGTTGCTGTGTATATAGCCTTCCCAATTGCTGCCGCCTCTCTGCAGGGTGACTCCATCACAGTGCATGCTCTTGGCTCTACTGCACGTGCATGAAAGCAGTGCCGTGCCCACAGGAAATATGTTGCAATAATTGCATTCCTGTAGCGTTACTTACATATATGCATACATACATACATACATATATACATACATACATACATACATACGCAGGGTCTCCATACAACACGATTAGTTGCCTCGCTTCACGCTCGGCAATAATTACCAGATCTCCAGACAGAGGATAAGATTAAGAGTGTAAATGTGGAGACTGTATTACCAAGCAAACCTAACTTAATAAGCAAATATTGTACGCTCAAAATGATTCCTGCAGTACACTTATACAAAAAGCATACCTGATGCCGTGCCTTGGTCTCCAGCATTAAATATTATTTGCACATTAGCACCCATTGCCACTTCGCCACTTACTACCACTGCGCAAAACATCAGTGGGGTTGAGCTTGACTCACTTATCGTGTACAATGTCTGCTGAAACCCAACCTCTATAACTGCAAAAGAGTGAAAACAAGAACCATGAACTTAGAAGGACAGGTAGCCATCAACTGCAAGTACCCTAGATATACAATGATTTATATCCTGGATGGTAGAAGTCACATTAATACATGCACCCTGTGAATTTCTAGCCTCTTTCCCAGTCGCTGCTCTCAGCTTTTTTTCACATCTATTTTTCTATGGGCAACAAATTAAAAACACTGGGAGTGGAGACTGGGAACGAGGCTAGTGAATCATAATTCCCATATATACGTATATAAATCCATATCTCCAACCTGGAAAGTCTACAACCCACTATTATAGCTACTGAAGCTACACCGTTAAGAACTGCTATTGGAAAAGTACTGGAGCAGGCTCTAAAGAAGTGCTGTGAAAGCGTTGGAACTGACAGATGAAGGCTGGCTTAACAAGCACCGTTTCTGCATGATTGTTGCTTGCCATTGCATAATCGTTTATATATGCAGAGGCAATACATTGAGGATACACACATTACTGCCTGCCGTGATCGGCTATGCTTATAAAGCATAATGGCTTAGTATTTATTAAGTGATAAGGCATTCCATTGCTGAAGCATTCTAGTCCGTGCATGCATGCAACACTACAACATTTGCATCTACAGTGGGTGAGCTTTATTGAGTGGAATATCTAAGCCCATGCTCCTCTTTGACAAGCCACTAAAGTCTGTTGCCCATGAGTGTACATTTTGGAGAGTACAGTAAATGAATTTATGTGGCCTACTGATCCTTTATGAGTCAACTTACTATCTGTATCAAAGATAAGGATGGAACCAGAAGTAGAGGTGTTGGTGCTGATTGCCATGACATCAAAAGTCTCTATTGGCTCAACAATCCCATTTTGAATTATTTCAATATCAACACACATCCGAGTGTCAGAAGTTGGTGTGAATATGAGGGACTCATTGATCCCAGTGTAGTCTTCTGAAGCTGCAGAAGAGATGATAACAAACTGTTTTTAACAATAACTTTCAAGATGATGATCATGGTGATCAATCTCATTAATATCTCTTTGCATTCACAATTGCTCACCCCTACAGATTTACTAGTAATTATATCAAACTTACCCCTGGCACTACCATCCACAGTAGAGACCACAACAGTATAACTGTCATCTGACACTGGCCCAGTTAGCTGGACACAGGCTTGCGCAATACCGTCAATCTCATCAACAAATAGAGGTAGTTGGATGCTTAAATCTAGTAAGGAATTAAGGTAAAGAAGCTGAGGTGACTGTACTAACAATCATGACTGCAAACAGTAAATCAAATCATGGAGGTCTATGACTGCCATGAGGACTTAAGAGACAAATAAAATCACAAATTTTATAGTGTATTTAATAACCCTTAGGGGACAGGCCAGTTAGTCCAACTGGTCAGTTTAAATGAAATCTGAACAGCTGTATGTTACATATCTGTGACAATAGTCCTTCGAGTGTTAACTACAGTTTCATTCCCATGCAGACTCATGGGACGGAATGAGAATAGCAGAGTGCATGACTTGCATTCCTGCCAAATCTAAACCTGTGGAATCTAAGGTGCTAGTAAAATCTGATTACCCTGCATGCCACTAAAATTAACAATATGAAATGTTAAGTTGCCATAGATAGTGCTAAGTTTACATACTATACTATACTACACCATGGAGTCTAGAACACACTAAACAGCAAACTAGCTATAACTGGCGAGTTATGCATAGCTAGATATTAAAACCTGCAGTGTATGGTAGTGAGTCTTGTTTGGCTTCATTCCCTTTGTTCGCACCATACAGCAAGCATAGTAAAAAAAGCTAGTGAACTAGTGGAGACATAGCTGATAACAGAGCAAGCTTCATGCTCCAGCTGTAGGTATGTTTTCATCGGGAATGTGAAGGAATTCTCAAAGCAGTTACAGGAAACACAAATCCTGGAAGTCAGTTACACCCCTTGAAGGTCTATGATGTATTACACTCTATGGGGAAAAATGACGCCATAAGAGCTGAAAAGTACAAAATGCATCCATCCAGGAAATACTGCTTCTGATGGCGTGATAAAGTATCGTAGGTGTAAGAGGCGTCACCGACTTCTGGGAATTGATTCCTGTAACTGCTTTGAATATCAAATTCCTTTGCATCTCCAATGGAAAAACACCTGTTATCTGTACAGTGGAGCCTGGCAATAAGGGTAGGCTAGAATATACATGATATGACTCTGTGCAAGACACTCGATGTTCATGAACTGGTTAGCCTCAAACCCAGGCCACACTGGTTGCTGAAAAAATTACCTATGACACCAGAGCTACCTAATACTATCAGGATACTCACAACAACTAAGGGAATGCCATTAACACACTATTTGGTAAAAAAAATTGGGCGTTGTCATACATTGCAATTGGTTCCCTGCTGTCATGACATACATGTAGCTAGCTTAAATATTAAAGCATACCTTGGGCAACTGTCCCTTGTTGCCACCATAATGCAATGCAAAGGATTGCAAGACGAACTACTCCTCGACTTCGAACCATGGTTTTTGGACTTTGATGCAAAATGCGAGCTCTTGACACCTTTCTTAAATGCTTTCCGGCATGGTGGTGCACTGCATCAGCCCCACCTACGCTCGTATGACGCTTTGGAGGGCGGGGTTTCGACACCGGAAGCGTGCTTGGGCCAGTTATGTATAGCCACTCGACGAAAGTCTAGCTACGCGAGACCGAGACTGCCAGTTGTCCCGCTTTCTCTGGAAGATTCCTGCCTGCCCTGGATTGTCATTTATCAGATTATGTGGAACACTACTCACCTAAGTTAGTGGCCCTCCTTCCGTTCAGACTTCGCTACCGTTTGCTCGTCAATCTTCCAGCTATCTTCCGCTTTGGATTGCTTGCAGCAGGGGACGGATCACAGATCTTGTATTACAGCATTTGTGATCCTCTGCTGTACTTTAGCTACATCGACCTGAGTAGTTTATCCTGGAGAGATCGATACCTGGCCTGCTACCACCCTTCTATCGTCTGAAAATTCAATACCGATGTTCAGGTGATCAAATATGAGTTTCAAGCAGCACAGCCTATCCCCCATAGCAGCCAATTTAATAGTATAAATTATACTACGTATATTATGGGGGTCCATAGTTCCAGCAGATATCTAGGGGGGTCCAAATGTTTCGGAGGGGGTCCAAATTTTGCAGTAAAATAAGTTCCAGGGGGTCCATATTTTTCACAAAATTAGCTCCGGGGGGAACCAAGTTGGGGAGTCCACTTTTGTACCAATTCCTCAATGAAGGCGGTTCAGCTTGACAGTAGCTAGCTATCCATTGACAACCACTTCTTGCTGTAGCTCAGTTGTTTCTATATAGCAAATCACTTATTTTACACTTCTCTTTTGTAGTGCATATAACTCAGTTGACTCGTAAAAAGTAATCGCTGCTGTACATGCAGTTTTTTTGCATTCTACACTTAAACCAGACACCAGCACTGGCCTAGCAGAGCAATGAGTGATTGGGTCTATAGCTAGCTTTGAACTCGGATGCAGAACGATAGCTATATAGAATGGTAGCTTCAGGGTCTGCTTGCATGACACTCCTCTGAGTCATGCTATCCAGTATCCCAGCAAGAGAAGACACATCTGTGTAGTCATTAGCTATCACTCATGAGTGCATGCATCACAACCTAAGGCCAGTCTCCTCAGGCGTTCTCCAGAGCTATGTTCAGTCCAAAGGCGATGGATCAGCTTGTAGTACTGAAGACTGCGAGTAAGTTAGTTATTTATAACTAGCTACTAGTTACATAATTTACTTGATATTAGAACTACCATGGATAAATTTATAGGCGGCAAAGATCAATGGCACATGCATTGGCAATGTGTAGCGAAGCCGTCATCAATGACGGCGCTCATGATTTAGTTAAACCAGACCTTCCCAGTCTGCCTCATTCCAGCTTGTCACATAATATTATGTCTTTTGGAACAGTAGCTACAGATCTATACAGTATATCTAAGGGCTTATCATAATTATTATATTTATTCATATGAAAACGTAGTATGATTGAATGTTGTTGGGGTGAGGAATCACATGGTATCCAGGTCACACCTACTCGGACATATGGGACAAACTGGTTTCGCTTTCCTGTGCAAAAAGGTAAACTCCTCCTCGTTTTTTGTTTGCATGGGATGGGAGGAGAGCCTGGGAATGAGGTTAGCCTCATGTTTTCTTCGAAGAAATGCTGTGAGGGGAGGCCTCGAAACGACCTTAGAAGGACCACTGTATGTGAAATATCTGGAATGCAATTATTAGTTGAAATTTCAATTATTTGCCATTGCATGTATCAAGGTCGGAGATAGCTCAATATTCTAGTTACGGCTACAGAATGTGTACATGAAAAAGAGTGAATGCATGATTTAGAGTTAGGGTTTGTTTAAATCAAGACCTCCATATTAGGCATGTCTTCATCAGTGGCAGCCTTGTTACCACTCTCTTGTTTCTCAGGCTCAGGCTCTTCTTGTACTGGAGCCGTTTCTCTCTGTCCCCTCTCTCGCTCCCAGAGTTCAATCTCTGCATCTGTAAAACGGCTTTCCCTCTTGTTGGCTACAATGTATATGGCATTTAGAACAGTAATGTAACATATAGCTACTTGTCCATAGAAGTCAACAGGAAAGCTGTGTGGAAGTTTATGGACATTACACATGATCGCTAAACCTAGCTACATAAATTTGAATAAAGTGCATAACTTCATATTCCTTACCATAAACGGTGTACGGCTTTACATAACTCCTGTAGGGAAGCACATATTTCTCATACATCATTCTCTTTCGAATAGCTACAACAGCCACAATGACTGCAATGGTGACTATCACAACGAATCCGCCAATAGATACTCCGACTGCAATAGGAACTACATTAGTGTCATCCTCAGGAATGCCTGAAATTGAATGATAGCATTTCATACACAAGAATACATGTAATATACCGATATAGCTAACAGGTCACGTGCCAACAAAGTGCTATAAGAATGAATACTTTAGGCTACAAAACTACAGGAACTTAATTCCTGACATGCCATTTTAAGTTCTATTGCAGATCTATCTCACTTGAACAGTTTGGTGCATTGCCAGACCACTGCTCATCAGCCTGGCATAGTCGAACATCATCTCCTACAAGTGTAGACCCGCCACCACATGTGTATACTGCCTGCGACCCAAAGACAGTCCCATTCAGTATCACAGTCCCACCAATGGGATCAGGTAGAGTACCACAATCAACAGCTGTAGGTGATATGACACGTGAATAGAAATTATCTTCTACTATGTAGGTATGAATGTGACTAGCAGATATACTTCATATTTCTGGCTGTATATCTGCTGAGATGTTACACACAGTACACAGCATTCCTGCACTGGTTGCTAAGTGCATGAGGAAAACCTGCATTAAAATGTCAATTAAGTTCACAGTTGCAAGCTAGCTCTTCCCTAAGCCATGCATCAATTAGCCTCAGTGGCTGTTCTCAGATATAAACTGTCACTGCATGGTACGCAAACACTTGTTGGGATTGCTGAATGGTGGATTCTCTAGTTCAAAAGCCATGATATGCCATGCATGCATGCACACCTTATGAGTCTCAGAATGATGATAATACCGTATTAGAACGTATTTTCTTTCAAGAGCCTCCATGGGTAATTGCTTTCAAGACTTGTAGTTTTAGAGTCACTTCTTAGTAAATCAATAAAGACATGCTGTCTAAAATTACTGCACACAGTAGTTACGTAATTGCTAGCTACTACTTGCATGGATTATCCAGAATAATTATTATATTCTGCAAAATGAATATTTAAAGCAGTTTTGTACATGTGGGAGTCTAACAATAGATGGGTATTTTACAGTCAATAGCATAACTACTGCAAATGTGCCCACTGTAATACCAAGTGCCAACAAAATCTGATATGCATAGCTACTATAGTAAAACTGATGATGTTCACAGGGTAAAACCCACTAACCTCATGCAGTTGTTAGTGGCACAGCTTTTCACAACAGGTTTTGAAATATGGTACAAACATTTAGTGTAATCTCCACAGACAGAAAAGCTTTTAAAGTTAGCTTGATAGAGTTGAAGTAGTTAATTTGCTAGCTAAAATTGTTTATTCTGCTTTCAAGATAGTTGCTTTAGGGTCACATTAGTGAATCCATATAGAGATAGTAGTGTAACTGCTATACAGTAACTTCACTAATTCAAGTGAATACAGATGATATGCACTGTTGCTAAGCCTCTGGAAGCTTACAGTTGCAAGTTGGCTCTTCTCCAGACCACTGTCCATCTGAGCCGCAGATCCGATTTGGAGTTCCCCTAAGACTGAAACCCACACTGCAATTGTAGGTTGCCATGGAGCCCTCACTCCTGCTGATAAAGGTTACTACACCACTGATTGGATTTGCCAGGATATCACACTCTGCGAGAACTAAAAAACAGAACGACAACACTTGTGAGCTGTATCCCGATACACCTGTCACATTCAATACCCGAGTGCTGACCAACATCCCTGCTATGGTATGAGTTACTAGTACTATAGTTACAACTTTATTAGTAACTCTGTGAAGAAGCCGGGTTGAAGTGATTTATGCACTCTTTGTATATATGTATATCTGAATACATAACTTGCTACCAGATATAAAGTAAGTATATTGATTTTGATGATGGAGGTGTACCATTACCCAGGCCCCATTCCAATCAAATTTATGATCTTAATAGTGATGGCATAGCTAATATTATATTGGCAACATCAGATACGCCTGAGCATTATAGTATTGTGTATACTCACCATCCCCATTATCAATAATGGTTATTGTAAAACTATTCAGTCCAACAATGGAATCATTAGGATCTGCTGTAGCAGCCATGATGGAGAAAACTTCATCACTCTCCCTGACATCATCACCCAATATATTTATTGTACTGCAGACAGCTTCATCAACACGAGTGGCGGACGGGATCACCAGTGCCCGATTTTCAAATGCTTCAAAGTCGTCCAATCCTAAGTAGGCATATAGTATTACAAACAGAAAAGGTAGCAGTATGTGATAAATCATTTTGAACAGTATAGATAAAATAGCCACTTTTCTGTCCCAAGCATAAAATTGCATAATCGTTACAGATATTGAACATTATAGAGAAAATGGCTAGTTACCTGTCCCAAACATGAAGTAATATGATATCAAACTAAAGAAGCTGTATTCTAGTGCATGTACACCACCAGTGACAATACACGCTTAATACACAGCTATAATCCTATTGTAGTTAGTGTTCACTGTATATAAGTGGATGCAATACTATAGGACAGCAGGGTTATTATAGTGTCAGTATACACCCATATGTGAATACTGTACATAGTAGGATGCATGCCTACCTGCCGTTCCCACAGTCGTAGTCAGAGTAATGACTACGTCTCGTTCCAGACCTTGTAGTACATCCTCCAGTACAATACACAGCTGTACACTGGTGAGCGCTCCACTGTCCACTTCATTTACAGACATTGCTGTGGTCTGCAACATCACAGTTGCACCTGCTCATGAGGAGAGAAAACAAATCGTGTTTGGATTGGGAGCATGCAATGAGCACATGCATGCGTACTGTGTGTTGTGTATGCACATACTAGTATATCTGATTATGAGGCAAGAAACGTGCTATAGATCAGCGTCATCTGCATGCATCTAGCAACAGTTGTTAGGGCACCATTTTGAGAGTGGCAATAAATAGCTGCTTGCAGGAACATACGAGATGATGCTGTTTGCCTTACTCACACAGTAGGTACTAAAGTTGCTAAACATGTCCTGCCCAATAATTGCTCTACAGCAACTGTTGAAAAGCTGAAAGTGAAGCAGGTTGCATTTCCGAGATCACTGTAGAACTTATAGCTACTCTTTTGCCACTCATGAAATGGGAGTAAATCGGAATAACCTTAAGTTATAGGATGTAATACAGGCGTAACATAGTTAGGACGTCAAATACAGAACCTGTGTTCTAATTAGTTGTACCCACCATCATCATCGGTAATCTGTACTATTGCAGAGCTGCCAACCACATTAACTGCACCATCCAAACTGCTTAGAAACACCTGGAAATTCTCCCTTCCTTCAATGGTCTGATCAGGAAAAACAGCAAAGTGTGCACATACTGGGTCATTCTGATTGGCTGGTTCAAATGTCCTCTCATATTCAAATGGAAGATAGTCATTTGTGGCTGTAGGTATGAAACAGTAGCTACATGTGTATACATGAATTTCATAGTACTGCAGTGGTTTACAACTGAGATGGAGTAATGCTGATACGATTTACTACTTGAAAATGCAACACTTGACCATGCACTGTAATCTTTGTATATAGCTACAAAGTAATATTAGCTATGCATGATCTCAATGATGAGTCAGGGTAATTGTCCAATCTACAGAGTGCACTCCAGTGATTGCTCATGAACTGCTACCCATATTATTTAGATTCTTACGTGAGGCCGAGCCTCCATCAGCCTGTAGGGAGAATTGTACAGGTCTTTCCAGTTCTCCACTGACTATCACTGCACACACAGACGCTGGAGTAGCCTCACTTGTAGTATATGTATTCTGGTCGAAGCTAATGGTTACTTCTGTAGAGGAAGAAAAGAGAACTCAAGTTTAGCAATCTTACTCTATTTAATGGTACATTATTCAATTTTCCGGATACATTTATATGCAAACATAGTGTATATTCTTTATGCTTACCATCGCTGTCATAAATGACCACAAATGCATCATCTGATGCTGAAATGTCATCACTGTTGAGGAAAACATCAAAGTACTGAATGCTTTCCACAACTCCATCTTGTATAATTTCAATGTCGATGCAGGCTCTGGTGCTGGAGGAGTTGGTAAATATCAGTTCCTCACTAGCAGCAGAGTAATCGCTAGGGGCTGCAGGGTTGTAACAAAAGAGGTAAGAAACACACATGCATGGAAACCATGAGGAATGAAACAGTTAGTAGCTATACACAGTATTAGGAGGAAGACATCCTCACAGTGAACACCATTCTTAAAAATGCAAAGGAGCATAACCATTCTCTCTAAATGATCTTAATCCACCCTTCAGAACTGTTCCCGTTTGGCTGATCATAAACATGTTACAATCCATTGTAATAATGCTTAGCCTCATTCCCAGGCTCGAGTGGAGGTAAGAGCGCAAGAGCCTGGGAACAAGGCTAAATAATGCTGTGCCAATCTGTCCACCCCAGTCACCGCAATAAAGGAATGTATCCACCAGGTTTGAGAATGCATGGAGGGAAGAGTAGCTATTCATGAAGACACTCTCTGTCCAACCCTATTCCTGTGATCTTTACTCTGATCCTAGAAACAATAAAGTCTTATAATTAATCAACTCCTGGTGAACCCCAATAGCTACCGATACTCTAACAATTCCATTGAGATAGTTGCTTGATAGCTAACTCACTTGCTTATTTAGCAGAGCATTTCTTCCTATAGAAAATCGAAATCTTTAATACCACCCCTCTGAAGATGGTTCAAGAACACATTGCCACACAGTTCCATGACCATAAGGTCAAGGCCTATGCTGATGACTTATCACTGATATCCCAATTTGTGACTCCTAGCTATAGCCCACATTGACAACTTTATATCATTCGAGACATAGAGGGCTCCAAATTCACAAGTGTTTGTCTGTTCTACTTTATGGAAAGAAAGACCTAAGTATGACTTTCACAACACTACTACCACCAAGTCAGTAAATTAAATATAAGCTCCCTCCATAGCCAGTTTCTATGCTGTCACCGAACATCTATAGATTTTAGTGCATCTCCAAAGAAGACCAGACAGACCCAATGAAGAGATTACAGTTGGGGGTGACTGTAAGATTTGGATTATCTCTTCCTCCTGCTAGTTAATTAGTTAATTAATCCTGAGTATTATACATATGTTACCCAGCATTATAAACATCGCAAAAATTGTGAATCTGATTGGCAAGTACTTCAGTATAAGAAGTTCACATTTATGTGAATACTTCATGAAATTCATCACTCCCTTGGAATATTCTAACCTCTTATATTGAGCAAAAACCATGCATTGAGAACCACAAACAGGAGGAACAGACACATTCCCAACTTATATCGGACCTACTGACGACTTAGTCTCCTACATTACCATTAGCTATATAAGATTGGCACTCAAGCCACTACCTAACACCTAGCACCCAGGCACTCACCTCAACCGTGCCTGACACCCACCAGGAAGACCAGCTCTCTGAGCTTACAAAAGATATGCCAAGACAGCCATTGTCTGTTCAGCCATATACTCCATGCCAGGAATTCCCCATTTTGGCAACATTAGCTATACATCCCATTGTCCTTCTCCCCTCAATTTATTTATTGTCCTTCCTTATAGCTGCCTTACCAAGCCCATTTCACATACTTCCATATGTATGGAGTGAGAATGAATTAACCTTGCTGTTCTTGAACTCCTTCCTATATGAGCTGCTCTATAAGTCTTGTATCATAAAATCATAATTATAGTTATGAAGGCACAGTGCAATTTACCATTAAATCTCACCTGTAGCTGTCACATCCTGCGTATTGATAGTTACTGTGACGTCAACATCGGGCTGCCTGTTCAGTACCACACATGCTTGAATCACTCCATCATCTTCAGTGACGTCATCTGGCATATCAAGTTGGGCTAATAGAACTGCATGCATGGATGAGAATTGGCAATTTCCCATAGCTTGTTCACTTACTATAAACATAATCATGCAAGCTGAAAATGTACAAATAGCTGGTCATTCTGTAACTGTATTGTCTGTAGCACCTTCTGATGTGTAGCTATATAGCTTTCCTTCCAGACAAAAGAATCCAGCCCACATAAAATATCCCCTCAGAGTTGAAATTTTAGCCTACTTAATTACTAGAGGCCTATATAATTCAAGCTACAATATCAGCTGCAAAATGCTTACTATTACCTTGAGCATATGCCTGCTTGGAGAAAAGCAACAAGGCAAGAATCAGGAATAAAATCCTAGGCCTTGACCAACAACACTGCAATGTGTTCTTTTCATTCATCATAGAGGGTCCACCAGAGTATACTAACAATTCACTGCTGCTCTCAATCTAGTTACTGATAACTACAGTCAGTAGCCAAGGACTGCTTTGAAAATGCCAATGTTTTGTAAGGGTATTTCATGTGGTATTGAGTATCACATGGAGAAGTCACAGCCTGGTGCAAACGTAATACGTAGCCACCCAAAACCATACAATTATGAAATTCCTGAGGTCTCATATGGGCCTTCACAGGCATGCCACAATAATTGAAGCACTATCAATACAATGAGCTCAGTGTTTCATAGCTTCCCTAAAGGTGCCATATGTTTGGCCACCAACACTTCTCACAATCATGGAAGCACTATAAAAACTATGAGCTCAGTATCTTCGACTACCAACACTCCTTCTGGAATGTAAGTGACCCCTTTGAGCTCATAAGAGGAATATCACTGTAACTTTAGTATGTTTCCATGCCAGCAATAAGTCTATCTTCAAATTAATGTCATCCTAAATAATCAAGTACGCCATTCAGATTTTTACATATTAAAAGAGTGACAGTGAAGTATAAATCAACTGAAATGTAGAGTTTGTTGAAATGACTGCATGAAACATAAATCTTGCATGATAAAAAAAGAGTACAAAAATGATTCTAATGAGTTTATCCTGCAAAAGAAAGAGTAGAAATGCATACTTAACAATTCACACTGCAAAACATTACATTAATCTGTCAATATGTGGGTTTCCAATTATCTAATGCAAATTTATTGGCCTTGAAGTGTCCTGGGTATGCTAGCTACTGTGCCGAGTCAATACTGACTACTGATCTTCATAGACTGCAAATATCCTACTAGCATATGGACCAAATTGGAATCAAAGGTTATTTTGGTCAGCTATGTAAGTAATCAACTTTTATTAGCTTCAGTACTCAACCTATGCATATCTATCCACAGTACATGGTACAGAGTTGAATCCCGATTCTGGGCTCTGTACTGGACTATGGACTGATAGACATGGCTTAGTATAGGGAAAAACAGAAGCCAAGGAAAGGCTTGAACCCTGTATAAAATCAATTTAACCTAACCCAGACTCTAACCCAACCCTAACCTAATTATAGGCTTTGTCTTCCCTATATTGAGCCATAGATGTAGACTGAAAGAAGAGGTGAGGTAAAGTTTGTCATTGACCATTTATTTCAGAAACAATAAGTACACAGTAGCTAGTATGTCATTAGTGATCATCACTCCTGCTCGCCTAAGCTATGTGATGTTGATAATGCATGGTGAGATTAAAACTGCTCCAGCCCCTCTTGCTCATGAGGTCAAACTCACTCAGGCTGCATAATCACTGGTGATGTTAATTGTTTACTACTGTGCAGTCACAGTCATTTCTCAGCCTCATTCCCAGTCTCCATGCACTCCCAGTTTTTTTTTGTCTTTGCATTCACTAGCTACATGCGAAGAAATCTGGGAGTGGAGACTGGGAACGAGGCTAGCCATTCCATGAATGAGTGCAATAGACTTTGAGTAGTATATAACCTTTGTGCCTGATGAGCTCAACAAGAGAGGGCAGGGTGTTGACCACATCATGCTGATGATAATCATGATACTGGTAAACATGAATCTTTCACTTGTCGGCAACTATTGTGAAATGTTCATCTTTTACTTTTTTAGTACATATAGTTCAGTTGATTATCCAGTTCAGAGTCCCAGAGCCCAGAGATTACTATTACACTCTATATGCACTCACATACCTTTTACTACTCTTAAACTGAATGGCTATATAATATTTTAGTTTGACTTGCATGTCAGTTTTTATCATCACCATATAAGCCATGACATAGAACATCCTATCTATGCAGGAGCCCTAGCAAAAACTCACCCCTAGCTAAGCTCTTTCATCTCAAGTGCCAAGTCCAACTTGTCTGGAGGGACAACATCTAGATCTTCACTGGCTGCTGCCTCATCACCACCAGCCTCAACATCACCACCAGCCTCAACATCACCACCAACATCACCACCAGCCTCAACATCACCACCAGCCTTAACATCACCACCAGCGGCCTCAGGGGCAGAGTTTGTCATCTCATCAGTAGGTTCAACTGTAGGCTCAATAATCGCACTCATAGTGCCACCGGCATTGCCTTCTTCGACAACCTCGTTGTAGTCTGGGGGCTGCTCTGTTACAGGTTGGCCATCTGTGTACTCATCCTTATCCACTGATGGGGCAACAACAGTTCCAGTCTGTGGATTATCTGTAGAATAAAATCAGTAAAGTAATGATATAAAATACCAGGAATTAATTAATTATGTGCAGTTGGAATAAGTATGGTACAGCTACAGTCTCAACCACTCATCGTTTGCCACTGAAAGGTTTACCTAATTCCCATGAGTGCCTTCCCACCCAACTTTTATCTTGAAGCTGTAAAAATTACTCTGTTGCTATATGCAATAATGCTAGCTAACTTTGCAAGCAATTGGCTGGCTATGGACCAATTTGAAGCTAAGGCACATTCATTATATGGATGTATAATGCCAAATCTTAATAATATTGGATAGTGTATGTGCATTCATTGTGACATTTGCTTACCGTATACCGTGTATGAAAGAACATATTTTTGATGTCGCTTTCGTCTTCTAATAATGTAGACGCCAACAATGATGATGAGGATCAAAATAATCAGCACAGTAACACCAATGCTAACACCAACAGCTATTCCAACAGTACTAGATCTGCCAGAAGGAGTAAGTGCTGGAGGTTCTATTACCACTGGTGCTGTAAGAGAAGTGTGAAAATATATTCATCAAGCAAAACAATTAGGATGCATTATTCAGCTGAGTGTAATATTAGTTACTAATGAAGTACTTGTAAATCAGTTTATAGCAACACAGTAAAAAAAGTGTCATAGGATATTTATGTGTCATTATCATGATTAATGTACTACTGTAAGATCACACACAAAATATTAAAGTAACTAATAAGATCATGAAAGATATTTCCATGCATGTGCCCTAACAGGAGCCCATGAGCAAGGCCCTACGCTAACTAGCACCTTTTTTACTGATAGGCTTGAAATATGTCTTAGCAAAGTTCAATTTGATGTAAACAGCTAAACTAGCCAATTCTTGTATACTAACAGGGAGATAAAACACTACTGTGCCATAGTGGAATTATTTTAGACTGCTTACTGAGTCTTAGTACTTTCATTAGAATCTAATCTGCGAGTGTTTCTATGCCCAACCACCTAAAAGGCAGCGCTATACTTATAGTCCCTGCCCAGCTGTGAACTACGGCCAAAGTGTTTAGTGTGTACTTGTGCTACCTATACACAAAGTAGTTGTTTTGATTGCATGCTTGGTAGCAACGACACTTCCAGATCTTGGCTCTGTGAAACTACCCACAGCATTCTAACTCGTGTTTTTGGTACCCTATATGTTCAACAATCACCAAACGTGTATAAATACTCAGTTTATTTGAGCTATGCAGCTTTAATGTTGAATTTAGAATAAAACGTGTCTACAATAATAATAAGCAGGAACCCTCTCATTAATTATGTCTAGTCCCTTGCCAATAAAAACAGACTTTGTAATTCTTTCTTACTATGGAGCATCAAGTTCTGTCAAACTACCCACTTTGAGTTCTAACTCTTACTGCATACTCAGACACCTAAAAAAAACTTAGGTAACCACCAAGCATAGTCAAAACAATCTATAATCTTTTTGTAGTATAGCAGTAACATTTCATAAGAACACATTTATAAGTTGATGTAACTACCAGTTACCACATCTATTTTATTTTGCTCTTGCTTGGATGCTTTCAATTATCCCAAGTGGAAAATGGTAAATAATTAGCTAATTCACACAATTGTAAGATTACATGCAATAGTCAGATCTGTGTATACTATAGCGGACATAGCACCCTTACGTATACGTTGACAGATAGGCTGACTTCCAGACCACTGCCCATTAGCCTGACAGATGCGTATCATATCTCCAATAAGAGTAAATTCATCTCCACAAGAGTAAGTTGCTTGTGAACCAAATGTCACTCCGTCCTGTGTCACTCCGCCACCAAAAGGATTAGGCAGTAGACCACACTCCACTTCTAATGGAGCAGAAACAGTGGCAGACATGCACTAAATATTATATAGATTCACATAACTTGGATGGCGTATGTGAGTATTGTGAATATTATACTGTACAGTGAAATTAGAGTGTGTAACATCATGTGATACTGTACAGTTTATAACACTCATTTGTTACGCATACAGTGTAAGTTGATTACACAATGCAGAGCCACTTAATCTCAGTGTTATATCCCAGCCCCACTAGGAACAGACGGATTGCTCTTACCATCTATGGTGATTGTAGCTACACTTGAACCATCAACTCCATCATTTGGGTTTATTGGCACTACTGTAATTGTGAACTGTTCATCTCCCTCTAGGGTGTTGTCATTAACAGCAGTAATAGTACCACAGATAGTGTCATTCACCTCCGCAGTGGAAAGAAACGAGACAATCTCTGTGACTTCAAAGTCTTCTTCTCCTGCAAAATGCCCAATAAAAGCACATAAAATCTTTATAGCTATAAGACCTTCAAAAACTAGTAATATAATGCTACTAAAATAGAGTTTTGTACATAACCTTAACTTTCCTTGGTCGACGTTTTAAGCTCTATTACCTGAATTAAAAAAAGTACTATCATCACCCAAAGTTTTTTGAAGGCTATAACTAATGTATGAAGAGTAATCACACTGCCAAATGTAAAGATGGATGAGTAGAGATGCAGATAGCTATAATAAATCACGACCTGGGTGTGGTAATGGGGGTTATTTTATGAGCCAGCAAGTTGCAAGAATAACAGATATCAAGGAACCGGTGTCATAGCAATCCCCCCTCCAGGGACTCCCCAGTCAGTCAGTTCTAGAGGTGAATAACTCCAGGTCACTCATGCCTAGGGACCAGTGACTCCCCAGTCATCCTACCCTAGATGCCCAAGTCATTCTATCTTAGACCTCGCAGTCATTCTACCCTAGATGCCCAAGTCATTCTATCTTAGACCTCGCAGTCATTCTACCCTAGATGCCCAAGTCATTCTATCTTAGACCTCGCAGTCATTCTACCCTAGACTTCCCAGTCATTCTATCTTAGACCTCGCAGTCATCCTACCCTAGATGCCCAAGTCATTCTATCTTAGACCTCGCAGTCATCCTACCCTAGATGCCCAAGTCAGAGACCTCGCAGTCATCCTACCCTAGATGCCCAAGTCATTCTATCTTAGACCTCGCAGTCATTCTACCCTAGATGCCCTAGTCATTCTATCTTAGACCTCGCAGTCATTCTACCCTAGATGCCCAAGTCATTCTATCTTAGACCTCGCAGTCATCCTACCCTAGATGCCCAAGTCATTCTATCTTAGACCTCGCAGTCATTCTACCCTAGACTTCCCAGTCATTCTATCTTAGACCTCGCAGTCATCCTACCCTAGATGCCCAAGTCATTCTATCTTAGACCTCGCAGTCATCCTACCCTAGATGCCCA
The DNA here is from genome assembly GCA_963921505.1 of Phakellia ventilabrum. Classification (NCBI taxonomy): domain Eukaryota; kingdom Metazoa; phylum Porifera; class Demospongiae; order Axinellida; family Axinellidae; genus Phakellia; species Phakellia ventilabrum. Next base: position 7,632,270 of record OY997378.1, read on the forward strand.
AGTCATTCTATCTTAGACCTCGCAGTCATCCTACCCTAGATGCCCAAGTCAGAGACCTCGCAGTCATCCTACCCTAGATGCCCAAGTCATTCTATCTTAGACCTCGCAGTCATTCTACCCTAGATGCCCTAGTCATTCTATCTTAGACCTCGCAGTCATTCTACCCTAGATGCCCAAGTCATTCTATCTTAGACCTCGCAGTCATCCTACCCTAGATGCCCAAGTCATTCTATCTTAGACCTCGCAGTCATTCTACCCTAGATGCCCTAGTCATTCTATCTTAGACCTCGCAGTCATTCTACCCTAGATGCCCTAGTCATTCTATCTTAGACCTCGCAGTCATTCTACATGGCCGTAGCAAGCGGTCCGGCTGGTCCGGTTTTGGCCGGACCAGTTTTTGGCAGATAATTTTTGGAATTACGCATGCACAGAAGTATAACGTCACGTTACTGTGCCATAAAGAGTGATAGCTACTGGATGTTTGCAGGCCCATTAGACCAAAGTACGTCAAGCTAGCTTAGTTTTGTGTTGCCTAGACGGCGAAAAAGTGATAGATATCGATGATACGTCTGTTTTGGCAAGCTAACTGGAAGCGCACTACGAAATTGCCGAGTCAGCACTTCGCTGATCCGCTCCATGGCTGCATTTTGCTTGAACTGACCCATTGCTGAGTACAACATCCAGTTGGATAATTTATGTAAAAATGTCTGGCTAAATTTTAGATATGAAATATCTTGAACTAGCATGTTAAATTTTGTTGACAATTTGCACTGTATGAAAATATGCCTCAGAAGGCCTCAGAAAGCACCTCAGAGCACCTACAATCTCAAAATTTTCGGGGGGGGGCATGCCCCCAGATCCCCTAGAAAGAGTGGGCTAACGCCCACCAAATATCAAGGGAATCTGACCACGCCCCCTGGCCGGATCACTTCAAAACTGCTTGCTACGGCCCTGTTCTACCCTAGATGCCCAAGTCATTCTATCTTAGACCTTGCAGTCATTCTACCCTAGACTTCCCAGTCATTCTATGTTAGACCTCACAGTCATTCTACCCTGGACTCCCCAGACATTCTACCCAGTCATTCTACCTTAGACCCCCCCCCCCTCCCCCCCCAACCCAGTAATTCTACTCTAGACTCCCCTATCATTATATCCTAGGGTCTAGTGATTCCCCAGTCATTCTACCCTAGACCCCACAGTCATTCTACCTTAGACCCCCCAGTCATTCTACCCTAGGCTCCCCTATCATTATATGCTAGGGTCTAGTGACTCCCCACTCATTCTACCCTAGAGGCCAGTGACCCCCCACCGTAGGGGCTGGTGACTCCCCAGTCATTCTACCCTAGAGGCCAGTGACCCCCACCGTAGGGGCTAGTGACTCCTCTCAATGACTTTCCATTTAGATATCTAGCCACAAAATACAATCTATGCTGTCACAGATACCATTTTGAACACACACTACAATCACTATTATAGATGATAATAGTAGCTAAATACATTAAGTAACATGCTTTGCTGCATTCTATTTAAAGCACATTAATTCTGTAACTCTATGCTAGCCTCACTAGCACCTGATATTGATAACATAAGAAAATGATAATAATGCAAAGAAAGGAGTATGCCAATTTATGGCAAGCATTTAATGCAGGTGGTCTGTTGTTAAAGTAATCAACTTAGACCACTACATTAGTCCTGACTTGCAAGTTGGCAATATATATAACATATACACTACAAACAATACATGTGTGTACCTGCTGTTCCACTGGTGGTATTCAGGGTTACTGAGATATTTCTCTCCAATCCATTGCCAATATTTTCCAGTACAATGCATATTTCACCACTGAATCCTTCTGTTGTGGTGATTTGCGTCTCTTGGATAGAAAAAGTTGCACCTGAGAAAATAAGGTAGTAAGGTAAGCAAACGACAACCATAGTAACAATTAAACGCAACACAAACACAAAACTCCTTATATGGTAAGTGCTACGTAAGTGCTATAATTCACTTAGCACTAGTAGCATAGTAAATCAGCACTGGATAACTATAGAGCTATGGAGTTATCTTATAGTTTCTTGTAGGTTTCATTTGACAACAGTTGGAATTACTAGTTTAACGCTCCTTCGCACCGCTTCGTGGCGCTCATGGGCTCCTGGTATAATACATCAATAGGCACTTCTTGGGACTCCCGAATTAGATGAGTCTGCTTTAAAGCGCTGTCACACTTCCCTTTATGGTGTAAGGTTTGACCTAGGAAATACAGCTGCATTTTTACTCATTTCCCATACATAGAGGAATCAGGTGACTGGAATTTGTAGTCTCATTATCAGGCTTATAAAAGAAAGAGAAAGTTTAGTTTTATATGGTTTTTGTGTACGGAAGTCTCGGAATGAGCCTATTCAGAGTTTATAATAATGGAAAATTCTCCTGCATGGTTACCAGCTAAGCTTTCTTGGGATCTTAAGTTGCCTTCTGAAACTGAATGTTGGCAGCCAAACTCTACTGAACCACCTTATGAAAAAAAGACAGATTATTGTGCTTACCATCATCATCTGCAATAGTAACTATAGCTGTGCTTGGTCCCATAATCACATCATTTGGATTGGATGTCTCCACAGTGATTGTAAAAGTTTCACTGTCCTCCACAATCATGTCATCAGGTACAGTGATGTTACGACACACAAAACTGCCAACAGCCACAGTAGAAGTGAAGGTCAGGACTGCATTTGCAAGGGGACTGAAATCACTTGCACCTGAAATTAAAAGAAATATTAGGAAGGTAACAAAGTATGTATTTACAGTATAATTAAAAAGTTCAAAAGAAATGGAAACATGCTTTTCACACTTTGTTTTCTTTAAATCGTCTCATGTTTACTCCTAATTTTTGTATAGATTTGCAGGTAGTCGGCATGTACCTCATGACCTCCAACCGTTTGTTTTCCTAGCTAAAACTAACTCGTATCTGTATTCTTTGTCTGTAGCTCAGTTACACTTTGCAATTCACTTCAGTATGATGTGGCTCAAGCATCTTCTATTTAGCTAGTCTATTCATTTAAATCACGGATTAAGCGCTATTTGGATATGCAATAATAATTTTTGTTTTTGTTCTTACTTTTCCTCTTATGCTTTTTCTTGTTGTTGTTTTGTTTGTGTTTTCCTTTTATTTGGACACCCTTAATATTAGTCAGAACACTATTGAGTTGTCCTTTGTTGTACAGCTTGCCTGTCCATCATTTACACTATAAAAAACCATACCATACAGAAACACGTTTAATGCAAAATAGCTAGCTAACAGTAGCTATACTTACTTGGAACCACAGCATAATATAGCCCAACAATGAAGATTGTTTCTTTGTAAGATTAGCAATAGTTAGTAGCTAGTAAAACTAGCACCATTGGGAACCGAATTTAACATTAATTTGACTAATACTTGAATGGCAGTTGGTGATGAACTCTAGACGATCCTATCTGTACAGTCACCTGCTGTTCCAGTTGTGTTGATCAGAGTCACTGAGACATCTCTCTCCAATCCACCAGCAGCATTCTCGAGTACAATGCATATCTGACCATCAGTTCCTTCTGCAATACTAATTTCTGTCTCTTGGATGGAAACAGTTGCACCTGAGAAAGAAGAAAACACACAATGAAGACAGCTGGTATATTGCGAATTACACATGTTCCCAGAAAAGTTTGTTGCAGTAGTAGAATCATCAATATTGCATGTCAACAGAGCTGGTTGTTGATTGTACTTACTATCATTATCTATGATGGTGAAGGTAGCTGTGCTTGGTCCCGTAATAATATCGTTGGAATCAGATGTCTCTACTGTAATATTAAATGTCTCACTCTCCTCTACAACCATGTCATCAGTCACAGTAATGCCACGACACACAGAATTGCCAACAACCGTAGTAGAAGGGATTGTCAACACTTCATTTGTCAGGGAAATAAAATCACTTGCATCTGCAAATGATCAAGGAATTAAACAGTATTTTAGATGAGATTAACACATGAATGGGAAGGGCCAATGATTAACCCATCTTAGCTTTAATACCATACTTGTTATAGATCTACTGTAGAAAATTCTGGTAATATTCTCTTGGCTATGCACTTACTTGCTGTTTCAGCAGTGGTGGTCAGAGTTACAGAAATATCTCTCTCCAATCCAGTAGCAAGTACGATGCATAATTGACCACCAATATCTTCTGGTACACTAATTTCTGTTTCTTGGATTGAAACACTTGCATCTGAGTAGGAAGGAAACAAGTTATAGAGGTTGCAGCCAGTAACTCTGGACAAAAAAAGCATTAAACACTGCTGAACTAATACTGCCGAGTCGGTATCAGCAGTGCATGATACCAAACAATCAGTGTTTCAGTTGGTTGTACTTACCATCATTATCTGCAATAGTGACCATAGCTGTGGTTGGTCCCATAAACACGTCATTTGCATTGGATGTCTCCACAGTGATTGTAAATATTTCACTGCTCTCCACAATAATATCATCAGGCACAGTGATGTTACGGCACACGAAGTTGCTGACAGCCGTAGTAGAAGGGATGATTAGGATTTCATTTGCAAAGGGAATGAAATCACTTGGACCTGAAATTGAAAAAACATATTAAGAAGGTAATAAAGTGTCTATTTACAGTATACCAGTCCGACAAAAATGGCAATGTGCTTTTTAACCCTAATGGAACAATACCATATGAAAACAATTTTAATTCAAATTAGCTACTACGAGTTGCTTGGGACCACAGCATATATAGCTAAGCAATAAAGATCATTTCCTGGTAGCAATTAATAACTAGCAAAACTAGCACTATTGGAAAGCGAGTAAACACCACTTTGACTACTATTTGAATGGCAGTGTGTGATGGATTCTACACAACCATAGCTGTACAGTTACCTGCTGTTCCAGCAGTGGTGGTCAGAGTTACTGAGACATCTCTCTCCAATCCACCAGCAGTGTTCTCAAGTACAATGCATATCTGACCATCAATTCCTTCTGCAATACTGATTTCTGTCTCTTGGATGGAAACAGTTGCACCTGAGAAAGAAGAAAACACACAATAAAGACAGCTGGTGTATTGCGTATTACAAATGTTCCCAGATAAGACTGTTACAGTAGTAGATAGAATTATCAATATTGCATGTCAACAGAGATTTGTTGATTGTACTTACTATCATTATCTATGATGGTGACGGTAGCTGTGCTTGGTCCCATAATAATGTCATTGGAATCGGATGTCTCCACTGTAATATTAAATGTCTCATTCTCCTCTACAATCATGTCATCAATCACAGTAATGTCACGACACACAGAATTGCCAACAGCCGTAGTAGAAGGGATTGTCAACGCTTCATTTGTCAGGGAAATAAAATCACTTACGCCTGAAAATGATCAAGGAATTAAACAGTAGTTTAGTGTTCCCAGATAAGACTGTTACAGTAGTAGATAGAATTATCAATATTGCATGTCAACAGAGATTTGTTGATTGTACTTACTATCATTATCTAAATGATCATGATCGTGCATGGAGTCAGCCAGTATTATTATGGTGATGGTATGTGGATAATGACCTTTAAAAGAGCTAGTGTGCATGATTCACATAACTAACAATAATGTGTAACTAACCTCTGACTGACTGCATACATTCTTTATGTCAGAAGTGACAGTAGCTATACAGCAGTAGCTACAGCAGCAAGGATGTTACAATGCAGCAGTACTCTACAGCTGAGCCTTCAATGGTCCCAGAAATAATGGTAACAAGCCTTTTGCTAGGATTAGATAGTCAGCCACAGTCCTGTAATTCTGGAATGAGACCACTGAACAAACGATCAGTGATGTGCTTGGTGTAAGCCTGCTCAATGATCAAGGGAATCTGACCACGCCCCCTGGCCAGATCACTTCAAAACTGCTTGCTACGGCCCTGTTCTACCCTAGATGCCCAAGTCATTCTATCTTAGACCTTGCAGTCATTCTACCCTAGACTTCCCAGTCATTCTATGTTAGACCTCACAGTCATTCTATCCTGGACTCCCCAGACATTCTACCCAGTCATTCTACCTTAGACCCCCCCCCCCCCCCCCCCCAACCCAGTAATTCTACTCTAGACTCCCCTATCATTATATCCTAGGGTCTAGTGATTCCCCAGTCATTCTACCCTAGACCCCACAGTCATTCTACCTTAGACCCCCCAGTCATTCTACCCTAGGCTCCCCTATCATTATATGCTAGGGTCTAGTGACTCCCCACTCATTCTACCCTAGAGGCCAGTGACCCCCCACCGTAGGGGCTGGTGACTCCCCAGTCATTCTACCCTAGAGGCCAGTGACCCCCACCGTAGGGGCTAGTGACTCCTCTCAATGACTTTCCATTTAGATATCTAGCCACAAAATACAATCTATGCTGTCACAGATACCATTTTGAACACACACTACAATCACTATTATAGATGATAATAGTAGCTAAATACATTAAGTAACATGCTTTGCTGCATTCTATTTAAAGCACATTAATTCTGTAACTCTATGCTAGCCTCACTAGCACCTGATATTGATAACATAAGAAAATGATAATAATGCAAAGAAAGGAGTATGCCAATTTATGGCAAGCATTTAATGCAGGTGGTCTGTTGTTAAAGTAACCAACTTAGACCACTACATTAGTCCTGACTTGGAAGTTGGCAATATATATAACATATACACTACAAACAATACATGTGTGTACCTGCTGTTCCACTGGTGGTATTCAGGGTTACTGAGATATTTCTCTCCAATCCATTGCCAATATTTTCCAGTACAATGCATATTTCGCCACTGAATCCTTCTGTTGTGGTGATTTGCGTCTCTTGGATAGAAAAAGTTGCACCTGAGAAAATAAGGTAGCAAGGTAAGCAAACAACAACCATGGTAACAATTAAACGCAACACAAACACAAAACTCCTTATATGGTAAGTGCTACGTAACCACTATAGTTCACTTAGCACTAGTAGCATAGTAAATCAGCACAGGATAACTGCTAAGCATTCCATAGAGCTATGGAGTTATCTTATAGTTTCTTGTAGGTTTCATTTGACAACAGTTGGAATCACTAGTTTAACGCTCCTTCGCACCGCTTCGTGGCGCTCATGGGCTCCTGGTATAATACATCAATAGGCACTTCTTGGGACTCCCAAATTCGATGAGTCTGCTTTAAAGTGCTGTCACACTTCCCTTTATGGTGTAGGGTTTGACCTAGGAAATATAGCTGCATTTTTACTCATTTACCATACATAGAGGAATTAGGTGACTGGAATTTGTAGTCTCATTCTCAGGCTTATAAAAGAAAGAGAAAGTTTACTTTTATATGATTTTTGTGTACGGAAGTCTTGGAATGAGCCTGTTCAGAGTTTATAATAATGGGAAATTCTCCTGCATGGTTACCAGCTAAGCTTTCTTGGGATCTTAAGTTGCCTTCTGAAACTGAATGTTGGCAGCCAAACTCTACTGAACCACCTTATGAAAAAAAGACAGATTATTGTGCTTACCATCATCATCTGCAATAGTGACTATAGCTGTGCTTGGTCCCATAATCACATCATTTGGATTGGATGTCTCCACAGTGATTGTAAATGTTTCACTGTCCTCGACAATCATGTCATCAGGTACACTAATGTTAAGACACATAAAACTGCCAACAGCCACAGTAGAAGAGATAGTCAAGACTTCATTTGCAAGGGGACTAAAATCACTTGTACCTGAAATTGAAAGAAATAATTATTAGCATACTGTAGGAGGATAACACAGTACCTGTTGAGCTACTTAATGTAGACACAGTTTTCGACGCTAAAGGAACACTACCATATAGAAATAGATTTAATGCTATGATCTAGCTAACAGTAGCTATTCTTACTTGAAACCTCAACATAGACAATGAAGATGGTTTCCTAGAAGGATTAGCAAAACTAGCACCTCTGGGAACCGAGTTTAACAATACAGCAACTCTGACAGTTGGTGATATGCACTTAGATGATTTTAAATCATATTAGCTGCATGTATAGTTACCTGCTGATCCAGCAGTAGTGGTCAGAGTCACTGAGACATCTCTCTCCAATCCATCAGCAGTATTCTCAAGTACAATACATATCTGACCATCAGTTCCTTCTCCAATACTGATATCTGTCTCTTGGACTGAAACAGCTGCACCTAAGAAAGTGGGAAACCACAATATATGAGGCCGGTATATTACAAATTATATAATTATATATTCGAGAAAAGAATTGATTCCTGTTGCTGTAGTAGAATGCTTAAACATTATTAATACTGCATGTCAACAGAACTGGATGTTGATTTCACTTACTATCATCATCTACGATAGTGACTATAGCAGTGCCTGGTCCCATAATCATATCATTAGGATTGGATGTCTCCACAGTGATTGTAAAAGTTTCACTGTCCTCCACAATCATGTCATCAGGTACAGTGATGTTACGACACACAAAACTGCCAACAGCCACAGTAGAAGTGAAGGTCAGGACTGCATTTGCAAGGGGACTGAAATCACTTGCACCTGAAATTAAAAGAAATATTAGGAAGGTAACAAAGTATGTATTTACAGTATAATTAAAAAGTTCAAAAGAAATGGAAACATGCTTTTCACACTTTGTTTGCTTTAAATCGTCTCATGTTTACTCCTAATTTTTGTATAGATTTGCAGGTAGTCGGCATGTACCTCATGACCTCCAACCGTTTGTTTTCCTAGCTAAAACTAACTCGTATCTGTATTCTTTGTCTGTAGCTCAGTTACACTTTGCAATTCACTTCAGTATGATGTGGCTCAAGCATCTTCTATTTAGCTAGTCTATTCATTTAAATCACGGATTAAGCGCTATTTGGATATGCAATAATAATTTTTGTTTTTGTTCTTACTTTTCCTCTTATGCTTTTTCTTGTTGTTGTTTTGTTTTTGTTTTCCTTTTATTTGGACACCCTTAATATTAGTCAGAACACTATTGAGTTGTCCTTTGTTGTACAGCTTGCCTGTCCATCATTTACACTATAAAAACCCCTAATGAAATAATACCATACAGAAACATGTTTAATGCAAAATAGCTAGCGCTATACTTACTTGGAACCACAGCATAATATAGCCCAACTATGGAGATTGTTTCTTTGTAAGATTAGCAATAGTTAGTAGCTAGTAAAACTAGCACCATTGGGAACCGAATTTAACATTAATTTGACTAATACTTGAATGGCAGTTGGTGATGAACTCTAGACGATCCTATCTGTACAGTCACCTGCTGTTCCAGTTGTGTTGATCAGAGTCACTGAGACATCTCTCTCCAATCCACCAGCAGCATTCTCGAGTACAATGCATATCTGACCATCAGTTCCTTCTGCAATACTAATTTCTGTCTCTTGGATGGAAACAGTTGCACCTGAGAAAGAAGAAAACACACAATGAAGACAGCTGGTATATTGCGAATTTCACATGTTCCCAGAAAAGTTTGTTGCAGTAGTAGAATCATCAATATTGCATGTCAACAGAGCTGGTTGTTGATTGTACTTACTATCATTATCTATGATGGTGAAGGTAGCTGTGCTTGGTCCCGTAATAATATCGTTGGAATCAGATGTCTCTACTGTAATATTAAATGTCTCACTCTCCTCTACAACCATGTCATCAGTCACAGTAATGCCACGACACACAGAATTGCCAACAACCGTAGTAGAAGGGATTGTCAACACTTCATTTGTCAGGGAAATAAAATCACTTGCATCTGCAAATGATTAAGGAATTAAACAGTATTTTAGATGAGATTAACACATGAATGGGAAGGGCCAATGATTAACCCATCTTAGCTTTAATACCATACTTGTTATAGATCTACTGTAGAAAATTCTGGTAATATTCTCTTGGCTATGCACTTACTTGCTGTTTCAGCAGTGGTGGTCAGAGTTACAGAAATATCTCTCTCCAATCCAGTAGCAAGTACGATGCATAATTGACCACCAATATCTTCTGGTACACTAATTTCTGTTTCTTGGATTGAAACACTTGCATCTGAGTAGGAAGGAAACAAGTTATAGAGGTTGCAGCCAGTAACTCTGGACAAAAAAAGCATTAAACACTGCTGAAGTAATAGTAACTAATACTGCCGAGTCGGTATCAGCAGTGCATGATACCAAACAATCAGTGTTTCAGTTGGTTGTACTTACCATCATTATCTGCAATAGTGACCATAGCTGTGGTTGGTCCCATAAACACGTCATTTGCATTGGATGTCTCCACAGTGATTGTAAATATTTCACTGCTCTCCACAATAATATCATCAGGCACAGTGATGTTACGGCACACGAAGTTGCTGACAGCCGTAGTAGAAGGGATGATTAGGATTTCATTTGCAAAGGGAATGAAATCACTTGGACCTGAAATTGAAAAAACATATTAAGAAGGTAATAAAGTGTCTATTTACAGTATACCAGTCCGACAAAAATGGCAATGTGCTTTTTAACCCTAATGGAACAATACCATATGAAAACAATTTTAATTCAAATTAGCTACTACGAGTTGCTTGGGACCACAGCATATATAGCTAAGCAATAAAGATCATTTCCTGGTAGCAATTAATAACTAGCAAAACTAGCACTATTGGAAAGCGAGTAAACATTACTTTGACTACTATTTGAATGGCAGTGTGTGATGGATTCTACACAACCATAGCTGTACAGTTACCTGCTGTTCCAGCAGTGGTGGTCAGAGTTACTGAGACATCTCTCTCCAATCCACCAGCAGTGTTCTCAAGTACAATGCATATCTGACCATCAATTCCTTCTGCAATACTGATTTCTGTCTCTTGGATGGAAACAGTTGCACCTGAGAAATAAGAAAACACACAATAAAGACAGCTGGTGTATTGCGTATTACAAATGTTCCCAGATAAGACTGTTACAGTAGTAGATAGAATTATCAATATTGCATGTCAACAGAGATTTGTTGATTGTACTTACTATCATTATCTATGATGGTGACGGTAGCTGTGCTTGGTCCCATAATAATGTCATTGGAATCGGATGTCTCCACTGTAATATTAAATGTCTCATTCTCCTCTACAATCATGTCATCAATCACAGTAATGTCACGACACACAGAATTGCCAACAGCCGTAGTAGAAGGGATTGTCAACGCTTCATTTGTCAGGGAAATAAAATCACTTACGCCTGAAAATGATCAAGGAATTAAACAGTAGTTTAGTGTTCCCAGATAAGACTGTTACAGTAGTAGATAGAATTATCAATATTGCATGTCAACAGAGATTTGTTGATTGTACTTACTATCATTATCTAAATGATCATGATCGTGCATGGAGTCAGCCAGTATTATTATGGTGATGGTATGTGGATAATGACCTTTAAAAGAGCTAGTGTGCATGATTCACATAACTAACAATAATGTGTAACTAACCTCTGACTGACTGCATACATTCTTTATGTCAGAAGTGACAGTAGCTATACAGCAGTAGCTACAGCAGCAAGGATGTTACAATGCAGCAGTACTCTACAGCTGAGCCTTCAATGGTCCCAGAAATAATGGTAACAAGCCTTTTGCTAGGATTAGATAGTCAGCCACAGTCCTGTAATTCTGGAATGAGACCACTGAACAAACGATCAGTGATGTGCTTGGTGTAAGCCTGCTCAATGATCAAGGGAATCTGACCACGCCCCCTGGCCAGATCACTTCAAAACTGCTTGCTACGGCCCTGTTCTACCCTAGATGCCCAAGTCATTCTATCTTAGACCTTGCAGTCATTCTACCCTAGACTTCCCAGTCATTCTATGTTAGACCTCACAGTCATTCTATCCTGGACTCCCCAGACATTCTACCCAGTCATTCTACCTTAGACCCCCCCCCCCCCCCCCCCCAACCCAGTAATTCTACTCTAGACTCCCCTATCATTATATCCTAGGGTCTAGTGATTCCCCAGTCATTCTACCCTAGACCCCACAGTCATTCTACCTTAGACCCCCCAGTCATTCTACCCTAGGCTCCCCTATCATTATATGCTAGGGTCTAGTGACTCCCCACTCATTCTACCCTAGAGGCCAGTGACCCCCCACCGTAGGGGCTGGTGACTCCCCAGTCATTCTACCCTAGAGGCCAGTGACCCCCACCGTAGGGGCTAGTGACTCCTCTCAATGACTTTCCATTTAGATATCTAGCCACAAAATACAATCTATGCTGTCACAGATACCATTTTGAACACACACTACAATCACTATTATAGATGATAATAGTAGCTAAATACATTAAGTAACATGCTTTGCTGCATTCTATTTAAAGCACATTAATTCTGTAACTCTATGCTAGCCTCACTAGCACCTGATATTGATAACATAAGAAAATGATAATAATGCAAAGAAAGGAGTATGCCAATTTATGGCAAGCATTTAATGCAGGTGGTCTGTTGTTAAAGTAACCAACTTAGACCACTACATTAGTCCTGACTTGGAAGTTGGCAATATATATAACATATACACTACAAACAATACATGTGTGTACCTGCTGTTCCACTGGTGGTATTCAGGGTTACTGAGATATTTCTCTCCAATCCATTGCCAATATTTTCCAGTACAATGCATATTTCGCCACTGAATCCTTCTGTTGTGGTGATTTGCGTCTCTTGGATAGAAAAAGTTGCACCTGAGAAAATAAGGTAGCAAGGTAAGCAAACAACAACCATGGTAACAATTAAACGCAACACAAACACAAAACTCCTTATATGGTAAGTGCTACGTAACCACTATAGTTCACTTAGCACTAGTAGCATAGTAAATCAGCACAGGATAACTGCTAAGCATTCCATAGAGCTATGGAGTTATCTTATAGTTTCTTGTAGGTTTCATTTGACAACAGTTGGAATCACTAGTTTAACGCTCCTTCGCACCGCTTCGTGGCGCTCATGGGCTCCTGGTATAATACATCAATAGGCACTTCTTGGGACTCCCAAATTCGATGAGTCTGCTTTAAAGTGCTGTCACACTTCCCTTTATGGTGTAGGGTTTGACCTAGGAAATATAGCTGCATTTTTACTCATTTACCATACATAGAGGAATTAGGTGACTGGAATTTGTAGTCTCATTCTCAGGCTTATAAAAGAAAGAGAAAGTTTACTTTTATATGATTTTTGTGTACGGAAGTCTTGGAATGAGCCTGTTCAGAGTTTATAATAATGGGAAATTCTCCTGCATGGTTACCAGCTAAGCTTTCTTGGGATCTTAAGTTGCCTTCTGAAACTGAATGTTGGCAGCCAAACTCTACTGAACCACCTTATGAAAAAAAGACAGATTATTGTGCTTACCATCATCATCTGCAATAGTGACTATAGCTGTGCTTGGTCCCATAATCACATCATTTGGATTGGATGTCTCCACAGTGATTGTAAATGTTTCACTGTCCTCGACAATCATGTCATCAGGTACACTAATGTTAAGACACATAAAACTGCCAACAGCCACAGTAGAAGAGATAGTCAAGACTTCATTTGCAAGGGGACTAAAATCACTTGTACCTGAAATTGAAAGAAATAATTATTAGCATACTGTAGGAGGATAACACAGTACCTGTTGAGCTACTTAATGTAGACACAGTTTTCGACGCTAAAGGAACACTACCATATAGAAATAGATTTAATGCTATGATCTAGCTAACAGTAGCTATTCTTACTTGAAACCTCAACATAGACAATGAAGATGGTTTCCTAGAAGGATTAGCAAAACTAGCACCTCTGGGAACCGAGTTTAACAATACAGCAACTCTGACAGTTGGTGATATGCACTTAGATGATTTTAAATCATATTAGCTGCATGTATAGTTACCTGCTGATCCAGCAGTAGTGGTCAGAGTCACTGAGACATCTCTCTCCAATCCATCAGCAGTATTCTCAAGTACAATACATATCTGACCATCAGTTCCTTCTCCAATACTGATATCTGTCTCTTGGACTGAAACAGCTGCACCTAAGAAAGTGGGAAACCACAATATATGAGGCCGGTATATTACAAATTATATAATTATATATTCGAGAAAAGAATTGATTCCTGTTGCTGTAGTAGAATGCTTAAACATTATTAATACTGCATGTCAACAGAACTGGATGTTGATTTCACTTACTATCATCATCTACGATAGTGACTATAGCAGTGCCTGGTCCCATAATCATATCATTAGGATTGGATGTCTCCACAGTGATTGTAAAAGTTTCACTGTCCTCCACAATCATGTCATCAGGTACAGTGATGTTACGACACACAAAACTGCCAACAGCCACAGTAGAAGTGAAGGTCAGGACTGCATTTGCAAGGGGACTGAAATCACTTGCACCTGAAATTAAAAGAAATATTAGGAAGGTAACAAAGTATGTATTTACAGTATAATTAAAAAGTTCAAAAGAAATGGAAACATGCTTTTCACACTTTGTTTGCTTTAAATCGTCTCATGTTTACTCCTAATTTTTGTATAGATTTGCAGGTAGTCGGCATGTACCTCATGACCTCCAACCGTTTGTTTTCCTAGCTAAAACTAACTCGTATCTGTATTCTTTGTCTGTAGCTCAGTTACACTTTGCAATTCACTTCAGTATGATGTGGCTCAAGCATCTTCTATTTAGCTAGTCTATTCATTTAAATCACGGATTAAGCGCTATTTGGATATGCAATAATAATTTTTGTTTTTGTTCTTACTTTTCCTCTTATGCTTTTTCTTGTTGTTGTTTTGTTTTTGTTTTCCTTTTATTTGGACACCCTTAATATTAGTCAGAACACTATTGAGTTGTCCTTTGTTGTACAGCTTGCCTGTCCATCATTTACACTATAAAAACCCCTAATGAAATAATACCATACAGAAACATGTTTAATGCAAAATAGCTAGCGCTATACTTACTTGGAACCACAGCATAATATAGCCCAACTATGGAGATTGTTTCTTTGTAAGATTAGCAATAGTTAGTAGCTAGTAAAACTAGCACCATTGGGAACCGAATTTAACATTAATTTGACTAATACTTGAATGGCAGTTGGTGATGAACTCTAGACGATCCTATCTGTACAGTCACCTGCTGTTCCAGTTGTGTTGATCAGAGTCACTGAGACATCTCTCTCCAATCCACCAGCAGCATTCTCGAGTACAATGCATATCTGACCATCAGTTCCTTCTGCAATACTAATTTCTGTCTCTTGGATGGAAACAGTTGCACCTGAGAAAGAAGAAAACACACAATGAAGACAGCTGGTATATTGCGAATTTCACATGTTC
This sequence comes from Phakellia ventilabrum, assembly GCA_963921505.1. Classification (NCBI taxonomy): domain Eukaryota; kingdom Metazoa; phylum Porifera; class Demospongiae; order Axinellida; family Axinellidae; genus Phakellia; species Phakellia ventilabrum. Next base: position 7,647,563 of record OY997378.1, read on the forward strand.
CCAGAAAAGTTTGTTGCAGTAGTAGAATCATCAATATTGCATGTCAACAGAGCTGGTTGTTGATTGTACTTACTATCATTATCTATGATGGTGAAGGTAGCTGTGCTTGGTCCCGTAATAATATCGTTGGAATCAGATGTCTCTACTGTAATATTAAATGTCTCACTCTCCTCTACAACCATGTCATCAGTCACAGTAATGCCACGACACACAGAATTGCCAACAACCGTAGTAGAAGGGATTGTCAACACTTCATTTGTCAGGGAAATAAAATCACTTGCATCTGCAAATGATTAAGGAATTAAACAGTATTTTAGATGAGATTAACACATGAATGGGAAGGGCCAATGATTAACCCATCTTAGCTTTAATACCATACTTGTTATAGATCTACTGTAGAAAATTCTGGTAATATTCTCTTGGCTATGCACTTACTTGCTGTTTCAGCAGTGGTGGTCAGAGTTACAGAAATATCTCTCTCCAATCCAGTAGCAAGTACGATGCATAATTGACCACCAATATCTTCTGGTACACTAATTTCTGTTTCTTGGATTGAAACACTTGCATCTGAGTAGGAAGGAAACAAGTTATAGAGGTTGCAGCCAGTAACTCTGGACAAAAAAAGCATTAAACACTGCTGAAGTAATAGTAACTAATACTGCCGAGTCGGTATCAGCAGTGCATGATACCAAACAATCAGTGTTTCAGTTGGTTGTACTTACCATCATTATCTGCAATAGTGACCATAGCTGTGGTTGGTCCCATAAACACGTCATTTGCATTGGATGTCTCCACAGTGATTGTAAATATTTCACTGCTCTCCACAATAATATCATCAGGCACAGTGATGTTACGGCACACGAAGTTGCTGACAGCCGTAGTAGAAGGGATGATTAGGATTTCATTTGCAAAGGGAATGAAATCACTTGGACCTGAAATTGAAAAAAACATATTAAGAAGGTAATAAAGTGTCTATTTACAGTATACCAGTCCGACAAAAATGGCAATGTGCTTTTTAACCCTAATGGAACAATACCATATGAAAACAATTTTAATTCAAATTAGCTACTACGAGTTGCTTGGGACCACAGCATATATAGCTAAGCAATAAAGATCATTTCCTGGTAGCAATTAATAACTAGCAAAACTAGCACTATTGGAAAGCGAGTAAACATTACTTTGACTACTATTTGAATGGCAGTGTGTGATGGATTCTACACATCCATAGCTGTACAGTTACCTGCTGTTCCAGCAGTGGTGGTCAGAGTCACTGAGACATCTCTCTCCAATCCACCAGCAGTGTTCTGAAGTACAATGCATATCTGACCATCAATTCCTTCTGCAATACTGATTTCTGTCTCTTGGATGGAAACAGTTGCACCTGAGAAAGAAGAAAACACACAATAAAGACAGCTGGTGTATTGCGTATTACAAATGTTCCCAGATAAGACTGTTACAGTAGTAGATAGAATTATCAATATTGCATGTCAACAGAGATTTGTTGATTGTACTTACTATCATTATCTATGATGGTGACGGTAGCTGTGCTTGGTCCCATAATAATGTCATTGGAATCGGATGTCTCCACTGTAATATTAAATGTCTCATTCTCCTCTACAATCATGTCATCAATCACAGTAATGTCACGACACACAGAATTGCCAACAGCCGTAGTAGAAGGGATTGTCAACACTTCATTTGTCAGGGAAATAAAATCACTTACGCCTGAAAATGATAAAGGAATTAAACAGTAGTTAAGATGAGATTAACACATGAATGGGAAGGGCCAATGATTATTACCTTAACCCATCTTAGCTTTAACACCATACTTGTTACAGATCTGCTGTAGAATATTTCTCTTGGAAAATAACTATGCACTTACTCGCTGTTCCAGCAGTGGTGGTCAGAGTTACAGAAATATCTCTCTCCAATCCAGTAGCAAGTACGATGCATATTTGACCACCATTATCTTCTGGTACACTAATTTCTGTTTCCTGGATTGAAACAATTGCACCTGAGTAGGAAGAAAACACGTTATAAAGGCTGCAGCTAGTAACTCTGGACAAAGGTTTGTCCAGAGTTTGACCTAGGAAATATAGCTGCATTTTTACTCATTTACCATACATAGAGGAATCAGGTGACTGGAATTTGTAGTCTCATTCTCAGGCTTATAAAAGAAAGAGAAAGTTTACTTTTATATGGTTTTTGTGTACGGAAGTCTTGGAATGAGCCTGTTCAGAGTTTATAATAATGGGAAATTCTCCTGCATGGTTACCAGCTAAGCTTTCTTGGGATCTTAAGTTGCCTTCTGAAACTGAATGTTGGCAGCCAAACTCTACTGAACCACCTTATGAAAAAAAGACAGATTATTGTGCTTACCATCATCATCTGCAATAGTGACTATAGCTGTGCTTGGTCCCATAATCACATCATTTGGATTGGATGTCTCCACAGTGATTGTAAATGTTTCACTGTCCTCGACAATCATGTCATCAGGTACACTAATGTTAAGACACATAAAACTGCCAACAGCCACAGTAGAAGAGATAGTCAAGACTTCATTTGCAAGGGGACTAAAATCACTTGTACCTGAAATTGAAAGAAATAATTATTAGCATACTGTAGGAGGATAACACAGTACCTGTTGAGCTACTTAATGTAGACACAGTTTTCGACGCTAAAGGAACACTACCATATAGAAATAGATTTAATGCTATGATCTAGCTAACAGTAGCTATTCTTACTTGAAACCTCAACATAGACAATGAAGATGGTTTCCTAGAAGGATTAGCAAAACTAGCACCTCTGGGAACCGAGTTTAACAATACAGCAACTCTGACAGTTGGTGATATGCACTTAGATGATTTTAAATCATATTAGCTGCATGTATAGTTACCTGCTGATCCAGCAGTAGTGGTCAGAGTCACTGAGACATCTCTCTCCAATCCATCAGCAGTATTCTCAAGTACAATACATATCTGACCATCAGTTCCTTCTCCAATACTGATATCTGTCTCTTGGACTGAAACAGCTGCACCTAAGAAAGTGGGAAACCACAATATATGAGGCCGGTATATTACAAATTATATAATTATATATTCGAGAAAAGAATTGATTCCTGTTGCTGTAGCAGAATGCTTAAACATTATTAATACTGCATGTCAACAGAACTGGATGTTGATTTCACTTACTATCATCATCTACGATAGTGACTATAGCAGTGCCTGGTCCCATAATCATATCATTAGGATTGGATGTCTCCACAGTGATTGTAAAAGTTTCACTGTCCTCCACAATCATGTCATCAGGTACAGTGATGTTACGACACACAAAACTGCCAACAGCCACAGTAGAAGTGAAGGTCAGGACTGCATTTGCAAGGGGACTGAAATCACTTGCACCTGAAATTAAAAGAAATATTAGGAAGGTAACAAAGTATGTATTTACAGTATAATTAAAAAGTTCAAAAGAAATGGAAACATGCTTTTCACACTTTGTTTGCTTTAAATCGTCTCATGTTTACTCCTAATTTTTGTATAGATTTGCAGGTAGTCGGCATGTACCTCATGACCTCCAATCGTTTGTTTTCCTAGCTAAAACTAACTCGTATCTGTATTCTTTGTCTGTAGCTCAGTTACACTTTGCAATTCACTTCAGTATGATGTGGCTCATGCATCTTCTATTTAGCTAGTCTATTCATTTAAATCACGGATTAAGCGCTATTTGGATATGCAATAATAATTTTTGTTTTTGTTCTTACTTTTCCTCTTATGCTTTTTCTTGTTGTTGTTTTGTTTTTGTTTTCCTTTTATTTGGACACCCTTAATATTAGTCAGAACACTATTGAGTTGTTCTTTGTTGTACAGCTTGCCTGTCCATCATTTACACTATAAAAAACCATACCATACAGAAACACGTTTAATGCAAAATAGCTAGCTAACAGTAGCTATACTTACTTGGAACCACAGCATAATATAGCCCAACTATGAAGATTGTTTCTTTGTAAGATTAGCAATAGTTAGTAGCTAGCAAAACTAGCACCATTGGGAACCGAATTTAGCTTTAATTTGACTAATACTTGAATGGCAGTTGGTGATGAACTCTAGACGATCCTATCTGTACAGTCACCTGCTGTTCCAGTTATGTTGATCAGAGTCACTGAGACATCTCTCTCCAATCCACCAGCAGCATTCTCGAGTACAATGCATATCTGACCATCAGTTCCTTCTGCAATACTAATTTCTGTCTCTTGGATGGAAACAGTTGCACCTGAGAAAGAAGAAAACACACAATGAAGACAGCTGGTATATTGCGAATTTCACATGTTCCCAGAAAAGTTTGTTGCAGTAGTAGAATCATCAATATTGCATGTCAACAGAGCTGGTTGTTGATTGTACTTACTATCATTATCTATGATGGTGAAGGTACTGTGCTGGACCAACTATAAATATATACCTTTGTATTATATCTTACCATCATCATCAGTGATTTCCACTGTTGCAGAATCTGTTACCATCGCGGTGTTGATACCTTCTAAGGACACAGTGAAGATCTCTGTATCTTCCACCACAGTATCATCCTCAATACTGATGTCTCTGCACACTCGAGAGATTGTAGGAGAAAACCTATGCTCGCTGATAACAAAGGTGTAATCACGTGGGAGGGAGGCTGTGTAAGGATCCACAAAGGTAACACAGCATGACATTACACTTGGCAGTGCAATTGACTAAAAGTGAAGACATACCCAGCCTCATAACAATTAAAGAGTGTATGCAATGAGATAATACTAAAATGGGATATAATGTAGTATAACTAGCTTACATGATGCTGATCCATCTTGAGCAACAAAGCAGAATCGTACCTCACGACCCAGTCCCGCACTTTCAGGCTGTAGCACTGCACACACAGTTGCCAAACCAACAGATTCATTCACAGAGTAAACGCTCTCCTCTAGACCAATTACAACATCTGAGTGGAAAGCATGTAGCTCGTAATTTTATCGAGAGTATATCTGATATGCAATGACATAATAAGACCTATAAGACTTACTACCATCATCATCAAAAATGAGAACTGTCACAGTCTGAGATGAACTGTCTACAGTCAGTATAACTTCAAATGTTTCTATTTCCTCTGAAAGGTTGTCCTGCTGAATTTGTATATCTCTGCACATTGTGATACCAGAGGTGGATCCAGAATTGAATGTGAGCTGCTCTGACAGGATTGTGTAATCATCGGGACCTAATGGGAAAATTAAAATGTATGGTACATTTTCATTAGACTGTGTATCTATAGCCATCACTAAATTCAATAATATAGTAGTTGCTGTATGGGAAATTCATTCAATACATGCAGCCCTAAAGTAAATGGAAGTAGCTAGTAATGACAGTTTTGTTGCAAGTGATCAGCTCTAACTTCCCTGACCCCTTTTTTGGCAGTTGATTGTGAGCTTAAATAGGGATTCAGCTGGGGAAATATGTGCTGACAGATAATATCCGGCTCTTCATACAATTATACTTGTCCATGGTGACATCATAAGGCATATAATATTGAAGCCTCTATGTTATAGTGGTGTTCACGACTGTGGTACTCTTTTTACAAATGCTGATGATTCAACTTTGCTGCTATGTAAGAACCTAGGGCTTTGGTAATAATGCATGCCTGTGGATGCTCTTTTGGAATGTAACTGCCGGCCTACTGAATAACGTGGCTTCTGTTTTGATGATCTTGTAATGACATCCTCTTTACTTATGGGCATCCTTAAGGGCTCTGAAACAGTTATGGTAACCTAAGCGAAACACATACAAGTTGATAACATGCTTCGTCCATTCTAACGACATTTACAGAAATGAAAGAAGGAACACTTTCCACAAATTAACTTTACCTATTGCTGAATCATTCCTTGTTTCCAGGCTGACAATAGTATCACTTGCCAGTGGGCCGGTACTGGTGAGTTCTACACAGGCCTGCACATTTCCCTCAAACTCATCCACTCCAGCGTCGGACGTCTCACCAGCCACTCGTAGCTCAAATGACACTGGTCAGTAAATTAAACAAAAGGTTAGTGCAGTACATTTATAGTTTGCATTATAATACTCTCTCTTATGATCCCTTAGCCAACTGAAATTTAATTGCTCTGATCAGCTAATATGTGGAGATAATCCTTCACTACAAGCTGTAGTAGGTTAATGTATTGGTCATCCTAAGTTCCTTTATGCCTCTTCAAATTCAGAGTATGCAATCTTATCAAACAAAACTGGTGCAGGACATGGGTACTGTTACTAACATACATATTATTTTAATGCTAGTACTGACCTTGACCAAATGCCCCATTCCTGATCAAAAGAGATGTACTGACTAGCAGCAGAATATAAAGCAGTCTTGCCATGCTTGCCGAAGTTTATGACTCTCAATCTGTAACATCAAGAGCAAGTGGACTGTACTTGTCAAAATATTGCGACTGTGTACTACTGGGGTATTTTATATGCAGTGATGTATTATTCTCACATACCTAGGCCATGGTTACAAGGCTGAATGCTAAATATGCAAGTGTAGTGGCTTCTGAGCAGGCACTGACTGGTACAGGTAGGTTGATACAGCTTCTTGGCTTCACACTTTAGGCATTGTTTTATTAGCTATGGGCAGAAGCCAAAAAGTACTTTGAAAACATATGAATTCTCATGGGCAAACCAGATGCCTTAACGTGGCTTGCAACTATGCAGTAGTAATTATACTAGATTTGTTAGCTGGTTGTGGCCTCTCCCTGGCAACAAGAAGCTTAGTAATGAGCAAGATAAAGTGTACATGATTTGTGAAAACTTTATAAGTGTGCATTATTACAAGTTTTTTTTTGCATTTGTAAGGGTGATCCCAGAGGTCACTAACTTATTAGTTACTACCTACTCTGCTTATCTGTCACTGACAAGTCTGAGTTTGCAATGATAAAGTTTGCACATTCAAAATCTTTTCTGCATTTACATCATAAAACTATCGCTCGGAAATATATCAAGTATGCATGGTGATGTAATGATAGAGTCATACAGAGCAAGTAGTAATTGCTTTTATAATGCTATATACAGCTGTGATGGTGTTTGTGTGTTAGAGATGAGTGATGTATTGTTACTACTTGTTGTCATTGACTTTGATGTATAGGGGATTATACGCAGTAACGTGAGTGACAGCATCCTCTATTTTTTCATAATATCCATCGTCGTCATCATTGTCACCTTCATCTTTGCTCCCACTGCAGGCGTTTGCTGGATCCATTTCTACATACGGTGAAATATTTCTACTACTGAGTGGCACACTAGGTCGTGGTGGCAAGGGGGGATTAAACGTACTGACTTCAATGCCAGCATCAAATTCATAAACATTCTTCATCTGCTGGCCAGTTGAAACACCATAAGCGTCATTAGAGTCCATCTGTAGGGACGCTGTAATCCTGCATTATGAAAGTGAAAAAAAGAGGAGGATTTCTAGCTGAAAATCTGTGTCACCATAAATATTAAGCCACTCACTTTTTTTCAGTTCGTTTCTTTGCTTTACGAACACATATGATCATGATTACCAGAAGTATGGACGTAAGTAACAGAGCCGTCCCACCACCAGCTGCAGCTACTATAATCACAAGTAGATTATCATTAGCATCAGCAGAACACTGTGGAGGATCATCAAGAGACTCAATCTCAACCACACAGCTCTGATCAACCAACAGCCGGTTTCTTTGGATAATTATAGACGCCTGACCAGAGTGGGCCCACTGGGAGATACTTGATATTGCATCAGAGCAGTCACTTCTAAGATTGGCGGTGACCTCGGAACGGAATACAACTTTTTGTTCATCATCTTGCAGGCAATCAAAATGATGTCGCGTTATGTCATCGCTTTCATCAAAGCATTGACACTGTGTGTCTAGAGCATTTACAATAACTCGCTGTTTTAAGAGTGTATCCTCAAACTGAACATAGAGAATAAATTAAAGTAATGTCTGAAACACAATCAGCAGCTATACTCAACAGAATACTGTATAACAATGGTGGCTAATGCCTTACCCTCCAATCATTGCAGTTGTTAACCTTGCTGAGAACAATTTGAAAGGGCACTCTGCACTGGGCTAGTTACAGAAGGATGATCCACAATAACAACAGTCAAAATTCTAATGGATATACATGCAGTTGTAGTAGTGTAGCCAGAATTTGAATAAATTTCCGAGGTAGGTGACTTTACACATTGTATATATAGTCTGCATGAATGATTAGCAAAACAGTGTGAGCATTAACAAGGCCAGAATTAATCTACCATCACAAGGTCAAAAGTGGAATGTAAGATATGGTAATTATCATTCCACAACAGCATGACTCCATCCAGCCTGGATGTACCAAGCTAACATTTGCATAGCAAACCTATGATAGCTACATACCACTACAGCTGTAGCCATCTTCATTCAGTATATTTCCCGGAGGACAGTCACATACAAAACTGCCCTCCATGTTGTTGCACACATCACTGCAGCCTCCATTGCTGATTTTGCATTCATTAACATCTGTGTAAGGTTAGAGAATTTGAATTTTATAATGGTTCTAATGTAGCTACTTCCTTAGCACATTAACTAGTATACCTAGTCAGTGGTAGAGCATTGTTTATGCAGGTTAATGAGCCAAACAGCTATTGAAATCATCAGTGATTAGTAATGATTGTCAACTCATTGTTTCCTGCTTTTAATTATCTCAAATATACACACCTAAACAGTATGTTCATGCCATTAATTACGATACTTCCCAGTTTATCTAATGATAAGCCAATGCACTAGAATGACGTGCATTATATTTTACGCACAAAAAACCCATAGCTACTGCAATGTAGTCAACTGGAATACAAGATGTGATCACATTTCAAGCTTATGTTTTCTTCAGACCTTTGAGGTAAAGGATAATGATATACATAGTAGTCTTGTACCCAGCTGTCCCAGTTGTTTTTAGCTTACTGCAAATGACAAAAACTGTGCATGATGGATGGGTATGAGCTATATATATATAGGATGTGTTGTGCTCAAAAGATGCACTTCTATGCTCTTAAAATTCTAATATGCTCCTCATATTTTGCTTGAAGTGTAATCAAACTAATGAGCATGCACAATATACTTCAAAGTTTGTCAAACAGGGAGATAGATCTAGTTAGCACACTCAAGAAATTCTAGTCCGCATTGTGAAGGTTACTTTCACCAACGCGCATCCATGCTTTCACTCACTCCTATTACTGCTGTAAAAGACTGCTTTGGGATTGCTATCTTCTAAGTATGTGGCTAACAGGGCGAGCACTAGTTCCAAGTATTCTTGGAATATTCCAGGGTGCTTAACACTTCCAACATTTCCAATCAATATATGCTGAGTGTATTTCTTCAGGCCAAATGATATACTAAATTAGTACACTAATACAGTTTGAGCGTAAATCCAGAACAGTCACCTTCCCTCAACATTGCTACACACCACTACAGGCTAGACTGATCCATCACAAACATAGGCTATATGGTAATTAATAGATGTTTACTCAGTAGGAGAGTGATCTTGCTTTCTAATTAATTACCTATGATGAAGAGCCATAAAATACCCAAAATGTGGATGGAATTGCCTTTAATACTGAGGCATGCATCCATCCATCCACCCACCCACCCTCCCTCCCTCCCTCCCTCCCTCCCTCCCTCCCTCCATCCATCCATCCATCCATCCATCCATCCATCCATCCATCCATCCATCCATCCATCCATCCATCCATCCATCCATCCATCCATCCATCCATCCATCCATCCATCCATCCATCCATCCATCCATCCATCCATCCATCCATCCATCCATCCATGCATGCACACATATATAAACCATAGCAAGGAGGTGTATATACTACCTGAGACGGATTTGAACAACTGCTAGGAAAAGCTCTTTGCTTCACACAAAACTGTTGCATAGTAACTTCCGACGCACTTACCTGAACAGTATGAGACATTTGTGATGACATATCCAGCATTACAGTCACAGTAGTAGAAGCCATTAGTGTTTATACAGACTTGCTCACAACTGCTATTACCCTCAGCACATTCATTGATATCTAGAAAGGTAAATTATACATACAATACTTGGTAAATTATACTCTTAGCAAAAAAGGCACTGATGGATCACCTTCACATGTTGGTATACTTCCAGTCCATAAACCATCAGCTCCACAGATATGGACTTCTGAATTACTAATCATGTAGCCATCATTACAGTCAAAAGTAGCTTGTGATCCGAACACTGTTTCATTAAGAAGGACTTTGCCATTGACTGGAGCTATCAGTACATCACAGTTGATAACTTTGGGAACAACAGGAAGTGGTAATATAACTGGACTTACATTGTACATGTACAACTATTCTTGGATCATAATTACAGCATAAATTTCATGACCATAGTGTCGCAAAGAATGGGTTTCAGCTAGGAAGGCATGACAATCAAGAGGCGAGTTCATATTTTCCCGCTCCACGCAAGCTCAACTGATACCTAAGTCAGCTAAGTTGTATATCAGCAATTGTTTGGTCAAGAATACAATCAATAAAGACAAACTCTATTTACGGAAGCATATAGAGTGGCAACACAGAAGCTGTTTTCTACATGTACTGAATGAAACTTACGTTCACAGTTTGGCTCATTCCCAGACCACTGACCGTCTGATTCACAGCTGCGAATTGCACTACCATTCAGAGTGTATCCTTCAATGCAGCTATACTCTACAGTTGAGCCTTCAATGGTCCCAGAAATGTTAGCAACAAGTGCATTGGTAGGATTAGAAAGTATGCCACAGTCCTGCAAAACTGGAACAAAACCTCAAGATCAATGATATAATTATGCAGTTCACTTAGTAATGTGAACCATGCACCACACGTCTGTTAAATTGTCAGAGGGTAATTACTGAAAACACAAGATTAAGGAAGAGTAAATCTACTTACCATCACCATCATCCACAATAGTAATAGTGGAAATTGCTGACCCCAAGATCATGTCAGGACTAGTGACAGACACTGACACATAAAATGCTTCATCCTGTTCCGTTACATTGTCATTAACAATTATCACTGACAGGCACAGATATTCATGAAGGGGTGCAGTTGGCAGAATAATAAGGACTTCATCTACCAATGTTTCAAAGTCATTTGCTCCTGCAGGACGCAATATAATGACTACTGCTTTCAACTACTACCAGAATATGACGATAATACTTTGTGGGTTAGTATATATTCATCAACGAACTACCTGCTTCTCCTTCCACTGATGTAAAGTTTAGAATAATGCTTCGCCTCAAGCCATCCATGACATCATCAAGAACAACACAGATGTCAACAGCACCGTTGCCTTCTGATACATTGACCATACTGTTTTGTAGTGAAACTGTTGCTCCTGCATGCACGAAGTGTACACCCATCATAAAGTAACTGAAAAGTATACTAGTTGTACAAAATTAAGAATGTGTATACCCTCTCATTACCATCATTATCCAGAATACTGACTGTGGCAACTCCATTCACTACATCAGCGGCAGCACTAACAGCAGTCAGTACCACAACAAAGTCTTCTACTCCCTCAATTATTTCATCATTAATGATACTGATGTTCTGACAAACGGGCTGACTTGCGGTGAGAGCATCAAATGACAGCTCGGATGTTGTGGGGACGAAGTCATTTATAGCTGTATATGGGAAAATATTGTTTGAAATGTTGGCATACTTGCCTAGGCTTCTTAATTCTATGCTAGCCGAACAATAGACTAAGGTGGAGGTCAATACGCTGCTAAGTGTAAAGATTTATTGCTCATGAATTTATTCATAAGCTCAGTTTTGCAGCTCATCTAGCAATTATATCTTTTTTACTTCCACACAAGCATGCTCTTAGAATGTAAAACCCTGCATGCACACATATGTGTTCTAATCTTCTGTGACTGCCCTACTACGAGGCAAAATATTTAAAGTAATTGGGAAGAATGCAATAGGGAAGAAGTTAGTTCAAATCTCGAAAATGAAAGAGACTTGTCGTCACAGTTAGATAGACTGTGATGAAAGAGCAGCTATATGAATCAAATTCGTCTGGTAAACCCGTCCTGTTGAGAACTGACCAATAAAGCTAGTACAGGCTTTAATGGATCATATGACGGCCAATTTTCTGAGCCTAATGTGCGTGCATGACCATATCTTATCAACATGTGGGTGTAGTAATAAAGAGCTAGAGCTGTCCAAGACTTTTACAATAACACCCCCTAGTGTAGACTCTTAACAACATGGGCACTCACATGAAGCAGATCCATCTTCAAGGTGAATAGTGAACCTCAAGGCAGTAGTAATATTTCCACTTTGAAGTATAGCACATACTGATACTGGACTGGACTCATTTGCGAGATACTGTTCTTGCTCAAGGGCCAGTATTGCTCCTGTGTGCAGATAGTCCACAGTAATATTCACAATCAAGCAGCAAATTGAGTAGATTATTGTAAGAGGCCGAATAAAATTAAACACACTAGAGATGTTATTGTGCAGCAGTGGGTTCCCTAGGCTGGTCACAGTCAGTCATTTGCTGCATGTGGTTTATATAATAGACACAATCCCAGGCACACAATGCATTCCATTTTCATATCATGACTAGATGTAGCATGCTTATAGACCACGGAATATATACTCACTATCGCTATCCAGAATTAGTACTGTTGCAAAGGACTCGTCCACTGGAACATCTTCACTAAACAGTATTACACCAAAGAACTCAATATTCTCCACAAGTCCATCTCGGATAATGGTGATATCGACACACTTTGTAAGACTTGAGATCAGAGTAAAAGTCAGTACTTCATTTACTGATAAGTAGTCATTAGGGCCTACACAAAATATCGAAATAAGCTCATAATCACTAATATAATGCTTATATTTGAGATGCAGAGGTGAACTATTGCGGGAGAGGATATAGCAACTAGGGAATCACATACTTGTTGCTGATGAATCCTCCGTAGTGATAGTGACTCTAATATTGTCTCCTGTCTGTCCACTGAGGACTGCACACACTCGAATAGTTCCAGCCTCTTCCAAAACTGAGTAACCAACATCTGGGCTGTCCAGAGTAACTGACAAGCCTGCAATTATAATGATATAAATCAGCTGGACAACTGCTAATTCCAATCCAACAACAGCATTGACCGTTGACTGTGGCATGTTCTTCTGCTCAATACGTAGACTTCCAATTTATTTGCTAACTGTAAGAGTTCATTATATTAGCCTCGTTCCCAGGCTTCACTGCCCAGCTATTTTTTTTTGCAGTGGAGCCTGTGAACGAGGCTACATTATATAGGGCCTCAAACCTTACTTAGCTACACTGTTGGATGTCTGACCTCAAGGATCAAAAATGGTTGGCATCTGTTTATAGCATGCCAATTCTCCCCATGCATGCAGACCATTGTTGTAGCTGTCCTCATGGACATATGTATACTAGGGACTACATATCTATTGTAACTGTATGAGATATAGCTAGTAACTAGAGATACTACATGCATGTAACATAACGGTGTAGAAATGTACCTTGTCCATATACTTGCTGACATGATAAGAAGTAGAAAAACAGAAAGACACCTCTCCAGGAAGACACAGGAGGAGTCACTACAGTTGTAGCCATCCTAGAGTACAGGGCTTTTACTGCACCAATTGTACACAAACTGCATGTACTTGTCAGCAGCTCCCTAGCAACAGTTTACTATAACAAAGCCAGCCAATTCTAGTACAAAAATTCATCATGAAGCCCTGTTTGTAAATTGAATATTAAGAATTGCATAAATTTAAAATGAGATATAAGCTTCTTTTTTAATATGTATGGAGCATTATGTTGTCTACAAGTAAAGTAGTGGGCTACATTGATGCAGAATAATGGCAATGTGTACCAATTATACAGTTATTCACTAGTACCTGGGTCTGCTATCACTGCATGTGTATATTGGCTCCAGATAACTCATGGCTTCCAAGGAAGCCTTTTAAATGAATTCCACTTACCTGCTTCCTGTTGCCAGGTTCAGCTGTTATTGTCATGGTGGGCGCATTCTGATGTAGCTACATTCATAGTGATTTTGAAATTGAGGTATTTTTCTCTGGTCAACAATACTTAGTGGTTTCCGTGGTAAGTTCTGCATTGGAAACCATACTTGAGTGATGGACAATAGGGAAATGATATCGGCCTCTAAGAATGAGCGACTGGGAATCCATAACTAACCTCTAAGAGAAAATGTCCACATGCATTATACACTCCTCACAAATCAGAAGCCTATAGCCATAGCTGTGCCCGCTGTACCAGAAAGTAGACTGCATATACGATAGCAAGCTATACCTCTGTTATGATACAATTTGTGTACATATCAATTGAGAACTGGAATTGAGTACATACGTAAAGTAAAAGACAAAATAAAATAACATAGGCCTGTAAAGATGAGCTCTGCTCTAGTTGTCAGCGATAAAAGGTTTACAAACTAGACATAACTAGCTAAGTTAGTGACAACCCCTCACACTGATTGTGGTATTGGGGCAAAATTCTTCTCCTGGCATTGATGAACCAATTATTAAGTTGGGCATTTGTGAGGCTGGTCCTGAGACAGAGCTCATCCTTCTCATCATCGTTAGGGTAGGGGTGATGAGCATGCTCAAACAGCCACCGCCTCAAGACAGCAGCAGCTTCATCAGAGAGGGCTGAGCGTCTCTTCCTCAGTTGTATATCCGACTCTCTTCTTAATTTCTTTGGGCCTACGTCTTTTTGGAGAAATTTACTTGACTGCTTGCTCACTTCAGCTGATGTACTCTGCTTACAAATGCCCTCTATGTTGCTAGACTGTTGTCTGTTCTCTTTACCCTGAGGACGTTCTAGCCGTGCCTGGCAGAAGCTACTTATTTCATGAGCTAAAGCACTGCAGTCATCGTCAACCTGTTTTACATAGTTGATTCTTCCAGATTTTTTAAGCATATTCACTGCTTTGTGCATTAAGCAATCTGCCTCTTGTACCCCAGTGCACTGCAGTTCTGGGCTGGAAAGAAGAGTGTGGTTAGGATTCCCTTGGATTAGCTCTTGAAAGTGGGGGAGCAGTGGGTGGTTTGCCAGAAGAACATCACACTGGTGTACGTCTTCTTCAAAGCAGCACTGTGAACTACTTGTGGGAAGAAGCAGGTGGGTGTAATCAGGAGTGTCCAAGTGTAGCTCTGGAAGTACAGCATCTGATGGTAATGGTTCCTGACAGATGTGCAGGAGTTCAGCATCAAATTCCAGGTTTCCAAGGATGGAAAATAGATCACGTTCAGGGTTGTCCACATGTGTATTCGTACCAAAGTATTGACCCTGAAATTCTGCTGTGTGAACAATTGCAGGTGTTTGAAAGTGACAGTAGGACATGGTGACTTGCTCTGTTTCTTGGCAGTCTGTTAGCGTGGACTTCCTCTTGCTATAACCGATGGATACGTGTACCATGGAGGTAAAGGTACTTTCTCGAGAACTCTCAACACCGCTTACCAAGATTACGTTCAGTCCGAATTTCCCGCGAATGCTTCCTGTAAGTTCGAAGGTCGCACAGTTACGGGCACATGATGACCTCATCGTTCAGCTAGCTACAACTACGTACGTCCGGTGTCACAGGAAATTCGGTCGCTAGGAAATTTAGTCACGTCGACAGAATTTCCTAGCGATCGAATTTCCTGTGACATATATTCTTGGCAGTCTGAAGGCAGATTATATTAGTGGAACAGTTTATTTCGATCCTGTTGCACATCATTTTGCTTCCAGTTACTAATAAACGGCAGTGATGTACGGTTTACTACAGTTTCCCTTGAGGGTACTTCAAAGAGGAAGTGCGCATCGTGTGGGGACCAATTTCCAGGCTGTTCGTCGATCAAGCACATTGGCAGTAGCTACAGCAAAACCTCAGGTGAGAAAATCAATATCTTGATCAGCCTGTTGGCTTAAATAATTTGGTGTATATATTTCTGTTGGTACGTTTTGCTACTCCATAGCATAGCTACCGTACACAAGTATTTACCACTACGGCGGATTACCTAGTATGTATCATCGACCCCTGTAGCTACTATTTGTTGAAAACTGTAGAAAATGTTTTAATAATAAAATTATACAGGTACAAGGCTAAAGCTGTATTTATACAACCTACTCTCCACTAGTAGCTACATTATAATAATATTATATTGACAATGTGATATTGTTTATACTCTCACAAAGCTGTCTATCTTGTAGGTTCCGTCCTCACTGCTGTTGGTTCTCACTGGCCTAGTCATGTATGGCCCAGGCTTCTGGATCTTGTACAACATGCCAAGACCCAAGGGCAAATGAGAGAAATTCATTGAGAGAAACTGAAGGCAGATTATATTATGTTTTATTATCAGATAACTATTTATGGCAATAGTTACTGGCCTCTAAAGTTCTGTAACTGTTTGCACCTTCATTCTGATATGTTATAGTTACAGTATAATAACAGTTTGTTGTCACTTTGGAATGCTTTGATGTTGTATATGATGCAAGTTCCTGTATGAGATAACATCCTCCTAGCTACATCACAATATTGTGACTTTGGAATGCTTTGATGTGGTCCATTAGAGCGTATTGTACTCCAGGATCCTGTATGATGTGATAACAAGCATCACACATCAGCAGCATTCAAATTGCCAATGAGACATGGATTGTAGAGTGATGCAAGAACGCAATCCTACAATAGCTAATAATAGACTTTATAGTTGAGTAGTTTTGCTATTGTATAAGCCGAGTGAGCTTACTCAAGCCCTCACATGCTTTAGCTGACAACTTGTTTTGGTAATATGCTCCCAAGTATAAAGTTTCCATGTTGAGCAGAGAAATAGGTGAGCGGAGAGACGAATGAATAGAAACCCAGTAATAAATTTCTTTCTCTCTGCATGCAGTCTCTGCATGGCTGTGCAGCTGCACAAGATCCAAAAATCCAAAGGATCCTTGCTCAAAGGTTTCTTGGATATATGAATGCAGTCTTTACATTGATCAATTTTCTACTATCATCTGGTAAACTGCATGTACAATACCCGCGTAGGAGTTCTCTTTCATAATACATTTTCTTCAACCTGGTGTGTCTTGATGGGAACGAGTGCAGTGCCTTCATCTGAAGTGCCTTCAGAAGGTATGGTCGCATGCGACGGTGATCACAAACGTACTGGACTGGGTTTTGTCCATGGCAGAGAACAGTAAATAGACCATAATCATCACAGATGTTTTGCCACTGCATGTTTATGTACTTAAACTAGCTGCTTTTTGTTCGTTTGCAGCAATTGTCTTCCGCAGAATTGATGACAGTCCCATATGCAGACTATTGTACACCTGAATCACACCTTGTGTGCACCCCACAGTCAGTACTGTTATCCAATGGTTCTCACAAAAGCTTGAATACTGAACAAACACTCCTGTTTGTACTTCAAAATTAATGTATTTGTTCAGGCAGTGTAGGGTCCTGGACGCCACCAATGTATGGATACTGCTTGTGGAGTAGCTGCTGCGCTGTATTGATCACACTATCACAGAGCCATATGTCAGACTCTAAAGTTTCCCTGTCACCTACAGTTAGTTTTATAGCTACTACCAAAACAAGTCCATATGTCCGGATTATCCAGCGTTCTGGTATCTGACTCTCTGGTAAGGTCAATCCCAGAGACCCATCTGCCTTGCTCTCAGCCATCTTCATAGTATTAATGCATGCCCTAATAGAATGGCAGTTGTCACTGCATGGACAATTCTGTTTCCTGCGAGGGCACTTCCTGGTAACACAATGTTTTGCAACTACACATCACAAATGCCTAAAAGGAATAGCGGGTGTGGTTAGTACTATGCTATTGTAATAACTACAGGTGAATGACCCAACCAAATTACAAGAATTACTCATATGTACCACATATTCTACACCACTCTTATATTTAGATTACCCCCCCCCCCTTTTCAGCTCCAGATTGAATTAATATGCCCTAAGGCTAGGTCAGGATGTGTGCACTACCCATTACTTAGCTGGCTTGTTATAAGTCTGGTCCTATCAAAACTGTGAGGGTTAGTCTTCCGTACCAAATAAGGCAATCTACCAGCCCATAATTATAGCAGCACTGGGTGTGCAGAGTGCTGACTGTGTAGTGATTCTACTATCGGAATGCAAAAGCTGAAAGAAAGCACGGGAACTTCATTATACCACAGTTATGTGACTTTCCACAAGTAAGTCTTACTAGCTAGCTAGCACTCGTTAACCAACATTTAGCTACTATCTATGTATACACGTACCTACCAATGTTTATGAGTTTAGCTAGCTATTGACTGTAAGTAAAATATTCATTTTTTGTAACCATCTCCATTTCTAATATGCAAGTTAGTTAAAATTGAATTAGACCACAGAGATCTGAAATACTGATATTGCGGTCAAATTAAATGAGATATACATTAGCACAAACACTATCAGTAATACCATAACATATACAACTGCACATCATTGGGATTATCTCCATCGTCAGTTGATGGAGTGGGAGAGCTGGCAGGGGGAGTGTCTCCATCATCAGCTGTTGGAGTGGGAGGATTGGTAGGGGGAGTATCTCTGCCATCTGCAGTGACATCAGTAGGAGGAGGGTCTCCATCATTGGCAGGGGGGGTATCTTCATTGTCAGTAGGGGAAGTATCACCATCGTCGGCAGGAGAAAATCTTCATCGTTGGGAGGGGGAGTATCACCATTACTGGCACGAGCAGGGTTGCCATCATCGGCAGAGGGAGTATCTCCATTGTCAGCGGGGCTGCTTGGGTGTTTTCCAGAGCCCTCTTCTGGATTGATCTGGGTGCTGTACTCCTGTCATTTGACAGAGCTTATCGCTCACCTATGTGATGACAATGAGAGTAAATAATTCTGGTAGCTGTCTCTATAGGTCTCAGTAACACAAGAACTATTGCAATAGAGTATACTCTATTTCTTAATCCCTAAGAGAAGTCTGTTAAAATTGCATAATAAAAATTGGTTTAACCTCACCTTGTTCATGAATTCTCTTCCTTTTTTACTCTGCAACAACTATGTCTTGGAAACATTTGAAGAGGCCAGTTGCTGTAATTATTGCCCCTTGGGAGAGGACCAATCAGATTCACTCCTATTGTACATTATCTCTTTGACTGGAATTGAGTGCAGCTCGGCAGTGAATTTGTCAAGTTTCCTGAAACAAGCACAAAATACGTAAACCACTTACTGGTACATCTATACACAGGTGGTTACTAAAACCTGGAATGGGACAGAACGGTAGAGGAACATTCCATCCCGTTCCGCCTACTAAAGTGAGTACAAGAACTGACAGCATAGAAATAGCCCTCTGGCACTAAGGAAACTAAATGGCAACTAAAGTTTACCTGTTTTAATGTATATTAGATCTAGCATGAAATGGATCTTACAGTGATTTATTGCCTGCTTTACATAGTCTCACCGGCCAACTCACTGACTCCAAGGAGTGAGTCTGGATACAGGGGATGTTGCTTTTTTTTCTATACACTCACTATAGCTACATACATCGAACACAAGGCTAGGCATGTTTCCCGTCACAGGGGCTGTAGCTTGTACTCACTGTAGTCATGAGACGAATTTTAGCAAAACTGCCAGTACCTTTATATATTAGTAGGCAAAATGGGATGGAATGGTCTGCTACCGTTCTGTTTTGTTTATGGTTTTAGTAACAGCCCTACATATACACATATCTACAAATAGGCATAGCACTGGAACCTCAATACAGAATTTTTTGTTACAGCCACTGGATGTGATTTACCCTACTTTTAAGCAACTATAGCCTACCTATAGAGAATTTTGAGAAATGAAATTATTAAATAAAATACCTGTTAGCTTTTTGGCATGTGTTGCATGTCCTGCAAAAAATGCTTCACATCATGGACCATCCCTAGCCAGTAGTATCACTCCGATATCTTAGCCAAAGTCTTGTCTCTACCGAAGTGCCCTCTTCCCAGCTCACCAGAATGGTAGCCTTCCAGAACTTGCCTCTTTTGGTTCTCAGTAGCCACCTGCAAAGTAATATTATGCTATTGATTTTGTAACATACGGAGGATATTTTAAAATTGCATTGCACACTATCAACCTGTAGTTCAACGTGCTTCTTCTGATCTCTAAAACACTCCAAAAATTCTTGCTCTTCCTACTCAAGGCATCCTTCTGGTTCTTCCCAAGCTCTTTAGGTAGCTGTCCAGTGCGTAGGTATCGTAGAATATTATCATACATTAGCTGACCCATCGCTGCTGTAAAACATCACAGTACCTTGCTGGGATCTCGATAAGATTTCTTTTTAAACTGATTAAATTTTAATGGTATCCATGATGAGGCCGAACACTAACAGAATTCCGTGTGTATTGGCTTCCATGCCCTGCCATATTATTACATAAGTCAGAATTATGAGTGACGTATTTGAAATGCTGGCAACTAATCAATGGCATGTGGGACATACTAGTCATTTTTCATTGGTATTTTGTACTGACCAGATGCAGCCATAGCCAAACATGAGCTGGAGGACAGATCTTGGCTTTCAGAGATGGTAGAGTAACAGTAGTTGTTTAAGCCTTACGTATAGGATAGATACCTAGCTAGAGGGATTTAACCTACTTAAACACCCGTGGAAACCGGGGAAGTGTTAATTGAGTCGAGGGTGGAGCCCGAGACTCAATTAACACTTCCAAGGTTCCCAAGGGTGTTTACTTAGACTATATAAACAATCTAGAGGTGCGAAGACATCAAAGTGCTGGATACTGCTTAGCAACTAATGAGGGCTTTAACCTACTTAAACACCCTCTTACTAACCGGCATACTTCAAAGGATTTACCTCATTAATTATTCATATATGGGCTAAAGACTCATTATAACATGCAATTATGGTATGAAAGCTGCACTAAGTTCATAATCCATGAACTGATTCACATGTTGTGATGAAATGTGGTGCTTTCATCACACTTAGGTGGCAATTTTTATTACCTTACAATCAATATACAGTTGTTGGGAATGATGCTAGAACTAATTAGTTGTTAGTTATGCTTGATATTTACGTTATTACATGACAGCATACATGTATATTGGGGAAGGTGAAAGGCAACAGAAATAAGTGGAAACACTTTAGCTACACGTAAGTATGGGAAATACTAAGGAAAGCACCACAGTAAACGTGTGAACTTGTAGCTACTTAATGCAGCTAATGAATTAGAGAGAAATGTCTGACCAACACTGGATTGAAGTACGTGGTAAATGGAAAGCACTTTAGTGAGTGGGGGGGGGGGGGAGGTGATTCCAAGTAAGGTCCCACAGTGGGCTACTTGTACATCAAAATATCTATTGGGAATCTGGTGGCTATACAGTGTAGTTGCAGTTCCTTCTACAATACTGATTTCTGTTACTCGAATTGAAACATAAAATGGTTCCCAGAAAAGCATTAAGTAAATTTACTTTCTCAATTTGTTCATTTAAGACCATGTCATCAGTCCTGGTATACCATGGCATACAGAATGGCTGTAGTTGAAGAAACAGCCAGGACCTCATTTGCAAGGGGACTAAAATTGCTTGCACCTGTAAAAATAGGTATACTAGATGTGTTTAATACATGCATAGATAGTACAAGAAATAAATACCTTAACCTGTCTTAACTTTATCACCATATTCAGTGTAGAAATATGTTGTTACGCACTGTAGAAATTCTGGTACTAGTCTCTCGTCATGGAAACTATATACTTACTTGCTGTTTGGAAGTAGTGCAGAAAGTGATCAGAGGGACTGAGCTTATGTTATATACTTCAGTGGCGGGGTCCTCTGACACCCATTCCACCATGGCCCATGTACCCTTTCTGCACATGTCACATTGCTAACCAATGGAGGAGAAAAAAGAATAAAACCTAAGGATTCAGGTACAAAATGCCATCCAAATTATTGGCGTCCCGCGCATGAAAGTGCTGATTTGCTTGGAGTTTGTCTTGCCATGGTGGCTTCATTTAAAGGTCTCGTGTGCACGGACAGATATTTTAGGATATGCCCCTCCTCCCTGCTCTGCACCACAAGGGCGGGTACTACATACACACGAGTAGCTGTTCAGTTTCTCCACACAATAGTGCACCTCGCCTGCCAATTCAACCATTGATGACATAACTGCACCACAGTTTATATCATCAACAAATCAACTGTAGTGTACCTTTATGATCTTAACCTAGTATCAGTATTGCATGCATGATAACAATCATTCATTATTTCGGTCGATTGTATACTTACTGTCATCATCTGTGATAGTGACTATTGTTGTGTTTGGTTCCAGAATAACATCATTGGAATTGGATGTCTCCACAGTGATTGTAAATGTTTCACTGCCCTCCACAATCATGTCATCAGGTACCGTGATGCCATGGCACTAAAAATTGCCAACAGCTGTAGTAGATGGGATTGTTAGGACTTCATTTGCCAAGGGGCTTAAATTACTTGCACCTGCAAATGAACAAGGAATTAAATACTATTCTAACTGGGATAAAAATCTCAATGGGAAGGGCCAATGATTTTGCCTTAGCATATTTTTATACTGTATGGTACTATTATATAAGTAATTACACTTACTTGCCGTTCCAGCAGAAGTGGTCAAAGTCACGGAGACCTCTCTCTCCAATCCATTGGCAGCATTTTCAAGTACAATACATATCTGACCATCTGTATCTTCTGGTATACTAATTTCTGTTTCCTGGATTGAAACAGTTGCACCTGATTAGGAAAAAAACAACAAGACTTAGTTATAGAGGCTGCAGGTACTAACTCTGCACAGAGAGGCATTGAGTACTACTGAAGTAGTGAAAATAATACTCAGTCAAGTATCAGTGTAACCATGCATACAGTAGCTATATATACAGTATAGTTATCCTATACCGGTAGCACATGAAATAAATGCTGTGAGTATTATCCTATAGCTGAGTAGCTACATGTATGATCAGGGTTGTATCTACTGGGAGGAGAGGGGGCTTCCCTCTCAAAATTACTATAATCAATTTGAATCAATTAACCACACAGATTGCTCAACAGCCTCAAAAGGCTCCAGAATGCATCTCTGAGCATCTATAGGGTCATACCCCAAAACCTCACATAGAGGCTAGTGGGCTGACACTCACTCACGGCCCCCCCAATCAAGACCCTACAACAACTCTGACGATGTCTAGCTGCAAGTTAAAAGGAGCTCCATGCACTCTAAAGTCTGATATACAAACATTCCAGGAAAATGCAAATGAAAGCAATGTTAAACCAGCTTCATAGAAGTACCATGGCAATGCACGTGCTCAGTAACTAGTCAGACGCACATCGTTTCTATCGTACTGCCATATATTCATGGGCTTAGTTTGTCATAATTTACAGTTATAAATATGACGTATTACCACCTTTGCTTAGCCAGCACAATTGGGTCTTATTTAGGGAACCTGCTGCCGCTATAAACAGACTCCTCGCATATAATGATTACGTGTAGGGGTCACTCAGTAGCGGCATAAATAATAGAAAACGTGCTTTATTGTCTACGTTTAATATCGGTACAGCGACGACACTAATTAGCCCCACCCCTTAATTGGCGTGAGCTTTCATATTCATCTTACATTCATTCATGTTAGCTTACAGGTATGCTGTGAATATAAATAATTAATTTCCGACAGAGCCAAAAACATGTGGAATGAGAACTGAATCATTTAGTTTAGTTGTGACTTGCAATCCAATGAATCACTCGTGTGATATTGAAATGCCAGTCCATCCAAGCAGCTAGCTAGTATTCAGCCCATACTACGATCATTCCAGAATGGGAACACATTCCTAGAGTATCCTTAGTAACTGCGGCATTGCATTATGCAAATACTGTCATATTTCTGCTCTCATCTGAATCTCCTGGGATTTACTAGTAACTACGAGAATCCCAGTATCATCCCCAGTATCCTTGTCCTAGGATGAAAGCTCCTACACCCAGAACACAAACCCCTGTAACCCCTGTCCTAGGACATATTCTTCCCTGGAGCATTTATGTTAGGGTAGCTAGCGCTAGTTACTCTCATGGAGACCCTGTCTTAGTGCACTTTGTTCTGTATAGCAAACTACGTATGATGGTATTGAATTGTGTGCAACAGTTTATGTAGAGTTCAATATCAACTCCACTGACTGCGTTGATCCATAGCTAGTGATACCACCCATTGCACACACAGCAACTAAACATTTTGATTCTCAGTTAGCCCATCTCTGTATTTGCCCCCTACCCTGATTCATACTGCACTATATAGCTAGCTACTTGCATTCCTGGTGAGCTGTAACCATGTATGAGCAAACCACATTGCAACCATCTTTTATCGTCTGCCAAGCTGACAGCAATCAATTAACCACCCAGAATCATTACGCTAGAGACCGGAATTTCCATCCTAGGACAGGACATCCAGGAGAGGCTGTACCTTTAGTCAGCTGGATCCAGGGGGTGAAATTACGCAGAGAGTAAATATCTTATGACACCACACTGCCAGAAAGTGCACTGAATGTGAGCAAAAGACACTAGAAACTCCTTGCCTCCCTAGTTGTTTAAACTATAGCAATTAGAAGTCTGTGGAAGTTACCCACCCGTACAAAGCCTTGCTGGGAGTGAAGATAATCTATGATGAGAATAACCTCCCCCCTAAATGATGACCCTTCTCTAACGATAACCATTATTAATAGGACTAGGACGGGATGATGAACCATGAAGGCAACTTTCTCTTACTGAGGGCTATAGACGTATTCACTCGAGCTGCCATTTCAGTACATACGTTAGCCCTGCATCTGTCCAGACGTTCGATCAAGTATGCACACAATCAGCGATAGCTGCTTGCCGCGAAGTATATGTTAGCCTCGTTCCCAGACCTTCACCCCAGCTTTTGTCGCTGGCAGAACGAGGCTAGTATATATAGCTATGCAGTATGTGCGCCTTTCCCAGTCTCTGTGCGCTGTGTAGGTCTGTTGCCATCCATCTCTGCACTTCCGGGTCGGCTCACGAGTGCAATTTATCGATGCGGTACATGTACACCGCAGTGCGTAGTGGAGCGCTCACATGTACGTGAGTGCTGTACCCTAACCCTAAGGATTTTATAATTCTGTCCGCAAGGAACAGAACCTGTACTTCTCCTCAGAGAAGATTGCCACTATGCTTCTACCGCCGGTCAGTGTGGCCAGATGCCTTCCTAGCCGTGGCTTGGTTCACCCGCTAGAAAGAGGGGGAAATTCCCCGTTGTGTCTGGCTAGCTGTTAACTCTTGGCAAATCTGTTGAGCCTTCCTGAGGGCTTAAGGTTGCAAGATTGAATGTCAAGAGTTTCAGCCTAAGTAGAAAAGAGCAAAAGGAAGATAGGCAGATATCCACTTGCCCCTACTTGGTGGGTGTGGTAGGCCTGACTTCCAACATGTGCATAAGCCATGATGGTTGCAAAGTCCGCCCACTTTTGGGCACACCCATAAAGTGTGTTGCTATGGAGATACCATAGTTGCTTGGTATGTTGTAAAGGATTGTTGCAGTCTAGCTTGCAAGGCTAAGTGACTAGGCTCTGGGGTCGCAAGACTAACTGAATAACCAGTGAATGCAACTAATGACTAGCTAAAACGGTTGCTGTCGTAACACTGTTTAACTAGCCAGATTTTGTGTTGTCTGGTAAACCTTTGTGAGAGTAAAAAGCAGTTTGATCAGCCTTTTTCTGAAGCTACATTTCACCATTCCGGTTGCTGTCATCAGGTTGCTGTCATCAGGAGTGCAGCGTGAGTATACCATTAATTAACCCTTTAAAGCTCAATGCACATGAATAATTAATGAGTAGCCTAAAACTGCCTTTTTCCTAGTTTTGGCAGGGTCATGGCGGACCTTTGTGGTTTGATAGTCATGAATATAATTAATTGGCTATGAATATCATTAATAACCTCAAGAATGTGATTAATTGACTCGTTCAGCAATGTCTGGCTTGCTGGCTCTACAGTGCTTAAAAATCAAATTGACATTTTATTAGCAAACTTGCAGGTTATTGAGTATTCCTAGTCATTAATGATATTCATTGACAGCTGGATCAGATTGTATAGGATAGGAGACGAGTGCATGTGCTGGAAATTGTTCCTTGAATAGGTAGGCAATAGGAAAGATATGGTGAGGGGATTAAGGTAGTAGGCGTAAGTGGCCCATTCTCGCGCAGTTTTTGTACCCGGGTCCACTGCTTCAAAACGGAATGGCGTATGAACTTCGAACTTTCGCTGCTGCATTGAGTCTATAATGATACTATTCATATTAAGAGATCGTGGACTGAAACGCGTATTCTCCAAACTGACGCGGTCAAACACAAGGCGCCTCATATGCCAATTGTCGCGCACGAGTACCTAATGTCGCTTACCGTACTTTCTGCTAATACCAAATGTCACGCAGTTCCTATTGTTGCTGACCGTGCAGATTTCGTTCCAGGTCCACAGCTTCCAAATGGAACGGAGTATGAACTTCAAACTTTTACAGTTACATCATCTCTACGCAATGTAAGTGAGTTTGTAAAAATAGTACGTATACTCTAGCCTTACCTGACATTCGCGCTACTGCGCGACAATAGGTATTGCGCGACATATGGCCACTTACGCTAAGGGAAATTGAAAAAAATCCTCCCTCCCCCCCCCATAAAATTAATTATTTGAGCAATCAGCGGGGTCACGCCAGCTACTTAGAGTGAATTAGATTCATATTACATTTTCCAACGGCGCCAACCGGAATCAACAGAGGGGGGGTGTCACTTTGATGTGGCCGAGCGGTACTTTGATGTTGCCTTTCATCAGATGTATTATACATATTTTTGCTAAGATCCTGAGTATGCTGTTTGTGTGTAAAATCCAGCCTGAAGTCTGTAGTAGTGTTTGTGTGTGTAGCTGAAAGGCTAGCAGGCAGCATACCAGACAGATGGTCATCCAGTCTCCGCCCCTTTTCGCGGCTAGCTGGATGTATTTGGTCACAAGGAAGAGATACTACAAAGATAAAGGAGTGCTACTACTGGTTAGTTACATTTTAGCTACCAAATTACTGAGTTACAAAAAAAAGTAATATTGCTGCCAAGATATTTTGATGGGTGGGGTGGTGGGGGGGGGGGGGGGGAGTGTAGGAACGCAAACGCGAAACCAACGCAATCGCGAAACCGGGGAGATTGGGGTTGGAATACCCTGACACCCTGAGCTATTACCATTGTCTTATTGCTTGTATATAGTTCTAGATGTGTGACTGGTAGCAGCACAATGCTCCTCTGCTAAAGATGGCTGCTATGGAATTGCTTCCGAATGCGAAACCACTTCTTTACAACAGACAGAATGGCGTCAATCCCACCCACAGAAGTTAAGAGTGATGGTTTATTATACCTGCCGTCTTCCGTGGGTGAAGGCTAACAACAGCAGGGGTGGCCTGATCCAGTGCCGCATTTGTCTGGAATGGCACCACCAGTTATGCAAGAAAACTGATGAAAGTGTTTAACCAACCGCAGTCATATCGCTGATACTGTGCTGGTTGTATTTCAGTGTAGGTTCATGTATCCATTCATCAACCAAAGGATTGCAACCTTGTTCATGTATTATAAATTTTACTAGCTACACTTCTTGTGTTGTTAACATTATTAAACTCATCAGTCCCATTGTTTTAAACACATTATCAGTGCATTATTTGTCTAAAATTCACTAACAAGATACGGCTCCCATACTGAAGCTAGGTGAGGACGCACAAGTACAGTTTGAGTAATGTGTGGTAATCGACATTATGGTAGAATCTCCTGTAGCTATAGTAACCCGATAATCTTCTTTGATTTAGTGCAGATGAAGTCTATATGTGCTGCCCATGAAAGGTCTGATGAGAGGAGTACTTTTAGATATATAGCTAAAGGTCTTAACTTATTTAAGTGGTACAGGAAAAGCTGCAGAGGTTGACCAGAGTTTCTTTTCCATGAGCTTTACATTTAGCTGGGTTAAGTGTAAGAAACTTTAATCAACTCAGTCATTAACTCAATTAATATCTGATTCCATTTGGCTGAAATCCTCACAAGATTTTATAGGTTTGTCTAACAGCATGCCATCCGTATAATGGTTGAGTGAGCTACCTTCTGATAGTGGAATGCCTGATACATTTGTCAATGTAAATCAGAAATAATAGTGGGTCCAATACAGATCCTTATGGCACTTCTGATAGGACTGGCTTGTCTGGGGATGCCTCGCTGTCCACAATTACGTGTTGCTTTCGATTTGTTAGATAACTGCCAATCCACGAGAGAGTATAGGCATCAAGTCCACACTTGGCTAGTTTGTCCATTAGTAGCTGATGTGGAACCAGTCAAAAGCCTTCTGTAGATCATAAAATATGTAGAATACTTCCTGACATCTTTCAAGTGCCTGAAATCGTTCATGTGTGACAGATAACAGAGCTGTAACCATGGATTTGCCAGCCCGAAAACTCCACTGTTTGTTAGTTAGTGAGTGGAATTCCTTCAGGTGACTAGTGATGTACTGACGAAACGCCACTCAAGCATTTTAGATACTCACAATGGATAGTAGGGGAATGGGTCGAAATTTTTCGTAGCATCATTGTGGCTGGAGGACTTGTAAACAGGAACAATTGAGGATGTCGTCCAGCATTCTGGGAAACACCCTTGACATATGCAGACATGTCAAGGTTTGGTCTGATACTCCCATCAGGCCCAATGGCCTTGGATGTATCCAGAGACTTAATGTGAGTGAGTACTTCATTAGGAGCTTATTAGGACATGTGGCATTAGGCACAGTGCATACTGTAGTAGTGGACAGAGGAAGAACAGCTCTATTGAAACAGCTTGAAAAAACTCATTAAGCAGACCGGCTTAATTTGTCAACATTTGATTTTGCAGTGATACTCTCGTAGTGGAGTGTTGGGATAGTTGACTGTTGTTTGCTCAAATATTTTACAGCCTTCCAGAACTATTTCTTGTTTCTTGGATGAAGTAGGATGCCTTAGCATTTTTAAGCAGCTTCACAATTTTATCGCACAGTTTCTTAAATTTTAAATAATAGCTCAGGCTTGGTAGATTTCTTGGCAGCATAAAATGCAGCATTGCACAGTCTTATATGCCGAGAAATGGTGTTTGTAAGCCAAACTACATTCCTCCTATGCCTTAGGTTCTGCTGTGGGATACAAGCAGTTACAATGTTCAACGTGTGAATTTTTTTTCTATAAATTTAATGTAAAGTGGGAAACATGTCCACCTCCCCGTAAACTGAGTGGAAGTGATGTATCCATGAGCGACTACTTTGTATAAACATGTCATACCCACCCACAGAATGATAAGAATGCTGTGAATTAAATACACGCTAAGAGCAGTGGTTGCACACATCAAGTGACATTATAAAGTTACGTGAATTGCGTTCTCTAATGCAGTCCTTGGTAGATACTGATATCCTGTCACTTGCTGGTCTACTCTTCCTCAGGTTTCCCAGCACCTGCCTTCCTGGGCTTGGGGAAGGTTAGCAGGAGGAGGTAGGATGGGCAGTACAAGACTAGCCCAGTCAGTAGCAGCATCACTGGTGTGGGGATCTGTGAATAGAGCAATGTCATGTTATGCCTGTGAAACGAAGCATTACTTGCCTGGAATAGCAATCTCATATGGCTAGCGATGGCGTAGCTAAAAGAGCTAACCTTGGACTCCTTATAGCTAAACACCCAATGCATTAAGTAGCTATAAAATATTATACAATAGTATAGTTATCCTATCCAGGTAGGACATGTAATAATTATAAATGCTGTAAGTATTAGCCAATAGCTGAGTAGCTACATCTATGATGAGGGTTGTATCTATTGGGAGGGGAGGGGGGGGGGGGGGACTCAAAATTTGACACATTGCACTTTTGAAAGGTGTTGGCCGTCTTGCACATAGTATCAGACTAGCTACCAGATTTGTGGATTGAATTATTTATGCAGCTCAGCACATAGAATGTTATTTGGAGTACCTTGTACTAAGTAGCTAAGTAGCTAATAGTGGTACAACCATGCAAAGTACTTAACTTTTTGTACTATAATTAGCTATACATCATCCATTTTTACTGAGTTTTGCATGTGTAACCTAAACAGCCTTAAAGGCTCCAGAATGCATCTCTGAGCATCTATGTAATATTGTTCTGGGGGTCATACCCCAAAGCCCCCCACACTCACGGTCCCCCCCCCCCCCCAATCAAGACCCTACAACAACTCTGATGATGTCTAGCTGCAAGTTAAAAGGAGCTCCATGCACTCTAAAGTCTGATATACAATCATTCCAGGAAAATGAAAGCAATGTTAAACCAGCTTCATAGACGTACCATGGCAATGCACATGCTTAGTAGTCAGACAAACACCATTTCTATGGTACTGCCATATAATTATGGGCCCAATTTGTCATAATTTACAGTATTAAGTATGACTATGCTTAGCCAGCACAACTGGCTCTTATTTAGGGAACCTGCTACAGCTACAAACGGACTCCTCACATTATAATGATTACATGTAGGGGTCACTCAGTAGCGGCATAAATAATAGAAAACGTGCTTTATTGTTTACGTTATCGGTACAGCCGCGATACTAATTAGCCCCACCCCTTAATTGGCGTGAGCTTTCTAAAACCAAAGAACTCAGCTATTCTTTTACTGTAACTTTGCCCTACCTTGGTAATCAGTTGTTTGCTGGCATCAACTGCAGCAGCCAGGTCACTTGATTTTCGAATCGCCATAGCATACTTTCGAGTTTCGCTCATTGCAGACTTCGAGGAAGACTGGAGCAGGGGACAGCCACCGAGACGAATGATAGATCGCACAAGGGACATCTTCACGGAGGTTTCTGAGTCGAAATAACTTGACAGCGATCGTTGTAAACTGCATTAATTATTGTACATGTAGCGTGTACACACGCTGATTGCGTCACCCTTCTGACGTCAACCGCTTTACCTACTTCCGCTTCCTGTTTGTGGGCGGGGCGCAGAGAGCGTTCGCCCCCGCGAAAAAGATTGTTGCTTTGTAGCATTCCAAATATGGGAGTTAGTCTGGCCAGGAGAGCATAACCCGCGGCGCTCATAAGCTCCTGGTCTGGCGTAGGGAGAAACTTATATACCTTGGGCAGTAGCGTTAGAAATAAGCCATGCAATCCGATTAACTTTTCTCGGTCCTCCATCAAGGCCAGTAGCTAGAAGAGTTTATGCATAGATAATATAGCTATATTATCTATTGTCTGATCTATGGTTTATGCCCTGGAGAATCATTCAGTATGAAGGTCAAGGCGATTACTGGATCCGGTCACGCCCTAAGAGGGTGGAGGGCACAGAAAGCAGGAGTCTCAGCACGTTTACTGCAGCTGTACAATACGCTAAAGTTAGCTAGTTATCTGAAAGAACTTCCTGCGATGATTGTGCATGGAGTCAGCCAGTATTACTATGGTGATGGTATGTGGATAATGACCTTTAAAAGAGCTAGTGTGCATGATTCACATAATAATAATAATAATATACTCATGTTGCTGCCGTAGCGCTTACGCCATTGACCACGCACCCACAGACGCAGGCGGAGCTTGTAAGACCTCCAGTCAGAGGACAAGAGCAAGAACAACCAGAGACCACACAATCCTGATCACCATACAATTCCTTCTTCCTAGTCTCCCATATCAGTAATACAAAGCTCTTAACTAGCTTTAATTAATAATGCTTTAAAATCATCCCTGTTCCAATTCTCAAACCCTAAAATAAAACTTGCCTTATTAAAATTATCAAGTGTACTAAACTCCCCAAACCTCCCCCCCAATAGATTTTCTAATTCAACCATGAAATTATTTCTAATGCTGTCATATGCTGGACACTCCCAGAGAACATGTACCACACTCTCACATTCACCCCTGCATAATTTACACTGCCTATCATCATTTTTACCCCTATGTCTTCCTAACTCTTCATTCAGACCGTTCGTACCTGACCGAAACTTAAACAATAATCTTGTACCCGGATCACCTACCCCCTGCAAATAATTCTTGAATTCTATTTCCTTACAGAAAGACTTGTACAGATTCAACTTAACTTTAGTATTCAAGCTGTCATTAAAGTCCTTGTATTCTCTATCCCTCAACGCTTCGTCTACCGTATCTAAAAACAAATTAATATTATCTGCAGCTAATACCTCTTGGCTATCTAAATCTAACTGCAGCAGCAATTCATTAATTACTTTCATCCAAGTTTTCCTCTGCCTACCTCTACATGGTTTCACTTCCCACTCAGCATCTAATAGTACTCTAGGATACCGCTCATTATCAAACTTATTGACTTTATACCACCACTTAAGTTTGCTTCTATCCCTCCTCCCTTTCAAGGACTCTAACCCCATATCTCCCCTTACCGCTTCATTACACGTTTTGGAAGAGCAGCCAAGTATCTTCTTAGCTGCTCCTAGCTGAATGGATTCTAAGGAAGCTGCCTGCCGTTTATTACAAGCCCACACTTCACTACCGTATTCTAAAGTAGGACGAAGTACTGAAACTAACAATAATCTCCTTGCAACGGTACTGATATTCCTATTACTTACAAACCGGTGCAAACGATTAAGCTTTTTCTTCCCATTATCAATTACCTTCTGTACATGACTATCCCATGACCCATTCTCAGCAAATTCAATCCCCAAGTAACAGTAACTTACAACCCTTGGAATTACTTTATCTCCCCACTTCCACGCACACATATCTGTAATAGCCACCTTGGAAAATACCACAACAGCACTCTTTTTGATGTTAGATTTCAACCTCCATTTGTTACAAAACCCTTGTACTACATTAATCAACTTTTGTAAATCCTCCGCATTAGTAGTTAAACCAACAAAATCATCTGCAAACATTAGTCCCCCAACCTTAACATCATTCTTAATGATTATACCAAGCCCAGCTTTCTCAACCTCATCTAGTAACTGATTAATAAAAATGGAAAATAGGATAGGCGATAGACTACAACCCTGTGCTACCCCCTGGCTTATATCAAATGGTTTGGATTTTTCCCCCTCCAGTAAAACAGCACTCTCTGTAATGTCATACATCTTCTTAATAACTCTCCACTTCCTACCCCTAACACCCAATTCCCACAACCTAAACCATAAACCATCGTGCCAAACCGTATCAAAAGCCTTCTGGATGTCTAAGAAAAAAGCATAAGTGTGTTTTCCTTCTCTTATTCTGCCTTGTATGATCTCGTTCAAAGTATAGACATTATCAACACAACTTCTTTTCGCTCTAAAACCTGCCTGCCCCTCATGAAGAGCCTTTTCCGATTCTAATCTTATTACCAAGCGATTATTTAAAATCTTACAAAACAGTTTACCAACAACGTTCAATAGAGTAATGCCTCTGTAATTACCTGGATCCTCAACATCACCTTTCTTATACAAACTAACAATTAATCCTTGCCTCCATTGTGTAGGAATACCCTCTTCTGTCCAGACTACTTCATATAAAGCTTTCAACAGATTCGCCATTCCAGAGCCACCATACTTAAAAAGCTCCCCAACTAAGCCATCATTACCTCCAGTTTTGTTATTCTTTAGACTTTTCAAACACTTTTTAATTTCGGCATAACTTATATCCCTGTCTAAAATCTTATCCTTCCGTGCACTAGACATCTCGCTGTACTCTGTCACCTTACTCTCTACATGCTCTCTCCAGCTATCATCAAACTGATCATCTACTGATGCTGTACCCAGCTTACCGTAATGCTCATGTAGAACTTCAAGCTTCCCCTTTGTACTGGTTACGCATGAACCTGAACTACTCCTTAATGAAGCAATGCTCTTACGACTACCCTTTGAAGTCCTGCCAACAAATGCCCAAAATTCCTTCTTGTTTACATCAAAATCTTTATTAGCCTTTTCTATCACCTCATTCCAACTATCTAACTTCTTCTTACGTACCAACTCCTTGATTTCTGAACGTAACTTGTAATACTGTCCCCATTTATCTTCCCTACCACTCTGAATCTCTTTGTAAACCTGTCTTCTTAACCTAATCTTATCTTTAATCTCTTCATCCCACCATCTCGCTGCTTTGCCACACACTATCACCTTTTCCCCAATTTCTTTTGATGCTACCCTCTTCACTGTGTCTTCCCAATCCTGAACCACTGCCTTCACTAATTCTGACCCCCTTACCCCCTGGTGCTTCCTTGTCTGTATCCTTTCTTGAAATACTTCTACTTCTACGCTCAAAGCTTCTTGATACTGCTGCCTCACTTCCTCCTCTTGAAATCTTTCAATGCGCCATTTCTTAATTACCCGTTTTTGCTGCTTAGCAGTTTTTACAGTCCGACCCAGTTCCATCCATACTAAAAAGTGATCCGACTTCCCTATATCGGTGTCATCTACCTGCACACTCCCTGAAACCTGCAACAAGTTGGAATCAGTAACTATATAATCAATGATAGACTTCTGCTTCAATGAAGGCCTAGCTCTAGTCCACTGTGGTTCCACATTGAACTCACGACCATTACAAATTACAAGCTCAACCTCCGTCAAAAAGGAAATCATCCTGTTACCACTCGCATTGCATTTTCCTTCTCCAAACATACCTATTACATCATCTAGTTCAGAAGATCTTCCTACCCTAGCATTAAAATCACCTAGAAGCACAACCTGACCACGCTCCTTCATACGCAGCACATCCTCTTTCAATTCCTCGTAACTGCTTTCAATAACTGAAACACTCTCGCTATCCGTAGGCATGTAAACACAACCCAAAAATAAAGTATTCCTACCGTTTTCACCTTTCACCTTGATCCACATACTTTGTTCGTAGCTAACATCCTTAATAAGCTCTACTCCACTGGCTAAGCACTCCTTTACCAAGAATCCTATTCCCCCCTCTCCCCTCCTACTCTCCGAAGAACCTTGCCTAGGTTTCCCAAACCATTTGTACCCATCTACATAAATCTTTGATTCCTCTTTTTCCCATGACTCCTACCCAGCACAAATATCTACGTTATTTTTCTTCAGCACCCCAGCAACCTCCTTCTGTTTACGCTGACTACAGATTCCAGAGAAATTCCAAGTGGCTACCCTAACCTTCCTTGCTTCCCTCTCAGCTACCCTAACCTTGCTGTGAACATCGGTTACATTTACAACAGATTCCCTACTGACCTCCCTACACTCTTCAGTATCCTCCTCCAACCCCTCCATATCTTCTACACATGATTGCAAACCAGTAAAACGGTTTGAATACTTCAACTGTAAAGGCATGACAGATTCACATAACTAACAATAATGTGTAACTAACCTCTGACTGGCTGCATACATTCTTTATGTCTGAAGTGACAGTAGCTATATACAGCAGTAGCTACAGCAGTAAGGATGTTACAATGCAGCAGTACTCTACAGCTGAGCCTTCAATGGTCCCAGAAATAATGGTATCAAGCCTTTTGCTAGAATTAGATAGTCAGCCACAGTCCTGTAATACTGGAATGAGACCACTGAACAAACGATCAGTGATGTGCTTGGTGTAAGCCGGCTGTTATATAGGCCTGTTGGTATGTGTGTTTAATTTTATGCTTTACTTTAGTTTTTGTTCTTTCATGATCCCTTCACACTATATAAGATATATACACTCTGAATGGTACTCCAATACACGGCTGTACATCAGGTGGACAGTGGTCTGGGAATGAACCACACTGTAAACGTAAGTTTCACTCAGTATATGTACGAAATAGCAGTGAAAGGACTCTATGTTTATGTTGTTCCATGCTTACAAACTACCGGTATAGGTTATGCCACTACATTATTAGTAATCCAGAAGATTATATCTGTAGATTAAGGACTGGGAGTATACCATTTAATGTGGGAAGGAGACGATCTGCAGTTTATTGCTCTTTATACATCTTCATTACAATTTAGCTTTCCAGATATCAATGAATGTGCTGAGGATAGCAGCATTTGTGAGCAAGTCTAAATCTGTATAAACACTAATGGCTCTTACTTTTGTGACTGTATTCATTACTAGTATTGCATACATACATACATACAAACATACATACATACATGCATACATACATACATACATGTATAGAGTTACTGAACATGCAAGTTCAGACACATCGAATGTATGCCACAGTATCATAATTTCTTACCTATCCAAATTTGGGATTTTTATGGCTTTCTGCCTCAGATAATGGGCTAGGAATTGAAATCACTCCCATGAGTTAGTTCTTTAGCACATACACTGTATATGAGGTGAGGAAGCTTTGTGACTGTTTCCCTGGAATGGAGATGGCTATAATATACCATGTAGCTAACTGTATTAGTACGTTATTATGGTGCTTGCAGGTTGGAAGAAACCATAGTAATATTGACTTGAAATATGATCACGTCTTGCATTCCAGTTTACGTCATTACAGAATGATTTGTTTTGTATACATCATTTATACCTAACTTATTCTGTTACAAGATTAACTCGACAGGATTATTATTTACTAAGTCTTGCTATACAGTCTTAGCCTACTATTGTCTAACACAGCGTAAATGCACTGTTTAGGCATGCAGAGTTTATATAATTAAATGCTATACCCATAGAGCCCAGGAGTTCATAAACAACATTTCCATGCATTTTCCAATTGTTGTTTTCACTATCTTATTAGAGATTTATTATCCCGAGCTCAAAAGCAGTTCCTACAATGCAAACGTGCATTGACTGCCAAAAAAAATCCAGTCTGCATGAATGATTCCTATATACAGGTACATGTAGCAAAACAGTGTGGAATGTAAAATATGGTAATTTTCATTCCACAACAGTATGACTCCATTTGGCCTGGATGTACTAAGCTAACATTTCATAACAAACTTATGATGCATACCACTGCAGTTATAGCCATCTTCCGTCACCATAATTCTAGGAGGACAGTCACATACATTTAAACTACCTTCCATGTTGTCACATACCAACAACCTCTGTTTTTTGTCATTACCATCTGTACAAGGTTAGGGATGTTGGATTTCAGCTAATGGTTCTGATGTAGCTTATAACTCTTTGAACACCATGTGTACATTTATGTGCCTATATAAAATAGAGAAAACTGTGTACTTTATATTAACGCCTATATAAATAGTCCACATAAATTCACATAAGCCTTATGGACGTATTAAAACTTGGCTGGGAAATAGTTAATGGTTCTAATGTAGCTGCTCCCTCAATATAATCAAGTATTCTTGGTCGGCAGTAGAGCATCGTTTACACTTCATGAAACTTACATCATAAATGCAAGTGAAGTGGCTTCTGAGAAAGCACTGAATGGTACATCTAAGCTAATACAGGTTTGTTTTCATACTTTAGGGATTCTTACTATAGGTACCATGACCAAAAAAACATGCACTATAAAAAAATAAGTAGTTATTTTGACCGCTTAGTGGTTACCTGAATTTCAGATGTCTGAGTATGAAGCTAGGAGTTAGGCCTCAAAGTGGGTAATTTGTTCCTTGCAATGGATATTGAGTATGGAATGTCAAGTTTCATAGCAAAGAACAAATCACCCACTTAACTCCTACCTTCATACTCAGGCATCTGAAATTCGGTTAACCACTAAGTGGTCAAAACAACTACACATTTTTTTGCAGTGCACTCATCATGACGTGGTAATTAATACGGTAGATATGGGCAGAAGCCAGAGAATGCCTCAAAATTGTATGAATTCTCAAGTGCGAATTGGCTTGCAACTATGCATTGTTGAAATTTATTCTCCATATCTGATATGGTTTCGTCAAAACAGTACGTCATTTGTATAAAATCTCCAAAGTACTTTTGTAGTTGCATGTATGCAATATGACAAGTAGCTACAGTTGACTTAGTCTTGATATTTCATAGGACCGTGAGTCATAAGTTTCAGCAAGCATGGCAAGACTGCTCTGTATTTTATTGTTAGTCAGTACATCTCTTTGGACCAGGAATGGGGCATTTGGTCAAGGTCAGTGCTGCCATTAAGATTATAATATGGGTGTTAGTTCACTGGTAGGTGGTGTTAATTAGTGGCACTGCCTACCAGTGAGCTTTAGTGGATGTGCTAGTGTAACATTACATTCACTGAAGAGGAAGAAAGGCACTTAGGATGACCAACACATTAGCCTGCTAATTTTGTCTTGATAGGCCCGGGACTGCTGGAACCACACTTTTTAATGACTTAGCAATTTGCAAGCACTCAATCACACAAAAGTTATATCTGAGCTAGCTAATTTATTGTTAACTGTAGCTACTGCGCATGCACTCATTTCTCATTTACTGGTCAGGGTCATTTGAGCTACGAGTGATGGGTGAGACGTCCAACATTGGAGTTGATGAGTTTGTAGGAAATGTGCAGGCCTGTGTAGAACTCACCAGTACCAACCCACTGGCAAGTGATACTACTGTCAGCCTGGAAACAATGGATGATTCAGCCATAGGTAATGTTAATTTGCATGGATGAGGACATGCAGTTTTTCCCTTCATGTAATTTCTGTGAAGGCTGTTGAGAATGGGTGAAGCATGCTATCAACCTGTGAATGTTTTATTTAGACTACCCAGAACCCTCAAGGATGCCCATAATCATTGATGATACCATTGCAGTATGACAGAAGAGCACAGCTTATTCCAAAAGCGTGCACATAGACAATGTTTACCGAAGCCCTAGGTTCTTGCATTGCTGTTTATGGCAGTTATGCTCACCACTAGCATATAGCTATCAAACATAAAGCATGCATACATCTGTCTCATGATGCACCATGGACCAAATTGTAGAAGTTGGATTTCTCATGTTTGCACTCTGAGTGTAGTTTTATGTATTCCCAGGCTTCACTCTTGCCATACACACCCATTGTACAATGGGTTAACTAATGCAATTATTGAGTGACCATATACTGGCATAGCAACTAATTGCCATAATGATGTTAAAAATGCTCATTACCATTGATACTCCATTTCTGTCAGTGAAGATAGGTGACACTTGTACCCCCATGAAAATCACCCCAATGAAAAACAATTTTTCATAAGTGTGTAGCCTTGGTATAAGGCTGTCATATAGCTACCAGACAGCTGGGATAGCAACTGAAAATCGGCTAGCTTAAGTAAGGTAGGATTGCGAGGTTTTGCGGAACACTTGGCCTTTGCAAGTTGCTCTCAGCAAATGAAGGACTTCTGAATGATGCTACTCAATGTACATAGTAGTTAGCTACAGAGTATTCTTGAGAGATGGGAAGTCTGAAAAGATAGCACTAACTCGACAACAATTCAGGCTGAGCATTTTTCCAGTTGGTGTGCCAGGCTCATAGCCCTGCCTGTTGCTCAGACATGCTATAATTCACTTCTCAGTTCTCTGGAAGGCTGTCTTTGGTGCCATTACCAGCTATGTATATACAGAGCCATCTAGCCAGAGGCTATAGGCATGTTTCTGTATGTCTGGTTTGCTATATCACAGCTCAACTGTTGCTATGCAAATAGTGGTTGGTTTTACGCATATACTGCCATCCATCATGGGTGGTATTCCGCATTCTTATTATTATTTCAAAAGGGAGTAATAATATTAGCATGGTAGATTATGTATAGCTGTGCGTCAGGATAGAAGTATAAATGTACAAAGAGTCGTGTATTTATCTATCAATATACGTCCTGGGTTCAATTTTTATAATTAACATGCTCAAAATTAACTACCAAACAGGGGTCAGGGAAGTTAAACTGACCACTACAAGGAAACCATTTGTGCGTTGTTCCTCTTGCTTATGGGCTACGTGTATTCATATACAGCAATCGCTTATGGTGACTGCTATATATGGATGCCACCATTATTCTTGATTTACTAAATAGTAAGCTAGAAACCTAATAATCCCATTAGGTCCCGATGATTTTGCAATTCTGTCAGAACAGCTCATGTTCATGTCTGGATCCACCTCTGGTATCACAATGTGCAGAGATATACAAATTCAGCAGGACAACCTTTCAGAAGACATCGAATCATTTGATGTTATACTGACTGTAGACAGCTTATCTCAGACTGTGACAGTTCTCATTTTTGATGATGATGGTGGTAAGTCTCATTGGTATTATCCTTTCATAGCAAACTGGTAGGTAAACTTGTGTGCTTTATGCTTCCACTCAGGTATTATAATTGGTTTGGAGGAGAGTATTTACTCTGTACTTGAATCTGTCAGTTCGGTAACTGTGTGTGCAGTGCTACAGCCCGAAAGTGCAGGACTGGGTCGTGAGGTACGATTCAGCTTTGTTGCTCAAGATGGATCAGCATCATGTAAGCTAGTTTCAGTATAATGCAGTACACATTCGAATCGTTACAGCTATATTAATACACTGCCAAGTGTAATTTCAGAGTATGTTGCCTTTGTGGATCCTTACACAGCCTCCCTCCCACGTGATTACACCTTTGCTGGGAGTGAGCACACGTTTTCTCCTACAATCTCTCGAGTGTGCAGAGACATCAGCATTGAGGATGACACTGTGGTGGAAGATACAGAGTTCTTCACTGTGTTCCTTAGAAAGCATAAACAATGCAGTGGTAAATGGTTCTGCATCAGTACAGATCACTGATGATGATGGTGAGTTAATTATACAACAGTACACGTTCATAGTTGCTACCAGTAAATACGACCGAGGACATTGTCAAAATCTGTAATTGTGTATATCAGGTGGCAGAGTTGAGTAGGGCTAAAAAGTACATCAGCCACCACATATTTTAAAATTACCTACCCATGAATCAGTTTCAGAAGAAACATTTGCAGGTTCATTTGAAACTAAGGATGCTAAGCGGCTAATGTCCCATAAAAGATTATTTGTTCCCAATGTTATATTAGACCATCCAGTATATAATATCTATAGGAGGATTCCACGCAAAGGTGTGAAGGATTGTTTGCCACCTTTTAATCATATTCATTGCACTTTCAGGAAGCTCTGCCCACTTTCCTGTCACGCCCCTTCGTGGGAAACTTGACTATTGCGCTCTCTGGAAAAATCATTACGTTATGGCTCTAGACCAGCACTGCAATACTGATTTGGAGAATGCTGCTTACCATAGCATGCAAAGGCGCAGTAGATAACTGCCTAAAGGTAGTCCTCCAGATAGTTGACATAGTCTTGGTTTTGCCACGATAACGCTTTATTCTCCATAGAGCGTAACACTTAACATTCCCACAAGGGGGTGTGACGGGAATTTCCTCGCTACAAAATTCCTTCACACCTCTGCGAGGAATCCTTCTGTACAATGATCACTCTTTTTTCTTTTTTTACCTTACTTCCTCAGGTGCAACTCTTTCTATCCAAGAGACGGAAATCACCATAATAGAAGGAACCAGTGGTCAAGTATGCATTGTACTGGAGAATATTGGCAATGGATTGGACAGAAGTATCCCAGTAACCCTGAGCACCACCAGTGGAACAGCAGGTACAGTGGAACCCCTCTCTATGGGCACCCCTGAGATGTGGTAATCTACTGTAATGCGGATATAATGGGCGGTCCCGAAAAAACTTACATACTAATGAACTTCCTGAATGTGGACACCTCGCTATTGCATAAAGCGGACAGGTTTTTCAGTCTCACCAGTACCTTAACTGTACAAAATGCACTCAGTATATGCTTGATCCCTGAGCCTTAGTGTTTGTTGTAGAGACAGAACTTTAATCGACAGCTTCATCAAAAACTTTTCTGGCAAGCCATTCTATCCAAGTTACCACATATTATTTTACTACTATACTCACATTGCTGCCATAGCACTTACACCATTGACCATACATCCGCACATGCGAGCAGCACTTGTAAGACCTCCTGACCACTCCTGCTGGTATCCAGATTAGTAATACAAAGCTCTTAACTAGTTTTAAAAGGCTTTAATCTTATAGCTGTCCCAATCCTCACGTCCTGGAACAAAGCTTGCTCTATTAAACAATTTTCAAGTGTACTAAACACCCCAAAATTTCCTCCCAATACATTTTCTCATAATTTATACAGGATACTCTCAGAGCTTATATGTACTGCAATCTCATATTTATCCATCCCCACATAACGTACACTGCCCATCATTGTTTTTACCCTTCTTTCCTAATACTTCATTAGTACCTAACACGACCATTATATTCTATATTCCTCAAAGTTTCGTCTAATCTGCAGTTAGAATATACGTACCTTTTGGCTGTTGATATTTAACTGCAGCAATAATTCATTCATTATACTTCATCCAGGTCTTTTACTGCCTACCACTACATGGTTTCACTTCCCTCTTAGTGTCTATTGTAGTATAGGATACCTTAGCCTTGTTTCCCGTCTCAACTCCCACCTTTTTTTCGCATGTTTTTATTTTACTAATGTAGTCAACACCCCCAAGTTGGTTACTAAAACAATGGATCATTGAATGCACTTGTTTGCCATAAATTTGTGCGTTGTGCATAAAGATAGCATTCTCAGAATATAGCTATACTCTTTTATTATTCAGGTACTAGTGATTTCAGTCCCATTGAAAATGAAGTGTTGTCTATCCCTTCTACAACGGGTGTAAGCAGTTCCGTGTGTCGAGATATTAGTGTACTTGATGACATGATTGCAGAGGACAGTGAGACATTTACAGTCACTGTGGAAACAGCCACTCCTAATGATATGATTATGGGACCAACCACAGCCATAGTGACTATTGCAGATGATGATGGTAAGTACTACGTATTTCAATTCCCTTTGAACACTGTTCAGCTGCCATCAGATTGCTATCCACCGGTATTTGATGATGACTGTACTGCACTTATATCTCATTACTGGTCAGGGTCATTTCAGCTACGAGTGGCTGATGAGATATTCCCTGCAGTGGATGAGTTTGTAGGAAATGTACAGGCCTGTGTACAACTTACCACTTCCGGCTCACTGGGAAGCGATGTTATCGTCAACATAGAAACAATGGATGATTCAGCAATAGGTAATGTTAATACGTTGCATGTACAGTAGGTTCAATAATAATGTGCCACCTCCAATTTTTACATCCAGCATATTATTACTTGCAGTAATAAACAGCACAGTTAGCAGAGAAGACGCAGCACAATAGAAAAAAATATTACCAGAACCATACTATTAACTTAGTGGCCAACAATTTGATATTTGATAGCATGCCATGACGCAAAATTACGATGAAGGCCTCAGTGTACATATTGGCTAACTCAAAGTGCCATCATATGTGACAGCATTCATAACATAGATAATAGTATCTGTATAGAGTTTTTACCAGCTGGGTGCATGCTAAGTACACAACTGGTGGTGTTGTGTTTTTGCAATTTTCTGTCTGTAGCTACATCCGCCTTTATCACGTGTGTAAAATATACTTAGACCATATATGAATAATTAATGAGGTAAATCCTTTGAAGTATGCAGGTTAGTAGAGGGTGTTTAAGTAGGTTAAAGCCCTCATTAGTTGCTAAGCAGTATCCAGCACTTTGAGTCTTCGCACCTCTAGATTGTTTATATAGTCTAAGTAGGATAGACACCTGGCTCTCAGGATTTAACCTACTTGAACACCCTTGGGAACCTCGGAAGTGTTAATTGAGTCTCGGGCTCCGCCCTCGACTCTATTAACACTTTCTCGGTTCCCACGGGTGTTTAAGTAGGTTAAATCCCTCTAGCTAGGTATCTATCCTATACATAATTGTGCATTACTGTGCAACTATCAGAATGGGAAGTTTGCAGGGCAAGCTGGCTTAGAGATGGATAGTGATGATAATTCTGTTATGGCAAGGTGTGGCTGATGCATAATGACATGTTGAGTCGGCACCTTGCAATTGCTGTAGGTTTATATAATTATGAGATAGGACAAAGCTGATGTGTTCTACAGCTGTGCCTGACATGATGCTGAACTTAACCTTAGATATATTTCACGTAAAAGTTCCCAGCCGCTGTTTACATCAGTCTTGTTCCTTTTATTTTTGTGAAGGGTTTTAAGATTGAGTGAATCATATCAACTTGTATGTGTACTGTTTAGGCTACCTTAACTGTACCAGATCCCCCATAATCATAGAGGATACTAGAATGGTATCACAACAATAGCCTCATTTCCAGTCTCTCTACTCCAGTTGTTACATCACTTGCTGTACTCT
Organism: Phakellia ventilabrum; assembly: GCA_963921505.1. NCBI lineage: Eukaryota > Metazoa > Porifera > Demospongiae > Axinellida > Axinellidae > Phakellia > Phakellia ventilabrum. Next base: position 7,691,741 of record OY997378.1, read on the forward strand.
CTCCACTCCAAGTTTTTACCTCACTTGCATACTGTAAGCAACGTAAAAGCTGGAGTCGAGAGGCTGGGAACGAGTCTGTCATTAAAGAGGTTTAGCAGGTGTACACTACCATTGTGAAGCCTGAGTGGTATAACTGCTTTATACCACAGCAAGCCTCTCATCAATGCTTTTCTATATACATTATTTGCAATTGTTGATGTGTGTGATGCCTTCTTGCTTATAGGTAAAGTAGCTAGTAACAACAGTGGACTAGCTACTAGCGTCTTAGTGCCTAGAAAAATATGGCATGCAGTCAACGTCCTCGAAACATCCCACTGGTACTAATGTCTAAGTACTCTAAACAGCTATTGCACTGCTTTGCTTTGGCAGCAGAGTGACTCAAAACCTCTATGGTGATTACTGTACTTACGTGATCGTATGTGCATGTGGAGGTCTTTTCAATACCTACTCCGTTCCATAATCCAGTCCAGTCCATGGTCCAATCCAAAGCCCAGATTTCAGCTTTTACAGAGACCCTCTAGAACATACACAGCATGTTGAACTACACATTTGCTACAAGAATACTTACCTGTCAACATGTGCGTCCTGGTTTGCATGCCTATTTTATATATCAACCTATATCAACCACATAAAGGAGGCAAGGAAGTTAGGATTGATCACTGCAAGGAATCTATCATACAATTTATGTGTCATTACTATTTTCTTATGCAACAATCACTATATATTTAGAGTATAAGCTAGAATGTAAATAAAATTGACAAGTCATAATATTACTTAGGTCCTGATGACTTACACAATTCTGTCAGAGCAGCTCACATTCAATTCTGGATCCACCTCTGGTATTACAATGTGCAGAGATATACAAATTCAGCAGGACAACCTTTCAGAAAATGTAGAATCATTTGATGTCATACTGACTGTAGATAGCTCATCTCAGACTGTGGTGGTTCTCATTTTTGATGATGATGATGGTAAGTCTTATTGGCCTTATTCTTTCACAGAAAAACCGATATAGCTACTCATTATAATATTCTGAGCTACATATTCTCCGCTCAGGTGTTGTAATTGGTCTAGAGGAGAGTGTTTACTCTGTGAATGAATCTATTGGTTTGGCAACTGTGTGTGCAGTGTTACAGCCTGAAAGTGTGGGGCTGGGTCGTGAAGTGCAATTCAGCTTTGTAGCTCAAGATGGATCAGCATCATGTAAGCTAGTTATACTACATTATATCCCATTACCTTATTGCATACACTCTTTCATTGTTATGCGGCTGGGTATGTCTTCACTTCTAGTCAATTGGACTGCCAAGTGTAATGTCATGGTATGTTACCTTTGTGGATCTTTACACAGCCTCCCTCCCACGTGATTACATCTTTGCTGTGAGCGAGCATAGCTTTTCTCCTACAATCTCTCGAGTGTGCACAGACATCAGTATTGAGGATGACACTGTGGTGGAAGATACAGAGTTCTTCACTGTGTCCTTAGAAAGTATAAACAATGCAGTGGTAAATGGTTCTGCATCAGTACAGATCACTGATGATGATGGTGAGTTCCAAATACAAAGATAAGTGTTGGTAGTTGCTATCAGAGAATAAAACAAGTAAATGTCTAGTGACATTGCATTTAATGGTCAGTCTATAATGTTTTAAATCAGGTGACACAATTCAATAGGGCCATAACGTTTGATGTACCCCTGATCAAAGTACCATCTATTGTACATCCCCAGGAAGAAGGCATAATTTTCTAATCCATAGAATTGGGTACTGTTCCCCAAAAATAGCTAGCCAGATAGTAAAAGCTCGAGTTTTATTTTATACAGTACATAGCTTTTTAGCCCAGTATGGTCTGCACAAGCACAGAAGTAGTCTCTAGTGAGCATTGCTGTAGTCCATCTCATTGCTTTATTTGATCCTGACCACATTATTTTAGACAAGAGTTGATGGAGACTAACTTAGCCAGGTGTATGGAGATGACTACTAATCCAATTTGGAGTGTTCTTTGGACACAGTTTGGTCTCCTACGGCATGAAGAATCCGCCATCTTGATGCAACGCTGGCTCTGCCAACAGCTGGACTGCTTGAAAAACTGAACACATGTATGCTCTTACCCACTCCGCTACTGCAGCTGCTTCTCTGCCCAGTAGCTCAGTGAGTAATAGCATCTGAGAGAAGATTAGTCTTCTCACATCAGACCAATAAATGCCAAGTTTGAGTGTTGCACATTTAATCATTTATAAGGATGATAAATAACATCTTGAGATAATATTTATTGTTGAAATTAATTGGCTAGGTCCTGCTGGCAAGTGGATTTAGTGGTTATAAAATTTGCATACTGCCTTCTCTCCTCAACAGGTTTAGTAGGTCAGTGGATAAAAGTATCTAATTGGAAAATCCTGGGTTTAATCCCAACCTGGGATCTGTTTTTTTTTAAGTTTCTTTTACTACTTCAATGTTTTACTACTGTTACAGAGACTCGCCATTGCACTTGTACTGGGGTACAAGTCAGTTAGATCCCATTTATGTTTGGGTTTATCGAACATTCATTCAGCAATAATGCTGAGGAAAGCCAAGGCATTATTCAATATTGCTAAGTAGATTTCCGATAAACCCTTGGAGCCGGGTTTTCTAAACATAACTTATTTATTTGGCTCCACATACTTCAAACCTATTTATGAGAGTAATTTGGCAGCCAATATTCAATTTCAGAAAGAAAAACTATTACAAGTTCATTAGAAGCTAAAGAAGTTGAGCTACTAATCATAAAAGAGAAATTATTACATTAGTAATTATTATTATTATATATAACATTCGCCAACAAAGGTGCAGTAAGAGTACAAATTTTATTGCAATTAATTAGAGGAAACAGTCCTAATAATATGTTCATTCGACCATGAGGTAGAACCAAACAACAACACAGATCATGAACAATAGCAGCACAGTAGGCATCCTCTGCTGCTTCAAATGGGAGATGCCATAGAGAGAGTTGTAGCCAACTGCAGTGTAGCAAAGATTTGCCGAACTTGAAAAAATAGCACGGACAAGAGAGGAAGGACACTTGGATGTAGCTGAGCATAAAATAGACTGTGATTTGTAGCAAATTACGTTGAACAAGCTTTTGAGTCTTGCGGTAAGATGAAGAATTCTGGTATGGCAATTGAAAGGAAGCCTCCAAAGTTTACGTAAATTTTAATAAAAGCGACCTCAAGAGAACAAAGAATAATGAACATCCAGCACGTAACATTCACACACTGATCAATGGATAGTAGCATTGTTTTTTTTGCTGTACTTCCTTAGGTGCAACTCTTTCTATCCAAGAGACAGAAATCACCATAACAGAAGGAACCAGTGGTCAAATATGCATTGTACTGGAAAATTTTGGCGATGGGTTAGACAGAAGTATCTTCATAACCCTGAGCACTAACAGTGGAACAGCAGGTAAGTACACATGTTTCTTTAGAGTGTGTGTTATATTATCAACTGCCATTACAAGTCAGGCTAATTTAGTCCCCAATAATGCTTGGTGTACTCCTTATACCGTCACATTATTATTGTTTATAGACATTATATTCTCTGATCTACATTCTCATTTTTCAGATATTAGTGATTTTAGTCCCCTTGCAAATGAAGTGCTAACTATCCCTTCTACATTGGGTGCAAGCAGTTCTGTGTGTCATGACATTATTGTGCTTGATGACACGATTGTAGAGGACAGTGAGATATTTACTATCACCGTGGAAACAGCCACTCCTAATGATATGATTATGGGTCCAAGCACAGCTATAGTGACTATTGCAGATGATGATGGTAAGTACTGTGGATTACTTTGAGCACTGTTCAGCTGCCATCAGACTGCTGCAGCAAATTCATCCAATTAGTCAATATTAATGTGCACCTCCATATTCATAATGTTGGTGCCTGTTCAAAGGGAACTGTAATTCACAGCACACATAACCAGAAATACTGATACTTAACTGGGAAAAGTTATCTAGCATATTATTACTTGCAATATTGAGCAACACTTTAACCTGTTAGTTTTGCAGTGAAGACACCGCAGGAAATATCACCAGAACCATACTATTAATTTAGTGACAACAATTTGATAGCATGCCATGATGCAGAATTACAATGAAGGCTTCACTGTACATATTGGCTAACTCAAAAGTGGTATCACATGTGACAGCATTCATAACATAGACTATTGTATCTCCCTATTTGATGACAACTGTACTGTACTCATATCTCATTATTGGTCAGGGTCATTTCAGCTACGAGTGGCTGGTGAGATATCCCCTGCAGTGGATGAGTTTGTAGGAAATGTACAGGCCTGTGTACAACTTAGCACTTCTGGCTCACTGGGAAGTGATGTTACCGTCAATGTAGAAACAATGGATGGTTCAGCAATAGGTAATGTTAATATGTTGCATGAGTACATTTACCAGCTGGGTGCACACTAAGTGCACAACTGGCAGGTATTGTGTTTTTCCATTTGTCTGTCTGTACATACACCCTTATCACATGTGCAAAATTACATATGCAATACTGTGCAACTATCAGAATTTATTTAAAGTGATGGGTAATGATGATAATTCTGTTGTGGCAAGGTGTGGCTGATGCATAGTGAAACATGCTAAGTCAGCACCTTTCAATTGCTGTAGGTTCGTGTAATCAACGCTGATGTGTTCTACAGCTGTGCATGAGCTGATGCTGAGCTTAAACTTAGATATATTTCACGTGAAAGTTCCCATCCACAGTTTACATCAGTCTTGTTCCTTTCATTTCTGTGAAGGTTTTTAAGATTGAGTGAAGCATATCAACTTGTATGTGTACTGTTTAGGCTACCTTAACTGTACCAGATCCCCCATAATCATAGAGGATACTAGTATGGTATCACAACAATAGCCTCGTTCCCAGTCTCTCCGCTCCAGTTGTTACATCATTTGCTGTACTCTCTATGCTCCAAGTTTTTATGTCGCTTGCATACTGTAGACCAGAGACTGGGAACGAGTCTATCATAAAATAGGTTTAGCAGGCGTACACTACCAGTGTGAAGCCTGAGTAGTATAACTACTTTATCCATAACAACAGGTGTGTCGTGCTAACCACAAGGAGTGTATGAGTTTTGCCACTTATTGTATGGCAGAGCTTGCAATTTTGGTCAGCAAGCAACTGTCTTCTGGGATGTGGTGTCTGTAAAAGCTGAAATCTGGACTAGATTATGGACTAGACTGGACTGGACTATGGACTAGACTATGGACCATGTTTTTTTTCTATTAAATTACTTCACGTATGACCTAGTCTGGAACTTCTGCACTAACCTTGCTTACAGCTATGCATGTGACCTTAAGGAGGCTGCAGAGCTGGAAGTTTGAAGAGGCTACAAAAATCACATGACCTAATTGCATTCTGTATGTGATGAAATTCCAATTTATCTTTAGTATAGACATGCTAAAATTAAAGCAGCAGTAGAATGGTCTAGGATCACCTGTAGTACTCGTGAATCTTGCAAAAGTTGATGTGTATTATGCCTTCTTGCTTATAGATATGATCTAAGTATGTACTAGTTATGTGAAGTAGCTAGTAACAATAGTGGACTAGTTGCTAGCATCTTAGTTCTGAAAAATGTGGCATGCAGTCAGCTTCCTCGACACACCCTACTGGTACTAATATCTAAGTATTGTAAACAAATCTTGCATTGCTTTGCTTTGGCAGCAGAGTGACTCAAAACTTCAATGGTGATTACTGTACTTAAGTGAGTTTACATATATATGACATAGCTGCTATGCACACATGGAGCTCTTTTCAAGACCTAGTCCAGTCCATAGTTCAGTCCAGTCCATGATCCAATTCAGAGTCCAGAGTTCAGCTTTTACAGAGACCCTCTAGAATATACACTGCATATAGTATCTTAGAACTACACGTTTGCTATGGTTAACGAAAATTTATCTGTCAACATCTTTTCTTTGTTTATGTGCCTATTTTAAATTAATGTATCAGTACTATTTACTTATGGACAACATGTACTAAATGGATTGCCCATACAACAATCACTATAATTATATTAGAGTATAAGCTAGAACGTAAATAACATTGACATAATAATACTTAGGTCCTGACGATTACACAATTCTGTCAGAGCAGCTCACATTCAATTCTGGATCCACTTCTGGTACCACAATGTGCCGAGATATACAAATTCAGCAGGACAACCTTTCAGAAGACATAGAATCATTTGATGTCATACTGACTGTTGACAACTCATCTCAGACTGTGATGGTTCTCATTTTTGATGATGATGGTGGTAAGTCTTATTGGCCTTATCCTTTCATAGCTAAACTGATATATACTTATGATAAAATTATGAGCTACTTATTCTTCACTCAGGTGTTGTAATTGGTCTAGAGGAGAGTGTTTACTCTGTGAATGAATCTGTTGGTTTGGCAACTGTGTGTGCAGTGTTACAGCCTGAAAGTGCGGGGCTGGGTCGTGAAGTACAATTTAGCTTCGTTGCTCAAGATGGATCAGCATCATGTAAGCTAGTTATAATACAACCATGTCACTGCATCCACTCTGTATTTGTTATGATGGTAGTCAATTTCTTCCACTATTTTAGCTTCCAGTCAGGTATACTACAGTGTAGCTACATTCTAATAGTTACAGCTATATTAATGCATTGCCAAGTGTAATATCATGTTATGTTACCTTTATGGATCCTTACACAGCCTCCCTCCCACGTGATTACACCTTTGTTGTGAGCGAGCATAGCTTTTCTCCTACAATCTCTCGAGTGTGCAGAGACATCAGTATTGAGGATGACACTGTGGTGGAAGATACAGAGTTCTTCACTGTGTCCTTAGAAAGTATAAACAATGCAGTGGCAAATGGTTCTGCATCAGTACAGATCGCTGATAACGATGGTGAGTTCCAAATATATACAAAGATAGATGTTGATAGTTGCTATCAATGAATAAAACAAGTAGTGACGTATTTAATGGTCAGTCTATAATATTTGAAATCAGGTGTCACAATACAGTACAGCCAAAATGTCCGTTGTACCCCCGATTAAAGTACCAGCACGGACACTCTATTGTACAACCCCATGAAGAAGGCATAATTTTGTATTCCCCAGAATTGGGTACTGTTCCCCAGAAGTAGCTTGCCAGAAGTAAAAGCTCATTTTTAGTATATACAGTGCATACTGTTTCAGCCCAGTATGGTCTGCACAAGCACAGAAGAGTCTCTGGTGAGCCTAGCTGTAGAAGTAAAAGCTCGATTTTTAGTATACACAGTGCATACTGTTTCAGCCCAGTATGGTCTGCACAAGAACACAAGAAGTCTCTGGTGAGCCTAGCTGTAGTCCATCCCGTTGCTTTGTTTGATCCTGACCACATTTTGACAAGAGTTGACGGAGACTAACTTAGCCAGGTGTATGGAGCTGACTACTATTCCAGTTTAGAGCGTTCTTTGGACACACTTTTGTCTCCTACGGCATAAAGAATCCGCCATTTTGATGTGACGCTGGCTCTGCCAACAGCTGGATTGCTTGACAAACTGAACACATATGTATGCTCTTACCCACTCCACTACTGCTCCTCAGCTCATGAGCTCCAGTAGCGCAGTGGGCAATAGCATCTGAGAGAAGATTAGTCTTTAGTTCTGTACCACATCAGACCAGTAAATACTAAGTTTGAGTGTAGCACGTTCAATCATTTTTAAGGATGATGGACAACATCTTTGAGATAATACTCTTTGTTGGAATTGGGTATATACAACTCTGATAAAATGAAATTAAGTAGTGCTCTTCTGGAAACACGTTATATTTTATAACATACTAGCTTTCAATCGAGAATTTCTGTCTTTTTAGGTGCAACTCTTTTGATCCAAGAGACAGAAATCAGTATTGCAGAAGGAACTGACAGTCAAATATGCATTGTACTACAGAATGCTGCTAATGGATTGGAGAGAGATGTCTCAGTGATGCTGACCACCATTGCTGGAACAGCAGGTAACAATTAACTTAGAATTCATCTTGTAAGTCAAAAGAATGCATTCATTAAATATGTAAGTCAAATTTTCAAGTTGAAATACTATAAAATTATGTAAATGCTGGCTTTCAGTTTTTTATCTTCTTGCTGTTATTCTTATCTAGTGCTGTTTTCACTTTCAGGTGCCAGTGATTTTAGTCCTTTTGCAAATGCAGTATTGACTATCTCTTCTACTACGGCTGTAAGCGACTTTGTATGTCATAACATTAGTGTGCCAGATGACATGATTGTGGAGGACAGTGAAACATTCACAATCACTGTGGAGACATCCAATCCAAATGATGTGATTATGGGACCAACTACTGCTGTAGTCACTATCGTAGATGATGATGGTAAGTGCATTCAGTTATCAATACACTGATACTTGACTGGGTAATGTTTTCTGTTTGTAGCATGGTAGCCATAAACAAATCAAGGGCACTGTGCCTGTGGTTACAAACCAAAAGGCCAGTTATAGCCTTCCTCAAGTGTTTCAAACTACCAGGTATGTTCTAACTGCCAATTAGGGCTAGTTAGTTAGGGTAGTTAGGTATGGCTGCCATGCTTCAAGCTAGCTAAACTTGGTGTACAGGTGACTATAGTGTGAGCAACTTAATAATACATTACCTCAAGAATGCTATGTAATACATGGCATGTTGCAGGCACACACAGTTGCCATGAATGCAAGTGCAGGTGGCATTGGCAGTACAAACACATTCTACATCTCTCAGAAGCAAAGCCCTAGGCTCAGTCAGTCACTCATTGCCTCCAAGTCATGCCATTCTATGTGTTTAATGCCAGCCTTGAATAATGGTTGGAAGCCAAAAGCAGTGTAGCTATACAGAACTCATCTAGTCCACTCAATTCAACTGGCAGTAGCTGCTGGTACCATGAGCACTGCATCCCATAACTAACAGGCCCGTAGGCAGAGGGGGTTCGAGGGGGTTCGCGCGAACCCCCCTTCCTGGGAAGGCTAAAAATAATTACACACGTGACAACCTAGCTTCACAAACTCTACTGTTTCTAGTCGAAGAATCACCGTCGTCTGAACAGAAAGGCGGTTCGCAACTCACATCACGAAACGGCATATCCTCATTCCCAGGCGCCTCGGAACGTAGTCTCGGCCCCAGACCACGCCCGCTGCATGCACTGCACTGCGCTATATAGCGCTACTATACTATACTATACTAAAGACTCACGTGATAGAACAACGAGAACGTGTCAGCGTCACGCGCGCACGTACGCACGCGCTCGTCATTGCAGCAGCTGTACGAGACACAAGATATTCTCTTAAACTACACGCAGAGTACTCGAGTAGCACTGTCAGGCACGCCCACGACACGTTCTGCTAACTAGTAACTAATTACGTACAGAAGAAACGAGGTTACTACTGCTCAACTGCACATATTGAAACTGGGCCATTTTAAGGCTATCAAAAAAGGCATATTTTCTAGGCTTCCGCGCTTCGCGACCCTCCCCCCCCCGCGGCCGCTGCGCGTCTGCATTAACCTACGCCCGATGTAACCCCCCTTTTGAAAATCCTGGCTACGGGCCTGACTAACTTGAGTCTACGGCACATAACTGGGTCTACTGCACCCCTACTAATGCAGTCACTGCCTGTAGATCTAATTGGCTGTTGCTGTGATACAAAACCAGAATTCTATGCACGGTAGTGGCCTGTGCACTCCTGCATGTCTGCAGTATGAAAGTGTAGAATGTTGACTAGTGCTTCCTGTACTATAACCAGTTTCTACTCTACAATATTGTAACTAATATTACTATCGTAACATATAATAATTAACGAGTAATACAGCTCAAGAACAGCTAGCTGGATGATGCAAAGACTTCTATATACAACTTTCTTTTGACGATAAAATGAGGCTGGCTAAACTGGTATAAATGCTGGATGGGTGGGGAGAGTTGGTATGCCATCAAAAAGCTTTTTAACCCACCATTCCTGATTTTCAAGGTCAGGCATCCAGCAGTAACTGGGATTTATTGTATAGTAAGGGATAGTAGGAGTGGTCGTAGTAATGATTTCAAATACCTTAGCTACTATAGGTGCATCCTAATTGTTTTGTTTGCTTCTTACCCAGGTGCTACAATTTCAATCCAAGAGACAGAAATTAATATTGAGGAAACAACCAGCAGTCAAGTGTGTATTGTACTTGAGAATTCTGCTGGTGGATTGGAGAGAGATGTCTCAGTGACTCTAACCACCACTGCTAGAACAGCAGGTAAATATAATAGTTAGAATGGCAAGATAATGCTCTCAGATTTTCTACAATGCATTAACCTGCCACTATTGATCTATGGTGTTAAAGCTAAGGTGGAGTAATGCAGCATTGGGCCGTCTTATGCATGTATTATACTCCTCTAATATAGCCTCTTTCTTTTCCAGGTCCAAGTGATTTTAGTCCCCTGACAAATGAAACCCTGACAATCCCTTCTGCTACGGCTGTTAGCAATTCTGTTTGCCGTGGCATTACTGTGACTGATGACAGGATTGTAGAGGACACTGAGACATTCAATATCACAGTGGAGATATCCAATCCCAATGATGTGATTATGGGACTAAACACAGTTGCTGTCACTATTGCAGATGATGATAGTAAGTGATGAATAACTGAACCAGTTCTGTTGACATGCAATATCGATAACTTTAACCATATCTTTCAACTGCAGCAGTAATGAAAATCTGTAATATTCCAGGCTTCTATTGTGTTTCCTTCTTTCTCAGGTGCAACTGTTTCAATTCAACAGACAGAAATTGATATTGCAGAAGGAACTGACAGTCAAATATGCATTGTACTGGAGAATGCTGCTGATGGATTGGAGAGAGATGTCTCATTGACTCTTGCCACCACTGTTGGAACAACAAGTAACTTAGAATAACAAAATAATATCTAAATTGTGCTACTAACTGCCGTTAAATTGGGAGTCAAGTCTTGAACTTGGTTAATGTTAAAAGATATGTAATTTCTTACCTTCCCATGTACTATTCCTATCTGGCACAGTTTTCAATACTTCTTTTGATTTAGGTGCAGGTGATTTTAGTCCCCTTGCAAACGAAGTGCTGGCTATCACTTCTACTATGGCTGTTGGCAGTTTTGTGTGTCATAACATTAGTATAACTGATGACATGATTGTAGAGGGCAGTGAGACATTTACAATTACTGTGGAGACATCCAATCCTAATGATATGATTATGGGACCAAGCACAGCTATAGCCACTATCATAGATGATGATGGTAAGTACGATCAACCAATTTATATTAACTGATACTTGACAGAAAATATTGTTCCGTATGTTACAATTTAATTCCTTCTTGCCCAGATGCTACTATTTCAATCGAAGAAACAGAGATTAGTATTGCAGAAGAAACCACTGGTCAGGTATGTATTATACTTGAGAACACTGCTGATGGATTAGAGAGAGATGTTTCAGTGACTCTGACCACCACTGCTGGAACAGCAGGTACCTGAATTGTGTAGAATGCATCATCAATTGTCCGTAAATTATGAGTCAAAATTATTATGAGTTGGTAGTACAACGTCAATACTTTGAATTTCAGTTGCAAATGATTTTAGTCCCCTTGCAATTGAAGTCCTGGCTATTACTTCTACTACTGCTGTTACCAATTTGGTATGCCGTAACATTAGTGTATTGCAACTGTGCTAGTGGACAGAGATATCTGTCTTCTGAAGGCCCTCTCATATTGTCTTAGCTTCTCCAGTAATTGCGAGAGCGATCCCAAATATTCTAGTGGGTTTGGTTTTATGCCAATTTCTAAGTCTTTCATACATCATACCTCTGTGTGAGACCTTATCTGCACATGTGTATTCCTAATATAAACAATACTCTGCCAGATATAAAGATTTGTATTGTAAGTTATGTTTGGCATGAAGGAGGAGTCAAGAAGGGGCAATACTTCTACCATTGTGATATTTGGATAATAACTCAATCTAGGGTTTCTCCGCTTTTGGTTTCTGTGAGGAATAATGACCAAAACAAATTTACATGCATATGGATGCCATCCTTGAGCTTGTGGCACACAAAGAGTCAGAGATCTGGACATGTTTACTACACAGTTTTTCCAAGGAAGGCTTAATACAGCTCCCAGGAGTGTGTAGCCTCGGTATAAGTGGAGATATCAGTGCTAAGCACGATACTAGTGATGCACATGTGCATTTTGAGCAGCACAGCCTGTCTTTCCACTCTCCCATAGCAGCCATGGCTGATCCTTGAAAATATGCTGCAATTTCCAAAAGACCTGTTGCTTTTTCATAGCTTCTCCAGTAGCATTGCTGTATATAGTGATGTCAGGAAGTAATCAAAATCTTCTCAGATCCGACAGATCTTTGCTTATTTTAAGGTAGGAAGGGAAATTGAAAAAAAATCTCCGTAAAACTGCTCATGAATAATTAATGAGCACTCAGCAAGGTCACGTGAGCTACGTAAAGTTAATGAGATTCATTGCACTATTTACATTTTCCCATGGCGGCAACCGGAATCAACAGCGGGGGGGTGTCACTTTGATGTGGAAAGCGGCACTTTCAAGGGAAAATTCGGCACTTTGATGTGGCCGAGCGGTACTTTGATGTTCACTTTCAACATTCTTTTAAATTTTTTTTATAAGATGCCGTTTAGGCCGTGTGTAGTGCTGAGTATGCTGTTTGTGTGTAAAATCCAGCCTGAAGTCTGTAGTAGTGTTTGTGAGTGTAGCTGAAAGGCTGGCAGGCAGCTTGCCCGACAGATGGTCATCCAGTCTTCTCTAGTCAGTTGTCTTTAGGAAAGTGACCTTTCTAGCTCGTACATTCTGCCCATTTTCGCGGCTAGCTGCCGTTTGTGGGGTCCTGGCAAAAACAATGGTGAGTTGTAGCTAGGCTGTGTGCGTGTGTAACGTAGCAAGGGAGGGGTTAGGGGAGAAAAGCATCCGTAGTTTTCTTGTGAGTAGGCTGACTGTCATAACCCTGGGGTGAATCTACTGTACCAGGCGTGGATTGTTGCAATAATATTATTTGATTGGTGAGTCCGTATTGCGAAATTAGTGTATTCGTGAATAGCAAGGCAGGTTTAGCTGTAAAACCGGATTTGAAGTGTTTCTGGGAAAAAGCATACGTAGGATTTTGGCCTGTCCTGTGTAGGTTGTGTGTAGGTGACGATGAGGGGTGAAACTGTGCGGGGAGTGCAATATTTGGCAAAAGAGTTTTTTTTTGTGAATATTAAGCAGAGGGGGTAATTAGGTTCTTACCTATTGTCATGTGGGTGTAGGCTAGGATATTGCCAACATAGCCATCAACTTGGTTCGGAGATTCGGCTTCAACCCTACTAAGTTCCCTTCCTAGCTTAAAATTTTTATACAGAAATGTTCTAAAACAAAGCATGCATGCTTCTTTTTTGTGATATGAATTCAAATCCACTGCTGTCTAGCTGAACTTTGTACCCAGTAATTGATATGTAATGCTTGGAACCACTTTGAAATGGTGCAGAGCCACCGTATATAGCCGCTGTTGTTATGTAAAACTTAACCCATTAAATCTTTAGTTATCAGTTTGCACTACAGTGTTTTACTTCGACCTGCAAATTGTGATTAGAAGGTCATTGTACATTCGATCATGGTAGGCATTTAATTTAATCTGACTGGGTATGAGTATGATACTTAGGTGGTTAAAGCTATTTGTTTTAAGTACCCTATATCATCTGCGTATTCTATGTTTCAAAGTGGTTGAGCACCGTGGAAGCTGGTGGTGTTGCATAAGAAGTCATGTAGGGACTTTCGCTGCATCGAGTGAGATTCCAAGATTGCTTCTGTATACATGCATGGTTCCAGGTTAGGTATTACTCTCACGACAGGCTGGCTCGTAAAATACCTGCATCGCGCCACACCCAGGTCATAATCCTGTGCTTGTCCGCAGTACTTATGGTACACAGTCTACTTGGCTGAATGGTCCCACTAGATATAAGTAATAATTATAAAATTGGATGAAAACTAAGAAGCCCAACTTGTGGCACACAAAGAGTCAGACGTCTGGACAAATCTATCACATAGGTTTACCAAGGATGGCTTGATGCAGTTCCCAGGTTAGTAGAGTTTGTGTAGCCTCTGTATAAGTAGAGATATGAGCGCTAGAAATGGACAGCACGATCAAGCAATATGAATATGATTTCAAACTGTCTCTCCACTCTCCCATTGCAGCCATGGCTGATCCTTGAAACAAATGTTGCAGATAGACATCAATTTCTCCAAATTTAAACACTAATTGTACTAAAAGCAGCACTGATATGCATGGGTAATGGTTATTCCTACAACTGGCTGGTTCACAAAATACCCTCATTACACCACACCCAGGTCGATTCATTATATCCACATTTCTACTCGTCTGCCATACTGTGCACTTGGCAGTGCAATTACCCTTGAATAGCAAGAACATTATTTTGAATGCACTACCAACTGCAGTTACAATATGAGTCAAAGTCTTAGCGTTAAGGGTACATACTTTTCTTACCTTCCCATGTACTATTTCTATCTGGTTTTTAATTTTAGGTGCAAATGATTTTAGTCCCCTTGCAAATGAAGTCCTGACCATCACTTCTACTATGGCTGTTGGCAATTTTATGTGTCATAACGTAAGTGTAACTGATGACATAATTGTGGAGAGCAACGAAACATTTACAATCACTGTGGAGACATCCAATCCAAATGATGTGATTGTGGGACCAAGCACAGTTTTGGTCACTATCGTAGATGATGATGGTAAGTACAATCAGCCAAATACAGACCCTGATACCTGACAGAGGAATATGTTCCAGCTTGTTACTGTTTCATCAGTAATAAATGCTTTTCTTTGCACAGCTACTTAGCTGCACTCTTGAGCTCTATAACTTGTTTCCTTCTTACCCAGGTGCAACTGTTTCAATTGAACAGACAGAAATCAGTATTGCTGAAGTAACTACTGATCAGATATGTATTGTACTTGAGAATGCTGCTGGTGGATTGGAGAGAGATGTCTCAGTAACTCTAACCACCACTACTGGAACAGCAGGTCAGTAGATATTTATTATGAGAAGGGAATATTTTCTATTGCACATAACAAAGCACCTTTTATACTATGCATTAAAATATGGTGTTAAGAGCTAAGATTGGTTATGGTAATATTTTTGGCCCTTCCCATTCATGTGTTAATCTCTCCTAGAATGTTATTAAATTTTTTATTTATTTCCAGGTGCAAGTGACTTTAGTCCATTGGTAAATGAAGTCCTGTCTATCCCTTCTACTACTGCTGCTAGCAATTCTGTATGCCGTGGCATTACTGTGATTAATGACATGTCTGTAGAGGACAGTGAGTCATTTAATATCACCGTGGAGATATCCAATCCCAATGATTTTGTTATGGGACCAAACACAGCTGTTGTTACTATCAGAGATGATGAGAGTAAGTGACATTAACTAAATAACTGAACCAGTTTTATTGACTACTACTGCAGCTATTTATCTTGATAATAATTATCTACACCAAAGTCCTACTGTGTATTACTTCCTTTTTAGGGGCAACTATTTCAATCCAGGAGACAGAAATCAACATTGCAGAAGGAACTGATGGTCAGATATGTATTACACTTGAAAACATTGCTGCTGGCTTGGAGAGAGATGTCTCAGTGACTCTGACCACCACAGCTGGAACAGCAGGTATCTATACATTTATTTTAGCAAGATAATACTACAATTGTCTAGAATGTCAATAAACTAATAGTCAAAACGTACAGTTTATACTTCAATACTCTTTCATTTTCAGGTCCAGGTGACTTTAGTCCCATTTCTAATGAAGTGTTGACTATCCCTTCTACTACTGCTGTAAGCAGTTTTGTGTGTGGTAACATTAGTGTGCCCGATGACATGATTGTGGAGGGCAGTGAAATGTTTACAATCACTGTGGAGACATCCAATCCAAATGATGTGATCATGGGACCAAGCACAACTGTAGTCACTATCACAGACAATGATGGTAAGTGCAATCAGTTAACAGTACTGGTACTTGACTGGGTAGTCATAATACCACTTCAATAATAGTAATTGCTCTTAGGTGGCCAATGGAGAGATATACTAGCTGCATACTTTATAACTTGTTTCCTGCATACCCCAGGTGCAATTGTTTCAATTCAAGAGCCAGAAATCAGTATTGCAGAAGGAACTGGCAGTGAAATATGCATTGTACTTGAGAATGCTGCTGATGGATTGGAGAGAGATGTCTCAGTGACTCTAACCACCACTGCTGGAACAGCAGGTACCTGTATAGTATAGAATAACCTGATAATATTATTACTGGAATGCATCATCAATTGCTATTATCAAATCTCGAAGTTGGTTACTGCAAAATTATACTTCTCTTACCTTCAAACGTACTACTGGTTTTACTATCTATGGCTGTTTAATACTTTCAATTTCAGGTGCAAGTGATTTTGCTCCCATTGCCAATGAAATACTGACTATTCCTTCTACTACGGCTGTAAACGATTTTGTGTGTCATAACATTAGTGTGCCTGATGACATGATTGTGGAGGACAGTGAAACACTTAGAATCACTGTGGAGACATCCAATCCAAATGATGTGATTATCGGACTAAGCAGAGCCATGGTCACTATCGTAGATGATGATAGTAAGTGCATTCAGTCATCAATATTGATACTTCACTCAATAATATTTTTAGTATATTACCATTTCAGCAGTATAACATGCTTTTCTGTGGTTGCACCTTCTATAACTTATTTTCTTCTTACTTAGGTGCAACTATTTCAATTCAAGAAGCAGAAATCAATATTACAGAAGGAAATGGCGGTCAGATATGTATTGTACTAGAGAATGCTGCTGATGGATTGGAGAGAGATGTCTCAGTGACTCTGAATACCACTGTAGGAACAGCTGGTAAGTGTAATACCTAGAATAGCAAGATAATATTCTCAGAGTTTCCTACACTGCATACCCAACCACCAGTAATCTCTTTAGACCCTTCCATAGTATACTCCTCTACTATAGTCTCCTTCTTTCTCAGGTGCGAGTGATTCTAGTGCCCTGGAAAATGAGCTCCTGACCATCTCTTCTACTATGGCTGTTGGTAATTCTGTCTGCCGTAGCATTACAATAACAGAAGACATGATTGTAGAGGAGATTGAGACATTTAATATCACAGTGGAGACATCCAATCCCAATGATATGATTATGGGACAAAACACAGCTGTTGTCACTATTGTAGATGATGACGGTAGGTGAAATCAACTGAAGATCTGAACTGCAATGTTTTCAGCAATCTTGCTACTGCAGTAGTTATTATTTTTCTGGACAGTAATA
This sequence comes from Phakellia ventilabrum, assembly GCA_963921505.1. Lineage (NCBI taxonomy): Eukaryota > Metazoa > Porifera > Demospongiae > Axinellida > Axinellidae > Phakellia > Phakellia ventilabrum. The sequence goes on from OY997378.1 coordinate 7,709,107, forward strand.
TTCCAAGTTCCTATTATGTGTGGTGTTTCTTTCTCAGGCGCAACTATTTCATTCCAAGAGACAGAAATCAGTGTTGCGGAAGGAACTGATGGTCAAATATGTATTGTACTTGAGAATGCTGCTGATGGATTGGAAAGAGATGTCTCTGTGATTCTGATTACCACTGCTGGAACAGCAGGTGACTATACTGCCATTACGTTATAATCTTAAAGGTGATTACTACACTTTCTTAGCTTCCATATACTATTTATGTTTCTTCTAATTTCAGGTGCGAGCGATTTTAGCCCCCTTGCTAATGAAGTCTTGACCATCCCTTCTACTATGGCTGTAAGCAATTTTGTGTGTCATAACGTTAGTGTGCCAGATGACATGATTGTGGAGGGAAGCGAAGCATTTACAATCACTGTTGAGACATCCAATCCAAATGATGTGATTATGGGACCAAGCACAGTTTTGGTCACTATCGTAGATGATGATGGTAAGTACAATCAACCAAAATACTGACTATTTCTTTTTTCAATACTGATTATAGATGCTTTTCTGGGCATAGCTACCAGTTACACCTTCTCTACCGCGCTTCATTCTTATTCAGGTACAACTATTTCAATCCAAGGGACAGAAATAAGCATTGTAGAAGAATCGTCTGGTCAGATATGCATTGTACTTGAGAGTACTGCTGATGGATTGGAGAGAAATATCTCAGTGACTCTGGCCACCATTGCTGGAACAGCAAGTAATCATACACTTAGAACAGTGAAAATGCACTACCAACTACCAGTAAAGTATGAGAAAAGAAACTTCAGCTTAGTTACTGTTAAAAAATACATGCTTTTCTTAATTATTCTATTCCTATCTGGTGGAAGTTTTAACTGCTTCTTTCGATTTCAGGTGCAAGTGATTTTAGTACTCTTGCAAATGAAGTGTTGACTATCCTATCTACTATGGCTGTAAGCAGTTTTGTGTGTCATAATATTACTGTTTTTGATGACATGATTGTGGAGGACAGTGAAACATTTACAATCACTGTGGAGGCATCCAATCCAAATGATGTGATTATCGGACTAAGCAGAGCTATGATCACTATCGTAGATGATGATGGTAAGTACATTTAGTTATCAATACTGATACTTGACTGAGTGATATGCTTTTCTGTACATAGCTGCATCTATTGCAATCCAAGAGTCAGAAATCAGTATTTCAGAAGAAACCAGTGGTCAGATATGCATTGTACTTGAGAATGCTGCTGATGGGTTGGAGAGAGATGTCTCAGTGACACTGACCACCACTACTGGAACAGCAGGTAAGTATAATAGGTAGAATGGTAGGCTAATTTAGAGTTTATAGAGTACATAACCAACCGTACCACTTATATTAATGACACAAACCTACGATAAATGAAGTTTTTGAATTGGGTCTTCCCATACATGTACTACACTCCTCTACTATAGCCTCTTTCTTATTCAGATGCAAGTGATTTTAGTCCCCTGACAAATGAACTCCTGACAATCCCTTCTACTGCAACTGTCGACAGTTCTTCATGTCATAACATTACTGTGACTGATGACATGATTGTAGAGGAGATTGAGACATTTAATATCACAGTGGAGATATTCAATTCCAATGATGTGTTTATGGGACTAAACACAGCTGTTGTGACTATTGAAGATGATGATAGTAAGTGAAAATAAATGAATATTCAACTGGTTATGTTAATATGCAATATTGATACATATTATAGTACTGCAACACAATTATTTTTCTGGATCATCCAGGCTCTGATTGTATTTCCTTCTTTCTCAGGTGCAACTGTTTCAATCCAAGAGACAGAAATTAGTGTTACAGAAGGAACTGATGGTCAATTATGTATTGTACTTGAGAATGCTGCTGATGGATTGGAGAGAGATGTCTCAGTGACTCTGACAACCATTGCTGGAACAGCAAGTACCTCTATACTTGGAATAATAAGATAATACTAGAAAAGTCTGGAATACACTACCAACTGCCACTTTAAATTATGAGAAAAAAGTTTTGAACTTGGTTATAACTGTTAAAGGATACATACTTTTCTTACCTTCTCATCAGATATTTCTATCTCGTACATTTTCAGGTGCAAATGATTTTAGTCCCCTTGCAAATGAAGTCCTGACTATCTCTTCTACTATGGCTGTTGGCAATTTTATGTGTCTTAACATTAGTGTACCTGATGACATGATTGTTGAGGACAGTGAAACATTTACAATCACCATGGAGATAGCAACACCAAATGATGTTGTTATGGGACCAAGCACTACTATAGTCACTATCATAGATGACGATGGTGAGTGCAATCATTTATCAATACTGATACTTGATATCAGTACATTACCACTTCAGCAGTAGTAAATATGTTTCTGTGCATCGCTACTAGCTGCACCCTCTATAACTTGCTTCTTTCTTACCCAGGTGCAACTATTTCAATCCAAGAGACAGAAATCAGTATTGCAGAAGAAACCAGTGGTCAGATATGTATTATACTTGAACATACATCTGATGGATTGGAGAGAGATGTCTTAGTGTCACTAACCTCCACTGCTGGAACAGCAAGTAATTATAGTAGGAAATCAATTAAATATGGTGTTAAGTATTAATTAAATCACGGCTGTGAGGGCTGTATGGAAAATACACACGTGCAATGATTCAATTAGAGCCCGAGGGAATACACGAGTGCAATGATTCAATTAGAGCCCGAGGAAATACACGAGTGCAATGATTCAATTAGAGCCCGAGGAAATACACGAGTGCAATGATTCAATTAGAGCCCGAGGAAATACACGAGTGCAATGATTCAATTAGAGCCCGAGGAAATACACGAGTGCAATGATTCAATTAGAGCCCGAGGAAATACACGAGTGCAATGATTCAATTAGAGCCCGAGGAAATACACGAGTGCAATGATTCAATTAGAGCCCGAGGAAATACACGAGTGCAATGATTCAATTAGAGCCCGAGGAAATACACGAGTGCAATGATTCAATTAGAGCCCGAGGAAATACACGAGTGCAATGATTCAATTAGAGCCCGAGGAAATACACGAGTGCAATGATTCAATTAGAGCCCGAGGAAATACACGAGTGCAATGATTCAATTAGAGCCTGAGCCTGAGGGCTCCATTGCACTTGTGTAGTTCCCATACAGCCCTCACAGCTGTGGTTTGACTAGTTTGTAGCCCAGCAATGCTCTACTTCACGTGTGCAGCTTTATAGTGTTACGTAATCGTGTCCATGCATGGTCTAGCTAAGCCAGAGTAGCTAGCAATCTCACGCTGGCAAACATGTTTTTTGTTAGTTCTCTAATTGACCGCAGGGCAATAATATTATATATTGTCCCAACCGTAGCCCTGTCGGCACCTTTGAACTGCCTACGCAACAGGCTATAAACTTATTGGGCCTTCTCATGCGTGCAATATATTCCTCTACTATAGTCTCTTTTTTATTTAGGTACAAGTGATTTTAGTCCTCTGGTAAATGAAGTCCTGACTATCCCTTCTACTGTGGCTGTTAGCAATTCTGTTTGTCGTAGCATTACTGTGACTGATGACATGATTGTAGAGGGCAGTGAGACATTTAATATCACAGTAGAGATATCCGATCCCAATGATGTGATTATGGGACAAGACACAGCTGTTGTCACTATTGAAGATGATGATAGTAAGTGAAATTAACTCAACCAGTTACAATAGTGTTGACATGCAATATATTTCTGTGTATTAGCTACTACGCCAACATTCATTTAATTTTCTGGATACAATTTTACACCAGCCTTCTACTGTGTGTGTCCTTCTCTTTCAGGTGCTACCATTTCAATCCAAGAGACAGAAATCAGTATTGTAGAAGAAACAAGTGGTCAAATATGCATTGTAGTTGAGAATGATGATGCTGAATTGGAGAGGGATGTATCAGTAACTCTGACCACCACTGCTGGAACCGCAGGTAAGTACCACATGGCGACAAGGAAAACTAGTATATGCCGTATAACCAACCACCACGTATAGGTAAGGCGTTTTCAAAGAGGTTCTTTATGGAATAAAAATCCCCTGGGAATTATGGCATAATTACCACTAGTATGCCTTGGTGATTTTATGCGTCCTTTCTGAGGGATTTTTATTAAGCATTCTTTTGGACAAGCTGGGTGCACCCAAGTGGGAATAAAAAAAATAAAGGTTCTAACAGTACAGTGAATACCCAGCCATCATTCATGGTATGATGGTGTTAAAGCTAGGGTATTGAATTTTTGGGACTTCCAGGCATGTATGAAACTCCTTTACTATAAGCTTTCCTTTTTAGGTGTAAGTGATTTTAGTCCCCTTGCAAACGAGCTCCTGACTATTCCTTCTACGATGGCAGTTAACAATTCGATATGCCGGAACATTACTGTGACCGATGACATGATTGTAGAGAACAGTGAGTCATTCAATATCACAGTGGAGACATCCAATCCCAATGATGTGATTATGGGACTAAACACAGCTGTTGTCACCATTGAAGATGATGATAGTAAGTGAAATCAACGGAATAGCTGAACCAGTTATGTTGACATACAATAGTTATTACTATATATTACTACTGCAGTAGCAATATATTTAATCTGTAATTTCACAGAGCATTTCAGTTGGTTCTGTAAAGCCATGCTAATCAGAGTTCTCTTTCCACCAACCACACTTTGGCTTTACAAAATTTCATCGTCAACATCTGGGCTGTTAACTGCTGGGCTGCGGTCCTGGCATGCATCAATAGTAGAGTGCTGGCAGAAGCAAAACTAAACATTGCCCAAATAGCCTAGTGTATTATATAAACAGCAAGGTAAGCACAGAAGCTAAACTAGAGTCACACAAGCCAAGCCTATATACATGATAGAGCCTTACTTTGTTGCCATGACATTGCAATGTTGATGGATTGTACCCAGCACTCAAGCACATCCAAGCCCAGGTCTCTATTGATCTTTTCTTCCAATGATCTCAGGAGATGTGTATGGCTTGTATGATAATGTAGAATACCAGCCTCCAATTGCATTTTTTGCAGGTGCTACTATTTCAATCCAAGAGACAGTAATCCGTATTACAGAAGGAACTAACGGTCCAGTATGCATTGTACTTGAGAGTGCTATGGATGGGTTGGAGAGAGATGTCTCAGTGACTCTGACCACCACTGCTGGAACAGCAGGTACCTGAATTGTGTAGAATACATCACCAATGTATTGTAATTAAAGTATGAGTTCATCACTGTGTAAAGATACTTTTTACATTCACATACACTATTTGGAGCTAGTACAATATTTTTCATTTCAGATGAAAGCGATTTCAGTCCCCTTGCAAATGAAGTCCTGGCTATCACTTCTACTATGGCTGTTGGCAGTTTTGTGTGTCATAATATTAGTGTGACTAATGACATGATTGTGGAGGGCAGTGAAACATTTACCATCACCGTGGAGACATCCAATCCAAATGATGTGATCATGGAACCAAGTACAGCTATAGTCACTATTGTCGACGGTGATAGTAAGTAAAATTAACTGAAATAATATTTTTGACTATTCTATTACCTATACTGTACTTGACCATTTTTATTACTTTCATCAATAAATTATTTTCTGTCTATAGTAACTAGCTGCAGTTTCTATAATGTCTTTCTTTCTTACATAGGTGCAACTGTCTCAATCCAAGAGACAGAAATTAGCATAATGGAAGGAACCAGTGGTCAGATTTGTATTGTACTTGAGAATGCTGCTGATGGATTGGAGAGTGATGTCTCAGTGACTCTGACAACCACTACTGGAACAGCAGGTGAATATCCGAGTTTTTACAGAGTCAGAATTTCTTATTATCTTAATGCCACATTCATGATGATCAGTTGTGCACTGTAGAAAGTTCAATCCTTGGGCCTTCCTACGGTATTATGTTCACCTGTTCTTTTTAAAGGTGCAAGTGATTTTAGTCCCCTTGCAAATGAAGTTCTCACAATCCCTTCTACTACGGCTGTTGGCAATTCTGTGTGCCGTGACATTACTGTGACTGATGACATGATTGTAGAGGACAGTGAGATATTTACTGTCGCAGTGGAGATATCCAACCCCAGTAATCTGGTTTTGGAACTAAACACAGCTGTTGTCGCCATTACAGATGATGATAGTAAGTTGAATAACTGAAGCAGTTACATTGACTACTACTGCAGTAGTAATTATTTTAGTTAATGGCGTTGATAAAATGTTATACTAGCCACCTATTGTATGTTTCTTCTTTTTCAGGTGCAACTCTTTCAATCCAAGAAACAGAAATTAGTGTTACAGAAGGAACTGATGGTCAGATATGTATTGTACTTGAGAATGCTGCTGCTGGATTAGAGAGAGGCATTTCAGTGACTCTGACTACCACTGCTGGAACCACAGGTAATAGATTATTAAACTTGGTTACTGTAAAAGACATTTTTGCTACCTTTCCCATATATACTTTTTCTATCCATAGTACATGTTCAAAACACTTTTTTTTTAATTTCAGGTGCAAATGATTTTAGTCCTCTTGGAAATGAAGTCCTGACCATCCCTTTTGCTACGACTATAAGCAGCTTTGTGTGTCATAACATTAGTGTATCTGATGACATGATTGTGGAGGACAGTGAAACATTCACCATCACTGTGGAGACATCCAATCCAAACGATGTGATTATGGGACCAACCACTGCTATAGTCACCATCTTAGATGATGATGGTAAGTATAATCAGTGGAAGTACTGACCATTTACTTCATTACTAGTAGATGCACAGCTATACTAGCTACACCCTCTATAACATGTTTCCCTCTTACCCAGGTGCAAGTGTTTTAATCCAAGAGACAGAAATTAGTACTACAGAAGAAATCAGTGGCCGGATATGTATTGTACTTGAGAATGCTGCTGGTGAATTGGAGAGAGATATCTCTGTGACTCTGACCACCACTGCTGGGACAGCAGGTAAGTTAATAGCTAAAACAGGATTTATATTCATGATTGTCTAAAATTCAGCCAGGCACTCTGTCATGAGAAATATCCTGAGCAATAGGTTACTTAAATATTATTGTAGAACTGTTAGACTGCCTGGGTATTTTGACCCAGCCTGCGACATCACGTTTGTGAGCTTACAGCAAAAAAGCTGACTCGACACTTTAATAGAACACTTTCAGTTAGTAGCCAAAACCTGCCAGAACAGAGCTTTTATCACTACCTACCACTCACTGTCTAGCTTGGTCTGTATAACTTGCAATAGCCTTTGTGGTGCTACAGTTGCATAGTAACCCATAACATAATTCTCGCACATATATATAATAAATGTAAAAACTCACCACACAAACAGACAAACATGATAATGTAAAACATTCTTGGGACAATGCAGGTGCACCCAGCTTGGAGTAAAAGATAATGCTTTTATCCAGCCATCCATTGTATTTATACTGTTGTTACAATTAAGGTACAGAATCACTGGACCTTCCAGGGCATGTATGAGACTCTACTATAACCTTTTCTCTTTCAGGTGTAAGTGATTTTAGTCCTCTGGCAGACAAACTTCTCACTATCCCTTCTACTACGTCAGTTAACAACTCTGTATGCTGCAGCATTAATGTGACTGATGACATGATTGTAGAGGAGAGCGAGTCATTCAATATCACAGTGGAGATACTCAATCCCAATGATGTGATTATGGGACTAAACACAGCTGCTGTCACTATTGAAGATGATGATAGTAAGTGAGGTTACCGGTGTAACACAACCAGTTATTTGGACATGCAATAGCTAGCTACTACTGCTTTTTCACCATAATTAATACTCTGCAGTGGTACTTTATTTAATTCTTTTTCTGAATAATATATAATTTCAGAGGGTATCTCAGCTGGTTCTCTATGACTTTACAAACTTTCATTATCAATTCCTGATGCTTTGACTGTTGGGCTACAGTTTTCTTCAGGATATACATCAATAAAGAAGAACAAGATGATCTGAGAGTTAAGGCTAAATATCTGTACAGATTAGAAGCAATGCTAAACAGTGTCCAAACTGCCTAGCCTATTACAAAAACAACAAACTAACAAACTAAACCCAGAAGCCAACACAGAGTCACAGAAGCAAAACAGAGTCTCACAAACTTCGCCTGTATTATAAAAATAGAGCACTATATCATTCAGCTTTGTTGCCATGGCATCAGAGTCTTCATGGATTGTATCAACCACTCGAGGAATTCCAAGTCCTGGTTTCTATTGATCTTCTGTTCTAGTAGTCTCAGGCAGATATGTAGGGCTTTCATAAGATCTTTATAGTAGTATGTGTAATACACAAGACTCCTATTGTGTGTTTCCTTCTTTCTCAGGTGCTACTGTTTCAATCCAAGAGACAGAAATCAGTATTGCAGAAGGAAGTGACAGTCAAATATGCATTATACTTGAGAATGTTCTTGATGGATTAGAGAGAGATGTCTCAGTGACTCTGACCACCACTGCTGGAACAGCTAGTATGTAAATAATAAAATGTCTGTTAAATACGCTACCAAATTATGAGTCATGATCTTAGTTGCTGTAAGAAGATACTTTTGATCCATTTTTAAATGCTTTTGTTTCAATTTAAGGTGCAGGTGATTTTGTTGTTCTTGGAAATGAAGTCCTGGATATCTCTTCTACTATGGCTGTAAGCAGCTTTGTGTGTCATAACATTAGTGTACCTGATGACATAATTGTGGAAGACAGTGAAACATTCACAATCACTGTGGAGACATCCAATCAAAACGATGTGATCATGGGACCAACCACTGCTATAGTCACCATCTTAGATGATGATGGTAAGTATAATCAGTGGAAGTACTGACCATTTACTTCATTACTAGTAGATGCACAGCTACAGCTTCACCCTCTATAACATGTTTCCCTCTTACCCAGGTGCAAGTCTTTTAATCCAAGAGACAGAAATTAGTACTACAGAAGAAATCAGTGGCCAGATATGCATTGTACTTGAGAATGCTGCTGGTGAATTGGAGAGAGATATCTCTGTGACTCTGACCACCACTGCTGGGACAGCAGGTAAGTATAATAGCTAAAACAGGATTGTTATTTCATGGTTGTCTACAAATCAGCCAGACACTCTGTCATGAGAAATATCCAGGGCAATAGGCTAGCCCAAGTTACTTAAATATTTTAGTAGAGCTGTTAGCATGCCTCATCTTGCAGAAGTATTACAACCCAGCCTGCGAGATCAAGTTTCTGAGCTTACAGCAAAAGAGCTGACTCATCACTTTAATAGAATGCTTTCAGTTAGTAGCCAAAACCTACCAGAACAGGGCTTGTATCGCTACCTACCCTGCACAGTCTAGCTTGGTCTGTATAACTTGCAATACCTTTTGTTGTGCTAATAGACTACGGTTGCATAGTGCCCCATAATGTAATTCTTGTACATGTAATAAATGTGAAAACACAATACACAAACAGACAAGCATGATAATATAAAGCATTCTTGGGACAAGTCAGGTGCACCTAGCTTGGAGTATAAGATAATGTTTTAACCAGCCATCCTGCCGTTAAAACTAAGGTATTGAGTGCCTGGACCTTCCAGGGCATGTATGAGACTCCTCTACTATAACCTTTTCTTTTTCAGGTGTAAGTGATTTTAGTCCTCTGGCAGATGAACTCCTCACTATCTCTTCTACCACGTCAGTTAACAACTCTGTGTGCCGTAGTATTAATGTGACTGATGACATGATTGTAGAGGAGAGTGAGTCATTTAATATCACAGTGGAGATACTCAATCCCAATGATGTGATTATGGGACTAAACACAGCTGTTGTCACTATTGAAGATGATGATAGTAAGTGAGGTTACCAGATCAGCAAAAGCAGTTATTTTAACATGAAATAGCTACTACTGCTTTTTCAGCATAATTATTACTCTGCAGTAGTAATTACTTTATTTAATCTCTTTTCTGGATAATATATAATTTTAGAGGGTATCTCAGCTGGTTCTGTAAACCCATGCAGTTCTCTTTGGTTTCGCAAACTAGAGTCTTACAAAATTTGCCTGTATTATAAAAAAATAAAGCACTATGTCATTCAGCTTTGTTGCCATGGCATCAGAGTCTTGATGAATTGTACCCACCACTCGGGCATACTCCAAGTTCTGGTTTCTATTGATCTTCTCTTCTAGTAGTCTCAGGCAGATATGTAGGGCTTTCATAAGATCTTTATAATAGTATGTGTAATACACAAGACTCCTATTGTGTGTTTCCTTCTTTCTCAGGTGCTACTATTTCAATCCAAGAGACAGAAATCAGTATTGCAGAAGGAAGTGACAGTCAGATATGCATTATACTTGAGAATGTTTTTGATGGATTGGAGAGAGATGTTTCAGTGACTCTGACCACCACTGCTGGAACAGCTAGTAAGTAAATAATAAAATTTCTCTTAAATGCGCTAGACACTTTTGTCCCATTTTTTTTTAATACTTTTTTTTCAATTTAAGGTGCAAGTGATATTGTTCTTCTTGGAAATGAAGTCCTGGCTATCTCTTCTACTATGGCTGTAAGCAGTTTTGTGTGTCATAACATTAGTGTACCTGATGACATGATTGTGGAGGACAGTGAAATATTTACAATCACTGTGGAGACATCCAATCCAAATGATGTGATTATGGGACCAACCACTGCTGTAGTCACTATCGTAGATGATGATGGTAAGTGCATTCAGTTATCAATACACTGATATATTGACTACTACTGCAGTAGTAATTATTTTAGTTAATGGCGTGGATAAAATGTTATACTAGCCACCTATTGTATGTTTCTTCTTTTTCAGGTGCAACTCTTTCAATCCAAGAAACAGAAATTAGTGTTACAGAAGGAACTGATGGTCAGATATGTATTGTACTTGAGAATGCTGCTGCTGGATTAGAGAGAGGCATTTCAGTGACTCTGACTACCACTGCTGGAACCACAGGTAATAGATTATTAAACTTGGTTACTGTAAAAGACATTTTTGCTACCTTCCCATATATACTATTTCTATCCATAGTACATGTTCAAAACACTTTTTTTTTAATTTCAGGTGCAAATGATTTTAGTCCTCTTGGAAATGAAGTCCTGACCATCCCTTTTACTATGGCTATAAGCAGCTTTGTGTGTCATAACATTAGTGTATCTGATGACATGATTGTGGAGGACAGTGAAACATTCACCATCACTGTGGAGACATCCAATCCAAACGATGTGATTATGGGACCAACCACTGCTATAGTCACCATCTTAGATGATGATGGTAAGTATAATCAACTGAAGTACTCACTATTTACTTCATTAGTAGTAAGTAGATGGTTTCTGTGCACAGCTACTAGCTACACCCTCTATAACTTGTTTCCTTCTTACCCAGGTGCAACAGTTTTAATCCAAGAGACAGAAATTAATATTTCTGAAGAAACCAGTGGCCAGATATGTATTGTTCTTGAGAATGCTGCTGGTGGATTGGAGAGAGATATCTCAGTGAATCTGACCACCACTGCTTGGACAGCAGGTAAATATAATCGTTAAAACAGGATTGGTATTTCATGTTTAAAAACCAGCCAGGCACTCTGTCATGAGAAATATTTAGGTAAACAGGCTAGCTCAAGCTACGTAAATATTTTGTAGAGTTGTTAGGCTACCTTGTTTTGCAGAGGTATTCTGACCCAGTCTGCGAGATCAATTTTTACGACCTTACAGCAAAGGTACTGACTCAATACTTCATTACAATGCGCCAGAACAGGGTTTTCATTACTACTTGCCGCTCTTTCACTAATTATATGATGAAATTATTTCGGCAGTTCGAATTCCATAGACTACATAAATTAATAGGGAGTGTTCAGACAATTAGAGTTACACGTTCAACAGTCGTGTGATTACATTATAACAACTGAAAACTGATAGTAAAGCAATTAAATGCTGTCTGAAGCCCTTATATGTTATGAATTTAATTTTCATGGGGCCCACTGTTGTGTCAGCCTTGTAGTATCGCATGCATGTTGCACTAGGATTTCATGAAGTTCATGCACGATGAGCATGTACACGTACATGCTGCAGTCTGTTGCATGTTTCGTGCAACTGTTGGCTTTTACAGCTGCCCTTTACAGAGTTTAGTTGAGAACATAGCTGCATGAGATTGTCATCTACATGCAACTATTTGTCACTGTTGTTGTGTTGATGAAGAGGACTCATGGAGTAGTAGATACAGTCAAAAAAGCAATCAGAATATGGTGCAGATTATGTGTAGTACAAAGTGCATGTGATAGTCCGGACCATCTACTCTTACTCAGGTGTGGTTGTCTTAGTGTAAGTGGGCAGTACATATTAGCACTGAGGCTGTAGAGTAATAATTTCAGATTGGGCATTAGAACTTCCTGGAATACAAAAAATTAAGTATATATCTTGGAAAATGTGTGTGTCTGAATAAATGGAGGGGTTGAATAATTAGACTTACTGTAATAGCTTCTGTTGTGCTAACAGACTACAGGTGCATAGTAACGACATGATAAACGTGGAAACACAAACAGACAAAATTGATAATGTTATGCATTATTGGGACAAGACAGGTGTACCCAGATTAGAAGATAAAGATAATGCTTTCAGTAGTACAGGGCATAACCGACCATCATTCACAATTATACTGGTGTTAAAACATAAGGTATTGAGTGCCTGGGCATGTATATATGAGACTCCTCTACTACAGCGTTTTCTTTTCCAGGTGTAAGTGATTTTAGTCCTCTGTCTGACGAACTCATCACTATCCCTTTTACTACGTCAGTTAACAACTCTGTATGCCGCAGCATTAATGTGACTGATGACATGAGTGTAGAGGAGAGTGAGTCATTCAATATCACAGTGGAGACATCCAATCCCAATGATGTGACTATGGGACTAAACACGGCTGTTATCACTATTGAAGATGATGATAGTAAGTGAACTCAACCATTTCTTTTACATGCAATAGCTAGTACTGCTTTTTCAGCATATTACTACTGCAGTAGTACTTTACTTAATCCTTTTTGTAGATAATATATAATTTCATAATCTCGGTTGGTTCTGTAAAGCGATGCTAATCAGCGTTCAACCACACTTTGGCTTCATAAACTTTCATTATCAATTGCTGTGCTTCAACTGCTAGGCTACAGTCTTCTTTTGGGTATATATCAATAGAGAAGTACATGCAGATTAGAGAATTAAGGCTAAACATTCCTACAGTCAAGAAGCAAAGCTATACAGTGTCCAAACCGGCCTAGCCTATTACAAAAACAACAAACTAAATCCAGAAGCCGGCAGAGTCACAGAAGCAAAACAGAGTCTCGCAAACTAAGTCTATATCACATTACTACAGTCATTCAGTTTTGTTTCCATGGCATCAGAGTGTTGATGGATTGTACCCACCACTTGGGGACATTCAAGCCCAGGTTTCTATTGACCTTCACTTTTGGTGATCTCAGGAGGATGTGGGTTTCTTTAATAAGATCTTTACAATAGTATGTGTATAACACAAGCCTCCTATTGTGTGTTTCCTTCCTTCTCAGGTGCTACTGTTTCAATCCAAGAGACAGAAATCAGTATTGCAGAAGGAAATACAAGTCAAATATGCATTGTACTTGAGAATGTTCTTGGTGGATTGGAGAGAGATGTCTCAGTGACTCTGACCACCACTGCTGGAACAGCAGGTACGTTTATGGTTATCATGTCAAGAAAATGATACCAGAATTCCTAAACTGCATAACCAATAACTGTATATTATAATAAATTAAACTATGTTGTTAAAGCTAAGATGCATTGAATCCTTGGGCCTTCCCATGCATGTAATCTTATCTAGTGTACTAACCATGTTCATACTCAGGTGAAAATGATTTTGAAATGATTTCAAATGAAACCCTGACAATCCCTTCTGCTACTGCTATTGGCAATTCTGTATGCCATAGCATTAATGTGACTAATGACATGATTGTAGAGGAGAGTGAGTCATTCAATATCACAGTGGAAATGTCAAATCCCAATGATGTGATTATGGGACTAAACACAGCTGTTGTCACTATTGAAGATGATGATAGTAAGTGAATAACTAAACCAGTTATGGTGACTTGCATTATTGAACATTTATACCTACCAGGTATGTGTAAAGCACACGACCATAATGTACCTAATATTGCTTTATGTTTTTGTGTTTATATATGCATCCGCTTGTACCAAGTGCGCAATGATTGAATCATGACCATTACCATGCAACAGTAGTCTACTAGTCCAGCACAAAAGAAGTATAGATTGTGATATATTATATGCTTTCGTTCGATATTGTACCCGGCTAACTGTCAGCACAGTGAAATTGCTGTGTCAGCACTAGCACTTGTATGTTTCATATAGGTTGGAGCATTCGATCTATCATTATTTGTTGCTAGAAGTATACGTGTAGGGGAAGTCTGGAAGATATAGCCTGTTCAACTCAACCCGCTCCATGGGCTTAATAAGTTATTAAGTACCTGTTGTTTAGCATTGGCTTAGATAACTCAGGGCGTCAAAAAAATAAAACTTCCTTGGCTATTTTTTAGATATGATATATCAAGCTTGTTTAGCATACATATATACCACTACTGCAGCAGTATTTAGCTTTTCTGTAATACACAAGCCCCCTATCATGTATTTCCTTCTTTGTCAGGTGCTGCTGTTTCAATCCAAGAGACAGATATTGTTATCGCAGAAGGAGCAGGTAGTCAAATATGTATTGTACTTGAGAGTGTTGCTGATGGATTGGGGAGAAATGTATCAGTGACTCTGACGACCACTGCTGGAACAGCAGGTACTTTTATGATTTAGAATGCATCACTATCGAATCTTGAAGCTGGTCACTACAAAAAGATACTATTTTCTTTCACATATACTATGCACATATTTGGTTTATTTTGTTTTTTATTCTTTCAGATGAAAGTGATTTTAGTCCCTTTGCAAATGAAGTCCTGATTATTCCTTCTACCACGACTGTAAGAAACTTTGTATGTCGTAGCATTGGTGTGCCTGATGACATGATTGTGGAAGGCAGTGAAACATTTACAATCAGTGTGGAGACAACCAATCCAAATGATGTGATTATAGGATCAAGCACCACTACACTCACTATTGTAGATGGTGATGGTAGGTACAATTTACCAAAATACTGACCATTCTATTATAAATACTGATACTTGACCGTTTAATGTTTTCCAGCATATTAGAAAAGTCTTATGTCCATAGCTACCAGCTGCAGCCTCTATATATAACATCTTTCCAATTTGACCAGGTACAATTATTTCAATCCAAGAGACAGAAATTAGTGTACCGGAAGAAACCGGCAGCGGTCAGATATGTATTATACTTGAGAGTGCAGCTGATGGATTGGAGAGTGATGTCTCAGTGACTCTGACCACCACTGCTGGAACAGCAGGTAAATAGTTATTATAGCAAGAAAATTCTCTCAGAAATTTCTACAGAGTCACATCATGGAGTATAGTAGCACTACATATGTTGGGTGGCATAAAAAAAGAATGGCCTCCGCATTAAATATGTACAAAATGATATATTCAAAAGTCTGCTCTGGATGTAGGCATAGGGCTTTATGTACCATACCAATCATTCTCGAGTATTTTCATCCTTAAAAAGACTATTAATGTTGCTAAAGTACCACATCGACAGGTCGCTAAATGGAAAAATTGTCCTTCGTCCTTTCTTTCCTTCTATCTTTCTTTGCACAACTCAGCCATAGACTTGCAGTTGTCAGTTGCCTGTGAAAAAACAAAACACAGGCATGGAGTACATAACACATTTTGTTAAAAAATTGAAAAACTTTAGGGGCGCTTCACATAGCTAGGACATTATAGGGTGAGCCTATGCTGAATGGAGTGTATAATGTATATAGGCTGCTGTATGGCAATAGCTATGGTGTATGCACTGGCTATAGGAGTGATATAGCCATGGGTGGAAAAATAAAAAAAATGTAGGGATAATAACCCATCATTCTGACCTTGTTTGGGTTCCTTTTAGAGATTTGCAGCTGTCATTGTGAGCGGCAGTAATATTCCCTATACGCTCCTCTTGATCATGGGCTCACTCATGCAGGCTCACCACACAATGTCTTATGTAAAGCAGCTGCCATTTTGAGTGACAATACTAGCCTATTCCATCAGTGCACAAGGTACAAGTTCTTTGCTTCACTCATGCTGCATCTTTGCTAAGCTTGTAACTGGTAGCTGACAGTGATACTGAAAGTAAGTATTCACAATCTCAACATCACTGTAGAATTGCATATTACATAGCTACCACAGTATAGGCTCACTAAGGGTAACCCCACAATGCCCTATGAGAAAGCAGCTTCATGCCATTTTGAGTGGTGGGAATATTTACCCCTATAGTCTCTTTCTTATTCAGGTTCAAGTGACTTTAGTCCCCTGGCAAATGAAATCCTCACAATTCCTTCAACTACTGCTGTTGGCAATTCCGTGTGCCATGGCATTACTGTGAATGATGACATGATTGTAGAGGACAGTGAGACATTTAGTATCACAGTGGAGATATCCAACCTCAATAATGTGATTATGGGACTAAACACAGCTGTTGTCACTATTGCAGATGATGATAGTAAGTTAAATAACTGAAGCATAATATTTAGATACAAGTTGATAGTGCATTGTGAGGATTTAGCCAGTTAGTGTATAAGGGCAGTATAGTAACAGTCGAGGGCAGGATAATGCATGAGCTGAAGAAGAGTGCTTTATTTGCCTGAGACCATTACTATATTGCCCACAAACACTAGCTAACTAGTCCTGTAATGCACTGTCAACTGGTGTCTAAAGTAATTAGTGCTCTCATTGACCCGAGATAGCCATAGCAAGTAAGTATGATTATTGCACACAAAAGTGTAGTTTTGTGGTCGATCTTGAGACTTCTGATTTGTTGAAGGTCATGTGAGTAGTACTAAAGTAGCAGTAATTTAATTGATAATTTTTGGATGAAACATACTCTCAGCCTCCAGTTGTGTGTTTCCCTCTTTCTCAGGTGCAACTCTATCAATCCAAGAGACTGAAATCAGTATTGCAGAAGGAACTGATGGTCAAATATGTATTGTACTCGAGAATACTGCTGATGGATTGGAGAGAGACATTCCAGTTACTCTGACCACCACTGCTGGAACAGCAAGTAATTTAATAATAAAATTTCTCTCATAATCTTAAACTTAGTTAACTGTAAGAAGATGCTTTTCTTATCTATTTCCATTTTTTTTTTACTTTTTTAATTTCAGGTGCAAGTGATTTTAGCCTTCTTGGAAATGAAGTCCTGGCTATCTCTTCTATCATGGCTGTAAGCACTTTTGTGTGCCAAAACATTAGTATACCTGATGACATGATCGTGGAGGGAAGCGAAGCATTTACAATCACCGTGGAGACATCCAATCCAAATGATGTGATCATGGGACCGAGTACAGCTGTAGTCACTATCATAGATGATGATGGTGAGTACAATGAACTGAAACACTGGATATTCTGGTATCAAAACTGATACTTCAATGGGTAATTTTTTCCAGCATGTTAGTATTTCATTAGATGGTTTTCTGTCCACAGCCTCTAGCTGTACCCTCTATAACTTGTTTTCTTCGTACCCAGGAGCAACTGTTTCAATCCAGGAGGCAGAAATCAGTATTACAGAGGAAACCAGCGGACAAATATGTATTATACTTGAAACTACTTCTGATGGATTGGAGAGAGATGTTTCAGTGACTCTGACCACCACTGATGGAACAGCAAGTAACTTTGTAGCATTTTGAAGCCATAGACTACATCAAAAGGGCTCGGCTGTGCTAACATCTAGCATAGAGTAACTGTTCTTGTGCAAACAGTGACATAATATTATTCAGATTTTGGCATTGCAGTGACTCATAACGTGTCATAGCAATACCATATCCAGATATTGGCATTGCAGTGACTCATAGCTCATCACTGTAGTACCAATATCCAATGCATTTCTAGAAGGAAATAGGGGATTTAACTGTGAAAGCAATCTCAACCAAGTACCAGTGAAACATGTAATGCACCATGGTTACAATCTATATTGCATACAAAATAGTTGTAGCATGGCTTCTCTTGTGCCACATGGAAATATGGGTACTGTTGCCACAGGAAGCCCTCAGGCCCATTGCGGCTCTCGGCCTTCCTATGTCAACAGTACCCATATCTCACATATGACACTCCAGGCCATGCTGCAACTATTATATAAAAGTTATAATGACAAGATGTTGTTATTAGAGTGCTTAATCCAGTAGTGCTTTTTTCTGTTTCAGGTGCAAGTGACTTTAGTCCCTTGGCAAATGAAGTCCTGCTAATCCCTTCTACTACGGCTATTAGCAATTCCGTATGCCGTGACGTGAATGTGACTGATGACATGATTGTTGAGGACAGTGAAATATTTACAATCACTATGGAGACATCCAATCCAAATGATGTGATTATGGGACCAAGCGCAGCTATAGTAAATATTGTAGATGATGATGGTAAGTACAATCAACCAAAATACTAACCCTTCTGGTATGAATACTGATACATTTTCCAGGATATTACTACTTCATTGGTAATAGATCCTTTTCTGCATACAGCTACAAGAAGCACCCTCTTCTTATTTCTTTCTTACCCAGGTGCAACTGTTTCAATCGAAGAAATAGAAATCAGCATTGCTGAAGAAACCGGTGGCCAAATATGTATTGTACTTGAGAATGTTTCCGATGGATTGGAGAGAGATGTTTTAGTGACTCTAAACACCACTGCTGGAACAGCAAGTAAGTATAATAGTTAGAATAACAAGATAATGCTATCATACTTTTCCAGAGTGCATAAATGGGTAGCTAGCCATCCCTAGAAACTGAGATAGTGGTTATTGAAATACAGTGGAGGCTATAAAAAGTAAAGCAGGGCAGAGGAACTTAGGAGTTACTTAGGATAATGCTGAGGGACAGTCCATCAGAGCGTCATTCCATAAAACCCATCCTACACCCTCTCTGACTTAAGAATGGGATCAAGAACTAGTCAGTTTCTTATCTCAGGCCTATGGTGGCCCTCGAGCTTCCCATGTCAACAGTGCCCATATCTCACATATAGCACTCAAGGCCATGCTGCAACTATTATATAAAAGTTATAATGACAAGATATTGTTATTAGAGTGCTTAATCCAGTAGAGCCTTTTTCTGTTTCAGGCACAAGTGACTTTAGTCCCTTGGCAAATGAAGTCCTGGTAATCCCTTCTACTGCGGCTATTAGCAATTCCGTATGCCGTGACGTGAATGTGACTGATGACATAATTGTAGAGGACAGTGAAGCATTCACAATCACTATAGAGACATCCAATCCAAATGATGTGATTATGGGACCAAGCACAGCTATAGTCACTATCGTAGATGATGATGGTAAGTGCAATCACCCAAAATACTAACGCTTCTGGTATTAATACTGATACATTTTCCAGCATATTGCTACTTCATTGGTAATAGATCGTTTTCTGCATACAGCTACTAGATGCACCGTCTACATATTTCTTTCTTACTCAGGTGTAACTGTTTCAATCGAAGAAACAGAAATCATTATTTCTGAAGAAACCGGTGGTCAAATATGTATTGTACTTGAGAATGTTTCCGATGGATTGGAGAGAGATGTCTTAGTGACTCTGAACACCACTGCTGGGACAGCAGGTACATATAATGGTTAGAATAACAAGATAATGTTATCATACTTTTCCAGAGTGCATAAATGGGTAGCTAGCCATCCCTAGAAACTGAGATAGTGGTTATTGAAATACAGTGGAGGCTATAAAAAGTAAAGCAGGGACGAGGAACTTTGGAGTCACCTAGGATAATGCTGAGGGACAGTCCATCCGAGCGTGGTTCCATAAAACTCATCCTACACCCTCTCTGGGTGAATGGGATCAAGAACTAGCCAGTTTCTCATCACAGGCCTATGGTGGCCCTCGGGCTTCCCATGTCAACAGTGCCCATATCTCACATATAGCACTCAAAGCCATGCTGCAACTATTATATAAAAGTTATAATGACAAGATATTGTTATGCGAGTGCTTAATCCAGTAGAGCCTTTTTCTGTTTCAGGTACAAGTGACTTTAGTCCCTTGGCAAATGAAGTCCTGGTAATCCCTTTTACTACGGCTATTAGCAATTCTGTATGCCGTGACGTGAATGTGACTGATGACATGATTGTGGAGGACAATGAAACATTTACAATCACTATAGAGACATCCAATCCAAATGATGTGATTATGGGACCAAGCATAGCTATAGTCACTATCGTAGATGATGATGGTAAGTACAATCAACCAAACTACTAACCCTTCTGGTATGAATACTGGTACATTTTCCGGCATATTACTACTTCATTAGTAATAGATTGTTTTCTGCATACAGCTACTGATGCACCCTCTACATATTTCTTTCTTACTCAGGTGTAACTGTTTCAATCGAAGAAACAGAAATCAGTATTGCTGAAGAAACCGGTGGTCAAATATGTATTGTACTTGAGAATGTTTCCGATGGATTGGAGAGAGATGTCTTAGTGACTCTGAACACCACTGCTGGAACAGCAGGTACGTATAATGGCTAGAAAAACGAGATAATGTTATCATACGTTTGTAGAGTGCATGAATGGGTAGCCAACCCAAGAAACTGAAAGAGTGGTCAATGAAATACAGTGGAGGCTGTAAAAGGTGAATCATGCCCAAGGAACTTTGGAGTTACCTAGGATAACGCTGAGGAGAGTGCATCAGAGTGTAGTTCTATAAACCTCATCCTACACCCTCTCTGATGGAGGAATGGGATCAAGAACTAGCCAGTTTCTTACTCAGAGTAGGATATGACAAGAAGATGTTAGCAACTGTTCAGAAAATAGTTAAGAAGATCGGCCATCCTGTGAATATGTTTATGAGAATGTTTGGTGGCACAGATACATGAGCTGTCACAGAAAGCTGTCTTTGTGCACAACTAATCCTCTCTCTATGGTTTGAGTTGATCCTTAGATCTCAAGACAAGGTCGATGAGTATTTTAAGCTTCTTGCAGGTACGCATGCCATTCAGCCTAGTTTTTTAAGGCCCATGCAACAACTTGTCAATCTACTACACAGTGCATAACCCCAGTAATGGGGTGGCTGATCCTTTCAGTGAATATGCAGAGAAAGATACCGATAGTAATAATTGTATGACATGCCCTTTCAGAGCTTACGACAACAGTCAGACATCAGACATTTTCTGAATGTTTACTACCACTGTCTGAGCAAAACTTTAAGTGGTCAGTCAAACTGTCCACACAGTGGTAAGTGCTGTGTACACAATTGCACTTACTGAAACCATTTATCACCTACAATATATGGCAATGCCAGCACTCACAACAGCTATAGTACACGTAAGCCCAAGTGGAATTTTAATAACATGGACTTCAACGTAAATGTGTTCTCGAAATAATGTTAAATTTGTTATATCCCTGGTTTGTGCAATTTTGTGAAAATAGAATGTCTGAACAAAATCTCTGATTGTCAGATCAAACTTAATTCCATCCAGACATTTTGTCAGGATACTTTTAAAAGTATTGTGAGCACTGCCGTCTGTGCAATACTTTCTTAACCTTTTTTTGACACTTTTTCAATGCGTTTCTATTCTTCTGTTAGTCTAGTCATAATCAAATTTGGGAGTAATTTCAGTACTGATACACCATAATACTCACTGTGAGTGTTCAAGCCAGCTGGCAATGATTAATGATTTCAAGTGGGAAAGACAGTAGTATTAAAAGCAACATTTACATAAAAAAGGGTGAGCATCGATTATGGCAATAAAGAGCATTGGTGTTTGTCCAATGAAAATGCACCTGAAGTACCGGCGAAATATGATCTCAGTAACTGAAGGGGACGAAAATAATATTACGTTGTTAAAGCTAGATGGGTTAAGGTCCTTTTATGCATATACTGAACTCATGTATTATAGCGTTTTCTGTTTCAAGTATAAGTGATTTTATTTCCCTGAAAAATGAACTTGCTGATTTGGTACTACAGTGATGCTTTCAAACAACTGTAGTTTTCAAAACTTGTTAGTTATAAAAACACTCGAGAATGACAGATATGGCTCATAAAGTCTTATGACTGGGTAGAGCAGACATTTGAGCATATCATCGAATACACATTCAATGCAAAAACCATTTGTTTTTTGATGCAGCTGCTGAGCACTAATAGTGAGCATGTGAAGGCTCACTGTCCCCCTGATCCAATGGCACTGTGGGTTTAGCATAGCTCAGCTTTAGTTCAGTTGAAATACTTAGCTTTTCAATCCCAATACAATTCATGCATCATTTATATTATGGCAATGGTCAGGCATGATCTTTGGGCTTTCCCATGAATGTATTAATCAGTATTTATCCTTTTCAGGTGCAAGTGATTTTACTCCCCTTGAAAATGAAGTCCTTACTATCCCTTCTACTATGGCAGTTAGCAACTCTGTATGCCGCAGCGTTAATGTGACTAGTGACATGATTGTAGAGGAGAGTGAGTCATTCAATATCACAGTGGAGATGTCAAATCCCAATGATGTGATTATGGGACTAAACACAGCTGCTGTCACTATTGAAGACGATGATAGTAAGTGAAATTAAATGAATAACTAAACCAATTATGTTGACATGCGATTATTACTGCAGCAGTGGTTGTTTTTCTGGATAACCTGAAATATTCTAGGCTCCTGTGTTTTTTCTTCCTCAGGTGCAACTGTTTCTATCCAAGAGACAGAAATCAGCATTGCAGAAGGAACTGGTGGCCAAATATGCATTGTACTTGAGAATGCTGCTGATGGATTGGAGAGAGATGTCTCAGTGACTCTGACCACCACTGCTGGAACAGCAGGTACGTATGACTGTACTTATGATGAAGGACTATAATCAGCATTTCCCACAGTATACAATTTATGCAACATTTATATTATGACAGTGTTACATGATCTTTGGGTCTTCCATGCACGTATTAATCTGATGGACTATAGTATCTATCCTTTTCAGGCGCAAGTGATTTTACTCCCCTTGCAAATGAAGTTCTCACTATCCCTTCTACTATGGCTGTTGGCAATTCTGTATGCCATGGTATTACTGTGACGGATGACATGTTTGTAGAGGGTGGTGAGATATTTACTATCTCAGCGGATACATCCAATTCTAATGATGTGATTGTGGGACTAAATACAGCTCTTGTCACTATTGTAGATGATGATAGTAAGTGAAATCAAACAATAACTAAACATATTATCGTTACGACTTACTATAATCCGTAATATACCAATCTCCTATTGCATGTTTCCCTCTTTTTCAGGTGTAACCATTTCACTCCAAGAGACAGAAATCAGTATTACAGAAGGGAATGGCAGTCAAATATGTATTGTACTCGAGAATACTGCTGATGGATTGGAGAGAGACGTCTCAGTAACTCTGACTACCACAGTTGGAACAGCAGGTACACACATAGTTAGAATAATAAGCAGAGAACGCATCACCAACTGCCGCTGAATGAAAAAAGTCAAAATCAAACAATTGTTTATTGTAGAAAGATATATCTATTCCATTCCTATCTGGTGCTATACTTCTTCAATTTCAGATGCAGATGATTTTAGTGCTCTTGCAAATGAAATCCTGACCATCCCTTCTACTATGGTTGCAAACAATTTTGTGTGTCATAACATTACTGTGACAGATGACATGATTGTGGAGGGAAGCGAAACATTTATAATCACTGTGGAGACATCCAATCCGAACAATGTGATTATGGGACTAAACACAGCTATAGTCACCATCATAGATAATGACGGTAAGTACAATCACTCATAATACAGAGCCATTGTCTTATCATGCAATACTGATACTTGACTGGTCAAAAATGTGAATGCCACTGCACAACATACATTTCAAGGCTGGATCTACTGTGTGTGTTTTTTTGTAAGATCAAATACCTGGCATCAATACCCAGAAGAGAGATGTCCTAATGTCACGAAACATGCATGCACAGCCATAAGTGCAAAGTTGAGATTGCACTGTACTTAAAATAGCCTGAAGTGGCCAAAGTGCAACAGTTTCTCACACACAAAATACTGTAGCATTATGGTAATACTTTTCAGCATATTATACTACTTCAGCGGTAATCGATGCTTTTTTTTGGTGCATCGCTATTAGCTACAGCTTCTATAAGTTGCCTTCTTACCCAGGTTCAACTGTTTCAATCCAAGAGACAGCTCTCATACCAGAAAACACCAGCGGTCAAATATGTATTGTACTTGAGCGTGTTGGTAATGGTTTGGAGAGAGATGTCTCAGTGACTCTGGCTACCACTGCTGAAACAGCAGGTAACTATTATGATAACATGGGAATATTATCACAGTTTTCTACAGTATCACCATTTGTATTATGAATATGGCATTAAAGCTAAGATGGATAATGGGCCTTCCATGCATGCATGTATTAAAATTATCTGGTATACATATAGCATTTTCTTTTTCAGGTGCAAGTGATTTTATTCCATTTGCAAATGAAGTTCTCACAATCCCTTCTACTACGGCTGTTGGCAATTCGGTGTGCCGTGATATTACTGTGACAGATGACATGATTGTAGAGGGCAGTGAGACATTCACTATCACAGTGGAAATAACTGATCCCACTGATGTGGTTGTAGGACCAAACACAGCGGTTATTATTATTGGAGATGATGATAGTGAGTGAAGTCAACTGAATAGCTGAATAGGCCGTAGCTATTGACATGCAATACTGTTAATTTCTCAGCCAATTACTACTGCAACAGCAATTTGCTTTTCTGGGTAATTTATATTATATATGCCTTCTGCTATATTTCCTTCTTTCTCAGGTGCAACTGTTTCAATCCAAGAGACAGAAATCAGTATTGCAGAAGGAACTGACGGTCAAATATGCATTGTACTTGAGAATGCTTTTAATGGATTAGAAAGAGATGTCTCAGTGACTCTGACCACCACTGCTGGAACAGCAGGTACCTGTTTAAATATTTTTAGGATTGAATCCCAAAACAGTGATCGAACAAGGTAGGAATGATGCCACGCATATGTACGGATTGTCATCCCTATATCTTAACATTTTTGATGTGATTACACAGCTGCAGCTTGTAGCTATAGAGACCATTACTTTCATACATGCATACTGAAGTCATAGGCTCAGACAATAGCTATAGCTAACTACACAGTAGACGATGTACAACAAAAATTTATTCACAAGTTAATTGTTGAGTGTTAGCAGGTACGGTTATAGTTCAAAGGACACCACAAACCACTGCAAGGCAATGTGGGCAAGGAGTGTATGTTGTAGGAGTGCACAGCAGTGAGAGTGAAAGGGGTACTGACTCCTTTATTGTACATCATTGAGTGTATAGTCTAGCAGTTGTATCTGTCTTCTACTCTTACATGACTTATAGCAACTGACTTTTAAGACTCCAAGTCCTATAATTATCCTAGCAGAAGGCATAGCTAATGTATCTGTACAAGAACAGCAATTAACAAACACCTCACAGTTAGCGAACTTGCTTGCTTACAATTCAGTTCTGCGAAACTAAATTCAACAAATATTGGATCTCACGTGGTTTCACTTGTTTGCTTGTGACAGGAGACAACAGTCGTACGCCCCCGCACCTGCCTTCGTGTCTCGCTCGTCGCCGGTAGTATGGCTTTCACGACTTTATTGGCAGCTGCAATGCTGGAAGCCAGTACCTGCATTGATAGTGAACCATCGGGCAGTGGTAGTGCCGAGTCCACGGGCTGGAAATACCTGTATAGTGCCATCATTCAAGGTCGATTTTGCACCTGCACTGGCGCTCAATAGGCCACGTGCCGATAACTAAAAAAATTCACGGAGAATATTTTCGCGGATAGTCGCAAGGCCGCGAAATTCGTGAAAATATTCTCCCTCGAAAAAATCCCGCTATACGGTAGCTCTTGATAGCTCTCAATATGCATGCTCAAGGTTGAATTTCTGGTGTAGCTAGGCATAACTTCCATTGCATTTTGATTACTCTAACAAAAATAGCGTGAAGTGGCAAGTACTCAACTGGAAGCACTTGAGAATCACTGCTGAACAGTTCAATTTCTTTGAGAATGCTATAGTATGAGTGCATTACACCAAAGAAAATACCGCTTCCTCATGTTTAATCATTGCAATTGCTTCTGTCATTAGTGTGCTAGCCCAGCTGATGGACGAGAAACAAAAAACAACAATATGAACATTTTGCCAATTTAGTGACTTGCTGATTTGGTACTTCAGCGACGCTTTCGAACAACTGTAGATTTTAGACTTGTTAGTTATGATAACACGCGAGAATGACAGATTCTCCTATTTTGCACCTGGCCATGGAGATAGCACAGTCTAAATGTAAATGCGGTCCAAATTCATAAAGAATACACAATAAGTACATTTGTCAAAGGAAAGTCAAAAAAGTCTACAAAAGTCAGGGGAAAAAAAGAAAGAACAGAGCCCATTAGAAGTAAGTTGATGTATTTTGGATTAAACTGGTGGACTTCACCCAGCATTCTATAAATGTACTATTTTGTACAGAAGGGATTATTACAGGTCCGAGGTTGTAATATCTGTGCCGTGGTGTATGTAAACTGACATGTGGACGGCATTAGATGGACAGTATGGTCAAATGATATTGATCAGCTCATCTTGTCCCTATGCTTATGTGAGAGAATATACCAGTATCTACCTGGCTTCTAAACTTCATACTAAGCCACTTTGACTCTATTGGCCTCGTACATATGTATAATTTCTGGCAGGTGGTAATTAATTACATTCACATTTTTGCTAACCCACCTTGCCAGTGAGGTTACCCTCATTAGAATAAAAAGAGAGTAGGTGCATCACCAAATTGTGAGTCAGAATAATCAATCTTCAGTTCCCAATGGTGCTAGTTTTGCTGGCTAATAATAGCTAGCTGATTCTAAAATTAATATAAAGAAACTATCTTCGTTGTCTAGCTGTAGGCTGTGTTCCCAGTGTATTGTCAAGTAACAGTAGCTACTGCTAGCTGGCTTAGGACTTTGTTTGTGCATGGTATTGTTCTATTAGGATCAAGAATCAGGTTTCCATTTGCATACTGTAAAAGAGACCTTTTACCTTCTCCTAATTTTATACTATTTGTATCTAGTATATAGTTGTTAATATCATTCAATTTCAGGTGCAGGTGATTTTAGTGCTATCGCAAATGAAATCCTGACCATCCCTTCTACTGTGGCTGTTGGCAGTTTTGTGTGTCATAACATTACTGTGCTTGATGAGATGATTGTAGAAGACAGTGAAACATTTACAATCACAGTGGAGACATTCAATCCCAATGATATGATTACGGAACCAAGCACGGCTACCGTCACTGTTATGGATGATGATAGTAAGTATAAGAACTGCTTCTTGTCTACATCTATTTTAGCACATTACTACTGTAGTAGTCAACAGTCCAAGTCTTATCACCTATAATTGCTACAGTAATCCAGTGCGTGAGTACAAAGGTTGTTGCATGATAGGCTAGAAGCACAGCAAGACTGTACATGTAGCTGTATCCATTTTGCATCACAGTTGCTAATAAGCATGTCATGTTAGACCCGATTACAAGGATGTAGCAGGTGGCTCGCTGCTCCTCGGTTATAGCTGAGCTTTTATCACATAAATTATGTCTGCTGAGATAAGCCATGTCTAGGAGCTTGCCGAGCTGTTGCTGTAGCAAGGTGGCTCGCTGCTCCTCGGTTATAGCTGAGCTTTTATACATAAATTATGTCTGCTGAGATAGCCATGTCTAGGAGCTGTGACAGCTTTGTGATCTCACTTTGAGTATGCTTAAGGCTTGCCAAGCACTTGTCTAAGTCATCACCTGTATGCTTTTGGTGCAGTGTATGGCTTCTCAGCTTCGGTGTATACCCTCTAGCAGCTGTACACTGGGACTACATATTAGTTAGAATCCAACCCCTCAGGATGTATGGGAATTTACACTGTTGCTTTGACAGCACTCCTCGGGCTTTACCCTTGAATTGCCAATCTTGCATACATTCTCAGGAAGCATCTCATTATTGTAATGATTCCATTGAGTCCATGCATGGGCCCAGAGAGTTGTAGATACTATTGCATATTTTGCATACAGTTTTGGGCATTAAGTATTTTAATTTAATACAGATACAAGAGTATCGCTGCAAGATACAGAATTTACCATAATTGAAGGAAGCAGTGCAGAGTTATGCATCAATTTGGAAGAAATTGCTGCTGGTGGACTGGAAAGAGATGTGTTAGTATCTTTCCTCGTTGAGGAAGAAGGTATGGCATTGGCATTGGCAGTTTTGATCTCAAGTCATGGAGGACTACAAAAATTAAGATCCTTACTAAGCATAAGGATTCCCTTTAGTTCATGGCATAGTCAACATAAAGAATTCCTAAGACCTGTAAGAGAATCACTTTAAGTTGGCATATTCAAAGCATCTTGCTATTAACTGCTTGCAAGTCTGCACTTATATCAAAATTTCTTGCATGATAAATGGACAGATAAAAGCACTTCATGTGCCAATATTGGCACAGTTAACGGTGCCAATATCTGTGGGTATGTCACAGTTCATAGTTGAAAAACATTATGCAAATCATTATGCAAATCATTACGCACTCACAATGTTGTAGCCAACTACTAAATCACAGTTACAGTACCAAAAAACACGGTAAAAGTGGAGGTAGACACAGCTGCAATGACTAAATACCACAGTAGATACATCAAGTCGGGCATAAATTATGCCGTAGCAGAGAGTGCCTACCTGACAGTCATTGCTACAATTTGTTTGGCAGACATTTTGTCGGTGCAGTATCCATGCTCTCCAGCACACAGAAACTCAACTACAGTAGCCAGAAAGGTAGTAACAGCCATGGCAATGCGGGCTATAGGTATTGGGACAGTGATGCTATAGAGCCCTCATTGCCATACTTTATCTAATATGTACTACATTACATTGCATATGCAGTATTAAAGTTGATAATGTATGAGAGTAGGCTAAATGAAACCACCCGCATATTAATGTCAAAGCAATAAGAGTCCTTGATTGTGAGTAGTGACAATTCTTCTTTAAACAGTAATAGTATTTTTAAGCTTTTGGGTATATGTATATAGTACTTGACCAAAAATAATTCTTTACTGATGCATTACTGTCTATGCAAATCTCTATTTTCTGCAGGTGAAGACGATTTTGAGCTCATTGAAATCATCTCCTTTCCCTCCACTGCATTTGTGAATGACACTATCTGTCGTAATATTACTGCTGTTAATGACATAATCCCTGAGGGAGATGAACAGTTCATCATTACAGTAGTGCCAATAAACCCAAATGATGGAGTTAATGGTTTAAATACAGCTATATTCACCATACAGGATAATGTAACTGGTAAGAATAGTCATTCGATATTATATTGGGCATGCATGGATAAAGTATGGCAATGAAATGCAGCAGATTACGTGGATTTGCATGGTGCAACTAGTTCCTGTAATTTACATATAAATATGTTTTTAACTATGCAGTATCACATGGTGTGTGTACACTCTGATTTCACTGTACAATATGGTACACTTGCAGTAAGTACATACACCATCCTAGATTTATGAATCTTAGTGTACATTTACCACTATTTTTGTTCCATTACAAGTGGACTGTGGTCTGCTGCCCAATCCTTTTGGTGGTCAAGTGATACAAGATGGAACGACATTTGGTTTACAAGCAAATTACTTTTGTGGAGAACAATTTATTCTTGTTGGAGATACGACACGCATCTGTCAGTCCAACGGACAGTGGTCTGGAAGTGAGCCGAGCTGTGCAGGTAGGGGTGGTGTGTCTGCCATATCATAACACTTTACATTCCAGGCTTGATTGTTGCATGCAAGCCCACAATTGTATAGATGCTCTCATAATACTTCCTCTATGGTGTGGTAGATCAGTGTCTCCTTGTTAGAATTGGCTTTTGTTGAACTGAGCTTTAGCTTCGGTCAGCTGTACTTCAAGATATAAGCTAGTAAGAAGTTTACTAGTTGGAAAAGCGGAAGTAGGGCACATGAAAATGTCTTTTGCGGGCTCATTCATGTGATAACAAGACTGATATTTCATATCTAAAAACCAGCAGTTTTTTTTACATAAATCATCCAATTGAAGGTTGTGCTCAGCAACAGGTCAGTCTAAGCTAAATGCAGCTGTAGAATGGATCAGCTTGGCTAGACAGTCTCATCATGTACAGCTTCCAGCGAAAGTGATGACACAGCAATTCGTAGTGCACTTCCAGCTAGCGATCAGAACAAACAGAATTATCATCGTTACCTACCACACTTTCGCCATCTAGGCAACATAACACTTGACGTACCTTGGCCTATTGAGCCTGCAAACTTCCAGTAGCTTCCACTGTGCTCGTGGCTATAGTGGCATAGTAACGGAATGACGTAACTTAGCGCACATGATAATTGTGGACGAACACACACACACAGACGTGAAAACGTAAAGCAATCTTAGGACTAGCCAGGCACGCGCCCGGCTGGTAAAAATTAATGTACAATTACACATCAGTGTTGATTACAGCTGGCCAGAGGTTTATGCTACGTCTCTATAAAACCTGCTTACAAATACATAATACTATAGCATACTCAGCTGATTAGTGCCAGGATATATACATAACAGTATGTTTTTATACCTCTCTTACAGAAATAGGGACACCGGATACTCCAGCACTTACACCTTTTGGCAGAACTATTGGAATATCTGTTGGTGTTGCAGTTGGTATTATTATTATTATAATCCTCCTCATCGTTGTTGTTGTCTGCATTATCAGAAGGCGAAAACGACATAAAGTACATTTCCTTGCATTTACAATTTATGGTAAGAAACTGTTGCAGATATGTCACAATACATGTACATCCAGTATTATCAAGAGTCCAGCCGTTATACACCCATAAAGAATGCATCTTAGCCTCAATCACTCATTTCAGTTGCCCCCAAAGTAGTATTTTCAAATTTGTATACCTTATAGCTAACTTTCAGAGAGTTGCCTAGTAACCAAATGCTAGCAACTTTAAAAATTTTTGCTCTGCAAACAACTCTCTATTTGTGATATCCTACCTCTGTGAATGAAGAATATTTCTACCTGAAGACCAAGAAGAAGTCCATCTCTACCCTCTGGATAAGTTTCTGCAGCAAACAGCTAGCTCTAATTTGAATTTCACGCGATATTCCAATTAATGCCCACCCGCGATCATGCTATTGCTGTGGATCTCCAGTCAGATGGACTTCAAGAGTGGTCAGTGTATCACAGTAGGGAGTACAGAGCACATATAATTGTATGGGGACTTAGGAAAGACTTGAGTACTCTAGAAATTAGGTCAAAGTTTGATGATTTAGGTCTAGGAAGGCTGGTAAGAGGGGCAGTAGGCTGGGAGGGAGATCATGTCAGGCTTATTCTCTTGCCAAAGGATAGCAGGGAAGTTAGTGCTGGGGTGATTAGAGAGATTTCTAGCTGCTTAAGGAAGATAGGCTGTAGGTGTGTTTTAGATGAATCAGTGAAGAGAGATGTCATGCCTTTACAGTTGAAGTATTCAAACCGATTTTACTGGTTTGCAATCATGTGTAGAAGATATGGAGGGGTTGGAGGAGGATACTGAAGAGTGTAGGGAGGTCAGTAGGGAATCTGTTGTAAATGTAACCGATGTTCACAGCAAGGTTAGGGTAGCTGAGAGGGAAGCAAGGAAGGTTAGGGTAGCCACTTGGAATTTCTCTGGAATCTGTAGTCAGCGTAAACAGAAGGAGGTTGCTGGGGTGCTGAAGAAAAATAACGTAGATATTTGTGCTGGGCAGGAGTCATGGGAAAAAGAGGAATCAAAGATTTATGTAGATGGGTACAAATGGTTTGGGAAACCTAGGCAAGGTTCTTCGGAGAGTAGGAGGGGAGAGGGGGGAATAGGATTCTTGGTAAAGGAGTGCTTAGCCAGTGGAGTAGAGCTTATTAAGGATGTTAGCTACGAACAAAGTATGTGGATCAAGGTGAAAGGTGAAAACGGTAGGAATACTTTATTTTTGGGTTGTGTTTACATGCCTACGGATAGCGAGAGTGTTTCAGTTATTGAAAGCAGTTACGAGGAATTGAAAGAGGATGTGCTGCGTATGAAGGAGCGTGGTCAGGTTGTGCTTCTAGGTGATTTTAATGCTAGGGTAGGAAGATCTTCTGAACTAGATGATGTAATAGGTATGTTTGGAGAAGGAAAATGCAATGCGAGTGGTAACAGGATGATTTCCTTTTTGACGGAGGTTGAGCTTGTAATTTGTAATGGTCGTGAGTTCAATGTGGAACCACAGTGGACTAGAGCTAGGCCTTCATTGAAGCAGAAGTCTATCATTGATTATATAGTTACTGATTCCAACTTGTTGCAGGTTTCAGGGAGTGTGCAGGTAGATGACACCGATATAGGGAAGTCGGATCACTTTTTAGTATGGATGGAACTGGGTCGGACTGTAAAAACTGCTAAGCAGCAAAAGCGGGTAATTAAGAAATGGCGCATTGAGAGATTTCAAGAGGAGGAAGTGAGGCAGCAGTATCAAGGAAGCTTTGAGCGTAGAAGTAGAAGTATTTCAAGAAAGGATACAGACAAGGAAGCACCAGGGGCTAAGGGGGTCAGAATTAGTGAAGGCAGTGGTTCAGGATTGGGAAGACACAGTGAAGAGGGTAGCATCAAAAGAAATTGGGGAAAAGGTGATAGTGTGTGGCAAAGCAGCGAGATGGTGGGATGAAGAGATTAAAGATAAGATTAGGTTAAGAAGACAGGTTTACAAAGAGATTCAGAGTGGTAGGGAAGATAAATGGGGACAGTATTACAAGTTACGTTCAGAAATCAAGGAATTGGTACGTAAGAAGAAGTTAGATAGTTGGAATGAGGTGATAGAAAAGGCTAATAAAGATTTTGATGTAAACAAGAAGGAATTTTGGGCATTTGTTGGCAGGACTTCAAAGGGTAGTCGTAAGAGCATTGCTTCATTAAGGAGTAGTTCAGGTTCATGCGTAACCAGTACAAAGGGGAAGCTTGAAGTTCTACATGAGCATTACGGTAAGCTGGGTACAGCATCAGTAGATGATCAGTTTGATGATAGCTGGAGAGAGCATGTAGAGAGTAAGGTGACAGAGTACAGCGAGATGTCTAGTGCACGGAAGGATAAGGTTTTAGACAGGGATATAAGCTATGTCGAAATTAAAAAGTGTTTGAAAAGTCTAAAGAATAACAAAACTGGAGGTAATGATGGCTTAGTTGGGGAGAAGTATGGTGGCTCTGGAATGGCGAATCTGTTGAAAGCTTTATATGAAGTAGTCTGGACAGAAGAGGGTATTCCTTACAATGGAGGCAAGGATTAATTGTTAGTTTGTATAAGAAAGGTGATGCTGAGGATCCAGGTAATTACAGAGGCATTACTCTATTGAACGTTGTTGGTAAACTGTTTTGTAAGATTTTAAATAATCGCTTGGTAATAAGATTAGAATCGGAAAAGGCTCTTCATGAGGGGCAGGCAGGTTTTAGAGCGAAAAGAAGTTGTGTTGATAATGTCTATACTTTGAACGAGATCATACAAGGCAGAATAAGAGAAGGAAAACACACTTATGCTTTTTTCTTAGACATCCAGAAGGCTTTTGATACGGTTTGGCACGATGGTTTATGGTTTAGGTTGTGGGAATTGGGTGTTAGGGGTAGGATGTGGAGAGTTATTAAGAAGATGTATGACATTACAGAGAGTGCTGTTTTACTGGAGGGGGAAAAATCCAAACCATTTGATATAAGCCAGGGTGTAGCACAGGGTTGTAGTCTATCGCCTATCCTATTTTCCATTTTTATTAATCAGTTACTAGATGAGGTTGAGAAAGCTGGGCTTGGTATAATCATTAAGAATGATGTTAAGGTTGGGGGACTAATGTTTGCAGATGATTTTGTTGGTTTAACTACTAATGCGGAGGATCTACAAAAGTTGATTAATGTAGTACAAGGGTTTTGTAACAAATGGAGGTTGAAATCTAACATCAAAAAGAGTGCTGTTGTGGTATTTTCTAAGGTGGCTATTACAGATATGTGTGCGTGGAAGTGGGGAGATAAAGTAATTCCAAGGGTTGTAAGTTACTGTTACTTGGGGATTGAATTTGCTGAGAATGGGTCATGGGATAGTCATGTACAGAAGGTAATTGATAATGGGAAGAAAAAGCTTAATCGTTTGCACCGGTTTGTAAGTAATAGGAATATCAGTACCATTGCAAGGAGATTATTGTTAGTTTCAGTACTTCGTCCTACTTTAGAATACGGTAGTGAAGTGTGGGCTTGTAATAAACGGCAGGCAGCTTCCTTAGAATCCATTCAGCTAGGAGCAGCTAAGAAGATACTTGGCTGCTCTTCCAAAACGTGTAATGAAGCGGTAAGGGGAGATATGGGGTTAGAGTCCTTGAAAGGGAGGAGGGATAGAAGCAAACTTAAGTGGTGGTATAAAGTCAATAAGTTTGATAATGAGCGGTATCCTAGAGTACTATTAGATGCTGAGTGGGAAGTGAAACCATGTAGAGGTAGGCAGAGGAAAACTTGGATGAAAGTAATTAATGAATTGCTGCTGCAGTTAGATTTAGATAGCCAAGAGGTATTAGCTGCAGATAATATTAATTTGTTTTTAGATACGGTAGACGAAGCGTTGAGGGATAGAGAATACAAGGACTTTAATGACAGCTTGAATACTAAAGTTAAGTTGAATCTGTACAAGTCTTTCTGTAAGGAAATAGAATTCAAGAATTATTTGCAGGGGGTAGGTGATCCGGGTACAAGATTATTGTTTAAGTTTCGGTCAGGTACGAACGGTCTGAATGAAGAGTTAGGAAGACATAGGGGTAAAAATGATGATAGGCAGTGTAAATTATGCAGGGGTGAATGTGAGAGTGTGGTACATGTTCTCTGGGAGTGTCCAGCATATGACAGCATTAGAAATAATTTCATGGTTGAATTAGAAAATCTATTGGGAGGGAGGTTTGGGGAGTTTAGTACACTTGATAATTTTAATAAGGCAAGTTTTATTTTAGGGTTTGAGAATTGGAACAGGGATGATTTTAAAGCATTATTAAAGCTAGTTAAGAGCTTTGTATTACTGATATGGGAGACTAGGAAGAAGGAATTGTATGGTGATCAGGATTGTGTGGTCTCTGGTTGTTCTTGCTCTTGTCCTCTGACTGGAGGTCTTACAAGCTCCGCCTGCGTCTGTGGGTGTGTGGTCAATGGCGTAAGCGCTACGGCAGCAACATGAGTATTATTATTATTATTATAGCTAACTTTCAACTTTTTACCTCATTCTGACTACGTGTAAACAATTAATACCTTATATCAAGATTTTACTCTATAGGTAATCCACAGGCTGGAGTTGGTATTGCCTCATCAGTAGATGAAACTGAGAATGCAGATATCCAACCTGAAATAGAGCAGCCCCCAGACTACGATGAGGTTGTCGGGGAAGGTGATGCCAGTGGCAGTAGGGGCGCAATTATTGAGCCTACAGTTGATGCTGCTGAAGAGAAGACGAGTGCTCCTGTTGTAGGTGCTGGTGGTAATGAGGCAGTAACCAGAGGTGATGTCACTCCAGAAAAGTTGGATTTGGCACTTGAGATGAGAGAGATTAGTTACATGTAGGGGTGAGTTTTTGTTAGGAATCCTCCATAGACTGGGTGTTCTTAGACTATGTCATGACATATATAGCCCATTAACACCGATAGTGCACAAAAGGTTACATTACCGCGGTAGTGCACTTTAGGTAACGCGTTGCATGCACACTATTACACCGCGTTACTGCAGCCGCAAAAGTTGGAAATTCACACACTTACAAACAAATATGGATAGTAAGATAAGTATGATACACAGAATCGGTGCTGTAAGGCAACAACTTCATAGAGAAACATGGCTACAGAAAACTTACGCGTCGACATAGCGTCTACATAAACGACAGCGGTGGCGGGCGCCTAGGCTTGGATCTATGGTGCAATTCTAGGCGATCGGGGTGAGAAACAGCTGTAAGGATCACGCCTAGCTGCGACTGACACACTATATGCGTTTCTGCAGCACGAACCAGGCAAGCGTCTTCTCTGTCCACTCAATCTACTTTGTTGGGTGGAGCGTTTACGTACGGTGGGTGGAGACAGTGAAGCCGGCGCGGCGATGGCAGGGACTCACTCCTCGCACGTGCACACTATGGAGGAAGTACTAGGCCTGCTAGACGACACCAATTTGCGACGGAAGTGACGATGAGTTTGACACGGATGACGCTGACCAGGAAACGTAAGCACATACAGCAGCAAAACGTAAATACATGTGTATGTATAGAAATGACAAAGGTCTTCTCTTGTAGGTCACACTTGGACCCTTCCCCAGCATCGCCAATGGCTTCTCCCTCTTGGTCTCCTACATGCACAGTCCAGTCACCGACAGCTCAGTTCTCCGCTCCAAGGTACGTCTTATATTTTGCTGGCATTTTCAGCATAACTGCTGATTGCCAACACTTTTCTTGCCAGGTCTGTAGAAAATGAAAGTGATGAGGAGCCACTGGAGAGCCAAGAATTATCTCGTGTTACCAGGTTAGACGGAATAAAAAATACTACAAAAGTACGGTGGTCAAACATTCGTACTTTACATCAACAGAGACACAGGCTCAAGGGGACGAGGTAGAAGAGGACGAGGCAGTAGAGGCAGCAGAAGGCAAGGACGAGGCAATGGAAGCAGCAGAGGGCAAGGACGAGGCAGTAGACAGCGAGGCAGGGGAAGTGCAAGAGGGCAACAACGGAGACGAGGGGGCAGAGGCAGTACTACAGGAGGAGAGGACAGTGTAAAGTATGCACTTCAAAGTGTAGCCTCATTCTTACATTTTCTAGCCTTGTTTTCTAGTTATAAACAGAACAATGAAAGGGGATTTCAAATGTACACACAAACACATAAATATCTAGGAAGCATATATTTATAGTAACTCACCTTTCATTTTGTAGCAGTGGCGAAGGCCCTGCCTGGCAGAGTTCAGCCCAGCCGGTCACTGTCCAGCCGTTTACAGCAGCTGTAGGTCCAGCTGTCCCTGTTCCCACGTCCATTCTGGAGACATTCCAGCTGTTTTGCACTGCTACCTTGCTGAGATTGATTGTGGAGCAAGCGAACCTGTATGCGACTCAGGTTCTGGGTGAGAGAGCAACCAGCTGGAATGACGTGGACGAGAGCGACATCCTTGCATTCCTTGGATTTGCAATTTTGATGGGAGTGAATCAGCTGCCCGCTCTGGTTCACTACTGGCGGAAAGATCCGATCTTTCGTTACTCCCCCATTGCTGATCGTATCAGCAGAGATCGCTTCTTGGAGTTCTGGCGCTTTCTCCATTTTGTGGACAACACTACTTTACCAGATCGCTCAGACCCTGGCTTTGATAGATTGGGCAAAATTCGACCAGTCATCTCGGCTGTGGAAGAGGCATGCAGACGGAATTATCGTGGCTCTCGGAACCAATCTATAGATGAAGCTATGATTGCGTTCAAGGGGAGGAGCTCAATGAAGCAGTATATGCCACAGAAGCCGACAAAACGCGGTTTCAAGGTCTGGGTTAGAGCTGATAGCAAGAGCGGATATGTATGCCAAATGGAGTGCTACACAGGAAGGCAGGGCAGCACTGCTGAAGTTGGACTAGGGGGAAATGTGGTCACAAGACTCACCCGGGACCTTGTAGGCAAGCAGTACTCTGTGTACATGGACAATTTCTTTAGTGGAATACCACTCTTTCAGAGGCTACTTGACGATGGTATTTATGCAACTGGGACCGTGCGTACCAACAGGAAGATGTTCCCTCAGGACTTGAAATCCACGGCACAGCGAGGACTGCCTTCACGGGGAGACATCGTGTTCCAGCAAGACAGCAACATGGTTGCAACAGTCTGGCAGGACACTAAGCCAGTTGCTATGCTTTCCACTCAGCATGACCCGACCATGACAACCACTGTAAAGAGGAAGAAGGGAGATGGAAGCACAATTGATGTGACATGTCCACAGGCGGTAGTGGACTACAATGCTCACATGGGGGGTGTAGACTTAGGGGACCAATATAGAAAATATTACCAAGTACGGATGAAATCACGTACGTTTTACAAGTATATATTTTGGTTTTTATTCGAAGTTTGTATCCTAAATTCATATATTCTTCATCGTCATTCACCTTGTATTGGTAAGAATCTCACTTATTTAGAATATCGTGTAGAATTAGCCTCTGTCATCTCCAAGCTCGAAAAAATTCAACACTTTGCTCTAAAGCTCTCCGCTAAAAGTTGGTCTTCTAACTATCCTTCTCTTCTGCGACTCTTCAACTGTCCCTCTCTTTCTTCTCGTCGCAAGAAATCTAAACTCACTTCTCTTTTCAAAATTCTAAATGGCTACATGTTCTTTCCTCCTCACTCTTTCCACCTGCTTCACGTTCCTGCTACGCCTACCCGCACCTTCCACCCAAATAACCTATTTGTACCTCGTGCTCGTACTTCTGCCTTCCTGTTCTCCTTCGTGCCTCATACATCCTCCCTCTGGAACTCTCTGCCTCCTCACCTTAAAGACTGTTCTTCTATCGGGTCTTTTAAGTATAATTTGAAAAATTTCCAACTGCTGTGATATTCATTTGTTTTTAGATTTACTTATTATTCTGTTGTTTTGCATTTCCATTGCTCTTTATATTAGCTAAATGCTATTGAGCAATTTTTCTTTGAATAAAAAAAAAATAAAATAAAAAAGAATTAGCAAAACAGCTTATTGGAAACTATTGTAGCAGAAAGAGGCCTGGTCGTCCACCGTCATCATCCATCCCACCTCCGAAAAGAATGACCCTCCCCCATTTCCCTGCAAAGACCACTAAAGGTAGATGTGCTCTCTGCAAAGAGAGCCGCACGGTATGGCACTGTGGCCAGTGTGATAAGCGCCTTTGCCACACGGGCCACAAAGACACAGACTGCTACCTAAAGTACCATATTAGCCAAGGACTTATGTAGTTTTTACTCTTTGTACCACCATCACTGCTACCTAAAGTACCGCATTAGCCATGGACTTATTTAGCTTCTACTCTTTGTACTATCATTACTACCATCTACATGTAATTTTTGTATACATAGTGTAGGACATACATGTATCTTGGCATGCTACACCCCAGCAATATCGAACCTGCCCTGATTTTGATGGACCGATGGGGGGTAAGGGAAGGCTATTTTGTACTCTGTTTGTGTTCATTTTTTGTAGCTAGCAGTCTCACTGTAAGGCAGTAGCAGGCGGACCTCACCACACCAGGTAATGTACCTTCTGGCGTTAAGTCAGTACGGAAAATCCGTACGCTTCAAGGCTTCGTGTTTGACCCTTATTCTCCACCATTCCTACCCCCCAAGTTGTTAGAAAACTTATCCATTGTATAGTAGGTTACTCACCTCTCATGAGATCTTGAAGTCTTCGTTTGTAAATAGAAATCATGGCTGTGGTACAGCAACGCAGACGCCCGTCTGTACTTCCATCCGCGACAACCCTCGCAATCAGCGACTTTGCACGCCACGTAGGGACCAGGCAGTGTTACAATAACGGAGAGCGCTTGTCCTCCCTCTGTGACAGTTCAGGGCTTAGAAAAGAAGCGCCTACACGAAACAAAAGCCAACTTCCATAACCGCTTCCACATGCACGCGGTCCACACGGAAATAATTTCGGTAACGTGATGCACGTAATAATTTCATTACCGGTGTTAATGGGCTATATAGCTAGCTATATGGTGAGGATATAAGAGTACACTGAGTTGTCTCATAGCTCATGCAAGTCAAACTATGTATAGCCGTGCAGTTTGTGAGTAGTAAAAGGGAAGTGAGTGCATGCATATACAGTATTGCTAAACTCTGGACTCTGGACTGGACAATCAGCTGAACTAGATATATGGACTGAAAAGTAAAAGTTGAAGATGGCCAGGTTAATCTCACCTGCTTTATTACTAGCACATTGGTATATGCACCAATGAGGGGAGCAGGAGTGTTGACATGTTGTTTGTTAATTTTCGCTTGTTAGCAAATGTAATTTTTAGGTACACCACAAACTCTTCACTTTCATGGTCCAGTCCAGGTCCTGAGTCCAGTCCATGGTCCAGTCCAGGTCCTGAGTCCAGTCCAGGTCCTGAGTCCAGATTTTTACTGAGACCCTATAGATGGCAAAGTCCTATCCTTGTTCTCATGTCCCCCCTTAATTATTCGGATGCATGGTAAAATTTCTGGTGACGACGTGATGGTGATGATATGTGTAGCTATAGCTTGCCAATAAAAGTTAGCTGACCCTTTAACAAAGTGGTACATAGCTATAGCTAGCCTGCTAGAATATTTGTGCCTGTAAACAACAATGGTCATACTCTTGTAACACAGTAGCTATGCATATCTAAGAACACTGCAAGGCCAATATATTTGCATTAGACATTAGAAACTACCAGTTAACAGATTAATTCTACATTTTTAGTATGAATTAATAAGTATGCATGTTTACTCTTTCTTTTGCAGGATTAACTCATTAGATGAAAAGAATCTTTTTTTTTGCTCTTTGAAATTATGCAAGACTATGATACATGCAGTCATTTCAACAAACTCTATATTTCAGTTTGTACCTCACAGTCGCTCGTATGCTATATGAATCTTGATACAATGGTTGTAAGTTAGTCTAAAAGTATGACAACTCAATTCTTGAGGAATGTATCTATGAACACAGCAGTGCAGCAAATCTGACGACAATAAAAACTTTAAGTTTTTTTCACGGGCAGCTGATGCGAGTTCAAGAGCCACTCAACGTTGTATACAGGACGAGATTAAGGTAGCTAGTGAATAAGGTGGCAAACAACACCACACTGCTCATAAGGCCAAGCAAATTAAATTCACCGTTTCTCGTCTTGTAAGTTCATTGGAAATAGACGGTGGCTTTGATAGAACAGGGAATAGAAAATAGAATCGAATTTGATGCCACACCTACTAAATATACTAGGTATACGCATTGCACAAATAGCCTAGTCTCGTGCCCCGTCGGAAAATTCTTTGAAAATCCGTCTGGTAACATTAGTAAGAAGCTTGGGTTACAGTCAAATTTTCACACGTTCGCGGAGGAATTTGCCCGCGGCGCACGCCAGCCAATGAAATCGCTTTAAATGTAATTTTACTACGGCTAGCTCAATTAGAGTAATGCCATGGCTGTTCCCAGGATCCCAAAGAAAAGATAGTTTTAGTTGCTCGACTCCATCGTGACTTCAAAGAGACTGTTGTCAATGTAGCTGTCCTGGAAGCGTTCCAGAAGCTTGGATATGATCGTCCAAGCCAAGATTAGGCACTTGCGGTGCGAAACGGGAGTGGTAAGTCTTTGTGGTACGCTTCTCTGCCGTATATCTACGTGCTAGAGAGAGGGATGCTCACCACTGCATAGCCGTTTAGCAAAACATGGTTGTCTGCAGGCAAGTTTCTGTTCGGTGGTCTATGATCCAACAAAGGATTCACATGAAAATCTCGAACCGTCTTAACACCATCAGAAGACGGTGGATGAAGCAGCCTCCGGAGAGATACCCTACCCGCACACGACACAA
The DNA here is from genome assembly GCA_963921505.1 of Phakellia ventilabrum. Classification (NCBI taxonomy): domain Eukaryota; kingdom Metazoa; phylum Porifera; class Demospongiae; order Axinellida; family Axinellidae; genus Phakellia; species Phakellia ventilabrum. Next base: position 7,750,846 of record OY997378.1, read on the forward strand.
ATTACCATAGCACTTTGCTTGCAGCCAGAGTGGTACTACTAAAAACTAAGCACATTTAAGCCTGGCCCCTTTGTTTACATATCTCGCCTCCACGTGGCTTCAATTAGCACAATTAGATAACGTTCCAGTGATGTCCGCATAGCCCAAACTGTAGCCTCTTACCCAGCCGTCCCAGCTTTTTTTCGCTTCCAGTAAGAAAAGGCGGAACTTTTTCTTACTGGAAGCGAAAAAAAGCTGGGACGGCTGGGTAAGAGGCTACCCAAACAGCTTACCTAATGTTACCAGACGGATATTCAAAGAATTTTCCGACGGGGCACGAGACGACAGATGGCCTCGCGCAAAGATATGACGGAAGTTAGTTAGCACAAAACCACACCCACTACAAGCTACATCGCCCACGCAATTGCCGGAGAATCTACTCTACACGAATGGGCCTTCAGGAGACGAATGTCTCCGTATACAACACAGTTCCAAGGACCAGCTATGGCTGCTACACGAGAGCAGAGTTGGCTGCTACACGAGAGCAGAGTTGCTTGAAACTCACGTTCGTATCGCTGGCGATCGATCCGCGTACCGTCTCTCCAGCGGTCAGATCTCTGCTGAAACAGAGGCTACACAAACTCTAACCGCGTTGGAGCTGTAGTAAGCCTACCTGGGTAAAAAGAAGTGATCAATTTGTCCAGATCTCAGATCCTTCGGGCGTCAGAAGTACAACACGAACGTACAATAACGCGTATAAGGAACGTAACCGGAGATTTAATTGCATTCCTAAGCGTGACGTTACTTGCTACTACCACCAAGATCCAATAATTTTCTGAAAACACTTTCTAACTGCTACCAGGAGCCCATGAACCCCATAGGGGAGTAGGAGCGTCTAACTCCATACATACACATCTCGTAGAGTAGAGCTGCTACCATGCCATATAAGGAAAGCGTGAACAACTAATTTGTCTGGACTTACTACTAGCCCTGAATCCGCAAGAGTGCAGTTTGTAAACACACCTTCCATATAAGGCAAAGATCCACTTACGATGTCTGGATCACAGCTCTCGTTGAAGTTGTACGCTCCTTCGCGCGGCTTCGCCGCGCTCATAGGCTCCTGCTGCTACTTTGGCTAAAACACGAAGCGGAAGGAGCACACGGTACCTGAGCTTGCAACCACGAGCGCATTAGAGACCACACGAAGTGGTTCGATCAACTTTGTTAGCTCTGTACAGCTGATAATTCTGCTATATTATGACGTCTAATATGCACACGTGCACCATGAATCCATGATATTATAGTACGTGCGTATGACTATATGTATTATGTGCGCACAAATAACATCGGTTGAACCAAGGATACTTACAGGATTCCAATGTGGTGTTCTTCTGTTATCACGTTCTCGACAGTTCGTGCTAGTCTCGCGTGGCCGCGCGAGACCTAAGGTTTATAATATCTATGGCGAGACTAAGTTCGTGCTCAGTGAAAGAGGCGGGCGACCACGCCTTCTTCACGTATCGTACAAATGTAGTCCGTGCGTGTGGGTGGGTTTCCTGCGTACACTGACATAGTCAAGAAGCTGTATTAGCCTGCCTGTATCAGCCAGTGCTTGTTTAGAAGCCACTGTACTTGTAAATATTAGCATTCATCTGTGTAACCTTGGCCCATGTAGGTGAAAATAATGCATCACTGCATATATAAAACCCAATAGTAGCTAGCTAGCTACAGTCAAAGTACGGTTGACTTGCTCTTGATGTTTTGTAAGATTGTGCTATAAGTTTCAGACTATGGCAAGACTGCCCTACATTCTGCTGCTAGTCAGTACACCTCTTTGGATCAGGAATGGGATATTTGGTCAAGGTCAGTACTATCATTAAGATAACGTATGTTAGCACAGTATCTAGTCATGATAATATCACATAGCTAGCTACTCTGAAAGAACTTAGGATGACCAGCACTATAGCTTGTAGTGAAGGTACAACATACGGTATCTTGATATATAAGTAGCTAGCTAGCCAGTATAGCTACTGAACTGGTCAGAGCAATTACTAAATAGCTATACTGTAGAATCTGTTAACCAATTTGCAAGCACACAATGACGCAAAAAGATAATGAAAGTTTCAGTGTACATGTCAGCTAAGTGATCAAAGATTCAAAATAGAGAGTCACGGTTAAAATATTTATGTTGTGCTGCACTCACCTTTCATTTAATATTTAATATTGACCAGCGTTATTTCAGCTACGGGTGGCAGGTGAGATGTTCCCTGCAGTGGATGAGTTTGTAGGGAATGTGCAGGCTTACCAATACCGGTCCACTGGGAACTGATACTACCGTCAGCCTGGAAACGATGGCTCGTTCAGCCATAGGTAATGTTGTTACTTTGAGGATAGCCTTTTTATCTATAAAGGTGGTTAAGAATGGGTGAAGCATGTTATCAACTTGTACGTGTTTCATTTAGGTTACCATAACCGCCCCAGAGCTTTAAGTCCCAATAACATGTAGCTATAGTCGTCATTTTGACCCTAAGGACTTGTAATGGCTCTCCTGGGAACAGAAAGTGCTCTAAGTAGCTAGCTCTTTGCAAAGAGCGGCCTTTCAGATGGGAAAACCCAAACTGGGCCTTGTTTCACGCATCTTCCACCACTAAATGATGTTTTTTTTTAAGGAGGGTGTTTCCTTTTTTGGGGGCGGGGGAGTGGATTAATATCACCAAGGGCCCTGGATAAGTAGGTAGCACTACTTCCCAGTAACATAGCAAGTGCCCAAGGTGCTTGGTTTATATGTCCAGCTCCATGTTATGAAAATGGGGGCAATCTCCGCCTTTGACCTTGCTGTTCCTGAGCTCATGAATAGCACTGCCAGAAGAGGGACTCTATGTGCACTGCTCCCAAAACGTTTGGCTTCTGGGAAGTGAACGCAGTGGGGGAGGCATAGCCAGGAAGACGGCAATGTCCTCCACAGATGATTAAGTTAATAGTGTAATAAAGGAGTGCCCATAAGTAGAAGCCAAATTAATCAATATAGTGGAGCAGGTTTATTCCAAAAGAGTGTCCACAGGTATGCATTATTACCAAAGCCCTCTACACAGTGACAAAATAGAAACAGTACCACAGTCATGTGCACAACTATTATATTGCTGCCATGTGATGTCCCATGGTCAAGTGTAACTGTATAAAGAGCTAGATATTCACTATTTACCATTTATGCATCATTACTAATTTCCTTATGCTTAAGGGCTACATGTATTAAATGAATTTTCCTTACAGCAATCACTAAAATCAATAATTATAGTGATGGTTATAATTATGTAGTCTAATTACTACACATGGATACCAGCTAGCCATCTTTAATTTAATGAACAAGTCTATCGAGTCTAAAATGGTGATCATGATTTGAGATGTATACTTATCCCATCAGGTCCCGATGATTATGCAATTCTGTCAGAGCAGCTCACATTCATGTCTGGATCCACCTCTGGTATCACAATGTGCAGAGATATACAAATTCAGCAGGACAAGAAACATAGAAACAAATGATGATGTTATATACACCTTTGCTGTGAGCGAGCATAGCTTTACTCCTACAATCTCTCGAGTGTGCAGAGACGTCAGTATTGAGGATGATACTGTGGTGGATGATACAGAGTTCTTCACTGTGTCCTTAGAAAGTATAGACAATGTGATGGTAAATGGTTTTGCAACAGTGCAAATCACTGATGATGATGGTGAGTTATACAATACAAACGTACATGTTTATAACTGTTACCAGCATGAGCGGAGGAAGTGGTCCGGCCAGTCAGGCAATGGCCGTACCACTTTTCAGCGATCAAATAATCGCCGAGCGCATAATATTATGACATTTCTGACGTCTCTGGCCGAAGACATATTATATATTTTTTGATAGGCAGGTTGGCTACATCTCCCTCGTTTGTAGCAAGTGGAGATGTTAGTGCTGACAGATGGCAGCACAAATCGATGATTTAGCAATGTGTGTGTGATTATAAAGCATTACAGCCTGTTAACCCCATACCCAGGCTCCCCCACACGTGTGCAATAAATCCACCGTGCTCGGCCTAAAGGTCTGACTCCTAATGTACTTCCTCCGCCCCTGAGTCCAGTACATACAACAAGTAGCAGGATTGGTCTGTAATCTGTGATTTTTTGTGAGACCTTGCTTTTACATGCACACAGCAACCAATAAGAGTAGCTCTGCAAAAGTCAAGAAGAAAGATTTCCATTTATTACAAAGTACAGTACTAACCCATTGAATTCAAATATCCCAAAAAGTGCCTAGTGACATAGCTACTATGTAGGCAACATCAGTCAACTAAAACTTCAGTCTCAGATCAATATGGGTGGGCCAAAATGCAAAGTAGTTCTCAGTTGGATAAGATACCTGGCTCATGTTTGACTGAACATTATCCACACATGTCCCAGGTGAGATTTTGTTCCATTCCTTAGTGCATTATGTGCCTTACATGAATGATTTTTTTTTCTCGGGGGGGGGTATAGACACAAGGTATTAGCATTGTAATAAATTCATGATTTTTGCTTGTAATTATCATAGTAACTGTTAAATTGTGTTCACAATATACAGGTTTTTGTTTTCACAATTTTTCAATTCAAATTAACTGTTAGTGCAAAAGATTCTTTCGGTATAATGGACAATCCACCGTGTGTACCACCACATTTTCATATACTGATCAGTCAGTGTTGTTGTTTTTTTGCCTTACTTTCTCAGGTGCAACTCTTTCTATCCAAGAGGTAGAAATCACCATAACAGAAGGAACTAGTGGTCAAATATGCATTGTACTGGAAAACATTGGCAATGGATTGGAGAGAAACATCTCAGTAACCCTGAGTATCGCTAGTGGAACAGCAGGTACACACATGCAGTTTTACAGTGTGTGTGTTATATAAATGCCATTGCTAAAACAAGAAAGTCTGAGCATATATGACCTTTGTAATACTGTACAAAAAGGTGGGAAATTGTCATAAAATATTTTCCACTTCTGGCCATTCTATTGAAAGTGAAGATCCAAGGACACTAAGATTTAGGCAATGGTAATAATGTTTCCAGTTTCTCAGAAAACTATGGGTTCCTAGGCATGCGGACGGGCGGTGTTTTTATTAATGAATATCATTAAATTGATAGCTAAAAACCGTCCCGTTTTTTGACACTGAAACTGTCATATCTCAATAAGCAAAAGAGAGAACGAATAATGCTTGGTAATTGGATGATAAATAGAATGGTCAGTGTTTCAGTTGACTGTACATACCATCATCATCTGTAATAATGACTACAGCAGTGCTTGGTCCCATAATCACATCATTTTTGAGTGGATGTCTCCACAGTGATTGTAAATGTTTCACTGTCCTCCACAATCATGTCATCAGGTACACTAATTACACACAGAATTGCCGACAGCCGCAGTAGAAGGGATGGTCAGGACTTCATTTGCAAGGGTACTAAAATCACTAGCACCTGAACAATATAAATGTATATCAGTATACCAGTTTATGACATAAAACTAATTAATTTCACAGCTGTGAGAAGAAACCTCAGTAGCTTAGCAACCCTCATGTACCCTAGGGTACATGAATGTCCCTGGCTTCAAAGATTCCGCTTCTGTACATGGGATTTGTGCACTGTGGCGGCGCCTTTCATACACCCACGCACTATGGTACAAGTGTTTAATGTATGTGTTCTGTTGTTTTAGTAATCAACGTAGGGACTACATTACACAAAAAAAATTCATGCATTTATGACCATTGTAAATGGCATATTTAAATTATTGCACAAATGGAAAGAACCTGGTGTTTGAAATCTCTTACATAAGGCCATAGTAATAATATTTCCAGTTTCTCAGTCCCGCCCGCATCTAGTTTCTGCTTGCAGCTATTTTTTTAATTAAATGTAAGTATCACGTGATTTGTGCAGTTCCACCTCGTACTTCAAGACGCATATCTCCAGAACACTATGCACTACCAAAGCAAACATGGATCGCTTCTACTAGAGGCATTGCTGCAGCAATAACCTGAAAATGAAGCCTTTCGGCCATACTACGAGAGAGATATGGGGTGAGTTTGTGGAACTTTTGATCACGCATCATATCTCAGGAACACAGAGAGCTGCAGATTTCTAGCATGGGATTTTATTTGTATTGTGTAAGCTGGAAACATGACCCCAAGGTTAGCTCATTTATGCCATCGCTGGCCATAACATCCCAGGGCTGACATTGCTCTATTCACAGATCCCCACACCAGTGATGCTGCTACTGACTGGGCTAGTCTTGTACTGCCCATCCTACCTCCTTCTGCTAACCTTCCCCAAGCCCAGGAAGGCTGTTGCTGGGAAACCTGAGGAAGAGTAGACCAGCAAGTGACAGGACTGCATGTAGAGACCCTATTCACATAGCTTATATAATGTCACTAGATGTGTGCAGCCACTTCTCTTAGTGTGTATTTAATTCACAACATTCTTATCATTCTGTGGGTGGGTTTTCATTTGCAATGACATGGTTACAATAATTATAAAGCGGTCACTCATGGATACATCACTTCCATTCGGTTTACGGGGAGGGGGGCAAGTTCCCACCTGGAGAATTTTGAATTTTCTTCCACGCATTGAACATTGTCCCTGTTGTCTTAGATTCTGCACATGCGAAAAGTATTGTGATTGTTTTGATTACGAGATAATTCGTAAACAGAATTGCAAATGCTAGTTTGAGCAGACATGGTTATGCACTAGAAGTCAGGCCAGATTTACTTATTAAGTACTTAGCTAGTGAGCAAGGGAATTTTTTTGCAGCTTATGTGTCTTTGAATGAGAAAGCTCTAGCTTAATCGAGGCTAATTGCACTACCATGTGTAAGGTATAGCTGGTGGGCGTTTGCTTTACACCCAGTGTATTTGTGCCCCAAGTAAGTACGTAGATGTAATTCTTCACTTCCTTTATTACATCAATCATATGCACATACTACTGCCTATCAGTCATCCTTTATTCCAAGCACTATTTCTTTATGGAACACTTATCACATAATGCACTCTTAGCACATTCAACCTATTCCTTCAAGTCACACATTACACTCTTGTTCTTATAATTGGGTGCACACATGTAGCTAATTAGCTATAGGTATTTGTGTATCCGTTGCAATAATGCATAAATAATATTGTAACAAACAAAACAAAAAACAATGCCCTACACTATGAGTCACAGGGATATCTATTCCCAGTATACACATATTCCCCCAGTTTAAATGAGCCCATGCTCAAAATTGAATTATCATATCATGATGAAGTTGGATACCTGGTTTAAGTATTTTAAAACTTCGAGTACATGTACATGTATTAATTTAGATCCCACCCTTCAATATGCATAGAACTAACATTGGTCCTTTCAGTTAAGTATCCCAGGGTGTAATTTTCAATGCTTAAACTTATCAAGTATATGACTTTAACAGCGTTAACAACAAAAGAAGTGTAGCTAGTAAAATTTATATTACACGAACAACGTTGCAATTACCTTTGATTCTTGAAAAGATACGTGAACCTACACTGCAATACCACCAGCACAGTATCAGTGATATGACTTTGGTAGGTTAAACACTTTCATCAGTTTTCTTACATAACTGGTGGTGCCATTCCAAACACTTCAGGCCACCCCTGCTGTTGTTAGCCTTCACCTATGGAAGATGGCAGGTATAATAAACCATCACTCTTAATTGGTATTCACTTTGGGTGGAATTAACGTAATTCTCACTGTTGTAAAGAAGTGAAGGAGGTGGTTTCACATTCAGATGCAATTTCATAGCAGCCATTGCATCTTTAGCTGAGTAGTATTGTGCTGATCTGTCACATATCTTGATCTATATACAAGCAATAAGACAATGGTAGTAGCTCAGGGTGCCAGGATACTCCAACCCCAAACTCCCCCCAATTACAAAATCTTGGTAATTATATTACTTTTGTTTTCGAACTCAGTAATTTGGTAAAATGAAACTAACCAGTAGTCTTTGTGGACCACCGGCTGTGAGATAGCACTCCATATAGACTCTCTTGCCTCCTCTGCCAACACAAGATTTGGCAATTGAATATAGAATCATCTAGTCTGTGATGTTGGAAAGAAAGCTTCTCCCCATCCACCTTGAAATTCTTACAGGAATGTGCACTATTCAACAGGTAACTAACTGATGTAAGGTGTGTAGTAGGCTAGTATGCATAAACCAATGTTTCTGTACAACCTGCCTAGCAGGCTCTAGGGCTGTCAGACCACAATCAGAGAATGTAAGACTGATACTTTCAATTAAAGGGGAGCCCCTAGCATCACCTCCTGATGTTCCAGCTACCACATAATTGTTTGTCCGTACCGAGCCTGCTTGAGCTTTGTCATAGTGAATAGCCTCACCCATAGTGAGTTTGGTTTTGTTAAGCTATTAGAGCAGGTAGCCTGCTCCCACCTACAGTGGGTGTGGTTACGTTATGCTATTAACTACACTATTTATTGGAGGGAGAGTTAGGGTGCATACCATCCTATTGTCAGTAAATTAAATGCTTGCTGGCAATAAGCCATTCTAGCTGTGTTTGGGAGGAAAAATTAGGGTGCTTGCCGAAGTTGAGTCTTACGCCCCAACTATGATCACGTTGACAAGAACCACTAGCTATAGCTATTCAATGTCAAAGGAGGATTTTATGCAAGCTTGAAGGCAATTGCCTTCATTCCCACTGCAAGGTGATACTAGAGCTGAGAGAGAGTTGCCTTTGTAAGGTGAAGTGGGTGGGTTAAAACAGAGGACGGTGTACAAGAGATTTAAGGATTGTGGGGTCTTGGTTTTGCCACACTTGTACTAAACAGGCAACAAGACATTGCTGATGCGCATGCATAACTCCACCTCTTCCAATTAACCTGGATTAACCCACAAGGTATTCCCATTACCAACCTTAGTAATTAAGTATGCTTGGCGCTGTCTGATCAAAAGGGATGTGGCTGGTTTGAGACTTATTTCTCTTTTGCGTGTCATAAATCCCACTTACGAAGCTGCAGCGCTCATGTATAGTAACCTGTAGTTGCATGCTATTCAGAGTTCAAGTAGGCAATGAGAGGGCTTATAATTAGCTATTGAATGCCAAAAAATGTACAGCATAAATCTTTTCTTGCAATATGCATGCAATAAATACCATACACACATTAACACCGTATAAAAATAGTTCACCTAATTCAAATAACCCTGCAACTTTAGACAGCAAAATTTTCGAACAGATTTCTGATCAAAGAAACTATAATAGAAGTCTAGTATACAGTAAAATAAAATACTGACATTGAAAACTACAATTCTTCAGAGACTACACAATTTTGTGTCACTTAATTGTATATCACAAACCCAAATAAGAATAGAAGATTAGTTATAGGCCTTAGCAATAATTACGGAGTATTTCGCATACTTTGGTATGCCCAGCACTTCTTGCAATGTCCAGTGCTGTTTGGCGATTCTGCAAAAGTAGTAAATAATATCCTTACTGGAAGATGATAATAATATTATGTAAACCTCTACTTATTTGCAATTGTAATCTAGCCTTGTTTCCAGTCTCCACTCTCAGGTTTTTCAGTCAAAAAGCAACAGCCACTTTTTTACTACATGTGAAAATACTCTGGGAGTGGAGATTGGGAACGAGGATAATGTAGTCCATAACTCAAAGGTAAAATATTCTAACAAGTGCGCATACCAATTTGCTAAAACCATACAGCTGGCTGCATGACATTTCTTATAACATGTGAAGAGTAAAGAGTAAGGTACCGTATTAGGTACTGCCAATCAATCAAAACTATGGCATGAGCAGTTTGTTATTATTATGATAAAAGCTGGGTGGAAATCTGAAACAAGGTGATTCACAAGTTTGAATAGGTCAGTGCGCAAAAGTGTCAATCATCAACAGCTTACCTTGTTTGTAATTTTCACATTGACTTTATGATGAAGCAGTCTAGTGACCACGCCAACATGGCCTTTCCTGGCTGCCCACATTAAGGCGGTCTCCTGGGCCTACAAGTAGGAAAATGTATATATAGCTCCAATGCACGAGGTAGCACAACATGTATGTAGACCCCACAGTAAACACTAAATGAACTACTATGTGACAACCCCCAAAACAACTGATTTATTACCTCATCTTCAGAAATTATTAATCTAAATCTAGAGTATGGGTCTAGAGTATGATTTGTAAACAAACAATACGGCCAAATAATAGTATGGGCCACTGAAGCAGTAACATACATAAATGTATCATACATCGAGTTATGCAAATTCTTGTAAGAGAATTAAAAGTTACAGGGCAAGGGACTTCCGTTTTAATGTTGTAATGTTTCAGCATAGAAACTGTGGTCTAGTGTTTTGATAAGGTACTTAAGTGGAATGGAGAGTGATGTTATTTATAGTAACGGGACTGCAGAGGTTGCCATGGAAAATGTTGAAGCCATCAATGAATATCATAATGTCACATAATTAACATCCACATAGAATTTTCTGACCATGTGCAATTGAGAAAGGGGACAAAGGCTGCTGGAATAATTTTAATAAAGGTGAAAGAGTGATAGTTCTGTTTTGGCACGTTCTGATTGCTAAATGGAAGCGCACTACAAATTGCTGTGTCAGCACTTTCGTTGGAAGCTGTAACATGATGAGACTGTCTAGCCAAGCTGATCCATTCTATAGCTGCATTTAGCGCTTAGACTGACCTGTTGCTGAGCACAACCTTCAGTTGAATGATTTAGGTAAAAAAAACAACACCCGGCTGGTTTTTAGATATGAAATATCAACCTTGTTCAATCAATAGTAGTTGTGTATAAACACATTATTATTTTTTAAGAAGAATCAGTTTTAAGAACAATCTTTTACTAGGATGGTTCAATGTGGACAATACTCTCGCCAACTACAATGTTCAATATCACTGTGCATGTGTGTGTGTGTCATGTGCTGTACAACGGAAGGTGAAGCAGTTTAGTACCGGGTGGGCCAGCCTTTTACATTCGTCAGCTGGTAAAAGAAGCTAGCACCTAGGGTTTGGCTACACTGATTCGACAAAAAACCGGTTACTGCTCATCAGGCTAGGATGACTAGTACCTGGTAGACTGTCAGAAGGTACCATTTTCAAAGACTAGTAGCTAAACTAGTGATCAGCAATACAGGCTTTACTATCTGTAGGCTTACGGGAAGTAAAAACTGTGGCATAGAAACTACCCAAACGCCCTGGATACAGTAGCTTCAATAACACAGTGATCTAGGCCTGGCCTAGCTACATCTGTATACTTTCAACAGGCTGGCAGCATGTCTATAGGTACACACTGAACGGAAGTAATTTACTAGGCTACAGGCAGAGAGCAACAATAACTTAACGTGCTTCGCTATGGCTACACCGATTATCCCAGCAAATTTCTCCTATTCATTCAAAGTAGCAAGCTACACGAGCGCTATAGCAACGAAACGTGTAGCATTCACTAAAAACGATTTTTGAATAGTGAAGCCATGTGAGGGCTACAAGCCAGTTAAACCACCACTTCTATTGCTGTATGGTATAATTGCACTAGTGCATAACCCAATTAGAGCACGAGGGCCCTCGTGCTCTAATTGGGTTACACTCTTGTGCAATATATACCATACAGCCCTAGAAGGGGTGGTTTAACTATAACGTGTATATTCACTAATAGTTATCCTGGGGGCAGCAGTGGCCATTGTGATGTAATGCTGGACATGGGAGCACAAGAAAGTACAAGCAAACAAGCATGTTGACACATCACAGCACAAGTTCTGTTGTATTTCTCCTACTTTTACACCATTACATCATACTGGATAATGGTCCATTGCCTTATAGATATGTAGCTCATGAGGTTACTATGGTAATTACCTGTAATATTTACCTTTGTCTGATGATTAATTTTGCTTCCTTTGCTGAGCAGCAATTCTACGGCTTCTTTATGGCCATTTGCGGCAGCAACCACTAATGGGGTCGCACCAATCTGTGAAACGGACAGAGAAATATATACAGAATGAGTGCACAGTGTATCACTTGTGAAGTCTGGAAATTAAATTCCAGGGTGAAATGTAAGGTGCTAGCTACGTCTCTACGCAGTATGTGTTTATCTGTGGAGATTGTAGTTACAGTAGATTATAAAATGTGTGCAGCTCAAAAGCAAATAAAATGGTAATGTTACAAAGCTATTACAAAGGAGGAGCTGGGAGAGCAAACAAGATTTTTGGGTGAAGACTAGACACATGTAAGGGTTTTTCACTTGCAGTTTTCTGTATATAAAGACCACCATAACTCTCACAGTGGCCTGATGACACAAACATTGGACTGGAGAAAGTTCAGTTGCTGAGGTTGCCAACTGATGAATCCCTCTATAAGCTTTATGGCTGTCTAATCTGCGTAGGGTGAGGCTGAAAATTCTGCATTGAACGTATAGTGTATTAATTAACTAGGATGTAACTGTGTGGTCTAATGTTTTGATAAGGTGTTGTATTGTATCAAGGGAGAAAAGTTTTGCTAATGACCTGCCTGTCTGCTCAAATGTGAAAAACTCTTCGCGGTACATGTGGCTGATGATACATAGCTGATGATAAGCCACATCACGCATGGTTATAAAAAATTTGGTGAACAATAAATTCACACACCACAACTGAGGTACAAAAATCATGAAATATTCTACCTCAAAGCAAACATGGTATTTAAGTCGGATGGAGAAGCAGGGTAGTGGTGCTATTTATTATAACAGGACTACCAGAGGATCCCATGGTTCCAAGAATCGATCACAAATACCGAATGACTGACAATCATGAGTCATAAGTACAGTGGTGTCATACCCGTCATGATAACAGCCTCAGCTCATGGCTGAACTGAACAACCATTCAGTCACGACCTTTCAGTCACATTATGTCCATGGTAACACCAAATGACATTGGAGAGTAAATACCTTTCATGAACACTACAGTACCAGTATGGAGTCACCTTGCAGCATCCCTCAACCTAATTAGCGTTGAGAAAAGTGATTGCAGAGCTTGCTACAAAGGTTTCAATTATACCAAATCCCTAATTTGCTGTCATAAAAAAGGTGTATTTTGGCTCCAAAAATGTACAAACTTAATAAACGACTTATTGGTCAGTAGTACATGTGAACTTTGGGAAAATTCCTTCAGGGAACATCTAGTTATTGCCAAGCGTAGCGAGGCAATAAGTAATAGTTGTAGCATGGCCTCGAGTGCCATATGAGAGATATGGACACAGTTGCCACAGGAAGTCGTTTATTAAGTTTGTACATTTTTGGTTACTAGACCACAGTTTAGCTTTTCTGCATTGAGAGCCCAGTTCTGTCCTAAAGAAGATCGGATCATAGTAGTTGAAACATCAGCATTTGAGACAAAGACATTTGTTGTGAGACACAGTATACGTACACAGAAAGTAGCTGTACCACAAATGTTTGCAAACATTTATATCAGATTTGCAACGTCATTATCATATGGAGAGGCTTGCTAGCGATATGACTTTCTCAAGAAAAGAACAACATCTAAAATAATTATAACAGCAAATTTTCAACGTATGCCACTAAACCTTGTACCAGAGGAGGTTGGAAGAGGCTTTGACATCATTTAAAATCACATGACATAATTGTATTCCGCTGTATTGGTGAATGATAAAATCCCAAATATCTTTGGTATGTGTGTGCGTAAACTAAAGCAGCAGTAGACTGGCTAGCTAGGTTTTACTCTCCAGGATTGTCTGTAGTGCTCTCTAAGTGTGTAAGTTGCAAAACCTTCTTCACTGTGTTTTGCAGTGTATTGTGCTTCTCGGGGGCTGAAAAAGCTACGAAGGTAATGTTGAAAGCCATCCAATATCGGTAAGTCGGTGCATGAAGGCCGTTCCTGGCCATGGTCAGTGCTTTTCTATACAGATTCCTGTCTGAAAGCCTTGCAGTATTGACACACATTATGCCCACTGGGTATGGGTATGATTTGGGTATATACTGGCTGTTTAAAGATGCTAGTAATGGTAGTGGACTAACCGCTAGCATTCTTAGCAAGACTTCTACTGAGAACACTGGGACACAGCGGGACTCCAGCAATTTTCTTGAAGTACCCCACTAGTACTAATATTTCACTGCTTCAAACAGCTCTTGGAGTGCTTTGCTTTGGCAGTAGAGGGACTATAATTTTGTATGGTGATTTCTGTACTTAAGTGACGTCACATGCTTATTTTATGTGCGCACGCTCCTCTAACCTTGTACATAGAAACAATGTGGTCTAGTGTTTTGATAAGGTACTTAAGTGGGATGGTGATAGTAACAGGACTGCAGAGGTTTCCATGGAATTGTTGCAGCCATCAATGAATATCACAATGAAGGAAGGGCTGCAAGTACATACCGTCACTTAATTAGTATGGGTAATCACATGGATTTGAGTGCGATTTGGGAATAATTGCATGAGCAATAGGTAAGGTAATTGCACGAGTGAAGCGAGTGCAATTTTGTCTATTGCAAATGCAATTATTCCCAAATGGTACGAGAATCCATGTGATTCCACGTTAATCACATATCATTACAGTTTCTACAGTTACACCCTTTGTTGAACAAAATAAGTGTGCGATTATGGAAATAATCACACTCTTATCTATAGGGGTAAATGTATTGTTACAAATATATTATGTGATTAGTCACTTAATTCAAATACACATGGAATTTCCTGGCCAGATGTAACTGAGAAAGGGAACAAAAGTTGCTGGAAAATCAAGTTGACATCGTTTACATATACATATGGCCAAAATGTGAGTTTTCATGTTGTAGACCAATCAATTTCCTTTCAAAACAACCCCACAGCTGGAAGATTTGATACAATCATGTGATAGGCCTTGTGGTTATGGAGTTGTATGTTTTCTCTATGGAGAAGTCCATAGAATTACAGTAGGTTTTGGCACAAATGCCCAAGAAACGTATATTGCTGGAACCAAGTTGTGAAGAAAGCAAGTCAACCCCATTCAACCCCTGGGTCATTGGGGAAAAGTAGCAGTGCCTACACAGACATCAATCGACAAACATCAAGCTGCTGCTCATCTAGGTCTGTACTAACTATCTTACATCCATCTACATGCTATTGTGGCCTACCAGTGAGAAAGATTTAGACTTCTGAATGAATTCTACTACCCAACAGAAAAAATGATTGCCTTAGCATGCAAAATTTAGGCCATTCCCGCCCAGTAGGCGAAGTATGTGTGAAAACATGTCATTCTCAACAGACTCATGCATGGCATGTTAAATACCCCAGTATGCGACAACCTGAACTCCACACATACTTCACTTAGGCAGGAATGGCCTATCATCTTCAAATTTGCATACTAAGGCAATCATTCTTAAGAATTATCCTTTAGAAATGTAGTTATCTATAGAGGGGAATCCCCCTTATTGTACCAGTGGAGATCAAGGCACTTAAGTAGCTACAGACTATATTCAGTTCTTACAGCAAATGCTGTCATTGGCCTTGGTAGTATGTTCGGTGTTCCAGTACTAATTATGTTTCTATGACCATGTGGTCTCCACTCCATGGAGTGTTCCAACAATATTGTGTAGGCAGTGCAAAAGTTCATGTTCATACTTGCCAATTTTCTACTCACATACCAAACTGTTTGTATGCACGTTTTAATAAAATGTGTTGTCATTCCCCACTCACAGACCGGCTCACATATTTTATTTGTATAACGGTTATTTTCCCAGATTCTCACACTCTGTCAGCTCAGCCCTCCTCCTGTATTGTGTGTACAGCCCCTAGTAGTTAGTGAATTGTAACTTCCACTTGTCATAGGTATAGATATGGGGCCATATTGCCAACATGATATACATGGGCTGCGGCTGCTCCTGGGTTAAGAACCACTAGCTCTGGCAGTGTCTAAGGCCTACACTTGCACTAACTATTGGTGAAGGTGAAAATGGAGCAGTTCCATGTTCCACCAGTGTACTGCCAAGTTGATTGCTAAGGACTTTTACATGTCATGCATGATACAACTGTACAAGTGCAGTGTAATCTCATAAACTAATTTCACCCTCCAGTACAACTCTACCGCATCCTAGGATATACTGTATAGCGGGAAAATTTGGCGAGGACTTTAATTTCGCCGTTTGGCGAATCGTAAAAAAATCACCAAATTAAATTCTCGCCAATAATAAAACCTGATGTAATGCATACCACCCACGTGTGTATATTATCTACGATACACGTACGTCTGAAGCGGTACTATAATCATGGCGCTGTATAAGTATTTCGAGAGAGGACCTGTACTTCCCACTCTACGGACGTGTGGTGAACAAGCAAACACGGAGGCTCTTGGAGAGTCATTGAGAGAGCTGACCGGAAATAAAGCTGTCACACCTCGAGGCAAGTACAATAGCTACACGTAGAAAGGGAACGGGTAGGGAAGTACGCCGCTGAGAATGGTTCGACTAAGACGGCTAGGTACTTCTCGAAGCTTCTAGATAACCGAATCATCAGCGAGAAGGATTACGCACGTCGTTGCTTTCGGTAAAGCACAACTATTATGTCATAAGCTTACGACGGTTGAAATCGGCAAATTTAAATTTCACCAATATTAAAACTTTAATACTTGCTAAATTTTGCCGCTATACGGTACACACATTCTCATTAAGGCTGACCCCTCGATGATTACAGGTACTTTAGTAGTTGCAATAGCCTTGCGTTTAATACCAAACTTTCACCAGACAGCCGGCCACCGTAATGTACTCTGTGTGATGCTGTCACTGCTCCCTACATCAAATGTAGTGTGCTTTATTGTGTTTGTCTGTGCAGTTTCCATGGAAGTAATCACTGGAATATTGAGAATTGGGTTTGAGCACAGTGTTTGTCCATTACTCAGTATAGTTTGCTCCACCCCTAAGATAGTTGTGAATTACACTCCCTCCAGTCTGTTTGAGCATTTCTAATTAGCTCCTGAAAGCTGAAGTGCATATTTTGATGTCCATGTAAATGTAATTCACTGCGAGGCCCTAATTGCCTTCCTTATAAAATCCCCCACTTAACTAAAGTGTTCTAAAGTGCTTTCCACTTATCTCTACTGCCTCTTCCTACAAACCACTACCTTTCCCTTGTGTACATGTAAACACTACGTAGCCCACCACTAACACACTGATTACATGTAGCGTTAGCCTTTCCCTTGTGTACATGTAAACACTACGTAGCCCACCACTAACAAACTGATTACATGTTGTGTTAGCCTCGTTCTCAGGCTCTTGCAGTAGACAGCTTGGTATCCACTATTTGTTGGGAGAATTCACAGAAAAAGGTCAAAAATGTATCCATGAATGATCTTAAGTACAGAGGCAGTATACGTGCCTGGGATTGCGACGTGTGTAAAAACTTTGCATATGAGAAGATAGTTGAAAAGAGTGACTAGAGTCTTGTTCAAGCTCCTCTAAGATCATTCTGGCGAAAAGAAAAAGCTAAAAGCCATGGTCAGCATGGGGCTTAGCAAACTTTGAAAGCTAATTAGCTAGTAGGTTAGAAGGACCAATATTCATTGTGGAGAGGCTGTTCCCACATAATACAGAAAAAGCAATTTCATTTGTAATTACATCTGTTTGCATACTGGATATTAAGGTGGTGGGCAAGCAATGTGATGCATACCACTCACATAACCACACCCACTACAATCTCAGTGCAAACGCTTTCAGGATGCCTCAAAATCTGGTAAGCAAATACAGCAGACTTACTCTTTGCATGCAAATAGCAATATCTGACCTTAAAATGATCCTTTAATCCTTTATGGGATGAGTTTAGCCGCATACTACGAACACTTCATGTAGCCCACTTGAGATTGGTGTTAACATTATTTTGAGAAAGAATGGTAAGTATTGCTTGCATGCAATAGAACTGAGACTTCCTGAAAATTTGTTAAATTCCACCACTACTGTCTTGCTTGTTTGCTGCTCCAGAAGATTCAGGTTTGTTACATATGTAACACGTAGCATGCAGTACTTGAATGCCAAGTCTGGTTACCATTTATGTCAGGACTTGTAAAGAGTGGCGTAGCCAGACTAGATTATTTGCCGGGGCACAAGTGAGGACGGGCTGCAAAGCAATATTGCGGCTTCCAGCACAAAGTGCAGAAAAATTCTTAATGCTACACATTTCTAATATTCAGTAAGTGCTCTCATTGCCATTTGATTTGAGATCTAAATAACAACTACAGCTTCCCATGTGTTCCCAGGGCACTACAGCTTGTTTGGTGGTGTTTACGACACACAATATGGACTCGTGCAGTCTTAAACCTGCCACACCCCTTTCGATCGTACGCTGACTTCCCCGGGCACAGCACTCGATTGCCCAGTCCGATGTCCGGGCAGGCCCAGGTGTGGCTATGCCACTGATTGTAAGGTAACTTGCTGCCACCATAAACATGATAAAATGCAATGAGTTAAGTACAGTGAGATAGAGCATGCAACTAATCAGCAGAGGGTCTGATTCACGTGCAACTTTTACCAATAGATTCTATGTGTACAGACACTTCAACAACATTTGTCATGTAATCATAGCATGTAGTTATAGTACATGGCAGTGTATTGAAAACATGCTTATTCTCCACAGACTGATGCATGGCATGTTAACTCATTGCATGCTATAATTACATCACACGCGTGATGCGTCCTCGCGAACTTTCCAGCTGAAAATGGCGTACTAATAAAACACGTATAGTGCTAGGCGTTTTTTTTACTTACCAGGTGAAGGAGACAATGGATTCTTTGCTGATTTAGTTTGAAGACTATCTGCTACAGCCATCCAAGGCAAAAAGGAAGCCAGATTGGAACGATGCAGGCTGTTCAGGATCGATTTCTCGGTACACGGTAAGTTTCGATACGGCACTACTGTAAACGCAGTTTTCGTGCCATGGTAGTGAAGGATGATGATCCTACTTAGTGTCTAACTCACTGTCCAGAAGCAAGATCCTCATAATTGCCACTGAGGGTGACTGCAGAGCCCGATTAACTGTGTAGTACTTGTAGCTATACGTAACTAGTTATCGTATATCAATTTCTGTTTGCCGTGTACATCCGTTATTTTATAAATTTGTTGCCTACGTTCGGTACAGTTACATCATAAGGGTGTGGCTATGCCTTTGTGGAATGGTAATGGGGAGTTTCCCTTCACGTAGAGCTGCTGATTAGCGTGCATGTACTATGAGCCTATATATAGGTGCTTTGCATAGACTAATTGGAACGCGTGCGCCTATATATAGGCGCGCCGCGTGCAATGAGTTAAATAACCCAGTATTCAACAATGCCATCACCGGCTAGTAAAGGAGTATGTACATCATGTTAGCAATATAGCCCCATATCTATACCTAGGACAAGTGGAATTTACAACTCTATTCCAGCCATAGACCAATTCTAAGCCAGTTAGTGACCATCATGAGACGTTCCTTGGTTTCAAAATGCCACAGAGACTCATATTCATTCACTAACCATTACTTAGCGAGCTTGAGTGAGAGCATTGATGCCATAATGTGGTATAAAATCGCTTTCCAAAATAGGTATAACCTACCACATAATCTACCAGGCATACGTATCTACTATCTCATTACACCCCAGTGTACTCTCTAGCCGAGGCAGTTCTGTTCTCGAGATTTCCAGCTCTTTCTTATTGTCAGCGTTGTCCACAATTTTAATTCGCAATGGTTACGCCAACACAATCGCGATGCAGCTCGCCATCAAGTTTTAAAGCAGCAGACCTGTGAAAAGTTGGGATGGCTATAAACACATTTGCAGCATTTGGTGATCTGAGGCCTTCGCTGCTTGGAGCCAAGGTAAGCCAAACATGGCTGTAAAATTGGGCCGGAAGTAATGTGTGTTTCTGCAGTTGTAGCTCCATAACAAAGTACGCTAGAATCATGAGACTAGCACCATTTGAAGGGCTAAAAGGTACCGATTCTAGCAATTACAGTTTGTGGGATGATACCCCCACAAGTGTTGGAGCTATGGCATTATTTGGAAATACTACTTAAATTGCAGGAGTTTAACCACGTATCTACATGTAAGGGAACTAGTATTGCACTAGATGAAGGTACTGTACCTGCTGCTTCTAAACTTGTACTTTACAGCCATCCTAACTTTTCACAAATTGTGGCTCTTTGCAGAGCCATGACATGCCTTGAGTGTGGGGTATGTGCTCTTGGAACACCTCTAGTTTTAACTGCATTCTGCTCATTTTGCTCTTAGCTTTACCTCCATAGCCAACTACTGAACAGGAGTGTATTCATCTTGAACTAAAGCCAAGTGGGGCTGAAACTCTAGAGCACTCTCAATTCTGAGGATTGTGACTGTTTGGTTTAGCAGCTGCATCAGGTCCTCGAAACACTGCCCATTTGATTTCTGGGTGATTCTTTAAGTCCTATTATAGGGACATAGCATACAATCACCCTTACTGTCCCTTATAATAGTTATTATTGCACCATGACCTAAACCTGGTTTGACAAATGGTATAATGTTCACCTTGTTTTGCTGATTTACTTTAGCCCCTGCCCCGAGCAGCAACTCCACACTTTCAACACGACCTGCCTTAGAGGCCCAGTAGAGCGCTGTCTCACCACTCTGTAGGGAAAAACAACAGTACAATGAGAGCTTCTGTGCTTAAGGTGGAGGGATACAGTTTGATGACCTCAAGCACTTAAATTATAAATGTACACTATCCTGCTAAGATATTGAAGTCGATATGACATAATGGGTGCTTAAAATAAGCACTAAATGGAGAAAATACATGAAAATGTGTGTAAAAAGCATGTTCTTATGTTTTTGTACAAGAAAACCAAAAGCACATATTCTCTTATATTTTCTTCATTTAGAGCTCAGTTTCACACCCCATTACATCATAATGGTAATACGTGCCTCACAGCCACCAACTCTTTAACTAAATTTCGGCTGCAGGGTGCAGCTGTTGTCATAGTCAGGAAAGTAGCTAAAATGACCACAAACCATGGGAAACTTGGAAAATTTGGGATTTCCCCTCTCAGTATCGCCACTGTGAACAGGATTATAGAAACAATGTATGCGTTGGAAGGAGCCCTGATGGCCCTGCAGCTGCAGAAGTTTTATGGCTATGATTTTTTGCTATGATTTTTTGCTCCAAGTTGTTGTTTTTGCTGCTACTGAAAAATGACAAGTCTTTACTGGCATGCATCTCTGGATCCAAGTAATCTACACATGAAGACTGGGCTTTTTGCATTCTGCAAAGCTGTTTCAGTATAACTAACTAGCATTGGTCTGGTGTTGTAGTGTTGTTGCATGCCCGAGTTGCATATTAGATTGTCTTCTAGCCCATTATTTGAATTCTTATCAACCCTATCTGGTGCTACTGGAGCTATTACATTATCACTTATTACATTATCACTCAGATATAATGCAGAACCATCTGTTATGCAACTATATCTGAAAGATCTTGGAGATGGCAGACTTTGCTCCAAGTTGGGTAAAAATTTGAAGTTACCTTACTCTGACAGAAATGAGCCAAAGCAAGCAGCTACCCCACCGCTATGTAGAATTTAAACACTTGTAATTCCTGCTGTTTTTTACTCAACCTACCCTGATTATCAGCCTACAGAGGTTTTTTTTCTGTGCTAGCTATTGTTTTCTCGAGATATAGACCCTCGGTAGTACATCCGGTTTTGGTTAGTAATTTTTTATGTTAATTAACATTTGATAGCACTTCTCGTATTTCGACGGCTGCGAGTTACCTGTTTAGCGTTCAATTTTTACACCCTATTACATCATAGTGGTAGTATGTGTCTCACAGCCACAACCCTTTAACTATATTTTGGCTGCAGGGTTATATAGCAAGGCAGGGTGACCATCACAACCACTGCAGTATAGTTTAGAAAGTTTCTTAGGGATCGACTGATGGATACCTTTTTTGAATAGCTAGTGGAATACTGGAAATATACCCCTATAATTCCATATTTATGCATTTAGTGAAGTACAGTGGGATACATATCTGTAAATTTCTCCTTCATGTCACTAGCTATGCTTCCGTCAGTCTCTAATAAACATACAAACATAAAATCTCCCACAATTACAATGAGGTAGCTATTATAATACAATGGGTAGCTAATTAATACAGAATCACACTTATGGAGATGCTGGACTCTGTCCGGTAGAGTGAGTGGTTGCTTAGCCTCGTTCCCAGGCCACTCCCCCCCACCCCCCCCCCCCAAAGAGTGGCCTGATTTCCACTGTTTGTGCATGCGCGAAATACCCTATGAAATCATGGGGTATCGTACTACGTACGGATATTGCCGGTTTATTATTCGGTTACGTATCCGTTTATGTATCCATGTCACAAAAGTGAAAAATGAAGACAGTAAGCTTTTGAGCTGGTAATGACGGCTTTTTCACTATGTAGGTACCTAGAAAGTGACTATTAGCTCGAGTCTTCCATCCAGTTTGCCTCTGAAAGTACCAAAAGGTCCGATCTGGAATTGAAAATCGAGCAGCTTACAGCTACTGCCAGGAGAGAGGCGCTTCCAAATTTTTGCGGTAAGACAGCTACCAAAGTTTTAGCGGATAGAAAATTACAGGTCTATTTTCTATTCTTAACTAGTTACATAGCCGTTTCAGCTGTAGAAACTCGGAACCAGTGATTTATTCCCAGTTTCTAGTTTTTCCGCTTACTATATCCGTGTACTGCCTCCGTACTACTCGTTGCCATGTGACTGAGTTCGCTTACGGATGCGTTTACTGATCGTTTTCCGTAATTTCTTGCGCATGCGCAAGCGGTGGATACGAACGAGGCTAGTGGTTGCTCTGCTACAATACCACTTTTTGCATTTTTGAAAGCCTTAGAATCTATCACAGACCAAGTATGTTACACTGATACAAGCTTACAAATTATGGGCACTGAACTACGATCCTACATTCAGTGTTTGTCCAATAGCAGCGGAATACTAAATCACCATGAGAAGGGTGCTCATCTATAGCACCGCTAAACTTAGTCTATTAGAGTAAGGCTGTACTAAACTCTGTGATCTCTTTATACAGTGATGTGTGCAATAGACTGAGACCCAAATATTAATGAATTTGGTGAATTAGGTATCATTTCCCATTTCCTCTGTAGGTACTACATACATGTATGAACTAAAGAATGTACCTCATACTGAAGTTCTGTGCTAGCACCAGCTCTGAGAAGTTGTTGAACAACTTTGGTGTGGCCCTTGTCTGCAGCCATAGATAGTGCGGTTGATCCATTCTAATAATGAGAAAACAATATAAAATTTTGTAGGAAAGGACTAATTCTTTAGTATCTATAGCTACACAAAATGCCCACACTGGATGTCATGATGTAATTGTGATTCTAATTTAATGCACCATATAGGGGGAAATCTTTACCAAGGGAAAAATTTCGCCAATTTGGCCAGTTGGTTCAAGCGGCAAAATTTTAACGGCCGAACATGTTGTCAGTTAAAATTTTGATTGGGAAAAAAATTTGACCAACAAAGTTTAATGTGAAAGTCAGGAGGGCATGAACAAGTTGTCAAGTACCGTCAACCATGGCTTTGTTACATTATACGCATCACAGAGAGCTCCCTGATGCTCATACTCACACTCACTCACATGCGCATTGCTTGATCGTGCCGTCCATATTTAGCACTCATATCTCTACTTACACATAGGCTACACAACCACTACTAACCTGGGAGATACAGTAAGCCTTCCTTAGTAAAACTGTGTGGTAGACATGGTTAGATCTCTGATTGTTCTTGCATCACAAATTCGAAGACAGCATCCACATATGAGACACCATTTTCTATACGTACTTTGTAGAATTTAATTTCGCCCAATCACGTTTGCACAAAAATCTGGTGAAATTTTCCCGCAATACTACACTGTTGTCTTTAGCAAAAAAAATTCCCCAGTGAAACATTTCCGTTATATGGTATAAGAACCTTTTACTTGCACAACCCCCACGTTTCCAGAAGTGACTCCATAAATTTGGTATGTCAATAACTCCACAAATCTATGCAATTTATACTACTGCATGCAAAAGGAGACTGGCTATATGACTGATACAAATGCTAGATGGGTAGGGAGAACTGGCATGACATCAAAAAGCTTATTAATCCACCATTACCGATCATGGAAGGGGGTCATTAATGTGGGGCCCCTACAAAGCACATGGTCAAAATCACATCTCTGGCAGTTATGTGGATGCTCTCTTTGAACTTGTGGTGTAAAGTCGCAAAGTCTACCATACAGTTTTACCAAGGAAGGCTTACTACAGTTGCCTGGTTAGAAGACTTTCTGTAGCCTCTATATAAGTAGAGATACGAGTGCTATTAACAAATGGCACAATCAAGCTATGAAAACGTGAGTTTTGAGCAGTACAGCTCATTTCTCCACACTCCCGTAGTAACCACGGCTGATCCACAATCAAGCTATGAAAACGTGAGTTTTGAGCGAAAGGCTGACTTGCAATCCATCGCACCCTGCCCAGGTTGTGATTCAATACATCTACAGCTCTGCTCACCTGCTTTAGGATGGTGTATCTATGAGACAAATGATATCTATTGAGGCCCTAATAACTATAACTACAGTTTAGCATGCATTAACAAATTACTCATGGCAAGTATGTCCTCAACAACACTACACAGGCCACTGTCTCTGGCTTCCAAGGAGTTAATTAAATATTCAGGACTCAGGCACTCACCATTTCAAAACACAGTCACAGGTTTAGCTATGAGATAGGCGGCTTAACCAAGGGATTCATTGAGTCCGTTCAATCAGTACACCCTGTCTCTTTCACAAGATATACCCATTGTGTTAACAATGACCTAGCCACAGGATTAGTGAACCATGACAGAATCTCAAATATGTGAGAAAGGACACCAACCTAAAGGCCAATCCTTAAAACATCTTTGGCACCATAGTTCTACTGCACGTAATGAGGGTAATTGCACTGCCAAGCGAAAAGTTTAATGGACCTGTATCCATGCAACTGCCAGAGACACTATTATGAACACATGCATTGTAGGGGGCCCATAAACACCCATGTAAAGTATGACGGTAGCTACTTACAGAAGCTGCTGGTAGCTACTTACTTAGAGAATTCTACCCTCACAAAACAACCGTGGAGCTTTAGGATGGTGTACGTATCTATGAGAAAAATGATATCTATTGAGGCCCTAATAGCTATGATTACAGTTTAGCATGCATCAATAAATACTCTATGTCCTCAACAACACTACACAGGCCACTGTATCTGGCTTCCAAAGAGTTAATTAAATATTCAGGACTCAGGCACTCACAATTTCAAATCCTAGTCACAGGTTTGGCTATATATGTATCTTCATGAGATAGGTGGCATATTCAAGGGATTTATGGAATCCGTTTAATCAGCACACCCTGTCTCTTTCACAAGTTATACTCTATTTTGTAAACAGTGAGCTGGCCACAGGATTAGTGAGCCATGGCACAATCTCAAATACGTGAGAAAGTATACCAACCTACAGGTCAATCCTCAAAATGTCTGATGTTGGTAATCACACTGCCAAGTGTAAAGTATAACGGGCCTGTACCCATGCAACTGCCACAGACGTTATTATGAACACATGCCTTGTAGGGAGCCAATAAGCACCAATATAAAGTACGATGGTTTTGAATTGGTTTTAGCTACTTACAGAAACTGACAGCATAGAAGCCTGAAATACATTTTCTTATTTGCCACACAAGGATCACATGATATAAATTTTGATCCTCTCTGATCACGCTTTCACACCAAAACATTATAATACACTCCCTTCTTATCGCTACACTTGGCAGTGAATTTACCTATTAGTGTAATTGCATGCCAGTTCACTTGCCAACATAAAAGTTACTAAACAATGATTCTGTATGGAGTGCTTTTCATGTGGCTTATATTACCTGATGTTTCATGTTACTATGGCTACCAGTCAATTTCAAACCAATTACTATAGCATGTGTTTCATGCATCCGTTATTAATTAACAAAATCATTGTATATCCCAGACAGGACAGCATTCGCCCTTCTTACTTGTACATGCAGCAACAGCAGTAGAAGTGAGGACCATGGCAATTTATTGTTTTCAAGAATCTGCCAATGACTCCCATAACTAGTGCTAATGGGATGTAGAGGGACCTCAACATACTCCAGGTAGCATGGTCAATATCTACATTCAAGGTTCATTAGTATAGCAAACTGGCACTAGGGAGATTAAAATTTTCTGTCAGGAAGCACTGTTATTGCGTACTTCAACAACCAATTAAGGCTACTTAACTACTAACGTTAGACTTTCCTTGCTTCAGCTATACTGTGCTGAACGTGGCAATCGCGACACATGTACATGTATATTTCCAGGTGTTTAAGAACGCATCATTAATATAATGATAACCATTACAGTAAAGAAATTCACACTACTCTATATAGTGATGCATGAAATCATTATAACGGGCAGAGCTGTGATGTAAAGAACGCTAAGTAACCTTTGTACTCACATCTGTGATGTTGAAACATTCATGGCTGCAGCTACAGTGCAACTTGGCAGTAGCACGATCGTGACCAAAGTTTAAGTGTAGTCCATTTTAATAAAACTGAAAGTTTCCCTGGAAGCAATCACTGGAGCCATTGAGAGCTGAGTTTGAGCACAGTGTAGTTGGATCTATGGTATAGTTTGTTTCACCCCAGTGATAGTTATGAATTGTACTTCCTCTAGTCTATGCAACAGTTTGAGCATTAGTAATTAGCTCTCATACTTTAATGTACATGTAAGTCACTGTGAGGCCCTCCCTAATTGCCTTCCTTGACTCCCACTTAACTAAAGTGCTTTCCACTTATATCTCAAGTGCTTACATGTACATGTAAACATTATGTAGCCTATCACCACAAACTAATTACATTTTGTGCTAGCCTCATTCCCAGGCTCGTGCAGGGGAGGAGTAGAGAGCCTAGAATCCTATGTACATGTGTAAACAAAAGAATTTACTGGGTCTCTGTAAATGATCTTAAGTGCAGAGGCAGTATACATGAATGGTAGGTAGAATTAGACATTTTGTAAATGGAATAGCTTCCTAACCAGTTTAAATTAGCAAAAGGTTATGGCAGCTATCTTACCACAAAAATTTGTATTCAGATTCATAACCAAATGTGATATCATTATAATAGGAGATGCTCGTTAGGCATGTATGATGATTGCTTGGAGGCGGACTATTGAGAGTGAACACTGGAGAGTTCCGGAAATTATTAAAGCCAGTGCTAAAAAGAATTTAAGATTGACAGGTTATATTTTGAATAGGTGGTGCCATTTCCAGCAAAGATTATACCCTTGTAAGGATAATCCATCTTCACTGGCAAACTTTGAAAATTGCTACCTTGTTTGAAAGTGACTCTCAATTGTCCGTCACTGTAGTCTAAATCAATCTCAGCTCAGGGGCACTGTGTAGAAAAGTAGTCGACAATGTAGTGCCTACACTATTATTGCTGCTCACTGTCACGAAATAAATATTCGATAGCAGAATGGATGGAATGAAAAGGGTGGCTTAGTAACCACTGCTTGTACAAGTGTGGCTCCCAAGCATTTCTGACAATACATGTTTTCAGCTATTGGCAGATCACAGACTGCTCTAGCTCTCTGGACTAGAAGTTCAGAGTCATCACCTACTATGTCAAGCCACTGACTACAATTTTTCTCACCAAAAATCACTGAAGTCTATGCTGTCACTAGGCCACTATGACTCTCTAAGAATTCTTTATTGTATTAATGAGGGGCTGACAAAAGCAACAGAATGGCAGCTGTTTAGGCCAAGATTTGAGTGCTACTGGACCCACAAGTCCTAAATGCCAACCACTTCCCTCACTTCCTCACGAATACAGTAAGGAATCCTTAGAGTCATAGTGGCCTAGTGACAGCATTGACCTTGGAGTTTTTGGTGATACCTTTTGATGAGGAAAATTGTACCCCGTGGCTTGATATTTCTGAGTTCTATCTCATGTCCTTAGGGGATTACATACAAGCTTTTTTTTCAGTGAGTACTCAATTAGCTACAGGCAATAAATGGTAAAAAACGTATGGCAATAGGACCATAGCGTAAGTGATCACTTACCGTGCAGTACTTATTGTCAAGCATTAAAAACGTTTTTTGCTTGCGACATTCTTACAAGGTTTCTTAGTATAAGTTGATGTGAGACAAAGCAAAAATCACTTTTTAGCAACTAGTACATTTACCTGTATACCATTGCACAATAACTGCTACAGCCAAAGGTATTGGTACCATGCATGGCGCGCAATAATATGTGTCCATGCATGATAATAAATGGGCTCCACCTTACCATTCGCACCAAAAATATCCAGCTGTCAGTGTTGGCCCCACCCACCTAACAGTGATAAGGCAGGAACTATCAGGTGGGCATGCCTGTATCTCCTTAAACATCCACCAGAAATGTAGAATAAAGTGTATGTGCATCTACAACAATAGAAGAGGGTGCATGCTGGAAAAACAGTCTCCCCCCTTGTCTTTTTGGTCTAACAGTCGCACGAAAATACTATTTGATATAGACAGCCAGGAAATAATGTAATCAATACGATGTCACATTCATCTGTAGTGCTCTAAAGGTATATAAACATAACTCATCGCAAGCCGTGAGCCACTATAATCTATTGCTCCATATTGTAAGACAGAAAAGCATAACATGTGTGATACAAATGCTTAATTGAAGCTTTGAATACTGTTCACACCCACCATACATGCATACCATACTGTAACATGTACGGCGGGTATGCCATTGCATTTCCCTAAAATGGCTTCCCTAGCTCAAAATATTTTAGCTCCCAGAAGATCAACTGTTAACAGGTGTACCAATGGCAAGCATTTATTGAATGTCGGAAATTAAACTGCATATACAAAAATGGTTATTTGAAGGCTACATATTTTGTGGGGGTCTAAATATAATGTGACAGGTATTATATGCGGTATTGTGTGTTCACATTCATACATTCCAGTAAAGAAACATAATGTTATTCCAATGAACTTTCTAATCAAAGACTCAGGGCTCAGGGCTCAGTAATGTTTGACTGCATGTTGCAATATCTCATGAAAGTCGCCCTCCTCATTAGTAATCAGCCATGACTGTTGATACATGTAGAATTGTTCTAATGAACAGAACAGTTGTCTCTATTGAGTTCTAGTCAGTACTGAACATGTGTACATGTGCATAATTTACGTAATAGCCATTCCTGATAATTGGGGTGAGCCTGAGCGAGCCCCACACTAGTCATGTCAGCGGTACATTTTCTCTGAATGTATGTATGTATGTATGTATATATTAAATATTGTACGTACGTCATGCCGCATATTCGATGTTCACATATTTTAACGCTTTGCAATCTAATTTTGCAATTCCAATTTCTCGCGCTCTCACTTAGCAGTTGAATTTCTCGCGTTTCCACTACACATACGTACAAAACAAGTGGCAAAACCACTGGTTTTTCCTCGGCTATGGATGCTATAAAAGCGCAAACTAATTCCTCAAACTGAATCATGCAGTGCAGAGAGAGAATAGGCTACGCCATAGAAGAGAACGACAGAGGGCCTAGCATGCCGTGCTTCCTAAAATCCGGAACAGAGAGAAGAAAGGTTGCGGAAGCGGAGAATAAGGGATAGGACTAGGCACGCTGCTCAGACTGCCGAAAGAAGAGGGGCAGACCTGCAACAAAGAAGGCGCAGACTGGCAGTTGAGACTGACGAGGTAAGGTAGGCTAGGCTGCAGCGAATGACTGACAGACTTGCCGATGAGACTGCTGAGGAGAGAGAAGCCAGGCTGCGGAAAATGACTGCTTCCAACCATGCGAGATTGGCTGCTGAGACTGCTGAGGAGAGCGAGGCCAGGCTACAGTCTGACAGAGTACTAGTGAGGCACATACAACAACAGGTCATGCAGGCACAGCTCCCATTGTTTCAACAATCTTCTATCCGAACTAAGATGTTTAAATTTCATGCACACCACATGGCTACGCTGGACGCGCTGAGATGTACATGAGATTCCCTGGTCTCGAGATTCACTCACAGTCTACTGAGTGTCTGCAATGTAGCCGGGACGAGCATACACTTACGTTATACTCCTCAACCAACAACATGGATCCTGCCCCTGTACCACCTCTTCAAGCTAGCACATGTATTGCATTCTAGATGAAGTTACAGTGGCATTGAAGTATCAATTTTGGATTAATTAGTTTTACGTGTTGATCATTCCATGGGAGGGTGTGAATTGACATATCAATGTTGTGTCTATTAGTATGACATCAACATTTCCACTGCAGGGTTTAATACAGAGAGCGTGCCTACCTCATGTACACAGAGGACTCCTCAAAGAACAATCAAGGCGGACTCAAAGGGTGCAAGCTCAAGACCAAGGAAGTTGTTCACCACAAAAACACCACCTTCCTTCTAGGTACCCAGTGCGGCTCTTCAGGATCTACAACAGCCTATGCCCTAAAGATCGTCCAGAAAATGCTTTCTACCTCCAGCCACTAAGAAAACCAAACCAAGATTGCTGGTTTGCAGCCAAACCTTTAGGCCATAACCCTCTTGACAGCATGGTGAAGGAAATGTGCAAGGCTGCTGGAATCACGGGATACAAAACAAACCACTCACTCCGTGCAACCACAGCAACAAGGTTGTTTCAGGCAGGAGTTGATGAATAGCTCATCATGGAGCGCACAGGACACCGGAGCTTGGATGGAGTTCGTAGTTACAAGCGAACCAGTCAAGAGCAGCGACAGGCATTGTCTGACATTGTCAACCTCACCACTCATCCAAAAAAGCTGAAAATGATAAGCCCTCACAATCCTGAAGCAGCAACATGCAGTCAGAACACGCAGCAAATGGGTTTAGCACCAGCACAGATATCACTACAGAGTTGCAACAACATTACGTTCAATATTACTTATGGCAGTGTCTGACTTCGAACTAAACTGCATTCATATTAACACCATTCATGCTTATTCCGAATAGCTGTATTCTATCAGTATCTGTTATATAGAGTCACCTACCAGCTAGCAGTTGCAGGGGTAATAAGTGAGATCACAGGGTAATAAGTGAAACCACAGGGTAATAAGTAATTTAAAACCACATAAGTGAGCAATCAGATTACAGTATTTCACTGAAGTATAGTATAAGTGATAATTACCTTTGCATTCAAGTAATAGAAAGTCACACTCAAGACCATAATATGGAGGAGGGGAGAGAGTCACACACCAATCCAAGGTCACCACAATTGGCAAATAATGGCACTTAATGGCAATACGAAGCACTTGCAAAATGTTGCACTTAACTAGAGTGCTTTCACTTATCCAAGTGCCTCATCCTCAGTGTGTACAAACAATTACATGTACGTACATGTAAACACTACGTAACCCATCACCATACATCAATTACATGTTGTACTAGCCTCATTCTCAGGCTCTTGCAGGGGAGGAGTAGAGAGCCCGTGATTCACTATTTATAAGCGTTTATTATTATGGGGCCCCTACAAAGCACGTGGTCAAGATGGTGTTACATGCATGCCGTCTTCAAACTTAAAGCGAGATCTGGGCAAGTTTACCACAACTTGGCTTACTACAGCTCCCAGGTTAGTAGAGTTTGTGTAGCCTCTGTATAAGTAGAGATATCAGCGCTATTAACGGACGGCGCTCAGCTTTCACCGTCAAAAATCCTGCCAGTGATTACATTATAGCTCTTTGGTTTCAAACAAGCAAGTGTGAAAAAAGGATTAATTGTGGTGTTTGAGTAACCTACTCTACCACAAAATTGTTAAAGCAGAAGTAATAGAACGGATATGGAGCGAGGAGCTTGGGATGCTCTAGCTGTGATGATGCTTCTTTGATGCTGGAATGAGGCCAGTACAATGTAAGTAAGCACACCAACATAACTTTGCAGTAGGCTTGCCCACATGCTCAAAACTTTGCCTACTATACTTTTGATATTTCCACCAAACCTGCCCCACTATGGACTCAAGTGAAGAAACATCACGTCATTTGAATTTCCTAATCAAAGACTCAGGGCTCATGAACTGTATGTTGTAATACCTCATGTCACCCTACTAATTAGTAATCAGCCATGACTGTTGATACATGTAGAATTGTTCTAATGCACAGAAAAGTGGTCTCTATTGAGTTCTAATCACTACTGCACAGCTGTGTAAAATATAATATCCATTCGCTTATAATTACTGTGAATAATTTGAGTATTAGAACCAGGCAACAATGTATGGCAGTCTGTTATACTTCATTGCAGGTCAAAGGTTAAGTGTTAATCCTCTTTGTACTCAAATACTAGAAAGTCACCCAAGAGTTCATAATAATTAAGGGGAGAGTGTCACATAAATTTAAAAATCCTTTGAAAATATTCTCACAAAGGTCACCACAATTGGAAATTAGTAATATAGTGCTAGCAAAGTGTTGCAAAACATACTTGCATGTAGCATGTGTCAAAATCCTCTAAGACAGTTCTAGCAGCAAGAATACCCAGAGGGCGACCTAGGTTAGCTTATATGCCTTAGTCTAGCTCGCTAGACCCTCCCTTTCCCTCATAAAAAATAAGAGAAAGGTAAAGGAGGAGAGGGAGGGTGTAGCAGAACTTGCACAAAATTAGATTCAAATTGATCAATCAGCTTTCACTGTAAAAAATCCTGCCAGTGATTACATCATTGCTCTGTGGTTTCACATGAGCATGAGTGAAAAAAAAGATTAATTGTGGCATTTAAGTAAGCTACTCTACAACAAGATGGTTAAAGATCAAAGAAGCAACATCACAGAGTATCCCAAGCTCCTCACTTCGTATCCGAGTGCATCTTTAATCAATTCTGCTTTGATGCCGGAGTGAGGCCAGTACAATGTAAGCAAGCACACCAACATAACTATGCAGTAGGCTTGTCCACATGCTCAAAACTTTTCCTACTATGCTTTTGAGTAATTTCCACAAAACATGCCCCATTCCAGCTGCCAGTTATGCTGGAGAATGACTAGAAATGCATACTGTGCACAAGTCTATGCTGTGCAGGTCCTAATTGCATTCAAAGGGATTCCCCCCACTTAACTCAAGTATGCCTGTATAAACAAAAACAGATCCCTCCCTTTACATACTAATTACATGTACTACATTTAGTAGTGTTCTTCATGGATTCCATTCTCTTATGCCCATCCTCAGGCTGCATCAACACCATATTAAAAGAGTCAAGCATGACTCCATTGTCAAAACTTTAAGCTGGATTCCATGGGATTTCCCCCACTTAACTAACGTACTTTCAAGTGGCTGTTCTGTACTATTGCTACCAACTACAGGACAAGAAGGATTCTTTAAACTCTGCAAGTACTGCCCTTAAACTAAAAGTGTAGCTACCCTAAACAGCCACAGCGCTCGGTTCCTGGGATAGCGAGCCTTCGTATGTTCACCAGCTGAACCCTGAATGGAAGAGGTGGACTTTGCGCCATGCTTTCGTCCCACCCAGATAGTTTGTGAAAGATGTCGCGTATCATGAAGCTTGCCCTGTCACCTCAGAACTTGTGGCACACCAAGAGATGTGGACTCATAGAGTTTCATACCACGAAAGGCTTACTGCAGCTCCCAGGTTAGTCGAGTTTGCGTAGCCTCTGTATGAAAACATGCTCATTCTCCACAGACTGATGCATGGCATGTTAAATACCCCAGTATTCAACAATGCCATCACCGGCTAGTAAAGAAGTATATACATCACGTTGGCAATATGGCCCCATATCTATACCTAGGTCAAGTGGAAGTTACAGTTCACTAACTACTAGGGGCTCAAGCACGCCCGTAGCCAGGATTTTCAAAAGGGGGGTTACATCGGTCGTCGGTTAAGGCTGCCGCACAGTGGCCGTGGGGGGAAGGGTTGCGGGAGGGGGGTGTCCCCCCTCCCGCGCGAAGCACAGAAGCCTAGAAAATATGCCATTTTTGATAGCCTTAAAATGGCCCAGTTTCAATATGTGCAGTTGAGCAGTAGTAACCTCGTTTCTTCTGTACTTCGTAATTAGCTACTAGTTAGCAGAACATGTCGTGGGCATGCCCATGAACGCTAATAATCAGAACTCACTCTACATACGAAAACTGCTTTTTAAAGTTGTGCGACTACACTACCTGAGACCTACATTGTCATATATACATACCCCGAGGTAAGCCTTAACCGCTCTGAGTGAGAGAGTACAGAGATCCGTACATGTACCGGTATGCACCACTTAAAAATTACTCGGTAGCTCTCTGTTAGCGCTATATTAGGCTTTAATCAGAGTCGAACAAATAGGTATTAGCTACTGAAACAACAAGTTAGCACATTCCATTCGGCGGGGGAATTTCTCTATAAATAGTTTGCACAACCTCGTTGTTCTATCACGTGAGTCTTTAGTATAGTATAGTGTGCTATATAGCGCAGCGCAGCAGCGCAGTGCAGTACAGCGGGCGTGGTCTGGGAACAAGACTACCTTCCGAGGTGCTTGGGAATGAGGATATGCCGTTTCGTGATGTGAGTTGCGAGCCGCCTTTCCGTTGAGACAACGGTGATTCTTGGACCGGTCGACTAGAAACGGTAGAGTTTGTGAAGCTAGGTTGTGTGTAATTTTTTTTGGCCTTCCCAGGAAGGGGGGTTCGCGCAAACCCCCTCGAACCCCCCCTGCCTACGGGCCTGGGCTGTACACACAATACAGGAAGACGGCAGAGCAATCTATACAGACAAAGTGTGGAGATCTGGGAATGACACTGTTATACAAATTGTACTTACTATGTAAACTATAGCATACCACACACATTGAAGAGTGGCATGGTAATAGTACATTAACTTTATGTCACCTCATCTGGAAGGTTGATATCAGCTCCTTTGCTGATTAGTAGGTCAGCAGTAGTGCTGTGGCCCTGTTGGGCAGCGATGAATAGAGCGGTAGCCCCGTCCTGTGATTAAGGAATGACAAATAATTGTAATATTATAATGTGCTTACAAGCAGTAGACCTGGTTTTTATCTGGATTATGATTTATACATAGTGCGATGTCTTCACTAATTAGTGTCCGTCAAAATTGACATTCTAACGTCTACCAAACTGCCGAAGGCAGTGAAGGAGCATTCACTATCAAAATGTAAAGCATGTTGCTTCTGATGCAAAAC
Organism: Phakellia ventilabrum; assembly: GCA_963921505.1. NCBI lineage: Eukaryota > Metazoa > Porifera > Demospongiae > Axinellida > Axinellidae > Phakellia > Phakellia ventilabrum. The sequence continues at coordinate 7,786,035 of OY997378.1, forward strand.
AGGGAGTACAACTACAAGAGTCATGGTATGGTCATGATGATGTCGGGGAGCCATACACCCAACTCAGTAACATGGCTATATTAGCAATGCAAACATGGCGGCACGGTTAGTTTACATTTCAGTATTACTCCATGTACTTCAGTAGTTGAATCACTGTCACTGGCAGCTCATGCAATCCTGCCTCTATATGTGCAGTATATTATTGTAACATTATTTGGCTAATTAGCATGCACATATGAAAGTATTCAGAGCAGAAAGGCCTCATATATTAGAGTTTGGTAATATCTGCAAAGTAAACAGAACATCTGAGAAGACCAGGAATACTTCAGCTATATACTTAACTCTTCATGAATAACCCTGACAAGTGGGTAGGAAATTGGTAGGTATGAGCATGAATTATAAATTTGCACTACCTACACAAATATTGTTGGAACACTCCATAATTCTCTAATTAGAGCTAATTCTTTAGATACCATAAGCTAAATCCACTAATCAGTGGCGGCAGAAGCATGAAACAAGTGGGGGGGCTGATAGAGCCGGACTGCGTAGCAGCTCGATCAGCGCTCGCAGCATGAATTTTTTTTCACTTGGTGTTTTAAAGTGGTCAAGAATCGCTCTCATGGGGTCTCTGCAAATCAGTACTGGAAGTGCTCTTGGTAAGTTGAGCATGCAGGAATAAGCCCATGGCCGTAGACCTCGCTACCTCACCCAGAAAATCTCCTTGCCCGGCGCATACAGCGCACGTAGCGCCAGATTGGCTGTGAAGTCTTGGCTCGTCCAGAGTACAAGTGAAATCACAGTATCAATGAACAAATGCATCGAAAGATATTCAACTGCAAACGTCCCTACTACCTGCGCATCTAAGGACATGACCAAATGTGCTTGAAAAATTGCTTGTATGGCTATAGTATACGTATGTTGCTGTAACTTTTGGATTATTGCACAGGTTGAAAGTGAAACTTTTATCATTGTTTATAAACCAATAATTAACACCTTGGACACCACACCCATTAGTTATTGAGGAAAAATGACTGCCAATTGTCTGCCAAAATGCTAAATCACGAAACGCGGAATGACAAAAGTTGATGTATTCCCTATATATTTACAAGAGGTAATCTTAAAAGCTTTCTAGCGAATATAATCTGTAATATGAATTCCACGACTGGCGGTAGGGCACCATTTACTCACCTAGGGGGCGTTGGCCAGGAGAGTTTGCTTCAATACCGTCGTTTGATAGGAATGCTTCCTAAATTATATTCGCTACAATCGAAATAAACTACACGTAGACTGGTTCTACCGCACAAACCAGAGCCTATGAGAAACTTTCACGTTCCACGTCAGCAGCTTCTTACTGTGCCTTCACTTTGCTCAGGCTACGCCCAAAGTCATGCCATAATCACGAGCGTAGAATGCCGCTTCCTTTTGCAAATGAAAGCCAGTAAATCACGTTCGCGGTAAGATCAGAGATAGTCACGCTTATCGTCAGATGACATAATCAGATTGTAGAAGCCTTAATACTGTAAATGGTAATACTACAGTCACGGATGCTAGTCATGTCCTTAAACTCGCAGAGCACTACAATGAACAGCAGTTGTGTGAGTTAGCTGGTAATTAGAGTAGGTACCCTGAGTATTCTGGGTAGTACAGCACAGTGGTGTAGCACCAGCCCAGGTATGCAAATATATTGAAAAATGAGCATGGTTGTGTTTTCAATCTTATTATACGGAAGCTAATGAAGCTGCAAATTAGATTTGCAGATTTTGTGATGTATTACTTCCTGAGTCATGTACTTACGCAATTCAGGAAGCAAATAATTAGTGAACTGAGTCTGCGATGCCTCATTCTAGACGAAAGGTTAAACGACTAATCATATTTGTAGTCAACCAATGGGTAGTCACATGATTACAGACACATCACTTGTCTTTGCATCTATGGAACTTGGTATACTCTGTGTGATGCTGTTGCTGCCCAACAGATTAAGTGTAGTCCATTTTAATGAAACTTTGGCTGCACAAAGTTTCCATGGAAGCAATCATTGGAACATTGAGAATTGAGTTTGAACACAGTGTAGTCCATTCCACAGTATATCGTGTTCCACCACAGGAATAGTTATAAATTGCACTTCTTTAGGTCTGTGTTACAATTTGAACATTTCAAATTAACTCCTTAAATCTAAAGAGCATACTTTAATGTACACTCAGTCATTGGAAGCCCTATTGCCTTCCTTGGAATACCTCCCACACAACTGAGTGCTTTCACTTATCCAAGTGACTCTTTCTCAGTGTGTACAAACAATTATTTGTACATGTAAACACTACGTAGCCCATCACCATAAACCGATTATGTACATGTTGTGCTACGTAGCGTCATTCCCAGGCTCTTGCAGGGAAGGAGTAGAGAGCCTGGGATCTACCACTTGTACGTACATGTGTGGCAGACTCGGGTAGAAAACAAACATTATTCTGTCATATATTTCAGCTGCTTTATTGTGCTGGTATCTATTAAGGGTGGAGCTCACACTGCATAAACGAGTAAATATGTGAGGCTTCTATGCAGCACGTATAAGCCCTGCCATTAGCAGAAGTTCAGACATAGAGTGCTTTGCACACCGTGACATGATCAAAATACGTGACGGAATAATGTTTGTTCCTGCCCGGGACTGCCACATGTCTAAACAAATGGTGAGAATTTACAGGGTTGTTTGTGAATGATCTTAAATGCCTACGCACAGAGGTTTTAAGTGATCAAATCTCGACAACCAGTACCGAGACATGAGTCATTCTTGGTAGAGTATATGTACTAACGTTCAACTAAATATATGAGTCATTCTTGGTAGAGTATATGCACTAACGTTCAACTAAAGTAATCCCATGCTAGAAGTGCTGAAGCAATGTCACTGATAAAAGGTAGAGAAACGCACATTCAATTTGTAAACAGTGAGCTAGTCACAGGATCAGTGAGCCTAGGCATAGTCTCAAGTATGTGAGAATAGCCTCATCCCCCGACCCTCCCTAAAACGGGGGGTATCTTTTCTCACGTGAGTGACACTCTGGCTCGAAAGGGGGTAAAAAGGACATAATTTTGCATAGGTGAGCACAGATGTAGTTTTCCGATACTGAGGAAAGGCAGTAAATCAGTATTTCCTGTAGCTACGTATAACCTTTAGGCCCCATTGATGTCACAGTCCGAGCACTGAAACAGTGTCGCCAGCAAAGAGAAACACAGTTGTCTTTCAATCATCCCTAATTATGTAAGTTGAAACATGAGGACGAGAACAACTCTATAACAACTCCTTAACAACTCCTTTAACAACTCCCAACAACACAGAATACAAGACATTAAACAGAGAAACATAACAAAAGTACACAATAAACAAAGGAAATACATCTCTACTCGCCAGCTATACTTTACACCTGGCAGTGGGATTACCCCCAGTAAATAATTAAAGAATATCATAATTTGCATGAAGTAGGGGTCACGAGGTGTGAACTTTTGTGACCCTTGGGTGAATTAACACTAAGAAAACACATGTGAATCTGTGTAACATTCACTTTCTGTGAGGAGTTATGGCCAAAACAAAACTATATACATTTTATATGGGTCTTTATGGGGCCACTACACATACTCAAAATGGCGTCTCTGGCAGCTAGTCACATGGATGCTGTCTTGGCGTATGAGGAGTCTACAAATCTACCACGTACACAGTTATACCAAGGAAGGCTTACTACAGCTCCCAGAGTTTGTGTAACCTCTGTGTTAGTAGAGATATGAGCGCTAATTACGGTCAGCGTGATTGAGCGATGAGCATATGTTATTTTCAAATATCACAGCCTGTACGTCTCTCCATGCCATCTTTGAACCTGTGGCAACCCCTGGATGATCAAAGATATTAGTACTTGCAATAATCTTGCGTTTAATTTCAATCTTTCACCATGCATAAAAATGAAGCTAGAAGTTACTTGAGGGTGGTATTCATGTGAGGAAACACAATATCCATGTACGGGCGGACTTTTGCAGCATAGCCTCTTCAGATCAGTGTTATCTTTATCATGAGAAATAGAGGTAGGTACGTTCCAGCTTGCATGCAAAAAAAAATCAGACATCTCAAAAAAATTAAGAGGGGATTCTCCCTTAGTGTACAATTAGAGATCAAAATGCTTACGTATACACACTACAGTCATGATAGCAAATGCCATCATTGGCCAGTAAAGGACTATGTACATCATGTTGGCAATATAGTCCCATATCTATACCTAGGATAGGTGAAATTTACAATTCACTAACTACTAGAGGCTGTACACACAATACAGGAAGAAGGTAGAGCTGACAGAGTCTGGGAATCTGGGGATGTAACTGTTATGCAAATTGTACATACTATGGGAACTGTAGCGTACCACACATGGCGAACTTTTAATTACCTAACTCAATACCATGAGCCACTGCATTGGCTATTATCTAAATATTCCTCTGTGTTCTAGGTCATTATACATGTGACATAATCCCACCATAAATGCATATGTACCGTACTGCAACACGTATATATAGCAGTATGTCATTGGATTCCCCTACAATGACTCCCCTGAACCCGAAATATTTTGGACCCCAGAGCTAAATGCTTACAGGTGTACCTATGTCAAACATTTTTTGAAGGGTTGAAGGTCTGACTATTACATTATGCAATATATTATGGAGGATAAATGTTTTGCAGGTGTTTAAATGAGATAGGCCTAATACGCAGCTAACAAGTACAAAAAGGTATGCACTCAACTGAAGAGATGTCATGTCGTTAGTATAAATTTCAACCACAGACTCAAGACTTGTAAACTATTGAGAGATAGTGAGTTTGAGTGACAGCACTGCAAGTCATGAAAGTCACCCTCCTAATTGGGGTGAGACTGAGTGAGCCCCACACTAGCGCGTATGGTCGGACAATTTCTCTGTACGTACGTACATACTTCTGTCCGTACGCACATACTGCATATACGCTAATGCTCTAAATATATGCAAGTTATGCCAAATATAATGCTCGCGTGCACATTCAAGTTCCATTAGAATTGCAGTATTAAAAGAGAGTGATCATGATAGCTAACTGGCAATTGCAAGACAGGAACCAAGTACGCGTACAAGTGGTCTGGTCATAAGACTAGTTATCAGCGTGCTTTTCAATACGAAGAACGTCTCAATCATGACGAGCATAAGAATATAGTGCTCTGTAGATTTTAATGAGATTGGTTTGTAACGCAACGGGCTGTCGCGCTAAGCGAATATGAGTTCTCAGGAGCACTAGGGAATTATTAAAAGGCAGCAATAGCAAGGGAAACATAGAACTCAACTCATACTCTTACAAAATCAGAACCATAAATAGGTAGGCCCCCAACCACAAAAGGCTGGCCCTATACACAGGAGGTTCTAACAAAGGTAATAAAAACAGACAGGAAATGATGTAATCAATCATGTTGTCATATCGAAGTGACAATTAGGTCATTGTACCCTGTTAGCCACTATAATGGTAAATATTCCTCTATGTTAAAATAGATCTCCTGGTCTGAAATATTTTGGTCCCCAGTAACTAATATTCTATCAGAGGTACCAATGGCAAATGTTTCTTGAAGGGCTGGAGCATCTCATTGCATATGTGGCAGTGCCGAGTAGAAAACGAACATTATTCCGTCGCGTATTTCGATCGCACCCGCGCGTTCACTACACTATATCTCAGAACTTCCGTTAAGGGCGGGGCTCATACGTGCTGCGTAGAAGCCTCACATATTGACGCTACTACGTAGCGCGTATGAGCCCCACCCTTAACGGAAGTTCAGAGATACGGCGCTTTGAACACGCATATGCGATCGAAATACGTGACGGAATAATGTTCGTTTTCTACCCGGGACTGCCACATATACAAAATATCTATTTTGAGGGTATATAATTCGCAGGAGTCTCAATATAATGATAGGCATAATATGTAGTATTGTTCACAAACATTCATGGACTCCAATAAAGGGAATGTCTCATCATTCAAAGAATCACAGACTTAGATCTAGGCAACAATGTATGGCAGTCCATCATAACCACTTCACATTGGACTAAACATTAAGTGCTAACAGGCTGCATTGACCCCGGAAGGAAAGAAGGCATAGTCATAATGTAAATGCCAAAATTCAAATATGGCTACAGGATATATGTATACCCACGATTTTTACAAATACTATGTAATGTGGAATTAATTACAAAAATCATACAGTGAGCCGGCTAGATGGAGCCAGAGAAGAAGCAGGCATCCGAGGCTCATTGTGATGATGTTTCTGTCCATCCTACATGCAGCGAACAATGCTTACAGCTACCGTGAATTTCGACCACTGCCATCTCCACTAAACAATACCATTCGTCAAAGTCTGCTGGCAAAACTGTGTAGCCCAGAAGATAAACAGAAAGAAAGGTGGTGATCTCACGAGTGAGCTGCCCTACAAGGCTAATGACAGTGGAGAGTGCAGTCAAGGTTAGCTAAAGTGTTTGTGGATTAATGAAGTCAATACTGTTTACAGAGTTACATGTCCTCTCACAGCTGAAGGCGGCTCAATACAAACTTGGTGCTAATCATGTTTGTATTCAGGCAATGGATAGTCACAGTCATGCATGACAAGAGATCACAATATGGAGGAAGGGGAGAGTGTCACACCAGTATATCAACCCTTTGAAAAGTATTCTTACAAAGCTCACCACAATTATCACTTAGGTGGTAAAAAGCAGTGCTTGTGAAGTGTTGTAAGACGTGTATGAAAACTGCATGTGCATGCGCTATGAGAAGCACTATTATTGTAGACTGGCAAGAAGAGATTTAGAAAAAATTGACTAGAGTCACGTTCGTGCTCCTCTAAGACCAGTTTGGCAAACAGAGAAATCCAAAAGGTGAGGTCAGCATGGGGCTTAGCAAACTTTTGAAACCTAATGGCCTAGTGGGCTAATTAGAAGGATGCTGGACATTAGTGTAGTTAATGAGAGTTATAAACAGCACGACCTGGCTGAATTAAAAACATGACTGGCCATCACACCACAAGCTTTGCAGTAGCTGTAGCTATAGTACTCAATAGTCTTGACTACCGCCAATATGTATTGTTATATCCCATTGCTATATGCTACGATTACTAGGTGCAATAAATGTGATATTGCACTGCCAGACTTATGCTGAAGACTATTATAATATTATTATGGTGTCATGACTGAAGAATAGGGAGTATAATGATGTATATGGCTGGCAAGCCTGGTGATATATGACTGCCGTTTATGGAAAGGAGTAGCTACTAGCGGCCGTGATATAACCATTTTATATCCCGTGGACCTAGCAGTGATGCTATCTAATACTCTTGTGGAAGATACAGGCTGCACTTTAGCACATTGCTATGGTACTAGGACGAACACGTTTCCAGCCCCATTTCAAGTAGTATAACAAATGGTGACGTATTAATAGTCTGTCTCCGTCACATCTACAAAACATTGATTCGAAGAAGCGCATCGTGAGTTAGAGTCAAGCATATATACACAGCTAAGCCCCACCCACAATTGTGAACAGTCAAACCATCCCCACTAGCTCAAGTAGGTAAGCTCCATCCTAAACTGCTATGATAGGGAAGAGAAAACGTATCTGTACTTTCCTGGCATTTTCTGTATTATGTACTGAAGTCAAAAGAATGTATTGGTATGCATGAGATTTATTGCACGAAGCCCTCTGGCCTAGCCCCTTGGGTAGCAGTATAATAAATCTGATACTGACCTCGCGTCTATGACATAACTATTACAAACACGATAAATAAATGAGTGACTCAAATGCATGCAAACCTTAAACTTTGACTTCAAAATGACCCTTTTAACCATGTATGGGGGAACTTTTGCAGTACATTACAAAAACGTCATGTACACCCTTCAGATCAGTGTTAACTTAATCTCAGGAAATAGTGGTAAGTACAGCTTGTATAGAGAGCTCAGACATCTCAAAAACTAATTTAAGAGGGGAATCCCCATTAGTCTACAAGTGGAGTTAAAGGTGCTTAGGTATTCACTACAGCCATAATAGCAAATGACGTCATTGGCCAGTAGAGGAGTATGCAGGGCCGTAGGAGTAGGCCTGGCAGGTGCGGCGGCCGTCGGACCAAAGTTCGGCGCACCAACCAAAAACAATGGCTGAGGCAGATAGCTATTATAGATAGCAGATTGTGGGTCCACTATCGGGAGCTCCACTCACTAGATCACAAGTACTAAGTCAACCTCTACTCACCAGCTATGACGTCAAAAGAGATGCCCAAGTGAAGCTGACATAAGCCAAATCGAAGCCCAGCTGAAGCTGAATCTATTCTGCTTAGCTTACACAATATAATTAGCTTTTCTGCAAGTATGTTTAAGGCCTCCAGTTTTGTCCTAAAGAAGGCTGCATCGTAGTAGCCGAAACATCGGTTTTGAGAAAGATTTTGATAAGTAGTACTGCTGAATAAATTCTACTAGCCAACAGAGAGAACCAGTGATGAATTCATTATTTAAGTGTTTATAAAGCTTGATACAAGAGGACCCCGGGCATCGCATACATATAGCCTCGTCCCCAGGCCACACCACTCAAAAAGTGGCCTGTATCTACTGTCCGTAAGTGTGAATGACCTCAGTACATAGCAAAGAGAATGTAGTAAGTACAGAGTAAGAAATTTTTCTGGATTGTGATTTTCTGAAGCCGAAAAGGTTTTGCAGGCATTCAAGAATAGTAAAAGGATCTTAAATTTTCTATTTGCTAAACAAATGTTAGCTATTCTATCACAAAAACTCGGAAGCTTTATTTTTAATCTTCAGATCTTAACAGCATAACGGTGCAAGTTCGATGTTTATACGTTGCATGGTTCTCGAGATAGAGCTGTTGGTCTAGAACACTTTAGCATCATCTTCATTGAATATGATGCTGAAGTTTTTAGTGGATGGAAGCAGGCAAAGCAGCTCTATCTTTGGAATGCCACATTGTATAAACATGAAACTTATACCGTTATGCTGCTAAGGAACTATACAATCCATTTATTGCTGAATCATCGTGTTAGCAGGTATTTTAGGGCATCTATGGCCAATAAATACAAAATTCACTATCCAATCAAGGATATGTAGAGTGACCCTGCTTCGCATTCAGCAACACACCTCAGTGCTCAAGGCAGTTACAACTACAAAAAGGTAGCGTACAGCAGCAGGGTCATGGAGCTTCCCAATGCTGCAGAAATCTCACCGGCAGTTGCTTTAGAGAAGAGACAGGGAACGGAGTCCGACAATATATACAATTGTCCGAACTTCGGACTTACTTTTGGAAGGCTATAGCACCAGAACCAAGCAACGGAGGAACATCAAACTTGGAACTCAGAGTGCGAAGGGTCTGTAGTATCAATCGAAGGCCCCACCCACTTCCAGTAATTTATGCATACGGAGTTAGTGCATCCAATTATACCTGTCGTCCGAATATCCATTACTTACTCTATAGGCCTCACAAAAGTATTCACCATTTACAAACTTTTTTATCGAATAGCTTTTTCGAAAGGGGTTGCTTTACACATTCTTTCGACTAATGCAAGAATCATGTTTGGAATTCCTGAATTGAGATCTGACGAACTTACAATAATTGGCGGCTTACGCTAACACTAGATGTGAGGCATGTGCACATGACCAGCTGGTTTTTAGGAGGAGGATTTTGTTTGTGATTGCTCGGGAGTAGGCCTGCGTTAATTATATCGGAATAATTTTAAGAATAATCGGTAGTTATAAGAATAATGCATGAATTTGCACTACCTACACAATATTGTTGGAACACTCCATGGTATGGAGACTATTTGGGCATATATAGACACAACTAGTACTGGACGCTACCACTGGAAGACCCAACATGTGCTGCAGCAATACCTGGGCTCTACTACAGAAACAAGAATACAATAACATTCATGCCAACCACTAACTCAGGCAATTGTGTAAACTTCAAAAGGCCCACACTTAATTGCACTAACAATTGGTGAAGGTAAAAATGAAGCAGTTTCAAGTTCACCCCACCAGTGAGTGTACTGCCAAGTTGATTGCTAAGGCCTTTCACATGTCTTGCATAATACAACTGTACAAGTACAGTGCACAATGAAAGATTGTAATACGTTAAGATTAATTAGGTAGGCATAGAATATGCAACGCGACGTACATACCATGATGATACACTGCCATGTGTAAAGATTTAAGGGGGGTGTAAATAATATAATGTTTGGCATGAAGGATGATTCGCACAGGATTGATCCTATCTATTACATTCAGTTTCTGTGAGGAGATAATTAGGGGCCAAAACAAAATATACCAGGTGCGTAGGAAGCAGTTTGGAAGTGGGGAGGCCAAAGGGCTGCGAAGCAGCCTTTGCACACGGCGGGCGTAAAACGCCGAAAATATTTTGGATATAGTCATCGCCACAGCGCTTAATGAAGACACTACTGCATGATATTCATCACTCAAGCTATTGTATCGTTCAACCATGCTCGCCTGCCGCTCTTATACGTGGTTGTAGCACCGAGTGCGCAACCTGACGTCTGGGCACAGATTAGCCAAAATTTAAAAGGGTACGAGTGCATGTGAAGCACAGCACGACATTTTGCTCTTCTACATAATGCACCCATGGCCATTTCTCTGGAAACAGAAAGAAAGGGTTCGCGGTTGGTAGGGTTGCAGCTTATGAATTAATATTTAGCCAAAAAGTGTAGCGGCAAAAGCCGCTGCGGCCACTACAACTCCTACGCCACTGCTATATACATTTTATATGTCTCTCTATGGGAGCATGTGTTCAAAATGGCGTCACTGGCAGTTACATGGATGCCATCTGGGAACTTGTGGTGAACAAAGAGTCAGAGATCTGGACAAGTCTACCACACAGTTTTGCCGAGGAAGGCTAACTACAGCTACCAAGTTAGTAGAATTTGTGTTGCCTCCGTATAAGTAGAGATACGAGCACTATTAACTGATGGCACGATTGAGCAAATTTATGTGAGACTCGAGTAGTTTCCGCTCTCACGCAGCAGCCATGGCTGATCTTTAAAAAGATGCTGCAAAAAAAGGTAGCAATCTGCCAAAGACCAGTTGCTTTTTCATAGCTTCTCTGGCAGCATTGTTAGGCATGGTTCCGGGTTAGTTATTTTCGTAACAGGCTCGCTTACGACTCATCTCGCCCCACCCAGGTCATGATTCATTACATCTGCATCTCTACTTGCCCACTATACTTTACACTTAGCAGTGCGATCACCCTCGACAATAATAATGATAATAATAAAATAGGGAAAATGTCACGTTGATATCACCAGTGTGGGGCTTGTTCATATGCAATTGAGAAAGGGGATGCAAACGGCTGGAATAGCTACATTTTGAAATGAAGGCCAAAACTTCAATAAAGAAAGCCACGACATTGGCAAATATGGCAGAAATTGCCAAATCTGATTTTCCATGCTGTATCCCAATCAATTTCCTTTCAAAACAACACCAGAACTTGAAGGAGGTCTAACTTGAAGGAGGTTTGATACAATCATGTGATAGGCCACCTAGATATGGAGTTGAATGGATTTTCTATAGACCCTTTATCATTATGATGTAATGGGGGCGGGGGAGAGGGGAGGGGAGTGAGCACTAAATGGAGAGAATGCACGAGAACATGTGTAAACAAGCATGTTCTTATGTTTTCGTACACAAAAACTACATCAAAGCACATGTTTGCTTGTATTTTCTCCATTTAGTGCTCAATTTTACCCCCATTACATCATAATGGTAGCGTAAGTTGCCAATTATCGACACATAAACGGTGCACTGCACTAACCTCGCTATCGTTAGTTGTAGAAAGCTCGCTCTTGCACCGGAAATGAGGTCATTGAGTTTACTAAATAACGCCCCACCTCCGAGGATGTTACTATTCATGATCATGAAGCGACAGTACAGTGGCCATTCCCCAATAATAATAATTAAGGGGAGAGTGTCACATAAATTAAAAAATTCTTTGAAAAATATTCTCGCAAAGGTCACCACAATTGGAAATTAGTAATATGGTGCTAGCAAAGTGTTGCAAAACATACTTTGCATGTAGCATGTGCTATGAGAAGTATTTTTGTTACAGACTGGTTAGAAGAGAGTCAAAAAAAGTGACTAGAGTCTTGTTCAAAATCCTCTAAGACAGTTCTAGCAGCTAGAATACCCAGAGGGCGACCTAGGTTAGCTTATATGCCTTAGTCTAGCTCGCTAGACCCTCCCTTTCCCTCATAAAAAAATAGGAGAAAGGTAAAGGAGGACAGGGAGGGTGTAACAGAACTTGGTGTAGCTTTCACTGTAACGGCGGGTATGGCATTTCCCTAAAATGGCTTCCCTAGCTCAAAATATTTTTCCCAGAAGATCAATTGTACCAATGGCAAGCATTTATTGAATGTCGGAAATTAAACTGCATATACAAAAATGGTTATTTGAAGGCTACATATTTTGTGGGGGTCTAAATATAATGTGACAGGTATTATATGCGGTATTGTGTGTTCACATTCATACATTCCAGTAAAGAAACATAATGTTATTCCAATGAACTTTCTAATCAAAGACTCAGGGCTCAGGGCTCAGTAATGTTTGACTGCATGTTGCAATATCTCATGAAAGTCGCCCTCCTCATTAGTAATCAGCCATGACTGTTGATACATGTAGAATTGTTCTAATGAACAGAACAGTTGTCTCTATTGAGTTCTAGTCAGTACTGAACATGTGTACATGTGCATAATTTACGTAATAGCCATTCCTGATAATTGGGGTGAGCCTGAGCGAGCCCCACACTAGTCATGTCAGTGGTACATTTTCTCTGAATGTATGTATGTATATATTAAATATTGTACGTACGTCATGCCGCATATTCGATGTTCACATATTTTAATGCTTTGCAATCTAATTTTGCAATTCCAATTTCTCGCGCTCTCACTTAGCAGTTGAATTTCTCGCGTTTCCACTACACATACGTACAAAACAAGTGGCAAAACCACTGGTTTTTCCTCGGCTATGGATGCTATAAAAGCGCAAACTAATTCCTCAAACTGAATCATGCAGTGCAGAGAGAGAATAGGCTACGCCATAGAAGAGAACGACAGAGGGCCTAGCATGCCGTGCTTCCTAAAATCCGGAACAGAGAGAAGAAAGGTTGCGGAAGCGGAGAATAAGGGATAGGACTAGGCACGCTGCTCAGACTGCCGAAAGAAGAGGGGCAGACCTGCAACAAAGAAGGCGCAGACTGGCAGTTGAGACTGACGAGGTAAGGTAGGCTAGGCTGCAGCGAATGACTGACAGACTTGCCGATGAGACTGCTGAGGAGAGAGAAGCCAGGCTGCGGAAAATGACTGCTTCCAACCATGCGAGATTGGCTGCTGAGCCTGCTGAGGAGAGCGAGGCCAGGCTACAGTCTGACAGAGTACTAGTGAGGCACATACAACAACAGGTCATGCAGGCACAGCTCCCATTGTTTCAACAATCTTCTATCCGAACTAAGATGTTTACATTTCATGCACACCACATGGCTACGCTGGACGCGCTGAGATGTACATGAGATTCCCTGGTCTCGAGATTCACTCACAGTCTACTGAGTGTCTGCAATGTAGCCGGGACGAGCATACACTTAAGTTATACTCCTCAACCAACAACATGGATCCTGCCCCTGTACCACCTCTTCAAGCTAGCACATGTATTGCATTCTAGATGAAGTTACAGTGGCATTGAAGTATCAATTTTGTATTAGTTAGTATGACGTGTTAATCATTCCATGGGAGGGTGTGAATTGACATATCAATGTTGTGTCTATTAGTATGACATCACCCTACATGTTCAACATTTCCATTGCAGGGTTTAATACAGGTGGAGGAAATGTTAATTTCAAGGGGTTTGCCAATCATGTCTACCGTTTGCCTCATGGACAGTATGGGTACCGTGGACATGTCACCAATCTTCTGCAAGATATAGCCTCATTCGCCAACAGCTCCTTCATATTCACAATTATCGCGAAGGCTCGCCCAACAATGCCCTGCATTTGCCTAGTTAGAGTAAGTATTATGAGCATTACATCTAGGCAACAATGTATGGCAGTCCGTTATACTTCATTGTAGGTCAAAGGTTAAGTGCTAATCCTCTTTGTACTCAAATACTAGAAAGTCACACAAGAGACCATGATATGGAGGGGTTGGCACATAAACTAACCAACTCTTAATAAAAAAATATTCTTACAAAGGTCACCACAACTGGAAATTAGTAATATAGTGCTAGCAAAGTATTGCAAGACATATGTTTAAAAACTTTGCATATAGCATGTGCTATTAGAAGTATTTTGGTTGTAGACTGGTGAGAAGAGAGTCAAAAAGAGCGACTAGAGTCTTGTTCGAGATCTTCTAAGACAGTTCTAGCAGGGAGACGACCCAGAAGATGAGCTAGGTCGGCATATATAGGCCTTAATTAGTAATTAGTCTATATAATAAAACCTGCAAGAGATTACATCATAGCTCTGTGGTTTTACACGAGTATGTGCGAAAAAAGGATTAATTGTGGCATTTGAGATGGTTAAAGCAGAAGTGATTGAAGATGCACTCGGATATGGAGCGAGGAGCTTGGGATACTCTGTGATGTTGCTTCTTTGATGCCGGAGTGAGGCCAGTACAGTGTAAGCAAGCATACCAACATAACTATGCAGTAGGCTTGTCCACAAGCTCAAAACCTTGCCTACTATGCTTTTGAGTAATATCCACAAAACCTGTCCCATTCTAGCTGCCAGTTGTGTTGGAGAATGACTAGAAATGCATACAGCGCACAAGTCTATACTGTGCAGTTCCAAATTGCATTCAAAGGGATTCCTCCCACTTAACTCAAGTGCAGCAGTACAAACAATAACAAGTAAGCAAGCACACCAACATAACTATAGCCTCGTTCCCAGGCTCCACTGCCCAGCATTTTTTTGCAATTTGGAAAAACACGGGTTTTTCCAAAGTGCAAAAAACGCTGGGCAGTGGAGCCTGGGAACGAGGCTACATAACTATGCAGTAGGCTTGTCCACATGCTCAAAACTTCGCCTACTATTCTTTTGAGTAATTTCCACAAAACTTGCCCCATTTTAGCTGCTGAATTCTACTACCAAACAGAAAGAAAAATTGATTAAGCATGCAAAATTTGGTGATAATAGGCCATTCCTGCCAAGTAGGCGAAGCATGCGTGAAAACATGCTCATTCTCAATAGACTGGTGTATGGCATGTTAAATATCCCAGTATGCGGCAATCTGAACTTCACATACAGTTCACTTAGGCAGGAATGACCTATTACCTTAAATTTTGCATGCTAAGGCAATCAAATTGTCCTGTAGAAATGCTATGGAGGGGAATCCCCCTATTGTACCAGTGGAGATCAAGGCACTTAAGTAGCTACAGACTACATTCATTTCTTACAGCAAATGCTGTCATTGGCAATGGGAGTATGTACATCATGTTGGCAATATGGCCCCATATCTATACCTAGGACAAGTGGGAATCTGGGAAAATAACTGTTATACAATTTGTATGTACTATGTGAACCAATTGCGTACCAAACACATTGAAGAGTGACGTGGCAAAAACTCTCAGCTCTGAGGCTTCATAGTGTTGCAAAGATTCTGCAAATTCTTGTAAGAGAATGAAAGTTACAGGGCAAGGGACTTCCGTTTTCTTACCCTCATCCCCAGAATACTTTGGGGGTGAAGGATCAATTCCTTGAAAGAGTCGAGCATGACTCCATTTTCAAACCTTGACAATTGTACCACACACTATTACCAAGGTAGGCTTACTACAGCTTTAGCTTTAGCAGGCTTACTAGAAACTGTGGTATAGTGTTTTACTAGACCACAGTTTAGCTTTTCTGCATTAAGTCCCCAGTTTTGTCCTAAAGAAGATCGGATCATAGTAGTTGAAACATCAGCATTTGAGACAAAGGTAGTATTTCTGAATGAATTCTACTTGGCAACAGAGAGAACCTGATAAATTTATTATTTGAGTATTTGTAAAGCTTGCTACAAGAGGACCTTGGGCATAGCCATCTACACACAGTAGGGGTAGGACAAGGTCACGTGCGTAGGCCAGGCCAGTACTGGTACATGAAATGTAGCGCTAACTCTCTTGAAGAGCTTCGTTTGTTTTTGATGTCGATGTGATAGTGGCTCAAAGCTGAAGAAAAGTCTCTAGGAGCAGCCTGAGTCTACTTCTGATGGTAAGGCACGGCATAGGCATGCATTCTGAACCTGGCGTACAACGCTCACCGTTATATGTGCTGGAATGTGACTCTTCTCCGGCACCTTAGGACTTGCCATTGGAAGGTAAGTAAATCCATGGATCGAGACCCATTGTGCCCCGCTGCTGTAGCGAGTTACAGCGGGTTCTTTCTAGCTAACTCCGTATCTTACTGACTTAACTCCGTATTTTTGTTCGTACGTGACCATGGAATGCAATTACCTGCACGTGCACATGAGGCTTGTCCGACCCATCCAATCTATACGTGTAGCATCGTCTCCAAGCCACACCCCCCCAAAATGTGGCCTGGTATCTACTGTCCATATGTGTGAATGACCTCAGTATATAGCAAAGAGAATTTAGTAAGGACAGAGAAAAAAAATAATTCTGGATTGTGATTTTCTGAAGCCGAAAAGGGTTTGCAGCAAGTCAAGAATAGTAAAAGATTTTTTTTCTTCTATGATAGCTATTTTATCACAAAAACTCGGAAGTACCCTCTCCTGGAGAATGAGGGCAAAATGCTTCATTTTTAATCTTCAGATCTGGTTTTCTAGGCCTTTTAGTGGCAAACGGGATGAAAGATTTGAACTATTAATCACTTACTAAGCATCAACCTGGTGAAAACCATCACTACTGTACAGGGACGGCACCACTGGTCAGGTTGGTCAGGTTTCAACCTGACCACTTTTCTGACAAATATTTTGTATAAAAGTATAGAGGGATCATCACTGTATCGTTAATGCGAATTGCATGTCTCTCTCTCCTAGCACAGCGTAGTAACTCGACTTAGATCACGAATAAAGCGGCCACACCTACAGGAAAGGGTCAGCTGAAAATGATATCATACAAGTGGTCTGGTCACGAGACTAGTTATCAGCGTGCTTTTCAATACGAAGAACGTCTCAATCATGACGAGCATAAGAACATAGTGCTCCGTAGATTTTAATGTGATTGGTTTCAGGGTGAAAAGATGCTACAAGAGCGCTTTCGTACTTCGCTCGGATTATCGGCTGCTTCGCAGCCTCTCATACAAAATCTTCAACCTGACCAGTCAGAATTTCGTGGCTCAAGCCCTGCTGTACAATCGCAAAGGCTACTGCTACCTTTACATTACAGTTTTGTGACACGAACTATTAGCAAATTCACAAACAAATACGATGTCATTACACCACAGACATAAAAGTTATTATCTGGAATTTTCGAAAATTAAGTAATTAAGTAATATACACAAGCAGTGGATACTAGACCACTCTGAGGGGGAGAGGGGTGGTCTGGGGATAAAGCTATCTACACACACAGCACTCCCTGACCGTTCCAATTCCCAGATGTATGTACAGTGTTGGCCACACTCATCTCACAATGGTAGACAGAACTAAGGAGCTATCAGGTGGGTATCCCTGTTTTATCCTAAATATCAACCAAAATAGTTTCTAATTAAACTTACACATGCACCTACAACAGTAGAAGAGAGTACTCCTGGAGCAATGAGCCTTCCATTTCAAGGCACCTTTGTGGACATGCGGATGCCTACCACCAGCTCACCTCCCTCTTTCTTTTTTGGCCCACTAGCCCACAAAAACTGGCAGTGAAGGGCAGTATTAAAAACAGACAGGAAATGATGTAATCAATCATGATGTCATATCGAAGTGACAATTAGGTCATTGTATTCTGTTAGCCACTATAATGGTTATAAAGTAAATATTTCTCTATGTTGTAAGCCATAAAATAGATCTCCTGGTCTGAAATATTTTGGTCCCCAGTAACCATCAGATGTACCAATGGCAAATGTTTCTTGAAGGGCTGGAGTATCTAAATATCACATTGCATAATACAAAATGTCTATTTGGCATAATATGTAGTATTGTTCACAAACATTCATGGACTCCAATAAAGGGAATGTCTCATCATTCAAAGAATCACAGACTTAGATCTAGGCAACAATCAGAGGGAAATGAGCCTATGAGTATGGAGTATAACGGATATCGTTCGTTGCTGAAACTAACCGTATCTGCACCGTACGTGCACCGTTTCAGTCCGTCGAGGGACCATTTGAGCGTGGCAGGATCAAAGTCTTAAGTTTACTACTGTGAAATATGAACCCAATCAGGTATCTTGCGTGGAAATTTACGCTGTTTTAGAACATGCCAAGTGGTCCGACAACGGACTGAAACGTTGCGCGTACGGTGCAGATACGGTTAGTTTCAGAAACAAACGGTGTCCGTCCTATCCCGTATGCACAAGCCCATTTCCCTGTGAATGTACGGCAGTCCATCATAACTACTTCACATTGGACTAAACATTAAGTGCTAACAGGCTGCATTGACCCCGGAAGGATAGAAGACATAGTCATAATGTAAATGGCAAAATTCAAATATGGCTACAGGATGTATGTACCCACGATTTTTACAAATACTATGTAATGTGGAGTTAATTTTAACAAATCATACAGTGAGCCGGCTAGATGGAGCCAGAGAAGAAGCAGGCATCTGAGGCTCATTGTGCTGATGTTTCTGTCCATCCTACATGCAGCAAACAATGCCTACAGCTACCATGAATTTCGATCACTGCCATCTCCACTAAACAATACTGTTCGTAAAAGTCTGCTGGCAAAACTGTATAGCCCAGAAGATACCCAGAAAGAAAGGTGGTGATCTCACGAGTGAGCTGCCCTACAAGGCTAATGACAGTGGAGAGTGCAGTCAAGGTTAGCTAAAGTGTTTGTGGATTAATGAAGTCAATACTGTTTACAGAGTTACATGTCCTCTCACCGCTGAAGGTGGCTCAATACAAACTTGGTGCTAATCATGTTTGTATTCAGGCAATGGAAAGTCAGTCATGCATGACAAGAGACCACAATATGGAGGAAGAGAAGAGTGTCACACCAGTATATCAACCCTTTGAAAAGTATTCTTACAAAGCTCACCACTTAGGTGGTAAAAAGCAGTGCTTGTGAAGTATTGTAAGACGTGTATGAAAAAAACTGCTATGAGAAGCACTATTATTGTAGACTAGGCAAGAAGAGATTTAGAAAAATTGACTAGAGTCATGTTCACAACCTCGTGCAAAAAACTGTTTGTAGCTCTAAGACCAGTTTGGCAAACAGAGAAATCGATGGCGATGATAGCGTACTTTATTCCAGAAGGTGAGTTAGTTTTATTAGCGGTAGGTACTAACGCCCGACCAGTACCCGTTTTATCTATCACACAAGCGATAGAACAGACGAGTATTGGCGAGGCCAATGCATGTGCTAGTGTACAGAAGTTATAGCTTTCTATCTATGATCGTAAAGTAGAAAGTAGAACGACCTAAGCTTGGGGGTACAGATACCAGAATTTACGAAAATCTGGGGCACACTAAGCTAAACGCCTGAAAGTTTATGGGCCAGTTTTGTGAAAGAAATCAGTGATGGGCAGGAAATCTGTAATTTAGGAGTCTCTGGACCAAGACAAACGGCTCTGAGGTGTGTAAGACAGGAGGTCCTCGCTTGAACTTCGTGTTCTGTGATTCACCAGGAATTATGGTATGGACTAAGAATTGTTTTAGCTTCCATGAATCAGGAAGTCTGATAGCATTTTGTAGGCTGTTAGGAGAATAGGTTCTTATGGACGTTTTCTGGGCAGAAGTTCTTCTGGAGAACATAAGCATTTGTAACTGCCACGTCGAAAAGGAAGAAGGAGATGTATTTGTAGAACTTTCTACTCTTGGTTCTACAGGTGTAGTACCCACGAAGCTGGTCTCCATGATCCACACCCCCCATGTACTTATTGTACAAGAGGATAGACTCAGGGCAACGAACAGGAGTACGGGTGTGGTCCTTCTGTCGTCGGAGAACTGACGCTGTTGAAGATGGCTGGGAGTTGCTGAACATCGCCATCACGACCTTCCTGTCCAACCAGGCGCACGCACTAACACCACCTTTCTGGACCACCTGTGAGTCTCCTCTATTAGGAAAGTTTATGTGTTGTGTGTGTGGATTGTGTGTGTGGATGGATGCATACATGTGTTGGTGTATGTGGATTATGTGATGTGCGTGTGTGGATGCATACATAATTATGTGTGTGCATGTGAGCGTGGTGTGTGTGTGTGTGGATGCATACATATGTGTGCGTGTGGATGCATGCATGTGTGAGTGTGTGGATGCATACATGTGTGCACGTGTGAGTGTGAATGCATTTGTGCGTGGGGGTGATGCATACGTGTGTGTTGTGTGGGTGCTGATTTGTGCATGCATCTCTCCACTTAGTGCTCATACTAATCTAGGAATCTATTCTGTACATGTGTTTCACCTTGTCGGAGGTTTTGCCTGCTTCAGTGTCGGTGGAAAGCCCTTGCGGTCCTTCCTTGCTGTTCCGCAAGCGTAGACGCCATCTGCCAGCAGATCTTGCATCAGCTTCTCACTGGTAAAGAAATTATCGAAGAAGACATGGTGGTGCTGTCCCTGCAGTCCATCAGTGAGCGTCTTCACCACTCTCTCCCCAAGGCCGTGCTCTACTCTGTTGCCTTCCTTTCCGGTGTAGACCTGGAACTTCATGAAGTAGCCATTATGACTATCTGCCAGGACCCACACCTTTATCCCGCGTTTGATGGGTTTCATGGGATTGTACTGCTTCAGTGAAGACCGCCCCTGGAACTTGATCATCGCCTCGTCGATGGCGACCTCACGGTGTGGCTGATACAGCTCTTCAAACTTATTCGACAGGTGATCAATCAGAGGTCGCACTTTCCCTAGTCGATCGTAGCCTGGTGAGTCACGGGGTACCAAAGTGTCATTGTCGACAAAGTGAAGGTAACGTGACAGTTCACGGAAGCGATCACGTGTGATCCTGTCAGCAATTGGGGCATAACGCAGCAAGGGATCCCGCCTCCAATAGTCATCCACAGCAGGCAGATGGATTATGCCCATCAGAATGTGGAATCCCAGGAACGCCTTCAGTTCCTCTACCGTCACCTTTTTCCATTTATTGTATCGCTCATCTCCCATCACTTGGTTGGCATACCTATTGCTCTCCTCTATGATCTTTTCCATTAGGTCAGCCGAGAAGAAGAGCTCAAGGACTTCCAGTGGAGAGTCAGAGATCGGGACTGTTGGACCAACAGGAGAGGTGAAGGGGTTGATGGTGACAGGGTGCAACGTAGACGACCATGAGGTGGGCTGAGTGGTAGGATTGGGTACGCTGGCAGAGAGGTTGACAGCAGTAGGAACAGGGGTGGGGTTTGCTGCTCTTTCGGGAGAGCTTGGAGGGCTGGGAGCATTAGGGGTTGCTGGGGTATCTAAAACCTCATCTTCATCCTCTTCTTCGCTCTCCTCTAGTACCCACAGGTCACCGAATTTGTCGTCACTGCCCTCCATGATCGGCTCATCGGGGTCATCCCACTCCAGCTCATCTTCAGAGCCCTCAGGGTCAGCCACATCGCCCTCGATGTCATCCCACATCTCCAGGACTTCCTCTGCTGTCATAGTGCAGTGCCTCTTAGCCATCTTCAGCAACCTATTGCATTTTAGGAGCATGCAAATATTGTTTTCATTATCATTATTATTATGCGTGTGATTGTTATGGCTTACCTTGTGTTGCGTAACTTCAAGCGCCGTTTGTCCAAAAAAATTCAATTACACCCCGAGATTGGAAGCACTCCAAGTGCAGTCGGCAGTATACTGATAGTGGTCAGCCGCGTAGGTAAGTTGTCAGCTCCTCCTTTTCCAACGTAGGGCCGGGTTTAACTATGACGCTCCAGCTGACGCATATATGCGTCTACCGCGTTTAATGCATTGTACGCACGTGACGCATATATGCGTCTATCGCGTATAATCGGTTAATGAGAGATATAAACAACATGACCTGGCTGAATTAAAAACATGACTGGCCATCACACCACAAGCTTTGCAGTAGCTGTAGCTATAGTTCTTAGGACCTATGCTCTAAATCTAGGGTACTCAATAGTCTTGACTACCGCCAATATTTATTGTTATAACCCATTGCTATATGCTACGATTACTAGGTGCAATAAATGTGATATTGCACTGCCAGACTTATGCTGAAGACTATTATAATATTATTATGGTGTCATGACTGAAGAATAGCGAGTATAATGATGTGCATGGCTGCCAAGCTTGGTGATATTGTGTCTGGTTGTCAATGACTGCCTTTTATGGGGGAAAGGAGTAGCTACTAGTGGCCGTGATATAACCATTTTTTATCCCGTGGACCTAGCAGTGATGCTATCTAATACTCTTTTATTGCATGAAGCCATATAACATCAAAGCACAGAACTGTGCTCCATTTTCCAAAGCGAGCATAGTGTGCTCTATTTTCACTGTGCACTGTGTTCTATTATCCCTTTGATCTTGATAAAGTATAGTTTACATAACACAACTAATTACATATTTAGAATCATAACAAGTGCACAGTGACTAATATCCTGATACAAGTACACATGTAAGTGTAGCTAATGTAAGTGATACATGTACAAACTTCAGAGAGAAATATTGATTGTGCAGTTAGTGAAACTACCCGAGAAACTTTGTGGAATAGATTGAGCACAAGCACGATTTTCCTCCTTTAATGGAGGAAAGGTAGGCTTATACTCAGCAACTGTGGTTGCTTCCTTCGAAGGCCGGGCTAAAGATAGCCGCAATCGCTTTGGGGTGTTACTGCTGCCGAGAGACGTACAAGGTAAGACACTCACAGGAGCAGCTCGTTCGTCGAAGAGATTCTCTTTGTCTCCCTCACACTCATCCGTGATGCAACTCAAATCAGGCAAATTCGACAACCACGTCTGCGAGCTTAGGCGGCGAGTTCGATAACCACTCACCCATGCCTAAGTCGAACTTCGGATCGAACGAGAATTTACTCGGATCATCCCAATCAGGATTTAGCAAGCTAGCGCTCATTACTCCTCCAACTAGCTGTTGCTGTTCACTACCCATCTTCTTGTTTGAATGTCTCCGTATACTGCAATAAACCAGTTAAAGCACCGCTTACGCTCGTGCACTACGGGAAATATTGCACTCGGGCGTGGTCTCGAGGCTAATAGAGCTCTCGGCTTCGCCTCGTGCTCTATTAGCCTCTCGACCACGCCCTCGTGCAATATTTCCCGTAGTGCACTCGCTGCGGTGCTTTAACTAGTATGTGGAAGATACAGGCTGCACTTTAGCACATTGCTATGGTACTAGGACGAACACGTTTCTAGCCCCATTTCAAGTAGTACAACAAATGGTGACGTATTAATAGTCTGTCTCTGTCACATGTACAAAACATTGATTCGAAGAAGCGCATCGTGAGTTAGAGTCAAGCATATATACACAGCTAAGCCCCACCCACAATTGTGAACAGTCAAACCATCCCCACTAGCTCAAGTAGGTAAGCTCCATCCTAAACTGCTATGATAGGGAAGAGAAAACGTATCTGTGCTTTCCTGGCATTTTCTGTATTATGTACTGAAGTCAAAAGAATGTATTGGTATGCATGAGATTTATTGCACGAAGCCCTCTGGCCTATGGCCCTTGGGTAGCAGTATAATAAATCTGATACTGACCTCGCGTCTATGACATAACTATTACAAACACGATAAATAAATGAGTGACTCAAATGCATGCAAACCTTAAACTTTGACCTCAAAATGACCCTTTTAACCATGTATGGGGGAACTTTTGCAGTACATTACAAAAACGTCATGTGAATGAATTCTACTACCAAACACCAAACAAAATTGCCTAAGCATGCAAAATTTGGAGATACTAGGCCATTCCTACCAAGTAGGCGAAGCATGCGTGAAAACATTCTCATTCTCAATATACTGATGCATGGCATGTTAACTATCATCACAATTTAATTAGCTTTTCTGCAAAGGCCACAGTTTTGTCCAAAAGAAGGCTGCATCATAGTAGCCGAAACATCGGTTTTGAGAAAGATTTTGATAAGTAGTACTTCTGAATAAATTCTACTAGCCAACAGAGAGAACCAGTGATGAATTCATTATTTAAGTGTTTATAAAGCTTGATACAAGAGGACCCCGGGCATAGCTATATGCGTATAAATATAGCCTCGTCCCCAGGACACACCACTCAAAAAGTGGCCTGTATCTACTGTCCGTAAGTGCGAATGACCTCAGTACATAGCAGAGAGAATGTAGTAAGTACAGAGTAATTTTTTTTTCTGGATTGTGATTTTCTGAAGCCGAAAAGGCTTTGCAGACATTCAAGAATAGTAAAAGAATCTAAAATTTTCTATTTGCTAAACGAATGTTAGCTGTTTTATCACAAAAACTCGGAAGCTTTATTTTTAATCTTCAGATCTTAACAGCATAACGGTTCAAGTTTGATGTTTATACGTTGCATGGTTCTCGAGATAGAGCTGTTGGTCTAGAAAACTTCAGCATCATCTTCATTGAATATGATGCTGAAGGTTTTAGTGGATGGAAGCAGGCAAAGCAGCTATATCTTTGGAATGCCACATTGTATAAACATCAAACTTACACCGTTATGCTGCTAAGGAACTATACAATCCATTTATAGCTGTATCATCATGTAAGCAGGTATTTTAGGGCATCTACGGCCAATAAATGCGAAATTCACTGTCCAATCAAAGATATGTAGAGTGACCCTGCTTCACATTCAGCAACACCCCTCAGTGCTCAAGGCAGTTACAACTACAAAAAGGTAGCGTACAGCAGCAGGGTCATGGAGCTTCCCAATGCTGCAGAAATCTCACCGACAATTGCTTTAGAGAAGAGACAGGGAACGGAGTCCAACAATATATACAATTGTCTGATCTTTGATATATTTGGACTTACTTTTGGAAGGCTATAGCTCCAGAACCAAGCAATGGAGGAACATCAAACTTGGAACTCAGAGTGCAAAGGGTCTGTAGTATCAATCAAAGGCCCCGCCCACTTCCAGTAATTTATGCATACTAGAAGTGAGGCATGTGCACATGCCCAGCTGGTTTTTAGATATGAAATATCAGCCTTTGTTTGTTATGGCTGCAATGTAACCAACGGTACTGATTGAAGTGAAGTCATAATAGCAGCACATACTGGCAGTGACATGTGGAAACTGTGCTATAAATAGAATGATACCATACTCTAGAATTACCATAGCCAGGCTAGTGATTGGCTAGAGAGACCTCAGGGAGACATTGAAAGGGAATAAACTGAACTGGAGCTTACAAAATATGGTTAAAGGACTTTTGAGCCAATTTATGGATAAATACCTATGCAGCACATCCCAGTAGCCCTAGCTCGGAAAACACAGTTCACTCACACACTACCACTTTCAAAGTCTCTCTCTACTCTCTCTCCTGAGAAACTAATGCCTAGACTACAGTCAGTAGCCAGCAAATGTAGGGTTTACATGGCAGCTACTAGCGACCATCCTAACATAACTAAAGCTCATTCACTAATAGTTATCCGTTATCCTGGGCGTGGTGATGGCCAATGTGATGTCACGTGGAATTGGGAGCACAAGAAATTACCAGCAAACAAATCATGTTAACACAACATCAAAGCACAAGTTCTGCTGTATTTTCTCCTACTTTTACCCCATTACATCATACTGGATAAAGGTCCACTGCCTTATAGATATGTAGCCCATGAGGGTAAACACCTGTAATATTTACCTTCGTCTGATGATTAATTTTGCTTCCCTTGCCGA
The DNA here is from genome assembly GCA_963921505.1 of Phakellia ventilabrum. Taxonomy (NCBI): domain Eukaryota; kingdom Metazoa; phylum Porifera; class Demospongiae; order Axinellida; family Axinellidae; genus Phakellia; species Phakellia ventilabrum. The sequence continues at coordinate 7,811,965 of OY997378.1, forward strand.
GTAGCAATTCTACGGCTTCTTTATGGCCGTTTTCAGCAGCAACCACTAATGGGGTGGCACCAGTCTGTGAAAGGGACAGAGATATACGTATATATAAAATGAGCACAGAGTGTATCACTTGTGATATCAGTAAATTGAATTTCAGGGCGAAATGTAAGGTGCTAGGTCTCTACGCAGTAAGCGTTTATCTGAGAAGTTTGTAGTTACAGTAGATATTATGTGTGTGGCTCGAAACCAAATGAAACAGTAATGTAACAAAGCTATAAAGAAGGAGGAGCCAGAGAGGGGCAAAACATAATCCTGGGGTGAAAACTAGAAGAAAAAGATATATGTAAGGGTTTTCCACTCACAGTTTTCTGTGTACAAAGACCATCATAACTCTCAAAGTGGCCTAATAATACAAACTTTGGACTGGAAAAAGTACAGTTTCTGAGGTTGCCAACTGATGAATCCTACTATAAGTTTTATGGCTGTCTGATCTGTGTAGGGCGAGGCTGAAAATTCTGTATTGAATGTGTAGTTAATTACGGATATAACTGTGTGGTCTAATGTTTTGATAAGGTATTGGTTTTGCTAATGACCTGCCTGTCTGCTCAAATGTGGAAAACCCTTCGTGGTACAGGCGGCTGATGATACACAGCTGACGATAAGCCACATCACATACGGTTATTAAAAATTTGGCGAACAATAATTTCACACACAACAACTGAGGCACGAAAATAATGAAATATTCTCCCTCAAAACAATCCCACTACCGTATTGTCCCAAGCAAGGGTCCATGGGCGCCTGCAACTCACACAAGAAAAACTGGGCATGGGCGCTTACATGGAGGAGGAACGTCCCACTATTGTAGCGGTATTTCCTGGGAATTTCCCTACAGCTGTACTCTAAAGTATTCACAGCTGCTGTGGCCACTCATTTACCATTCACGACGGAACCATAGAGTGAATTACTCACTGTTGTGACAGCTCTGCAGTCCAGACTGTACTGTTTACATGGTGGGCGCTTACACTGAGGAGCCACCCAAACGATAGAATTATCAAAATTGGGGGGTGGGCACTTACACAGGGGTGGGTGCTTGCTCGGGACAATACGGTACTTAAGTGAGATGGAGAAGTAGGGTAGTGGTGCTATTTATTATAACACAACTACCAGAGGATCCTATAGTTCCAAGAATCAATCAATGACTGACAATCATGGGTCATAAGTACAGTGATATACCAGGTGCCATACTCATCATAATAACAGTCTCAGTCCATGGCTGAACTGAACAACCATTCAGTCACATTATATAACATAATTTACGGCATATTTGATATACTCTCTCCAGTGTCCTCCAATAGACCACCATGGAATAACCCACCACACTTATGTAACTGTAGTGCCTAAGTCATTCTAACAAATCTCTGGGAAGAATCAAACTACAGAAGCTAAGAATTGCCAAATCTCTGGGAAGAATCAAACTACAGAGTAGCTAAGTTTGAACTTGGTACAGAGCATGGGTGAAGCTAAAAAGTGTCATTTTGCATGATACGGTAAAAGTGGCTACCTAGCATCAACATAACAGCTCTTATACTATACTTGAATGAAATACTGCGATCTGATTGGTCATTTACGGGTGTCTAAATCACTTATACCACCTGTGATCCAACTTATACCCCCTGTAACTGAAACTGAGGGTTTCATCGTAAGGTATTTACACTATAGCCAATTCAAGCAAGTCATTTTCCGCGTTAGCAACTAAACTAGCTAGCAACAGCTACTTACATCATAAATTCTCAGAATGAGTGAGCTCTGACATTGACAAGCGTACTAGACTAAGAGAACGTCCTTTTGCGTAGTTTGAGGTACGGCTGCCTTTCTTGCCTCCTTGACTGCTTCGTCGGACAAAGGCACGGCAAAGCGAGTGAGTGGGGCTGGCTCGGTAGCCTCGACCACTCGACTTCGGCCTCGACAGGAAGTCCATGATGTCATGGGGCGGGACGACATTTTCGGTCTCAATCTCTCGACTACGGTTCTGAATCCGTATCCCAACCGCGAGTCGGCGAGGAGTAAACGTGCGCTTGTCAGAGCTCACTCATTCTGAGAATTTATGAATTGAACTGTAAGTAGCTGTTGCTAGCTAGTTTAGTTGCTAACGCAAATTTGATTGGCTATAGTATAAATACCTTATACGATGAAACCCTCGGGGCCTACGGGATTTAGATCCCCTTGGAAACCTATAGACACCCTTGCGCTTCGCGCGCGGGTGTCTATAGCGGTTTCCGCGGGGCTCTAAATCCCGTAGACCCCTCGGTTTCATCGTATAACCTATATTTAAACAACATACAAGTAACAAAATTCTCCCAGCGACTGTAGCAAGCATTAGTGGTGCTATTTTGACATAACACAATAGGATGGCAGCGTGGATGTACACACACACATAGAAACATAACAAAACTAGGTACAGACTGTGGAATTGATAGTAATAGCTTACTGCACTGATTTTCCAACAGTTTATGAGCAAATAACGCCAGGGCTCCCGTAGGTATAGTACAGCCACCAACTAGCCAGTGCATTCAAACTTAATTATTCAGTTACTGCTGCTGCATTGACCAATCAGGTTTGTATTACAATGAATATGATTAGCAATCACATGGATACGCTTAGCAACGATGATGTCAAAGTCGAGTGGCAAGATAAGAGAGTGTAGTGAGTCAGGGAGTTCGGCCACCTCCGGTCACATTCTAGTCCCAAAGTCACAATAAAACAGATAATGTGCTTTTTTTTGTATATTGCGTGATTTATGGCACTCAGGCTATATAGTCTTGAGGGTGATACAGCACTCAGCTTTGCCTCATGCTGTATCAGTCTCTCGACCACCCTCCTTTTGCCATAAACCATGTAACACACTCAAAGCATACATTGTCTACTAGGTAAAGTTTTATAATAGCAAGGGAAGTGGTTTGTAGGGCAAACAGGTTCCAAGAATCCATCAATAAATGGTATAATTGGTGTTGACATTCACTGATTACCAGCCAAGGAGGGAGTCTGGTGTGGAGCTACATATTACTCTAAGTTGAACAGCTAACAGCTGTCTGCATTTGGAGTCCATGGTAACACCAAATGACATTGGAGAGTAAATAGCTTTCATGAACACTACAGTACCAGTATGGAGTCACCTTGCAGCATCCCTCAACCTAATTAGTGTTGAGAAAAGTGACTGCAGAGCTTGCTACAAAAGGTTACCAAATCCCTAATTCGCTGTCATAAAAAAAGGTGTGTTTTGGCTCCAAAAATGTACAAACTTAATAAATGACTCATTTGTCAGTAGTATGTGTAAACCTTAGAAAAATTCCTCCAGGAAACATCTAGTTATTGCCGAGCATAGCAAGGGAATGATCTTGACTGCAGTGGTTCATTTCCAAACCCCCTCAGGTTTGGTCATCTACCTTTATGGGATAGGCGGCATTATCAAGGGACCTGTTCAATCAGCACAGCCTGCATCTTTCACAATTTACCCTCAAGTTTGTAAACAATGAGCTAGTCACAGGACCAGTGAGCCTAGGTACAATCTCAAGTATGTGAGAGTAGCCTCATCGCCAGGTCCTCCCTAAAACTGGAGAGAGACTGGGATCTTTTCTCACGTGAGTGACGTTCAGGATAGAAAGGGGGTAGAAAGGACTTTATTATGTGTAGGCGAGTGCAGTTGTAGTTCTCTGACACCAAGGAAAGGCAGTGAATCAGTATTTCCCAGCTAATCTTAAGACCCCATTGATGTCGTAGACTGAGTGCTGAAGCAATGTCGCTGATAAAAGGTAGAGAAACGCACATTCAATTTGTAAACAGTGAGCTAGTCACAGGATCAGTGAGCCTAGGCATAGTCTCAAGTATGTGAGAATAGCCTCATCCCCCGACCCTCCCTAAAACAGGGGAGAGTCTGGTATCTTTTCTCACGTGAGTGACACTCTGGGTCGAAAGGGGGTAAAAAGGACATCATTTTTCACAGGTGAGCACAGATGTAGTTTTCCGATACCGAGGAAAGGCAGTAAATCAGTATTTCCTGTAGCTATAACCTTTAGGCCCATTGATGTCACAGTCCGAGCGCTGAAGCAGTGTCGCCAACAAAGAGAAACACAGCTGTTTTTCAATCATCCCTAATTATGTAAGTTGAAACATGAGGACGAGAACAACTCTATAACAACTCCTTAACAACTCCTTTAACAACTCCCAACAACACAGAATACAAGACATTAAACAGAGAAACATAACAAAAGTACACAATAAACAAAGGCAATACAACAATAAACAAAGAGACAAAGCGGAGGACACTGGGTGCCTCCCACAGAGTTCAAAGTTCAAAGGATGGATTCCAGTCCATCACAGAGGGCCTTTAGTATATCACCATAAAGGCCAATGTTCATAACTTTTCTGGCCCCATAGGTGTAATGTGTATAATCATAGCTACCTATCAGTATAACTGCATGACAGTTTACAAGTTCTTGGCAAAACATGGAAATTACTAAGCAACGATTCTGTATGAAGTATTTTTCAAGTGGTGTCTTGTGTTAATAGATGTTTGATGTTACTATGGATACCAGTCAATTTCTAACCCATTACTATAGCATGTGTTTCAACAACAGAAAAGGGTGCACGCTGGAAAAACAGCCTCCCCCCTTGTCTTTTTGGTCTAACAGTTCCACGAAAATAGTAAGTGATATAGACAGCCAGAAAATAATGTAATCAATACGATGTCACATTATATGTAGTACTCTAAAGGTAAACTTAACTCATCGCAAGCCATTAGGCAGTATAATCTTTTGCTGTTATGTTGCAAGCCAGAAAAGCATATTACGTGTGGTACAAATGCTTCATTGAAGCTTTAAATACTACTCGCACCCACCATACATGCATACCATACTGTAACATGTACAGCAGGTATTCCATTGGATTTCCATAAAAATGGCTTTCCTCGTGCAAAATATTTCAGCTCCCAGGAGCTCAACTTCTAACACGTGTACCAATGGCAAGCATTTCTTAAAGGGCAAGAGTGTCGGAAATTAAAATGCATATACCAAAATGGTTATTTGAAGGCTACATATTTTGTGGGGGTCTAAATATAATGTTCTCGAGATAGAGCTGTTTGTCTGAAAACTTCAGCATTATCTTCACTGAACATGATGCTGAAGTTTTTAGTGGATAGAAGCAGGCAAAACAGCTCTATCTTTGGAATGCCACATCGTATAAACATCGGAGTTGTACCGTTATGCTGCTAAGCACCTATACAATCCACTCATAGCTGTATCGTCATGCTAGCAGGTGTTTTAGGGCATCTGCGGCAAAAAAAAATACGAAATTCACTGTCCAATCATGGATAGAGTGACCATGCTTCACATTCAGCAACGCACCTCAGTGCTCGAGGCAGTTACAACTACGAAACGTTGGCGTGCAGCAGCAGGGTTGTGGAGCTTCCTAATGCTGCAGAAATTTTACCGACAGTTGCTTTAGAGAAGAGACAGGGAACGGAGCCCGATAATACACACACTTGACCGATCTTTGATATATTCGGACTTACATTTGGAAGGCTATAGCTCCACAACTAAGCAACGGAGGAACACCAAACTTGGAACTCAGAGTGTGAAGGGTCTATAGTATCGATCGAAGGCCCCACTCACTTCCGGTAATTTATGCGTACGGCGCTAGCGCTTCCAATTATACCTGTCGACCGAACATCCATTACTTACTCTACATCGTTTCTATACGTAACAAAATTTTGCCCGTGTTTATTATATCCCTGACAGACGATGTCCATGTTCTAGCGCGCACTGGCACCGGCGCTGATGGGCGGGACTCTCTTGCTACCGGGGGCGAGATTCGGAACTTATTTTGGTTGTGAGAAGCCTGGAGCAGAGGATGACTAGCCTAAAGAGAGAGACGGCTCAGGAGGATGAGGCTGAAGGAGGACAGACCGCCTGAGTTGAAGAAGGGTCACCAGAAGCAATTTGAGATCAATGAAGAAGTCAAGGAGAAGTTGAAGGAGGCAGAGACGATGCTAAGCAGAATGCCGGCAGCGGTGGAGAGCGCAAAGACGGCTATTGCAGAAGGTATGAGTTTAATAAATAAAAGACAAAAACTTATTAAAATCGCGGTTCGCTCCAAGTATGGATGGGCGACCGTCGACGAATACGTGGAGGATGAATTGGCAGACAATTCGGACGATGAGAAGCACCTGTTTAGGGCAGAAGCCAGGGCAGGAAGGAAGCTGAAAGTCTTGCCCATTATTGCAAGGCTCTAGTGGAGCTGGTAGATAGGAGCGCGGGGCCCGCTAGGGCAGGTACTCCAGTACAGCATACTGTATATTTATTGTACGAGATAGATTTATAACATGGTTATGGTGACAGGTACTACAGCACTGCATGCTGTCTGTTTGTATGAGATGTGTTGGTATGTAGTTCAGTCATGATGGTTTTGTCTGTGGACATAATGCATGCAATAATTCTATCTCCTAGATGTCAGTCAAATGGCACTAATGTCGCAGGAGGAGGATTTTGTTTGTGATTCCTCGGGAGTAGGCCTGCGCTAATTATATCGGAATAATTTTAAGAATAATCAGTAGTTATAAGAATAATGCATAAATTTGCACTACCTACACAATATTGTTGGAACACTCCATGGTATGGAGACTATTTGGACATATATAGACACAACTAGTACTGGACGCTACCACTGGAAGACCCAACATGTGCTGCAGCAATACCTGGGCTCTACTACAGAAATGAGAATACAATAATGTTCATGCCAACCACTAACTCAGGCAATTGTGTAAACTTCAAAAGGCCCACACTTAATTGCACTAACAATTGGTGAAGGTGAAAATGAAGCAGTTTCAAGTTCACTCCACCAGTGAGTGTACTGCCAAGTTGATTGCTAAGACCTTTCACATGTCTTGCATAATACAACTATACAAGTACAGTGCACAATGAAAGATTGTAATACGTTAAGATTAATTAGGTAGGCATAGAATATGCGACGTACATACCACGATGATACACTGCCATGTGTAAAGATTTAAGGGGGGTGTAAATAATATAATGTTTGGCATGAAGGATGATTCGCACAAGATTGATCCTATCTATTACATTCAGTTTCTGTGAGGAGATAATTAGGGGCCAAAACAAAATATACCAGGTGCGTAGGAAACAGTTTGGAAGTGGGGAGGCCAAAGGGCTGCGAAGCAGCCTTTGCACACGGCGGGCGTGAAACGCCGAAAATATTTTGGATATAGTCATCGCCACAGCGCTTAATGAAGACACTACTGCATGATATTCATCACTCAAGCTATTGTATCGTTCAACCATGCTCGCCTGCCGCTCTTATACGTGGTTGTAGCACCGAGTGCGCAACCTGACGTCTGGGCACAGATTAGCCAAAATTTAAAAGGGTACGAGTGTATGTGAAGCACAGCACGACATCTTGCTCTTCTACATGATGCACCCATGGCCATTTCTCTGGAAACAGAAAGAAAGGGTTCGCGGTTGGTAGGGTTGCAGCTTATGAATTAATATTTAGCCAAAAAGTGTAGCGGCAAAAGCCGCTGCGGCCACTACAACTCCTACGCCACTGCTATATACATTTTATATGTCACTCTATGGGAGCATGTGTTCAAAATGGTGTCACTGGCAGTTACATGGATGCCATCTGGGAACTTGTGGTGAACAAAGAGTCAGAGATCTGGACAAGTCTACCACACAGTTTTGCCGAGGAAGGCTAACTACAGCTACCAAGTTAATAGAATTTGTGTTGCCTCCGTATAAGTAGAGATACGAGCACTATTAACTGATGGCACGATTGAGCAAATTTATGTGAGACTCGAGCAGTTTCCGCTCTCACGCAGCAGCCATGGCTGATCTTTAAAAAGATGCTGCAAAAAAAGATAGCAATCTGCCAAAGACCAGTTGCTTTTTCATAGCTTCTCTGGCAGCATTGTTAGGCATCGTTCCGGGTTAGTTATTTTCGTAACAGGCTCGCTTACGACTCATCTCGCCCCACCCAGGTCATGATTCATTACATATGCATCTCTACTTGCCCACTATACTTTACACTTAGCAGTGCGATCACCCTCGACAATAATAATGATAATAATAAAATAGGGAAAATGTCACGTTGATATCACCAGTGTGGGGCTTGTTCATATGCAATTGAGAAAGGGGATGCAAACGGCTGGAATAGCTACATTTTGAAATGAAGGCCAAAACTTCAATAAAGAAAGCCACGACATTGGCAAATATGGCAGAAATTGCCAAATCTGATTTTCCATGCTGTATCCCAATCAATTTCCTTTCAAAACAACACCAGAACTTGAAGGAGGTCTAACTTGAAGGAGGTTTGATACAATCATGTGATAGGCCACCTAGATATGGAATTGAATGGATTTTCTATAGACCCTTTATCATTATGATGTAATGGGGGCGGGGAGGGGAGTGAGCATTAAATGGAGAGAATGCACGAGAACATGTGTAAACAAGCATGTTCTTATGTTTTCGTACACAAAAACTACATCAAAGCACATGTTTGCTTGTATTTTCTCCATTTAGTGCTCAATTTTACCCCCATTACATCATAATGGTAGCGTAAGTTGCCAATTATCGACACATAAACGGTGCACTGCACTAACCTCGCTATCGTTAGTTGTAGAAAGCTCGCTCTTGCACCGGAAATGAGGTCATTGAGTTTACTAAATAACGCCCCACCTCCGAGGATGTTACTATTCATGATCATGAAGCGACAGTACAGTGGCCATTCCCCAATAATAATAATTAAGGGGAGAGTGTCACATAAATTAAAAAATTCTTTGAAAAATATTCTCGCAAAGGTCACCACAATTGGAAATTAGTAATATGGTGCTAGCAAAGTGTTGCAAAACATACTTTGCATGTAGCATGTGCTATGAGAAGTATTTGCGTTACAGACTGGTTAGAAGAGAGTCAAAAAAAGTGACTAGAGTCTTGTTCAAAATCCTCTAAGACAGTTCTAGCAGCCAGAATACCCACAGGGCGACCTAGGTTAGCTTATATGCCTTAGTCTAGCTCACTAGACCCTCCCTTTCCCTCTTAAAAAATAAGAGAAAGGTAAAGGAGGACAGGGAGGGTGTAGCAGAACTTGCACAACATTAGATTCAAGTTGACCAATCAGCTTTCACTGTAAAAAAATCCGGCCAGTGATTACATCATTGCTCTGTGGTTTCACATGAGCTTGAGTGAAAAAAGGATTAATTGTGGCATTTAAGTAAGCTACTCTACAACAAGATGGTTAAAGATCAAAGAAGCAACATCACAGAGTATCCCAAGTTCCTCACTCCGTATCCGAGCACATCTTTAATCAATTCTGCTTCGATGCCAGAGTGAGGCCAGTACAATGTAAGCTAGCACACCGACATAACTATGCAGTAGGCTTGTCCACATGCTCAAAACCTTGCCTACTATGCTTTTAAGTAATTTTCACAAAACCTGCCCCATTCTAGCTGCCAGGTATGTTGGAGAATGACTAGAAATGCATATTGTGCACAAATCTATACTGTGCAGTTCCTAATTGCATTCGAAGGGATTCCCCCCACTTAACTCAAGTACGCTCTACATACTAATTACATGTACTACATGTAGTAGTGTTCTTCATGGATTCTATTCTCTTATGCCCATCCTCAGGCTGCATCAAGACCATATTAAAAGAGTCAAGCATGAGTCCATTGTCAAAACTTTAGGCTGGATTCCATGGGATTTCCCCCCACTTAACTACCGTACTTTCAAGTGGCTGTTCTGTACTATTGCTACCAACTACAGGACAAGAATGATTCTGTAAACTCTGCTAGTACTGCCCTTAAACAGCGCTCGGTTCTTGGGATAGCGAGCCTTCGTATGTTCACCAGCTGAACCCTGAATGGAAGAGGTAGACTTTGTGCCATGCCTTCGTCCCACCCAGATAGTTTGTAAACGATAACGTGTATCATGAAGCTTGCCCTGTAACCTCAGAACTTGTGGCACACCAAGAGATGTGGACTCGTAGAGTTTCATACCAAGAAAGGCTTACTACAGCTCCCAGGTAAGTAGAGTTTGCGTAGCTTCTGTATGAGTACACTAAAGGAGGACGGCACGATCGAATGTAAATTTCAAGCAGCATACTCCATCTTTCCACCAGTCATGTCTGATCCTTGAACACATGTTGCAGATAGAGACATCGATCTTCCAAAGACTAATCACTTTTCCGTGCCTTCTCCAGCTGTATCTAACCGTCTTGCCTCACCCAGGTCATGATATTTTACATCAGCGTCTGTACTCGCCCGCTATACTTTACACTTGGCAGTGGGATTACCTCTAATAAATGATTTGCATGAAGAAGGGGTCACAGAGGTGAGAAACTTTGTCATCCTTGGGTGAACACTAAGAAAACACATGTGAATCTCTGCTACATTCACTTTCTGCGAGGAGTTATGGCCAAAACAAAACTATATACATTTTATATGGGTCTTTATGGGGCCACTACATGTATTTAAACCAGTCCAGGTGTGCAAAGATATTGAAAAATGAGCATGGTTGTGTTTTCAATCTTATTATATGGAAGCTAATGAAGCTGCAAATCTGATTTGCAGAATTTTTGATGTATTACTTCCTGAGTCATGTACTTACGCAACTCAGGAAGCAACTAATTAGTGAACTGAGTCTGTGACGCCTCATTCTAGACGAAAGGTTAAACGACTAATCATATTTGTAGTCAACCAATGGGTAGTCACATGATCACTGGTACATCACTAGTCTTTGCACCTATGGAACTTGGTATACTCTGTGTGATGCTGTCACTGTTCCACAGATTAAGTGTAGTCCAGTTTAAAGAAACTTGTGGCTGCACAAAGTTTCCCTGGAAGCAATCACTGGAGCATTGAGAATTAAGTTTGAACACAGTGTAGTCCATTTCATAGTATATCGTGTTCCACCACAGGAATAGTTATAAATTGCACTTCTTTAGGTCTGTGTTACAATTTGAACATTTCAAATTAGCTCCCGAAATCTAAAGAGCATACTTTAATGTACATTAACAGCTATGAGGATTGTGCATAGGCAGCCAAGTGTGGGGCTGCCTATTTAATACTTGGTGGTAAAGCAGAGGAAGTTGTCCCCCAAGCACAGGTTAGGACCTTTGGAGAGACGGATGTACCTGGTCTCTTTCGGAATTAAGTCCATACCCAGATCTGTAATGCTTGGAGGGTTAGCTGAAGGACAGGGAGTTGTAGCCTCCCGTCCTGGTTCCACCTAGCTCTGCTTTTTCACACTGAGCTAGTGAATGCATGATTGCACAGCTCAGTGGAGGATTATCAAACTATATTATAAGCGGAGGGAATAGGTTCCTCAATGGGTGGGAAAATCAGGAGGACTTGCCGATTCACTCAGTCGCTAGAACTTGGCTGACTGACAAAAGGCGCGCAAGTCATGTGAGCTGACTCTTTGATATCTCGTGATAGTCTATGCTGTGTAGGTTTGTTAATAATGATAGGTGCACACCCCTCTGCTGTTAACTCGCTTTAACTACCGTTAAAACTCATTGTAAGTCATTGGAGGCCCTATTGCCTTCCTTGGAATACCTCCCACATAGGTGAAGTGCTTTCACTTATCCAAGTGACTCTTCCTCAGTGTGTACAAACAATTATTTGTACATGTAAACACTACGTAGCCCATCATCATTATGTACATGTTGTACTAGCCTCATACTCATGCTCTTGTAGGGGAGGAGTAGAGAGCCTGGGATCTACCACTTGTACGTACATGTGTGGCAGACGAAAAACGAACATTAGACCTAGTCATGAATAATATCCTTTGAAGTATGCCTGCCTAATGAGGTATCTAAATCTGATAGATACCTGCTGGCAGGTATCTAAACGCCTGTTTAGATACCTCATCTTTATTCATGAAATTAGTGGCTGCCTATCACAACTGAAGCACTCAGCATGGGGCAGGTTGCTGCTTCCTTCAAAGGGTTAGCAGCGGTCACTTATAGAGGCGCTGTTATCATAACACTAGGTCTAAATCGGTTAGACACCTCTGTGTCGGTATCTCAGTCAATAGATACCTCCCTTCGCTCGGTATCTATTTTCCTGGGATACCTCCACCTTGGTGTCTAACCTATATTTATTCTGTCATATATGTCAGCTGCTTCATTGCGCTGGTATCTATTAAGGGTGGAGTTCACACTGCATAAACGAGTAAATATGTGAGGCTTCTATGCAGCACATATAAGCCCTGCCATTAGCAGAAGTTCAGACATAGAGTGCTTTGCACACAGTGACATGATCAAAATACGTGTCGGAATAATGTTTGTTCTGCCCGGGACTGCCACATGTCTAAACAAATGGTGAGAATTTACAGGGTTGTCTGTGAATGATCTTAAATGCAGAAACAATATACATGGCAAGTAAGTGTAAAAATTTGAATTATCCTGCTTTCTTGAATATCTTTTTAACCAGTGTATGTTATGGCAGCTACTTTATCACAACAGCTTCCCCAGTGGCGTAGCTATGGTAGCGTAATTGCTCGGGCACAAGTAGGGCAAGGCTGCAAAAAAAAAAATTTTGCCTTCGTATTTCCAACTGTTCAGGAAGTGCTCTCGTTGCTTTTCAGCTCAAGAGAAAAACCCAAACTGATAGCAGCTCATCATCCGGATCGCTTCCATAGCTGGCATAATACTAGCTACTACTACACATGTAACGATCAGAGTAGTCTCGTGCACAAGAAACCAAAACAAAGTGTCCTGCCCCACCTCTTTTGATCACCCGCCGTGCGAGCGAATGCTAGGGCACAGATGAAAGTTGCTCGGGCACGTTCCCGGGTGTGCCGGGGCTTGGCTACGCTACTGAGCTTCTCTAGGAGTTGAAGGCCCAGCAGACTGGGTAAAGAAAAGAAAAGTAGTGGGTGAGAATCAACGGCAGCCTATACTTATACTGAAGTTTTAGTAGCGAGCGGGTTAGGTTGGGCAAAAAGTGGATGTTAGCCTTCAGCCAGCCGTACAAGCAAGCTTTGTAGGGCTATGAAACCTAAAACAGAACTTATTGTTACTCACTCCGTGTCTTCATTTTAACCAGAATGGCTTTTACTCAAGTGTGCAATAAAATCAATAATAAAAAAGTTCCATGCTTGAACTGTGGAATCAAATATTTCTGCTGATGGCCAATATGAGACAATCCAAAACAAATTGCACCCGCAAAATAACTGGATCTACGATATTTTCGAGAGCGATTTAATCATGAGAACAGGAGCAATGCATATAGGTGATGATGTAGAAGCCTTCAACCCATGGCCGATACTATTGATGATCAGGACCCTAGTATCACCAAGCTGAACTAAATGCATTTTCGAGGCACGAATGATAAATGCCTGGAGGTAAACGATTGAGAGTGAACACAGGAGAGTTTATGAAATTGTTGAAGCCAGCGCTAAAAAAGGAGTTAAGATTGATGGTTACATTTTGAATGGGTGGTGGTTCCATTTCCAGCAAACATTATCCCCTTGTAAGGATAATCCATCTTCACCGGCAAATTTTGCAAATTACTACCTGTAAAATGCGTTTGAAAGTGATGCACAATTGTCCGTCACTGAAGTCTAAATCCATCTTAGCTGAGGGCCACTGTGTGCAAAAGTAGTCGACAATGTAGTGCCTATACTATTTTTGCTGCTCACTGTCACGGAATAAATATTCGATAGCAGAATGGATGGAATGAAAAGGGTGGCTTAGTATCCACTGCTTGTACAAGTGTGGCTCCCAAGCATTTCTGAGAACATATGTCTTCAGCTATTTGCAGATCACAGACTGCTCTAGCTCTCTGGACTAGAAGTTCAGAGTCATCACCTACTATGTCAAGCCACTGACTACAATTTTTCTCACCAAAAATCACTGAGGTCTATGCTGTAACTAGGCCACTATACGAAATCTTTATTGTACTAATGAGGGACTGACAGAAGCAACAGAATGGCAGCTGTTTAGGCCTAGATTTGAGTGCACTGGACCCACAAGTCCTAAATGCCACCCTTCCTACTTCCTCATGAATACGACAAGGAATCCTTAGAGAGTCATAGTGGCCTAGTGACAGCATTGACCTTGGAGGTTTTGGTGATATTTTAGACAATTTTTGGCTAGAAAATTGTACCCTGTGGCTTGATATTTATGAGCTCTATCTCATGTGCTTAGGGGCTTACACAAGTTTTTTTCCCGTGAGTACTCATTTAGCTACAGGCAATAAATGGTGAAAAACATATAGCAATACGACCCATAGCATATGCAATTAAGTGATCACTTATTGCACAGTACCTATTAAAAAAACATCTTTTGCTTGCAACACTCATACAAGGTTTCTTAGTACAAGAGGATGTGAGACAAAGCAAAAATTCATTCTTAGTAGGAGTTCTTGGACTTGTTATTGTTCGGCACCAAAGCCTTCCAGCAGTAGCGTAAGTGGTCATTTACGCTAATTTGCAATTTTATTTCACTATCTGGCATCTGGTAAGACTCACGTATAATTAAATAATAGTTAGATGACGAGTGCAAGGGCTCTACGTGATTTAGAACGCCGAGGGCCACAAGCTGTAGTGTCCGAGCGCAGCGAGGACACTACCATGGGGCCCGAGGCGTTCTAAATCACGTAGAGCCCGTGCACTCGTCGTCTAGGTTATTTAGAGAATAGCAACGGTATCTATGGACGCCTAATCTCAAAATGAAAGGAAGCATGGATCTCAAGGACTTTTTGAGTGATTCGCTGCTCGAATGGTGCGACATCAATGGCGAACAACACCAACAAGACAACACCGACGTCGATAGCTTTCTCCTTGCCGCCCTGGATTCGTTCGAGCGAGACCATGCAAGTAGCTCCGCCCAAAGTCACGAACTACCGTGCCCACTGGCGAGCTCCACCCCTACTTGCAACGCTGGAGTTCGGCCTTACGCTACACCCATGACAGACCAGCAGATAGCGGACGCTAGAGTGTCTGGAAGACCTAAAAAACACAGGAAGACACTCAACACTGTGTTAGGCTGTGGGAAGAGTGGTACAAATACAGACAGAATCTCGGTGACTGCATCCCTGGACTAACGGAGCTACAGCCAAAAGATTTACAATACTAGCTCATTCGTTTCATTCTAGAAGTAAGGAAGAAAGATGGCTCAGAGTTTGTACCAAATACCCTCCACCACATTTGTTGTGGGATAATGCGGCATCTCAGGTGGAATGGTCAACCTGCTATTGACTTCTTTGCAGATGCCACATTCGCTGAGTTCCGTGCTTCGTTAGACTCCGAGATGAAGCATTTGCAAGCTGCAGGAATAGGTACAAAGAAGAAGCAAGCAGAGCCGCTTACAGTAGAAGAAGAGGAGATCTTGTGGCAAAGGGGACTGCTTGGTGATGAAACTCCTCAGGCTCTCTTGGATGCTATTATCTTCACGAATGGCCTTTACTTTGCACTTCGTAGTGGCAAGGAGCATCGCCAGCTGAGATTCACTCCATCACAGATTGAGCTTGTGGAAAGGCCAGGAGAGAGGCCATATCTAATATACAGGGAAGACATCTCCAAAAATTGTCCTGGTGGGTTGAAGGGTAGGAAAATGAAACCCAAAGTTGTTGTGCATCATGCCAATGTTGAAAACCCAAAGAGATGTTTCATTAGACTCTACAAGCTCTACATCAGCCTTTGCCCTGCAGATCAACCACCAGATGCCTTCTACCTGCTGTCCCTGCAAAAGCCATCCGCTACCTGTTGGTATTCCAATCGATCACTGGGATACCATAAGCTTGGCACCACAGTAGCCCGCCTGTGCACATTAGCTGGAATACCAGGTTATAAAACAAATCACTCTCTCAGGGTCACTGCAGCAACACGGCTATACGATTCGGGTGTAGACGAGCAGTTAGTGATGGAAACAACTGGACACTGCAGTACTGAAGGGGTCCGTACCTACAAGAGAATATCGGTGACCCAACGTGAGGCAGTGTCTGATATCTTGAGTTGCACAAAAAAGCCATGCATTGAATACTCCCTACCTCCTCTCGAAAGCTATTCCTCCCAACAGCCACATTCTTCTGAAGTGGTTCCCGTTCAGGGACAGTCATCGACTCTGGAACTTTCCAAGACTGCATCTTCAAGCATTCCAGGATCATTTTACTTTCAGTCATGGTCATCTGACCTCAACTGCAATAGTTGTAGCTAACTGAACCATTTATACTCTGAGCTGTCTTCTCTGTATGTACCCACACTAGCGTAAGTCATCAATTGTCGACCACCTAATTTTGTACACGTATCTACTCCAATACCGTACTAGCTAGAAACTACGGACAAAGTCCAGTTCTAAGAACACTGATCCAGCTACCAAACGATCATTTTTCGAATGAGTAGCTGTAATGACAGGGTCTTACCGAAGCGCAGCAGTGATCGGCTCTCTTCATGTATTGTCGGCCAGCTCTACCTGTTGTCGACCGCTCGATCGTGGTAGTTCATGCAATGTCGGCCATTTCGCATTTCCGTTCGTTGATGTCACAGCATTTGAACCACACCCACCAAGTATATATCTTTCGAATTTACAGCATGCACAGACTCCAAATTAAAATTTCATTTAAATAGAACTTACAACGTCGCTACAATGCATTTTCAACACTGAGCCAGCTATAGCAATTTTCCCGGGAACGTCGCGGTATCCGTAATTGATCGTTACCGCGCCGTAATTTTCGCCGACAATAGATAGCTGACAATAGATGGTGGTCGACATTCGATGACTTATGCTACTATTCTAATATTCTCATTCACCCTGTCTAAAAACAGCTGCATGCACAAACCACTTAAGGCTATACTGTACATACTGTAAACACTTGTTTCCTAGTAACTTAATTCCCTCAGGACCCGGACTCTATATGTAGAGATCCAGAGGACTCTAAGTGCATTAGAATCCAGTAACTGTCCAATCACATTGCACAGATGTACATCAAAATTCTCTAAATAATAGTTAGATGACGAGTGCAAGGGCTCTACGTGATTTAGAACGCCGAGGGCCACAAGCTGTAGTGTCCGAGCGCAGCGAGGACACTACCATGGGGCCCGAGGCGTTCTAAATCACGTAAAGCCCGCGCACTCGTCGTCTAGGTTATTTAGAGAATAGCAACGGTATCTATGGATGCCTAATCTTAAAAACGAAAGGATCTCAAGGACATTTTCAGTGAGTCGCTGCTCGAATGGTGCGACATCAATGGCGAACAACACCAACAAGACAACACCGACGTCGATAGCTTTCTCCTTGCCGCCCTAGATTCGTTCGAGCGAGACCACGCAACTAGCTCCGCCCAAAGTCATGAACTACCGCGCCCACTGGCGAGCTGGTGGTCTAAATATAAGAGGGGTCGAATTAATTGAGACAATAAGGTACATAAGTCATCCAACTGAAGGTTACACTCAGCAACAGGTCAGTCTAAGTTAAATGCAGCTGTAGATTAGATCTGCTGGGCTAGACAGCTTCCAGCAAAACTGCTGACACAGCAATTCATAGTGCGCTTCCAGTTATCGATCAGAACTTGTGCAAACAGACTTATCATCGTTACCTACCACTCTTTCGTTGTTTAGGCAACACAAAATTAATCTAGCTTGACGTACCTCGGTCGACTACAGAATGATGTAACTTAGTGCACGTGATATTTGCGGAAGAACACACACACACACACAGACACACACACACACACACACACACACACAAACGCGAAAACTTAAAGCAGCCTTAGGTGTGCACTTCGCGCGTGCCCGGCAGGTATTAACTCCGGTAATCATAGCTCGTTATACAGCTGTTATAGCTGTAAATAGATGTCAGATAGTTGGTACAGACCTAGAAGGGCAGCATCTTGCTGTTTGTTGATGGAATCTAAGTAGGCACTCCAGCCTTGCTGACAACTAGATAGTTTAAAGACCATAGTACCGCAACTCTCCAGGGATTGATTCACTTTCCTGAAGCGTTTCATAAGCAGATTCCAACAATATGTGTTTTTTGTGTATTGGCAACAAACTTTGCCGAAACTAGAACAAACTATTTTTGTACAGGCAGCTTCATAGAGAATGCATACAACTCTGTAATCACATAATCTGTCACATGACTATGTCCAACCTCCTCTGGATTTGACATCTACTACCAACCTACATGCGTAGGGTGGGCTCAAACAATAAATTATTTGTATGGGAGTAGCATTACCTTAAACTGAAGGTTGACATCAGCTCCTGCACCAAGAAGTAGCTCCACCAGATTACTGTGACCGTTTTGGGCTGCGATGAATAATGCTGTACGGCCATCCTGTGATTGGAATGGCAAGAAATATTAACTTCAAAATAACACAACCAGAGTTGGCAAAATTACATACTTTTCAAATAGGCATGTGGCAAACATGGAAATGAATGGGAACAGAATGGGAATGGAAAGCGGGAATTAACGGGAATGAAGTGCAATTTTATGCAATGTCAACTCTGCAAACGCTAGTCTGTCTAGTGTTTTGATAAGGTGTACATACGTGTACAGTATATTCGTAGCACCATTATTTGGCTAATTAGCATGCACTGGGCTAAAAAAAGAATCCAAATGGATAATGTGCTATAATTAGAAAGCAACATATGAAAGTATTCAGAGCAGAAAGGCCTCATATATTAGAGTTTGGTAATATCTACAAAGTAAACAGAACATCTGAGAAGACCAGGAATACTTCAGCTATATACTTAACTCTTCATGAATAACCCTGACAAGTGGGTAGGAAATTGGTAGGTATGAGCATGAATTATAAATTTGCACTACCTACACAATATTGTCCATAATTCTCTAATTAGAGCTAATTCTCTAGATACTATACGCTAGATCCACTAATGAACTCGAGCAGACTGATAAGGGTATTGTAATTTTCACTCCTTTCTCCACTTGCTGAATGTCTCTACGCATGTAAGGACATGACCAAATGAGCTTGAAAAATTGCTTGTATGGATAGATTATTGCACAGTTGAAAATGAAACCTTTATCATTGTTTATAAACCAATAATTAACACCTTGGACACCACACCCATTAGTTATTGAGGCAAATGGTCGCCAATTGTCTGCCAAAATGCTAAACCACAAAACACAGAATGACAAAAGTTGATGTATTCCTTTTATATTCACAAGAGGTAAGCTTTAGGTTAGTTAAAAGCTTTCTAGCGAATATAATCTGTAATATGAATTCCATGACTGGCGGTAGGTCACCATTTACTCACCTAGGGGGCGTTGGCTAGGAGAGTTTGCTTCAATACTGTTGTTTGATAGGAATGGTTCCCAATTTACATTCGCTACGATCGAAGTAAATTACACGTAGACTGGTTCTACTGCACAAACTAGAGCCTACAAAAAACTTTCACGTTCCACGTCAGCAGCTTCTTACTGTGCCTTTACTTTGCTCAGGCTACGCCTAAAGTCACGCCATAATCACGAGCGTAGAATGATGCTTCCTTTTGCAAATGAAAGCCAGTAAATCACGTTCGCGGTAAGATCAGAGAAAGTCACGCTTATCGTCAGATGACATAATTAGATTGTAGAAGCCTTAATACTGTAAATGGTAATACTACGGTCACGGATGCTAGTCATGTCCTTAAACTCGCAGAGCACTACAATGAACAGCACTTGAGTGAGTTAGCTGGTAATTAGAGTAGGTACCCTGAGTATTCTGCGTAGTACAGCACAGTGGTGTAGCACCAGCCTAGGTATGCAAATATATTGAAAAAATGAGCATGGTTGTGTTTTCAATCTTATTATACGGAAGCTAATGAAGCTGCAAATCAGATTTGCAGATTTTGTGATGTATTACTTCCTGAGTCATGTACTTACGCAACTCAGGAAGCAACTAATTAGTGAACTGAGTCTGTGATGCCTCATTCTAGACGAAAGGTTAAACGACTAATCATATTTGTAGTCAACCAATGTGTAGTCACATGATCACAGACACATCACTTGTCTTTGCATCTATGGAACTTGGTATACTCTGTGTGATGCTGTTGCTGCCTAACAGATTAAATGTAGTCCATTTTAATGAAACTTTGGCTGCACAAAGTTTCCATGGAAGCAATCATTGGAGCATTGAGAATTGAGTTTGAATACAGTGTAGTCCATTCCACAGTATATCGTGTTCCACCACAGGAATAGTTATAAATTGCACGTCTTTAGGTCTGTGTTACAATTTGAACATTTCAAATTAACTCCTAAAGAGCATACTTTAATGTACACTCAGTCATTGGAAGCCCTATTGCCTTCCTTGGAATACCTCCCACATAACTGAGTGCTTTCACTTATCCAAGTGACTCTTCCTCAGTGTGTACAAACAATTATTTGTACATGTAAACACTACGTAGCCCATCACCATAAACCGATTATGTACATGTTGTGCTAGCCTCATTCCCAGGCTCTTGTAGGGGAGGAGTAGAGAGCCTGGGATCTACTACTTGTACGTACATGTGTGGCAGACTCGGGTAGAAAACAAACATTATTCTATCATATATTTCAGCAGCTTCATTGCGCTGGTATCTACTAAGGGTGGAGCTCACACTAAATAAACGAGTAAACATGTGAGGCTTCTATGCAGCACGTATAAGCCCTGCCTTTAGCAAAAGTTCAGAGATAGAGTGCTTTGCACACAGTGACATTATCAAAATACGTGACGGAATAATGTTTGTTTCTGCCCGGAACTGCTACATGTCTCAACAAACGGTGAGAATTTACAGGGTTGTCTGTGAATGATCGTCAATGCTGAAACAATATGCATGGCTAGTAAGTGTAAGAATTAGAATTATCCTTGCTTTCTGGAATATCTTTCTAACCAGTGTATGTTATGGCAGCTACTTTATCACAACAGCTTCCCCAGTGGCGTAGCTAGGGTAGTGTACTTGCTCGGGCACAAGTAGGGCAAGGCTGCGAAGAATTTTTTTTTGCCCTCGCATTTCCAACTGTTCAGGAAGCGCTCTCGTTGCTTTTCAGAAAAACCCAAACTGATAGCAGCTCATCATCCGCATCGCTTCCATAGCTGGCACAATACTAGCTACTACTACACATGTAACAATCAGAGTAGTCTTGTGCGCAAGAAGCCAAAACAAAGTGTCCTGCCCCGCCTCTTTCAATCACACGCAGCGTGAGCGAATGCTAGGGCACAGACGAAAGTTGCTCGGGCACGTTCCCGGGTGTGCCGGGGCATGGCTACACTACTGAACTTCTCTAGGAGTTCAAGGCCCAGCAGACTGGGCAAGAAAAGAAAAGTAGTGGGTGAGAATCAACGCCTACCAAAGTTTTAGTAGCGAGCGGGTTAGATTGGGCAAAAAGTGGATGTTAGCCTTCAGCCAGCCGTTTTGCAAATTACTAGCTGTTAAAAGTGTTTGAAAGTGATTCACAATAGTCCATCACTGTAGTCTAATCCCAACTCAGCTCAGGAGTGTCGTGTATAAAAGTGATTGACAATGTAGAGCCTACACTATTGTTGCTGCTCACTTTCAAAAAAGTAACATTTGATTGCAGAATGGATGGTGAAAAAGGGTGGCTTAGTATCCGCCTGCTTGTACAAGTGCGGTTCCAAAGCATTTCTGAGAATATGTCTTCAGCTACTTGCAGATCACAGACTGCTCTAGCTCTCTGGACTAGAAGTTCAGAGTCATCACCTACTATGTCAAGCCACTGACTACAATTTTTCTCACCAAAAATCACTGAGGTCTACGCCGTCACCAGGCCACTATACTGTCTAAGAAATCTTTATTTTATTAATGAGGGACTGACAGAAGCAACAGAATGGTAGCTATTTAGCCTAGAAAGTCACCCATAATAATTAAGGGAAGAGTGTCACATAAATTAAAAAATTCTGTGAAAAATATTCTCGCGAAGATCACCACAATTGGAAATTAGCAATATAGTGCTAGCAAAGTGTTGCAAAACATACTTTGCATGTAGCATGTGCTATGAGAAGTATTTTTGTTACAGACTGGTTAGAAGAGAGTCAAAAAAAGTGACTAGAGTCTTGTTCAAAATCCTCTAAGACAGTTCTAGCAGCAAGAATACCCAGAGGGCGACCTAGGTTAGCTTATATGCCGTAGTCTAGCTCGCTAGACCCTCCCTTTCCCTCATAAAGAATAAGAGAAAGGTAAAGGAGGACAGGGAGGGTGTAGCAGAACTTGCACAAAATTAGATTCAAGTTGACCAATCAGCTTTCACTGTAAAAAATCCTGCCAGTGATTACATCATTGCTCTGTGGCTTCACATGAGCATCAGTGAAAAAGGATTAATTGTGGCATTTAAGTAAGCTACTCTACCACAAGATGGTTAAGGATCAAAGAAGCAACATCACAAGCTCCTCGCTCCGTATCCGAGCGCATCTTTAATCAATTCTGCTTCAATGCCAGAGTGAGGATAGTACAATGTAAGCAAACACACCAACATCACTATGCAGTAGGCTTGTCTGTGCAGTTCCTAATTGCATTCGAAGGGATTCCCCCCACTTAACTCAAGTACACCTGTACAAACAAAAACCCTCTGCATACTAATTATATGTACTACATGTAGTAGTGTTCTTCATGGATTCCATTCTCTTATGCCCATCCTCAGACTGCATCAAGACCATATTAAAAGAGTCAAGCATGACTCCATTGTCGTAACTTTAGGCTGGATTCCATGGGATTTCCCCCAACTTAACTACTCTACTTTCAAGTGGCTGTTCTGTACTATTGCTACCAACTACAGGACAAGAATGATTCTTTAAACTCTGCAAGTACTGCACTTAAACTAAAGCATAGCTACCCTAAACAGCCACAGCGCTCGGCTCCTGGGATAGCGAGCCTTCGTATGTTCCCCAGCTGAACCCTGAATGAAAGAGGTGGATTTTGTGCCATGCTTTCGTCCCACCCAGATAGTTTGTGAATGATGACGCGTATCATGAAGCTTGCCCTGTCACCTCAGAACTTGTGGCACACCAAGAGATGTGGACTCATACAGTTTCATACCAAGAAAGGCTTACTACAGCTCCCAGGTTAGTCGAGTTTGCGTAGCCTCTGTATGAGTACACTAAAGGGGACGGCACGATCGAATGTTAATTTCAAGAAGCATACTCCATCTCTCCAGCAGTCATGCCTGATCCTTGAACACTAGTTGCAGATAGAGACATCGATCCGCCAGAGACTAATCGCTTATCCATACCTTCTCCAGCTGTATCTAACCATCTTGCCTCACCCAGGTCATGATACTTTACATCAGCGTCTCTATTCGCCCACTATACTTTACACTTAGCAGTGGGATTACCTCCAATAACTAATTAATTTAAAGAATATAATGATTTGCATGAAGTAGGGGTCACAGAGGTGTGAAACTTTGTCATCCTTGGGTGAACACTTAAGAAAACGCATGTGAATCTCTCCTACATTCACTTTCTGCGAGGAGTTATGACCAAAACAAAACTATATACATTTTATATGGGTCTTTATGGGGCCACTACACATATTTAAAATGGCATCTCTGGAAGTTACATGGATGCCGTCTTGGCTCATGTAGAGTCTGAGAATTTAATTGACAAGTCTACATCACAGTTTTACCAAGGAAGGCTTATTGCATTATTACAGGACTAACACAACAGTGAGCACATGCAATAATGAAATTCATGAGAAATGAAGTGTGCGCAACTCCTCAAGCATGTGTCTCATGAGCTCCTAGCAATGGCTAGCATGCACTATTTCAGGCATAGAACAGTGAGCACATGCAATAATGAAATTCACGAGAAATGAAGTGTGCGCAACTCCTCAAGCATGTGTCTCATGAGCTCCTAGCAATGGCTAGCATGCACTATTTCAGGCATAGAACAGTGAGCACATGCAATAATGAAATTCATAAGAAACAACAACTGCAGACAGTACAGAGTCCACACCTAATTGTATTACTTATCAGTTGTCTTGTATAGGGCTACATAGCCATGGCCAGAGGTGGTCAGCCAAGGTTGATGTTTCTTAATCAGTTCTCACTAAAATCACAAAATATAATGTAGTCTAGAGGCAATATTGTGTGTGATCAACACTGAGCGTTAAGTATTCCAAATGCCATAGGGAAAGAATTAAAGATTTGGCTTTTTTCCCTTGGCCAGATTACTTCAAAAATGGACTTGCAAGGAAGAAAGTTATTGATGGTCTAAGGCAGCTATTGACTCTTCCATACCTGAGACCGCTCATATCTCCATCGAGCCCTGGATGTAAATTGTTCATTCAAACATGTCTGTCCTTCTCTACTAGTTAAATGACAAGCCAATCATTATCGACCTTCATTATTAAAAGGTCTACCTCGAATGACCTCCACTGTACCTTCCCTACTTAGTATGGTATGGAGAATATAGGGTTGATAAACGTCAGCATTAGACCAAAAAAGGAGCTGGGGTTATATAAATTATCTAACTGAAGGTTGACGTCAACAACAGGTCAGTCCAAGCATAAATGCAGGTGTGGCATGGATCAACTTGTCTCCTTTTGTAGAGCTAGAGAAAGTGCTGACTCAGTAATTTCATAGCTTTTAGTTAGCTGCCAGAACCTGCCAAACCAGAAGTATTATTGCTATCTACCCCCTTTTTTGCCATCTGGGCAACACAAAACTAAGCTAGCTTAATGTACTTTAGCCTATTGGGCCTCCACTAGCTTCCACTGTGCTTGTGGCTATAGTGGCTATAGTGGCATAGCAACATAATGACGTTACAAGTGCCTGGCCAACATCAGAAGTTACTAAGTAACGACTCTATATGAAGTAGTTTTTGAGTGGTTTATATTACCAGGTGTTTGATACTACTATGTACCAGCCAATTTCTAACCAATTAGTAGCATGTGCGTTCCGCAGCAGTACATGTCCCACACAGAACAGCATTCGCCCTTCCAGTATGTATAGCTAGTGTGCTACAGTGAATGGCGGTATGTATTGAAGCTACCTACAGTGTTGAATGCTGCTGTGTAGCTATAAGCCATAGTGTGCTACAGTGAATGTTGCTGTGTAGCTATAAGCCATAGTGTGCTACAGTGAATGCTGCTGTGTTGCTATAAGCCATAGTGTGCTACAGTGTAATGCTGCTGTGTTGCTATAAGCCATAGTGTGCTACAGTGAATGCTTGCTGTGTAGCTATAAGCCATAGTGTGCTACAGTGAATGCTGCTGTGTAGCTATAAGCCATAGTGTGCTACAGTGAATGCTGCTGTGTAGCTATAAGCCATAGTGTGCTACAGTGAATGCTGCTGTGTATCTATAAGCCATAGTGTGAAGTCATATGTGTTGTACGTGTAAAGTCATGCACACACAGACACAAAAACATAAAGCAATTTTATATCAGTCATGCATGTGCTTTGTGCGCACCTGGCTGGTATGTCTGAAGTCATTTCATCCGAATATGCACCACTTTTCAAGGCAGGGCACTAAGAGATGATCATTTATAATTTCTGTGGTATAGAATCCCCCCCCCAAAAAAAACTAAAAGGTATAGCTACAGGATTATACCACAATACTCTTACAGTTTGTCATCTCTTAAGACTTTTGATATTTGTTCCAACCACTCATTCAACACAATTCCCTACACGCAACACCACCCATATTCACAGACAATCAATGAGTTACGCATGACCTCACACTATAATTCTTCTGCTGCAAGAGCCTGGGAATGGGACTAGCACTACAAGTAATGAGTTTGTAGTGATGGGGGGCTACACAAGTGCTCATATGTATATACACTGGGGGAAGGACAATTGCTTGCACACACAGAGGAAGACGCGCTTGAGATAAGTGTAAAGCACTTTAGCTGCATTGGGAGATTCCAAGGAAGGCACTCCCTTAATGTGGTCAATGGGAGCATGTTATGTACATTAATGAATACCAATATATAATCACATACAGCACAACATCCTTGTTTCAAAACAAAAACAATATTTTGTTTCCATGTTATTCTTCTGATAAGAAATCGCTAATCAGTGGAACAGACTCAGGAGTATCAAAGGTGGGGGACCAAGAATGAGTCTGCAGTTAACAGGCAGCAACAGATTGAGAGACGGTAGGTGAGCTCTCGGAGTTAGTACTAGTGACAATGTGCCCACATGTGTATCCAAGAACAGATTATTGAAGAGGGTCAGTGAATGTATCCATGAATGATCTTACTATAATAGGGAGTTAGTATTGTGAAATCTACTAAAATCACTTTCTAAGTAGTCAAAATAATAATGTCTACAGCACTCAATGTTACTGTACATCTCTGGCATTCATATTGCTATTGTGTACAGGCTAAACATAGCCTGAAAGCTAAATCATATTCATAATAATTAATTAATATAAATTTGGTTTCTTACGTGGAGTAACAAAGAGGATTTATCCGAATCAACTCCATCTGCATGATCAGCTACTAAACACCAAGGCAAGGTGGTCGACATAAACAACTTTAATCTTAGCGAACAAAAACTACAGTAAACTACATGCTGACAAACTACACAATGTTAGGTACATAGTCTTAGACTCTAACTGATGCACAGGACAGACTACACCTTGCATGCTCAGCTCCTCATGCATTCCTTCATGCACAGGGCTGAGGCACATGCTATAATGAAATTCATGAGAAATCAAGTGTGCACAGCTCCTCAAGCATGCACTATTACAGGACTAACATGACTAACACAACAGTGAGCACATGCAATAATGAAATTCATAGGAAATCAAGTGTGCACAACTCCTCAAGCATGAGCTCCTAGCATTCACTATTGTAGGGCTACCAACCCTGAGCACATGCAATAATGACATTCACAAGAAACAACGGCTGCAAGCAGTGTAAATGTAGATTATCAGTTGTCTTGCCATGTCACAGCGACTGTACCAGAGCAGGCCAACCAAGGTTGACCTTTCATAATCAGGTCGCATTAAAATTACATTATATATGCAATCTAGAGGCAATATTGTGTGTGATCAGACACTAATAAGCCGTTAAGTATTGCAAACAGCATGGGAAGAGAATCAAAGATTTAGCCTGTTTTCCCTTGGCTGATCACTTCGAAAACAGACTTGCAAAAAAAAAAATCATGGCTGATATAGGAACATAGCTGTCTTCTCTGTATGTATCCACACTAGCGTAAGTCATCAATTGTCGACCACCTAATTTTGTACACGTATCTACTCCAATACCGTACTAGCTAGAAACTACGGACAAAGTTGTAATTAGAGTAGGTACCCTGAGTATTCTGGGTAGTACAGCACAGTGGTGTAGCACCAGCCCAGGTATGCAAATATATTGATAAATGAGCATGGTTTGTTTTCAATCTTATTATATGGAAGCTAATGAAGCTGCAAATCAGATTTGCAGATTTTGTGATGTATTACTTCCTGAGTCATGTATTTACGCAATTCAGGAAGCAACTAATTAGTGAACTGAGTCTGCGATGCCTCATTCTAGACAAAAGGTTAAACGACTAGTCATATTTGTAGTCAACCAATGGGTAGTCACATGATCACAGACACATCACTTGTCTTTGCACCTATGGAACTTGGTATACTCTGTGTGATGCTGTCACTGCTCCACAGATTAAGTGTAGTCCATTTTAATGAAACTTTGGCTGCACAAAGTTTCCATGGAAGCAATCATTGGAGCATTGAGAATTGAGTTTGAACACAGTGTAGTCCATTCCACAGTATATCGTGTTCCACCACAGGAATAGTTATAAATTGCACGTCTTTAGGTCTGTGTTACAATTTGAACATTTCAAATTAACTCCTTAAATCTAAAGAGCATACTTTAATGTACACTCAGTCATTGGAAGCCCTATTGCCTTCCTTGGAATACCTCCCACATAACTGAGTGCTTTCACTTATCCAAGTGACTCTTCCTCAGTGTGTACAAACAATTATTTGTACATGTAAACACTATGTAGCCCATCACCACAAACCGATTATGTACATGTTGTGCTAGCGTAGTGTACTTGCTCAGGCACAAGTAGGGCAAGGCTGCGAAGAATTTTTTTTTACCTTCGCATTTCCAACTGTTCAGGAAGCACTCTCGTTGCTTTTCAGCTCGAAAAACCCAAAGTGATAGCAGCTCATCATCCGCATCGCTTCCATAGCTGGCAAAATACTAGCTACTACTACACATGTAACAATCAGAGTAGTCTTGTACGCAAGAAGCCAAAACAAAGTGTCCTGTCCCGCCTCTTTCGATCACCTGCAGCGCGAGTGAAGAGAAAAGAAAGGTAGTGGGTGAGAATCTATGGCAGCCTATAATTTTACCAAAGTTTTAGTAGCGAGTGGGTTAGATCGGGCAAAAAGCGGAAGTTAGCCTTCAGCCAGCCATACAAGCAAGCTTTGTAGGGGCTATGAAACCTGAAACAAAGCATATTGTTACTCACTCCGTGTCTTTATTTTGATCAGAATGGCTTTTATTCAAGTGTGCCACTCAATAATCAAAGGTTCCATGCTTGAACTGTGGAATCAAAAATGTGAATATTTCTGCTGGTGGTATATATGAGAATCTAAAACAAATTGCACCCGCAAAATAAACGGCTCTACGATATTTTCGAGAGCCATTTAGTCATAAGAACAGGAGCAATGCATATAAGTAATGATGTAGAAGCCTTCAACCCATGGCCGATGGGACAGGTATGATATGTACATAGTATTGTGTGTAAATATTCATGGACTCCAGTGAAGAAACATCACGTCTTTCAAATGAATTTCCTAACCAAAGACAGTCCGTTAGACTTCATTGTAGATCAAAGTTTAAGTGCTAATCCTCTTTGTACTCAAATACTAGAAAGTCATCCAAGAGTTCATAATAATTAAGGGGAGAGTGTCATCACATAAATTAAAAAATTCTTTGCAAAATATTCTCACAAAGGTTACCACAATTGGAAATTAGTAATATAGTGCTAGCAAAGTGTTGTAAAACATACTTTGCATGTAGCATGTGCTATGAGAAGTATTTTTGTTACAGACTGGTTAGAAGAGAGTCAAAAAAAGTGACTAGAGTCTTGTTCAAAATCCTCTAAGACAGTTCTAGCAGCAAGAATACCCAGAGGGCGACTTAGGTTAGCTTATATGCCTTAGTCTAGCTCGCTAGACCCTCCCTTTCCCACATAAAAAATAAGAGAAAGGTAAAGGAGGACAGGGAGGGTGTAGCAGAACTTGCACAAAATTAGATTCAAATTGACCAATCAGCTTTCACTGTAAAAAAATCCTCGCCAGTGATTACATCATTGCTCTGTGGTTTCACATGAGCATGAGTGAAAAAAGGATTAATTGTGGCATTTAAGTAAGCTACTCTACCACAAGATGGTTAAAGATCAAAGAAGCAACATCACAGAGTATCCCAAGCTCCTCGCTCCATATCCGAGCGCATCTTTAATCAATTCTGCTTTGATGCCGGAGTGAGGCCAGTACGATGTAAGCAAGCACACCAACATAACTATGCAGTAGGCTTGTCCACATGCTCAAAACCTTGCCTACTATGCTTTTGAGTAATTTCCACAAAACCTGCCCCATTCTAGCTGCCAGGTATGCTGGAGAATGACTAGAAATGCATACTGTGCACAACTGTGCAGTTCCTAATTGCATTTGAAGGGATTCCCACCACTTAACTCAAATACGCCTGTACAAACAAAAACAGATCCCTCTACATACTAATTACATGTACTACATTTAGTAGTGTTCTTCATGGATTCCATTCTCTTATGCCCATCCTCAGGCTGCATCAAGACCATATTAAAAGAGTCTAGCATGACTCCATTGTCAAAACTTTAGGCTGGATTCCATGGGATTTCCCCCACTTAACTACCGTACTTTCAAGTGGCTGTTCTGTACTATTGCTACCAACTACAGGACAAGAATGATTCTGTAAACTCTGCAAGTACTGCCCTTAAACTAAAGCGTAGCTATGCTAACAGCCACAGCACTCGGTTCCTGGGATAGCGAGCCTTCGTATGTTCACCAGCTGAACCCTGAATGGAAGAGATGGACTTTGTGCCATGCCTTCGTCCCACCCAGATAGTTTGTGAATGATGACGCGTATCATGAAGCTTGCCCTGTAACCTCAGAACTTGTGGCACACCAATAGATGTGGACTCATAGAGTTTCATACCAAGAAAGGCTTACTACAGCTCCCAGGTTAGTAGAGTTTGCGTAGCCGCTGTATGAGTACACTAAAAGGGGACTGCATGATTGAATGTGAATTTCAAGCAGCATACTCCATCTCTCCAGCAGTCATGCCTGCTCCTTGAACACATGTTGCAGATAGAGACATCGATCTTCCAAAGACTAATCGCTTTTCTGTACCTTCTCCAGCTGTATCTAACCGTCTTGCCTCACACAGGTCATGATACTTTACGTCAGCGTCTCTACTCGCCCACTATACTTTACACTTAGCAGTGGGATTACCTCCAATAACTAATTAATTTAAAGAATATAATGATTTGCATGAAGTAGGAGTCGCAGAGGTGTGAAACTTTGTCATCCTTGGGTGAACACTAAGAAAACGCATGTGAATCTCTCCTACATTCACTTTCTGCGAGGAGTTATGACCAAAACAAAACTATATACATTTTATATGGGTCTTTATGGGGCCACTACACATATTTAAAATGGCATCTCGGGAAGTTACATGGATGCCGTCTTGGCTCATGAAGAGTCGGAGAATTTAATTGACAAATCTACAACACAGTTTTGCCAAGGAAGGCTTACTGCAGCTCCTAGGTTAGTAGAGTTTGCATAATCTGTGTGTAAGTAAAGATACGAGTACTAATTACGGTTAGTATGGTCGAGCGATGAGCATATGTTAGTTTCAAATAGCATGTACAGCCTGTCTCTCCATGCCATCTTCAAACTCGTTGTACTTGCAATAATCTTGCGTGTAATGCCAATCTTTCACCAGACATTAAAATTGAGCTGGAAGTTACTTGAGGGTGGTATTTATATGAGGAAACACAATAAGGTGCCTGCTAAAGTGTGATTGTCAAATTCAATGGCATTATAAATGAAAGGAACTTTGAAAGTGCATAACCCTCGCCAGAAATGCTAGTGCTATTTGTGATAATTTGTATCACAATGGCTGCACTTACATGTGCAAATTGAGAAATTTCCTTACTTCTTAGTCCATAGGAAAGTATTTGGACTACTTCATCCTCAAGATTATAATATATCACTGCGGGCATATACAACTTATAATATTATTTTAACTTCACACGAAATTAATTACATTGCCAGCTCCGTTCGTACGTACATGTGCGTCACGATTGAGGGAGGGTCCACTCGAAAGTTGGGAGGGGCTCCCCCGCGGTAAGCCTGCATACACAGCCGCCTCTGTTTACCAAAGTTTGCTAACACTGCACTAGGGCGTACTGCTGTCGTCCAGCATTCCAAGTATCAGCATCATTGCAGTTGAACTTTTGAAATATGTGCGGAATAGACAAATGGACAGACACAGGTGATTGCAATAACCCTCGCGCCTACGCGGCAAGGGTCGTGTCTGGTGTGTCTGAAGTAATAGTGACAGCACTTGTTTATTAAAATGTAGTTTTGGCATCACACTAAACCTTGTAATGTTTCAGCATAGAAACTGTGATCTAGTGTTTTGATAAGGTACTTAAGTGGGATGGATGCTCATCTAGGTCTGTACTAACTATCTTACATCCATCTACATGCTATTGTAGCTTACCAGTGAGCTATGTACCTGTTTTTGAGTGTGTGTAGTGCATGACTATGTTAGAAATGGGGAATAAGGGTAGCTATTATTTTGCATTGTCATGGTTAGCCATTGTGTCTGGCAGGTGTTTGGTTACAAGGGGCACGGTTGGATTTTATGTGCATATGTTTGCATGTGTTTGGCATGTGCTAAACTGTGATTGGTTGCTAGGACCCGGTGGCATGGTGGGGATTTTAAGTAGGAGATACTGTAAATGTAGTCATTCTCAGCAACATCACTGCTGCCAGCAAAGCTGTCTAATTCTTCGCTATATACATTGTTTCAATACAACACAAATTTTCCCCCGTGTTTATTATGTCCCTGACCAACAATGTCGATGTTCTAGCGTGCCCTGGCATAGGCGCCGACGGGCGGGATTCTCTCGCTACCGGGGGTGAGGTTCGGGAACTTATTTCGTTTGTGAGAAGCCTGGAGCAGAGGATGACTAGCCAAAAGAAAGAGACGGCTGAGAAGGATGAGGCCAGGCTAAGAAATTGAAGGAGGACAGACCGCCTGAGTTGAAGAAGAAGGGTCACCAGAAGCAATTCGACATTAATGAAAAGTCAAGGAGGAGTTTATGGAGGAGGAAACGGCGCTAAGCAGGTCGCCGGCTGCGGTGGAGAGGGCAAGGACGGCTATTGCAGAAGGTAGGTATAAATAAAAGACAAAACTTATTAAAATTGTAGATCGCTCCGAGCATGGGCAGGCGACCATCGACGAATACGTGGAGGATGAATTGGCAGACAATTCGGACGACGAAAAGCACCTGTTTAGGGCAGAAACTAGGGCAGGAAGGAAGCTGAAGACGGTACAGGCAGCTAACCTGAAGAAGAGGAAGAATGGGCCTTCGAGGAAGCCTCAGTTGGGTTTAGACCCTGGCACGGCTGCTAGCTTCTCAACTGGCACGCAGCAAATTGTACGGGTGTCATGGCCTCAAGATAATAGAGTTGCCTACTCTGCCAACCAGTCTTTGGGCCCTTGTTTCCTATGTGGAAAGCTTGGTCATTTTAGAAAGTCTTGCCCATTATTGCAAGGCTCTAGTGGAGCAGGTAGATAGGTGCGCGGGGCCCATTAGGGCAGGTACTCCAGTACAGCATACTGTATATTTATTGTACGAGATAGATTTATAACATGGTTTGGTGACAAGTACTACAGCACTGCATGCTGTCTGTTTGTACGAGATGTGTTGGTATGTAGTTCAGTCATGATGGTTTTGTCTAGCCTCGAACCCAGGCCTTCCTCGCCCAGATTTTATCTCGCAGCCGTGCGATTTTTCTCCACGGCTACGAGATAAAATCTGGGCGAGGAAGGCCTGGGTTCGAGGCTAGGTTTTGTCTGTGTACATAAAGCATGCAATAATTCTGTCTCCTAGATGTCAGTCAAATTGCATTAATGTCGCAGGAGGAGGATTTTGTTTGTGATTGCTCGGGAGTAGGCCTGCGCTAATTATAATGGAATAATCGGTAGTTATAAGAATAATGCGTGAATAATTATATTTGCAGTACCTACATAATATTGTTGGAACACTCAATGGTGTGGAGACTATTTGGGCATATATGGACACAACTAGTACTGGATGCTACCGCTGGAAGACCCAACATGTGCTGCAGCAATACCTGGGTTCTACTACAGAAATGAGAATACAATAATGTTCATGCCAACCACTAACTCAGGCAATTATGTAAACTTCAAAAGGCCTACACTTAATTGCACTAACAATTGGTGAAGGTGAAAATGAGGCAGTTTCAAGTTCACCCAACCAGTGAGTGTACTGCCAAGTTGATAGCTAAGGCCTTTCACTTGTCTTGCATAATACAACTGTACAAGCACAGTGCACAATGAAAGATTGTAATACATTAAAATTTATTTGGCAGGCATAGAATATGCAACGTGACGTACATACCATGATGATACACTGCCATGTGTAAAGATTTAAGGGGGATGTAAATAATATAATGTTTGGCATGAAGGATGATTCGCACAGGATTGATCCTATCTAGGGGGTCTTTACATTCAGTTTCTGTGAGAAGATAATTAGGAGCAAAAACAAATTATACCAGGTGCGTAGGAAGCAGTTTGGAAGTGGGGATGGCAAAGGGCTGCGCAGCAGACTTTGCACACGCCGGGCGTGAAGCGGCGAAAATATTTGGATATAGTCATCGCCACAGTGCGTAATGAAGACACTACTGCATGATATTCATCAATCAAGCTATTGTATCGTTTAACCACGCTCGCCTGCTGCTCTTATATGCGGTTGTAGCGCCGAGTGTGCAACCTGACGTCTATGCACAGATTAGCCAAAATTTAAAAGGGTACGAGTGCACGTGAAGCACAGTACGACACCTTGCTCTTCTACATAATGCACCCATGGCCATTTCTCTGGAAACAGAAAGAAAGGGTTCGCGGTTGGTTGGGTTGCAGCTTATGAATAATTAATGTTTAGGCAAAAAGTGTTGCTTTTTCATAGCTTCTCCGGCAGCATTGTTAGGTATGGTTCCCGGTTAGTTATTTCGCAACAGGATCGCTTGCGACTCATCTCGCCCCACCGAGGTCGTGATTCATTACATCTGCATCACTACTTGCCCACTATACGTTACACTTAGCAGTGCGATCACCCTCGACAATAATAATGATAATAAAATAAAGAAAATGTCACGTTGACATCACCAGTGTGGAGCTTGCTCATATGCAACTGAGAAAGGGGATGCAAACGGCTGGAATACAGCTTGAAGTAAAGGCCAAAATTTCAATAAAGAAAGCCACACATCAAATTGACATTGTTTACGTACAAATATGGCTAAAATTGCCCAAATCTGATTTTTCATGCCGTATCCAAGACAATTTCCTTTCAAAACAACACCAAAACTGGAAGGAGGTTTAATACAGTCACATGACAGGCCACGTGGATATGGAGTTGAATGTATTCTCTATAGACCCTTTGTCATTATGATGTAACGTGGGAGGGGGGGGGGGGGTTGGGGGGCAGGTAAAAGAGAGCACTAAATGGAGAAAATACACGAGAACATGTGTAAACAAGCATGTTCTTATGTTTTTGTACACGAAAACTACACCAAAGCACATGTTTGCTTGTATTTTCTCCATTTAGTTCTCACATTTACCCCCTTTACATCATAATGGTAAAGGGTCCATTGAGTAGTCCATACAACAGACAACAATTGACAAACAGCATTTCTTGAAGGGCAAGAGTGCTGGAACTTAAACTGCATATACAAAAAAGGTTATTTGAAGGCTACATATTTTGCAGGGGGTTAAGTATATTGTGACAGGTACGATATGTAGTATTGTGTGTAAATATTCATGGACCCCAGTGAAAAGAGTTATGTCATTCAAATAAACTTCCTAATCAAAGACTCAGGGCTTGTCAAACCGATCAAGAGATATTTGACTACATGACTGATAGGCCTTAGTCTAGCTCACTAGACCCTCCCTTTCCCTCACAAAAAAAAAAGAGAAAAGTAAAGGAGGGGAGGGAGGGTCTAGCAGAACTTGCACAAAATTGGGTTCAAATTGAACAATCAGCTTTCACTATCAAAAATCCTGCCAGTGATTATATCATAGCTCTGTGGTTTCACACGGGCGAGTGTGAAAAAAGGAATATAACTGTGGTGTTTGAGTAAGCCATGTACTCTAGCATAAGAAGGTTAAAGTAGAAGTGATTGAAGATGCACTCGGATACAAAGTGAGGAGTTTGGGATACTCTATGATGTTGCTTCTATGATGCCGGAGTGAGGCCAGTACAGTATAAGCAAGCACACCGACATAACCATGTAGTAGGCTTGTCCACTGTTCAAAACTTTGCTTACTATGCTTTTGAGTAATATCGACCAAACTTGCCCCATTCATGGATTCCATTCTCTTGTGCTCATCCTCAGGCTGCACCAAGACCATACTAAAAGAGTCGGAGCATGACTCCATTGTCAAAACATTAGGCTGCATCCCATGGGATTTCCCCTCACTTATCTACTGCACTTTCAAGTGGCTGTTCTCTACTATTGCTACCTCCATACCCAACTACAGGGCAAGAATGATTCTTTAAACTCTGCAAGTACTGCACTCAAACTAAAGCATAGCTACCCTAAACAGCCACAGCACTTGGTTCCAACAATAGCGAGCCTTCGTATGTTCACCAGCTGAGCCCTGAATGGAAGAGGTGGACTTCGTGTAATGCCTTCATCCCACCAAGATAGTTTGTGAACGATGACGTGTATCATGAAGCTTGCCCTGTCGCCTTGGAACATGCGGCACACGAAGAGATGTGGACTAGTCTATCATATAGTTTTAGCAAGGAAGGCTTACTACAGCTCCCAGGTTAATACAGCTGCGTAGCCTCTGTATGAGTACACTAAAAGAGGACGGCACGATTGAATGTGAATTTCAAGCGACATACTCCGTCTTTCCACCAGTCATGCCTGATCCTTGAACACTAGTTGCAGATAGAGACATCGATCCTCCAAAGACTAATCGCATTTTCGTGCCTTCTCCAGCTGTATCTAAGCCGTCTTGCCCCGCCCAGGTCATGATACTTTATATACATCCGCATCTCTACTTGCCCGCTATACTTTACACTTGGCAGTGGGATTACCCCCAATAAATAATTAAAGAATATAATAATTTGCATGAAGTAGGGGTCACAGAGGTGTGAAACTTTGTGATCCTTGGGTGAACACTAAGAAAACACATGTGAATCTCTGCTACATTCACTTTCTTTGAGGAGTTATGGCCAAAACAAAACTATATACATTTATATGGGTCTTTATGGGGCCACTACACGTATTCAAAATGGCGTCTCTGGCAGTATCGTTACATGGATATACCGTCTTGGCACATGAAGAGTCTGAAAACTTGACAAATCTACCACACAGTTTTACCAAGGAAGGCTTACTACAGCTCCCAGGTTAATAGAGTTTGTGTAACCTCTGTGTCAGTAGAGATATGAGTGCTAATTACGGTCAGCATGATTGAGCGATGAGCATATATGTTATTTTCAAATACCACAGCCTGTACATCTCTCCATACCATCTTTGAACTTGTGGCAACTCCTCGATGATCAAAGATATTATTACTTGCAATAATCTTGCATTTAATTTCAATCTTTCACCATGCATAAAAATGAGGATTCTCCCTTATTGTACAACTAGGGTTACGCAAGCGCAGATGCCTCGCGGTGCTTATGGGCAACTTTTTACACCAACGAGGCGCGTGGAACGGGGCTGGAATGTGGAGATGGAGCTCGCGACACCTGCACACGGGGGGATATTTTCGCGAGCCAGTTAGTCGCGTGAATAAACAGCTGAACCAAGGATGGATAAACTACGACTAAACGACTGGCCTTGTAGAGACTGACGTCTCTGTCTGCAACACATTTCAAAGGCTCAACCACGGCTGCCACGGGATAGCTGAGAGAGTGGCTATGCCACTTGAAACTACGTTGGATTAGTGCTGTTGGTCACCAGCCCTCATGTCTCTGCTTACAGAGCGGCTACACAAACTCTACTATCCTGGGAGCTGCAGTAAGCCTTCCTAAATAAAACTATGTAATCGACTTGTGGAGATCTCTGACTCTTCAGAGTTTGAAGATGGCACACATGTATCTGCACGGATGCCATCTTGATTCCCGGGGGGCCCTCTGGGTCCCAAAACGTGACGGACATCTATATATAAACGCTACCTGAGATTTGGAGCCCATTGAACGCGAATGTGAAAAAAGGAATATAACTGTGGTGTTTGAGTAAGCTATAGTACAAGAAGGTTAAAGCAGAAGTGATTGAAGGTGCACTCGGATACAAAGCGAGGAGCGTGGGATACTCTGTGATGTTGCTTCTACGATGCCGGAGTGAGGCCAGTACAGCATAAGCAAGCACACTGCTACTGCACTTAAACTAAAGCATAGTTACCCTAAACAGCCACAGTGCTTGGTTCCAACTATAGCGAGCCTTCGTATGTTCACCAGCTGAGCCCTAAATGGAAGAGGTGGAATTCGTGTAATGCCTTCATCCCACCAAGATAGTTTGTGAACGATGACATATATCATGAAGCTTGCCCTGTCGCCTTGGAACATGTGGCACACGAAGAGATGTGGACTAGTCTATCATAG
The DNA here is from genome assembly GCA_963921505.1 of Phakellia ventilabrum. Classification (NCBI taxonomy): domain Eukaryota; kingdom Metazoa; phylum Porifera; class Demospongiae; order Axinellida; family Axinellidae; genus Phakellia; species Phakellia ventilabrum. The sequence goes on from OY997378.1 coordinate 7,849,817, forward strand.
AGGTTTACCAAGGAAGGCTTACTACAGCTCCCAAGTTAATACAGTTTGCGTAGCCTCTGTATGAGTACACTAAAAGAGGACGGCACGATTGAATGTGAATTTTAAGCAGCATACTCAATCTTTGCACCAGTCATGCCTGATCCTTGAACACTAGTTGCTGATAGAGACACCGATCCTAGCTCCAAAGACTAATCGCTATTTCGTGCCTTCTCCAGCTGTATCTAACCGTCTTGCTCTCCCAGGTCATGATACTTTACATCCGCATCTCTATATGCCTGCTATACTTTACACTTGGCAGTGGGATTACCCCCAATAAATAATTAAAGAATATAATAATTTGCTACACAGAGGTGTGAAATGTTTTGAGATCATTGTCACGATATATTTGGACCTACTTTTGGAAGAGATGCCACACCCACAGGAAATGTGCTTGCAATAATCATATTCCTATAGCATTACTTACATACATACAAATATGGAGTCTTCATGTGGTTGCCTTGCTTCCCGCTCGGCAAAAACGCTAAGCACTGATTTGACACAGAGGAGGTTGGACACGCATTCATTAACCATGCGTAGTCATGTGCCAATTTACTGCAATAAAATATATTCCAAATTGCATTCCAGAGTGCCATTTATACTGACTAAAACAAACAAACTATACTGACTAAAGCATCAACAAGTTAGCAAGCACCAAAAATGACTTATCGTTAAGCTATCTCTTAAATGTTGAGTGTTTCTCCATGACTCCACAGTACCAGAGCTGTGATAGAAATGACAGCGTCTGAAAGCTACACTGACCCAAAAATCCAGTAGGCATAGCTCATTATACGGCTGTAATAGCCTGTAGATAGATGCAAGATAATTGGTACAGACCTAGAAGGGCAGCATCTTGCTGTTTATAGCTGAAAACCAAGTAGGTACTCCAGCCTTGCTGACAACTAGATACATAGCACTGCAACTCCCCGGGGGTTGAACAGGGTTGACTCACTTTCATGGAAGCGTTTCATAGGCAGATTCCAACAATATGCGTTTTTTGTGTATTGGCAACAAACTTCGGCCAAAACTATTTTTGTACTGGTAGCTTCATGGAAAATCCATACAACTCTGTAATCGCATAACCTGTCACATGACTGTGTCCAACCGTCTCTGATTTGACATGCACCACCAACCTACATGTGTAGGGTGGGCTGTGTTCCACCAAACAAAATGTTATTTGTAAGGGAGTAATTTCTTTATATTACCTTTCTCTGAAGGTTGACATCAGCACCTACACCTAGAAGTAGCTCCACCATATCACTGTGACCCTTCTGGGCTGCGATGTGTAATGCAGTACTGCCAGTCTATGATTGGAATGGGAAAAAAATATGAAGTTCACAATAACACAAGCAGAATTTGCGAAATTACACATTTTTCAAACAGGCAGGTGAAAAAGATGGAAATGAACGGAACCGAATGGGAACAGAATGAAAACAAAAAGCGGGAATGGGAATAAAGTCTGCAATTTTGTGCAATGTCAACTACGTAAACGCTTCGTGATGCTTAGAAAAATGAACTTGTGCAGCTATCATGTGATGTCACACAAGTTATTACTGCTGTTGGCTAACTAGCTGTATAGCTTGCAGCATAGATAATAGAAAGCATGTCTGTTCAGCTATAAAGTACGTAGCTGGCTTGCTACAGGCTGTACCATCACCTGATAAAAACAGTGTGCACAGACCTTGTATAGATGCTCGTTGCTTTAATGGCATGCCATATTGTGGTTACTGAAGACATCTTTTGAGATTCGTATTGCTCCTTTAGCTCTCAGTATAGCTAAACTCTCATTAGAGTATAGTGCTACAAAATACTGCAATCTGATTGGTTAGTGTATGGTCTCTAAATGTCATAGAGTCCACGTCAGGTGGACTCTACGGAAGTACCCCCAGGATACGCAGCACAAAATTTAATTACTGTGGTGCCAAAGGTCACAGGTGTATTATATAGAGTAAGTTTTGTACCGCATGCAGATAGAATGTATAAGATACATGAGGTGATACAAATATTATAGTGGAGCTATGTCTAGGTTAGTCTGAGTCAGAGTCAAGGATCATCGCCCCTCGTTTCCTCATTTTCGGTGTCTCAGTGTATGGAGCTGGAGCTGCAGAACCCACGTAGAAATTGACTGTGCACTGATTAAATGTAGCGGATGGGAGGTTGAGTGCACGAAGCTGCTGACTGTGCTGGGAGGTCGAAAGGAAGGTGGGTGTCACATCAGTGAGCAGTGCAGGAACAGTGGGAGCAAGGGAGGAAGAGCTGGTGCCATCTACTTTAGCCTTCTTTGTGCGATTCAAGATGTCCGAAAGGGCTTCACGCTGTTCATCAGAAGTCCTCTTGTAGGAGCGGACACCTTCCAGACTTCGGTGACCAGTACGCTCCATGACAAGCTGCTCGTCTACCCCAGACTGGTACAGTCTGCTGGTTGCAGTGGCTCGCAAGGAGTGGTTCGTCTTGTAGCCTTCGATGCCAGCTGACTTACAAAGACGAGTGACAGTTTTGCCCAAAGTTGTGTGCCCCAGTGGACACTTTGAATACCAGCATGTTGATGTTGGAGTCCGAGAAGGTTGCAAATAGAAGGCATGTGGTGGTGCATCTTCAGGACACAACTCACGGTAGTGCTGGAACAGTCTCACAAAGCATCGTTTCGGGTTGTCCAGATTCGCATGGTGAATAACAACCTTAGGTGCCACCTTTCTCCCCTTCAATCCACCAGGATGGTTCTTAGACAGGTCTTCAATGTATCTCAAGTATGGCCTCTCACCAGGACGCTCCACCAGTTCAATCTGACATGGAGTGTTTCTCAGTTGGCGGTGTTCTTTGCCGCTTCGAAGAGCAAAATAGAGGCCATTGTAGAACACAACTGTGTCTAAAAGGCTCTGTGGGGTTGCATCGCCAAGTAGCCCTTTTTGCCAGAGCGACTCTTCCTCGTCCTCGGTCAGAATCTCTGCTTGCCTTTTCTTGGACCCAATGCCCTGACTCTGCAACCTCTTCATTTCTGCATCCAAAGAGGCTCTAAACTCTGCAAATTCCTCATCTCTGAAGATGTCAATGTGAGGCTTTCCAGTCCATCTTAGGTGACGCATCAATCCGGAGCAGATGTGGTGAAGAGTGTTTGGAGGATAGACACTACCATCTTTCTTTCTGGCTTCAAGAATGAACCGTGTCAACCAGTGCTGCAGTTCATGTGATGTCAGCTCAGGTAGAGGAGGTATAGTATCTCCTGTAGTCTGTTGACGATGTCTTCTCCATTCTTCCCATAACTTCAAGCAGTATTTGGTGTCCTCCAGAGTCTTCTTAGGTATCCCTTTTTCTCTTTCGCGCGCTATCTCTACGTCTGTTTTTGGAGGGGCAAAACGGGTGCATGGAAGGGAGGAGCTCGTCGGGAGGGAGGAGCTGGTAGACGGGGTGCCCGCTGGTGGGGCGGAGTCAGGTTGAGGGGTGGAGCCAGTAGATTGTGACTGCTCGTACACGTCACTCGCAGCTGCCAGCAGTTGTTCGATATCGGTATCGTCGCTAACGTCTGGCTCGTCGTTCCCTAGCCACTCTAACAACTCGTCACTCAAGAGGTCCTCTAACTCCATTCTTACTTGTACGTTACTTTTTTGACAACTGAAGCGCCAACATAGTTACTGTTGCTATACTCTAAATTAGTTAGATATCTCGCCCAATGGGATCTACGTGATTTAGAAACCCTCGGGCCCTTAGTAGCGTCCTCGCTACGCTCGGACGCTACAGCCTCGGGCCCTCGGGTTTCTAAATCACGTAGATCCCATGGACTCGATATCTAACTATTATTTAGTCACAAGCAGGACTCTCTAACTACCTATTACACCTCATTCTTAGTCTAACGGGCCTGCATAAGCTCGTAACCAGGCCTCACCCAGGTTTCTATCTCACAGACGAAGCTAGGCCACTTACCTAGTAAACTCTGACACTACAGTCCACTGTCCCACGATCGAGTCATAGTAGGCTGCTCGCACTTTGTTTGCAAACATGCAGCAGGTCTGCCTTTTTTTTAGGCCTTAAGGTCCTTAACATAGCTTCGGCTTAGTCTTTGTCTTCTCAGGCTACCAGTAACTTCGATGTATCAAGCCCGATTTTACATGGAAATACGCTATTTACATTACCCACGGCAATCTATTGTCATATGTTGCAAGAGACAGAAAAGCATAACACATATGGTACAAACGCTTAATTGAAGATTTGAACACTACTCACACCCACCATATATACATACCATACTGTAACAGATATGCCATTGGGTAACAGATATGCCATTGGGTTCTAAAATAGCTTTCCTGGCCCAAAATGTTTCGGCTTCCATGAGCTCAACTTCTAACAGCTGTACCAATGGCAAGCATTTATTGCAGGGCAAGCGTGTTGGAAATTAAACTGCATATACAAAAATGGTTATTTTAAGGCTACATATTTTGCGGGGGTCTAAATATAATGTGACAGGTATGATATGTACGTAGTATTGTGTATAAACATTCATGCACTCCAGTGAAGAAACATCACGTCATTCAAATAAACTTCCTAATCAAAGACTCAGGGCTTGTCAAACTTATTAAGAGATATTTGACTGTATGTTGTACCACCTCATGAATGTCACCCTACTAATTAGTAATCAGCCATGACTGTTGATACATGTAGAATTGTTCTAATGCACAGAACAGTGGTCTCTATTGAGTTCTAATCAGTACTGCACAGCTGTATAAAATATAATATCCATTCGCTGATAATTACAGTGAATAGTTTGAGTATTAGATCCAAGTAACAATGTATGGCAGTCCGTTATACTTCATTGTAGATCAAAGTTTAAGTGTTAATCATCTTTGTACTCAAATACTAGAAAGTCACCCAATAGTTCATAATAATTAAGGGGAGAGTGTCACATATATTTTTTAAAAAATTGAAAAATATTCTCGCAAAGGTCACCAAAATTGGAAATTAGTAATATAGTGCTAGCAACGTGTTGCAAAACATACTTTGCATGTAGCATGTGGTATAAGAAGTATTTTTGTTACAGACTGGTTGGAAGAGAGTCAAAAAAGTGACTAGAGTCTTGTTCAAACTCCTTTAAGACAGTTCTAGCAGCAAGAATACTCAGAGGGCGACCTAGGTTAGCTTATATGCCTTAGTCTAGCTCGCTAGACCCTCCCTTTTCCTCATAAAAAATAAGAGAAAGGTAAAGGAGGACAGGGAGGGTGTAGCAGAACTTGCACAAAATTAGATTCAAATTGACCAATCAGCTTTCACTGTGAAAAATCCTGACAGTGATTACATCATTGCACTATGGTTTCACATGAGCAGGAGTAAAAAAAGGATTAATTGTGGCATTTAAGTAAGCTACTCTACCACAAGATGGAACAGCACAGAGTATCCCAAGCTCCTCGCTCTGTATCCGAGCGCATCTTTAATCAATTCTGCTTTGATGCCGGAGTGAGGCCAGTACAATGTAAGCAAGTACAACGACATAACTATGCAGTAGGTTTGTCCACATGCTAAAAAATTTGCCTACTATGCTTTTGAGTAATTTCCACAAAACCTGCCCCATTCCAGCTGCCATGTACGCTGGAGAATGACTAGAAATGCATACTGTGCACAAGTCTATACTGTGCAGTTCCTAACTGCATTCGAAGGGATTCCCTCCACTTAACTCAAGTACGCCTGTACAAACAAAAACAGATCCCTCTACATACTAATTGCATGTACTAGTGTTCTTCATGGTTTCCATTCTCTTATGCCCATCCTCAGGCTGCATCAAGACCATATTAAAAGAGTCAAGCATGACTCCATTGTCAAACCTTTAGGCTGGATTCCATGGGATTTCCCCCCACTTAACTACTGTACTTTCAAGTGGCTGTTCTGTACTATTGCTACCAACTACAGGACAAGAATGATTCTTTAAACTCTGCAAGTACTGCCATTAAAATAAAGCGTAGATATGCTAACAGCCACAGCGCTCAGTTCCTGGGATAGCGAGCCTTCGTATGATTACCAGCTGAACCCTGAATGGAAGAGGTGGACTTTGTGCCATGCCTTCGTCCCACCCAGATAGTTTGTGAATGATGACGCGTATCATGAAGCTTGCCCTGTCACCTCAGAACTTGTGGCACACCAAGAGATGTGGACTCATACATTTGCATACCAAGAATGGCTTACTACAGCTCCCAGGTTAGTAGAGTTTGCGTAGCCACTGTATGAGTACACTAAAAGGGGACAGCATGATCGAATGTGAATTTCAAGCAGCACACTCCATCTCTCCAGCAGTCATGCCTGATCCTTGAACACATGTTGCAGATAGAGACATCGATCTGCCAAAGACTAATCGCTTTTCCATACCTTCTCCAGCTGTATCTAACCGTCTTGCCTCACCCAGGTCATAATACTTTACATCAGCGTCTGTACTCGCCCGCTATACTATACACTTGGCAGTGGGATTACTTCCAATTACTAAAGATTTGCATGAAGTAGGGGTCACAGAGGTGTGAAACTTTTTCATCCTTGGGTGAACACTAAGAAAACGCATGTGAATCTCTGCTACATTCACTTTCTGCGAGGAGTTATGGCCAAAACAAAACTATATACATTTCATATGTGTCTTTATGGGGCCACTACACGTATTTAAAATGACATCTCTGGAAGTTACATGGATGCCGTCTTGGCTCATGTAGAGTCTGCATGAGAATTTAATAGACAAGTCTACAAAACAGTTTTACCAAGGAAGGCTTACTGCATTATATTATAGGACTAACACAACAGTGAGCACATGCAATAATGAAATTCATGAGAAATCAAGTGTGCGCAACTAGTGTCTCATGAGCTCCTAGCAATGGCTAGCATGCACTATTTCAGGCATAGAATAGTGAGCACATGCAATAATGAAATTCATAAGAAACAACAACTGCAGACAGTACAGAGTCCACACTTAATTAATTGACTTATCAGTTGTCTTGTATAGGGCTACCATAGCCAGAGGAGGTCAGCCAAGGTTGAAGTTTCCTAATCAGTTCTCACTAAAATCACATAACATAATGTAATCTAGAGGCAATATTGTGTGTGATCAACACTGAGCGTTAAGTATTGCAAATGCCATAGGGAAAGAATCAAAGATGTAGCTTTTTTCCCTTGGCCAGATTACTTCAAAAATGGACTTGCAAGGAAGAAAGTTATTGATGGTCTAAGACAGCTATTGACTCTTCCATACCTGAGTCCGCTCATATCTCCATCGAGCCCCGGATGTAAATTGTTCATTCAAACATGTCTGTCCTTCTCTACTAGTTAAATGATAAGCCAATCATTATCGACCTTCATTATTAAAAGGTCAACCTCGAATGACCTCCACTGTACCTTCCCTACTTAGTATGGTATGGAGAATATAAGGTTGATAAACGTCGGCATTCGACCAAAAAAGGAGCTGGTGTAATATAAATCATCTAACTGAAGGTTGACGTCAACAACAGGTCAGTCCAAGCATAAATGCAGGTGTTGCATGGATCAACTTGCCTCCTTTCGCAGAGCTAGAGAAAGTGCTGATTCAGCAATTTCATAGCTTTTAGTTAGCTGCCAGAACCTGCCAAACCAGAAGTATTATTGCTATCCACCCCTTTTTTGCCATCTGGGCAACACAAAACTAAGCTAGCTTAATGTACTTTGACCTATTGGGCCTCCACTAGCTTCCACTGTGCTTGTGGCTATAGTGGCTATAGTGGCATAGCAACGTAATGACGTTATTTTGTCACAAGTGCCTGGCCAACATCAGAAGTTACTAAGTAACGACTCTATATGAAGTAGTTTTTGAGTGGTTTGCATTACCAGGTGTTTGATACCACTATGTACCAGCCAATTTCTAGCCAATTAGTAGCATGTGTGTTCTGCAGCAGTACATGTCCCACACAGAACAGCATTCGCCCTTCCAATATTTATAGCTAAATGTAGCAACAATAGTGGGCGGTATGTATTGAAGCTACCTACAGTGTATGCTGCTGTGTAGCTATAAGCCATAGTGTGCTACAGTGAATGCTGCTGTGTAGCTATAAGCCATAGTGTGCTACAGTGAATGCTGCTGTGTAGCTATAAGCCATAGTGTGCTACAGTGTATGCTGCTGTGTTGCTATAAGCCATAGTGTGCTACAGTGAATGTTGCTGTGTAGCTATAAGCCATAGTGTGAAGTCATATGTGTTGTACGTGTAAAGTCATGCACACACAGACACAAAAACATAAAGCAATCTTATATCAGTCATGCATGTGCTTTGTGCGCACCTGGCTGGTATGTCTGAAGTCATTTCATCCGAATATGCACCACTTTTCAAGGCAGGGCACTAAGAGATGATCATTTATAATTTATAATAGTTAGACGCCGAGACCAAGGGATCTACGCGATTTAGAAACCCGAAGGCCCGAGGCTGTAGCGTCCCGAGCGAAGCGAGGGGCTACTAAGAGGGTTTCTAAATCGCGTAGATCCCATTGGTCGAGGCGTCTAACTGATTTAGAGTAGCATTAGCAACGGACTTGCTATATATGAATATTCAGCATAATTATTGTAGACAGAATAGCCTCAAGGGTGGATCCTATATGTAGAAACCCTCAGAAGCAGGGGTTCTAAGTGATTTAGAACCCCTCCTTGAACCAATCAAATTGTAGGATATTGTGTCAATGTACTCTAACTGTGGTATAGAATCCCCCCCCCCCCCCCTCCCAAAAAATAACTAAAAGGTATAGCTACAGGATACACCACAATACTCTTACAGTTTGTCATCTCTTAAGACTTTTGATATTTGTTCCAACCACTCATTCACCACAATTCCCTACACGCAACACCACCCATATTCACAGACAATCAATGAGTTACGCATGACCTCACACTATAATTCTTCTGCTGCAAGAGCCTGGGAATGGGACTAGCACTACAAGTAATGAGTTTGTAGTGATGGGGGCTACACAAGTGCTCATATGTATATACACTGGGGGAAGGACAATTGCTTGCACACACAGAGGAGGACGTGCTTGAGGTAAGTGTAAAGCACTTTAGTTGCATTGGGAGATTCCAAGGAAGGCAATCCCTTAATGTGGTCAATGGGAGCATGTTATGTACATTAATGAATACCAATATATAATCACATACAGCACAATATCCTTGTTTCCAGACAAAAACAATATTTTGTTTCCATGTTATTCTTCAGATAAGAAATTGCTAATCAGTGGAACAGACATAGGAGTATCAAAGGTGGGGGACCAAGAATGAGGCTGCAGTTAACATGCAGCAACAGATTGAGAGACGGTAGGTGAGCTCTGGCTCAGGCCAGGGAGTTAGTACTAGTGACAATGTGCCCACATGTGTATCCACGAACAGATTATTGAAGAGGGTCAGTGAATGTATCCATGAATGATCTTACTATAATAGGGAGTTAGTATTGTGAATTCGACTAAAATCACTTTCTAAGTAGTCAAAATAATAATGTCTACAGTACTCAATGGTGCTGTACATCTCTGGCATTCATATTGCTATTGTGTACAGGCTAAACATAGCCTGAAAGCTAAATCAGATTCATAATAATTAATTAATATAAACTTTGGTTTCTCACGTGGAGTAGCAAAGAGGACTTATCCGAATCAATTCCATCTGCATAATCAGCTACTAAGCACCAAGGCAAGGTAGTCGACATGAACAACTTTATTCTTAGTGAACAGAAACTACAGTAGACTACATGCTGACAAACTACACAATGCTAGGTACATAGTCTAACTGATGTACTACACCTTGCATGCTCAGCTCCTCATGTATTCCTTCATGCACAGGGCTGAGGCACATGCTATAATGAAATTCATGAGAAATGAAGTGTGCACAGCTCCTCAAGCATGCACTATTACAGGACTAACATTACTAACACAACAGTGAGCACATGCAATAATGAAATTCATAGGAAATCAAGTGTGCACAACTCCTCAAGCATGAGCTCCTAGCATTCACTATTGTAGGGCTACCAACCCCATTCACAAGAAACAATGAGTGTAAGTGTAGACTATCAGTTGTCTTTCCATGTCACAGCTACTGTACCAGAGCAGGCCAACCAAGGTTGACCTTTCATAATCAGGTCGCATTAAAATTACATTACATATGCAATCTAGAGGCAATATTGTGTGATCAGACACTAATAAGCCGTTAAGTATTGCAAACAGCATGGGAAAAGAATCAAAGATTTAGCCTGTTTTCCCTTGGCTGATCACTTCGAAAACAGACTTGCAAAGAAAAAAATCATGGCTGATATAGGAACATAGCCATCAGATTTAAAGTGGTCAGGTTGGACAACAGATACATATATGTACTGCATGCCGTCACGTATTAAGCATGTGTGAAGCGCACCCACTAGGGGGGAGTGGGGTCTAACTCCAGGTTGTTCATTTAGAAGCTGCTACCCACGTGCAGAGCGGAAAACTTATTTTTTCAATGGACACTCCCGGCTGCTCTCTTGGCAATGGTTCTCACTGAGAACTCAGTGCATATGATTATTGTAGCTATGTAGTTACTGCGCTATGAAAACAAGGTGATTCGATCAAACACACCTTCCCCTGTCTATATATGCCTGGAGTTGGACGACTGGCTGCAAAAGCGTTTGCTAGCTATAACCTCGCTGCAGAACTTGAGAAGACGTCACTCTGCTTCACGTATTAGTGTTCAAAAGAAAATTTTGGTGCCCGAGAAAGTGGTTCAGCTGAAACTCGACCAACTGAACCGGTGGCTACAGCCCTATGATATTAATGTTTACCAGCCAGGTGTGTCGGCTGGTGCTAAGGTTGCTTTACATTCACATGTCTGTCTTTGTGTGTGTGTGTGTGTGTGTGCAGTTTCACCTAAACATGATCCTCAATGACTATGTTAGCAACAACTAATTAATAACTACATTCAGACCCCACCCCTAGCTGGTTAAATAGTAATTACTCATGCAGCTATATATAGTAGCTAGCTTTGGCATCATTCTTGCTGGCCTAAAGGCCTTGAACGTTACTGTTTTTAAGTACCGAATTTCCACAAAGAGTTGTGTGCAGTGAAACAGATAATTAAACAACTATTAACAATAACACTTTCTGATTGCTATGTGTAGTTGACATTCTGATATTTTGGTAAAACTGTGTGACTGTGTGTGTGTGTGCTTGTCCGCAATGATCAGATGTGCTAAGTTAAGTTACTGCATTACGATGCCACTTAAATGCCATCACCTGCTGGTGGGTTCCATTGTTCATACGTCATTTTCTCTGTACTAATAGTGTACTATCTTATTTCTCAGTTTCTATTTCTAGTATTGACTACGATGCCTTCTGGGTACTGTGTTCAGATTTCTACATACAAGAGAGTATGCATACTGACCTGGAACAATGCCTGCCAAGCAAGTGACTGTATTAGTTGAACATGCTCTGCTAAAGCATTAACTTAAACTTGCAGTGTCTGCTGCGTTTTTAAGTCATTATAGCTGTGTCTTGCCCTTTCTAGCCATGTTCTTGCCACTGTAGCTGTGATTTTAGTAACTAGTTATAAGATTATGATGGCTTAATTCTAGTGCAGTTTGTGGTTACAGTTAGTCTAATCGATCCCTAAAATAAACACTCTATGCTGCACTTAAATAAACTACTAAAAAAATGAGCTAGTGATTATATCGCATGGGAAACTCTTAAATTGAAAGCAGGGCCAGTGCATTAATTATACACAATGGTCTGATCACAGAACTATGATAGACAATTCCTCTAGGCCACTGACTAGAGTGGGATCAGTTTTTTTCACGCGCAACATGTATTACACATGTACACTTGAATACGCACCTTCATTTGATGATTCACATTGGCTCCTCTTTTAATCAACAGTTCAGCAGCTTGAGTTTGGCCGTAAAAGGCCGCCAGTCCTAGAGCAGTACACCCGACCTGTGAACAACAACCAAAGGCAAATAGATGCATGCAAATCAAAATAAATAGACCATGGCTGAATCCACATCCGTCATAACAACTGTTGCTAGTAGTAATTGATGCAGCCTTTTATTCTCCTGCTACACGTAAACATTTGGAGAAGTCATCTGGTGTCCATTGTTTGTGCATACTGTCACATGTGTGGTCATTCCCAGAAAACCCTTGTGTATGTCTATAAATGGTCGGCATAAACAATAGGTATTCATCCAATTTATAGCTCATGTTCTTGCCACTGTGGCTGTGATTTTAGTAGCTAGTTGTAAGATTATGCTGGCTTAATTCAAGTGCAGTCTGTGATTACAGTTAGTCTAATAGATCTCTAAAATAAACACTCTAAGCTGCACTTAGAATAAAGTATTGAAAAAATGGGCTAGTGATTATACGCATGGGAAACTCTTAAATGAAAGCTGGCCAGTTCATTAATTATACACAATGGTCTGATCACAGAAGAACTATGATAGACAATTCCTCTAGGCCACTGACTAGAGTGGGATCAGTTTTTTTCACATGCAACATGCATTACACATGTACACTTGAATACGCACCTTTATTTGATGATTCACATTGGCTCCTCTTCTAATCAACAATTCAGCGCAGCTTGAGTTTGGCCTTTATAGGCAGCTTCCACTAGAGCGGTCCACCCGGACCTGTGAACAACAACCAAAGGCAAATTGTAAATCAAAATAAATAGACCATGGCTGAATCCACGTGTGTCACAACAACTGTTGCTAGTAGTGATTGATGTATAACCCTGCTACATGTAAATATTTGGAGAAGTCGTCTGGTGTCCATTGTTTGCACATGTATGGTCATTCCCAGAAAAACCTTGCGTATGTCTATAAAGGGTCGGCACAAACAATAGGTATTCATCCAATTTATTATGTACTAGAGTCAGTCGTCAAAATCCTGCAACAGTATTTTCCTATACCGTGAGCTGGCAATGACTCACGATATTGACGTCTACGTTAAGCGTTATTGACGGGTAACTCACGTGAAGCAGAGTACATGTACGCATAAACAGCAAATGCTAGGCCATTATTCTTCTCATTTCTGGCATTGGGTAAACACGAGACTTCTGATGTGTCAACAGTCACAACTAGTTTAATGCGCTTTTCTACACGTTGCGAGAAAAGCTGGGGAGTGGAGCCTGGGAACGAAGCTAGTATATCCAATAATCAGGCTGCTGTGATAAGCTCTCAAAATGGCTGCTGTCAAAGCTAACAACTGCACACAACATATGCGACAGACTACAACATGTGCATGTACATACTCCTCAGGCATGAGCTCATGAGCTCCTAGTGCAGTATGCACACAAGGCTGACAAACAGTGAGCACACACAATAATGATATTCATACCGCATAATTATAATTGTATAATGGTGCGATTCTAATTTTAATCATTGCTTCAAAACCCCATTTCCTAGAAAATACTTTGAGTGAATGGAATTAGAAGAGCCAAACAATTACACTCACATATAGATATGCCGTGTGTGTGTAGCTATGTTGTAATCAAACTCTTCCAAATGATATGTAAAACCTGCAGATTACTGACTCACATAATCCTCAGCATCAACAGCAGCAATCTTCAAAAGATCTAAAATCTTGTTTGTATTGCCCTCTGATGACGCTTCCCACAGTTCAATATCCTAAATAATAAGACCAGGAGTTGCATGACAAGTGGAGAAATAGTAGAAGTGTACAATAACCAATCAAAAGATTAAAACATTCTAAAAGCAGTTTCATTACTATTTTGAGTATGCATGTGCTAGGCACATGCGTGCCCAATAACTACCATGGGAAATTCAGAATTTAATATCTTGTGTGGTCATTTCAATTGCATGCTCTTCTTTCTTCAGTTATATGGGCTTCAGATAAAGCATATTCCATGCTGAAATAATCATCATGCTAAACTTACCAACAACTGCTAAAACATTACCGTAGCCTCCTTCCACGTACCTTGATACTTGGACAGCTGTATTTGATGTCATCTCCAACAGCAAGCCTTATGATGTTTTGCTTAGCAAGTTGGCGGTAGAGACTATTGCTAGGTACCACTGAAGTGATATGAGCTACTAGAGCTCTGGAAATCTCCCAGCAAACTGCGAGTGGGCTCTCTGAGCACCCACAATAGACTAGAGCAGCTACAGGAAGCTTCAAAAAGGCAATGACAGCTTCGGTGACACTGTCATAGTCTGAGAGATGGAGAACATCTGTAGCAACTTCAACTGAAATTCGTGTAACATTAACAGAAGCACACAATAGGTGTTCAGTAAGCCTAGCGAAGACAGCTGGCTGAGAAGATTGAAGTTCTCCAGGCTGGGCCGATTTGTGACTGAGAGAAAAGTCAGAGTGATGAGCTTTCTGATCACCACTGGTAGTGCCTGCTTGAACAGCAAGTACTAAATGGCCATTTGCACTTCTAGTAGAAGTGAAGTCGCGTAATGCAGAAGCAGATATACTGCAGTCTGAGTTGTTGACTACAGTTTCAAGTATGCCAGTACTAAGGCAATTCCAATACGGAGACAAGGACTTCAGCAATTCGGGAATAGTTCGAGCTTCTTTGTAAACTGCCGAGTCTACAAGTGGAATAGCTTTGCCATCATGTTGTAGGGTGAGTGAGGAAAGAGCCGATTTTACTTTTTCAGTAACATTGGGCATTGAGTGTACCATCTTTTGCAGACTCTGAAGAAAAAGTGTCGACAGGGCTTTAAAGCCTGCAATAAAAAAAGAGTATAAAATGACAGAATGTGATGCTTATATAGGCACAGTATCTAGATTGATGATCATGGCTAACTAGAGTTTCGAGATTACTTTATGATTCAGTAATTTTGTACTGTAATAGAAATGCTCTACTTAATGCAGGCTTCAGTTAGCTGAGAGTCATAAGTCTGGCTGATTTCAGACACAAATATATGTTGAAGCCTCTCTGGCATTCACAGGCTGTAGTTTCAAGGACGTACTGCTGACTTAACAAGAGTTCAGAATGTCTTATAAGAGATAATTACAAGGTTATACTAATTGCGATGTGGCAAATTAAATAGTTACGGTACATGCTATAATACTTTTTGTAGCCCGTTGACATAGACAGTTCAAAGGTGCCAACAGGGCTGCATACACGGTAGAGCCATAGTTAGAACCCAACAGTGTAGTAGATTTATCAGAAATACGCGAGGTTGCTATTACATGAGGCGGCTTCATGTAATAACAACCGAGTGTAATCTAATAAATCTACTACATTGGGTTCTAAGTTAGCCTCGTACCCAGGCCTCCTCTCACAGCTTTTTTCGCAGACGCGGAAAAAAACGTACACGGCTGCGAAAAAAGCAGCGAGAGGAGTGTACGAGGCTAGTTCTAAGTGTCTTGTAGCCTATATGACTAATCAGATTAGTTAGAGTAATTAGTGCAGCCTACTGTGACTAATTTGGCTACAGCTGGCTCTTCCGCAGCTAGGCAACTAGTCGCTTAGCAACTGTTTCCAATGCAGCACAAATGTGGCTGTTGTCAATGCAACATTGGTTAGTTAAAGGTTATTAGTAATTTCATTTGATTTTGGATTTTAAACTACATTCGAAGGAAGTACTGTTCTGATTGTCTGTGTACTACAGCTGTTCGAAAGTGCTATTGGTTTGAGTTAGATTCCAATGCGTATGGCGTGTTTTTGCCCGTATATCGATATGGGATAGCACGGTAAGCTACTGATTTCCGTCTGTAGCTAGTTTTGTTGCATTTCTGTTTGTTGGTACGTGTGGGCATGCTGCCAGCCTACCGTTTTTGCCAAAATGGCACTAGGGTGGGGCTAGACGGGTAGCTACCATGGCTATAGCTGTTGTTCATAGTTGTTACAATTGCTGGGAGTGTTTTGCCACTTGTAGCTACTATTTTGCATTGTGAAAGCTGCTAGCTACCCAGTTTACTGCGTTGTGCTGAATGGTATCTTTTGAACTTCTGGCAAGCTGTAGCTTGCTCTGTACTTGCTGCTTTGGCAACTCTTGTCAGAATGACTTAGGCACAGTACTGGATCACTGCGTAGCAAGGTGTATGACCCGTTATCTACCTTGATCTCCATTGGAGGACTTACCTGTTGATTGTGTGGCTGTTAAACTTCAGCTTTATTTTTTGTTTGTTTAACTTGGTTTTGTGCTGATTCAAGTGCTGTGTTACTCAGCTGCTGAGTTTGCATACTGCAATGGCTTCCTTAAATACTTCCGGGGGGTTATCTGGGCTTTATGGAAATAGAGTCAAGGCGGTCTCTTTGATCCGCCCACGCAAAGGGCTACAATATAATATATTGCCTTGCAGTTGGGGCAATATATAATATATTGCCCTGTGGTCAATTAGTGAACCAGAAAGAAAAAAAAATATTAGCAGCATGAGACTATCTTCAGCTGCTAGCTACTACAGAAAACACCACAAATCTACACATTTCTGTCACTAAAATTGCAGTAGCTAGCTATTGAACCAAAATAAGACAAAAGCTAGGCTTTACAAAAGTACAGCAATGTAAATAGTGCCATCTAACCACTTCAACTTTGCCTTCTGTATGCTTTTCGTAGCTTTTACTGCAACTTCAGACCCTTGCAACACAACTTGCAACTCGATACTGACGGCAGGGTGATTTCAGGAAGTCCGTAGATACTTTTGAGTGTCCCAGACACACCAAATGGGTCGAGCATTCAAACAGTGCCTCCAAACTTGACTTCCACTTACTAAAGCACAGCTACCGGACTCAGCTAGACTGTGTATGCATAAGATTAGATAACACTATATCGCAAGCAAGTGGAAAATACCGAAAACTGAAAAACAGAAAAACTGAAAACCTGACAATGGAAACCAGTAAACATAGCTACACACTTGATGACTAAATATATCTGCTAATCATTGCAGGATGCATATGTAGACCATATCTATACTATATGTAGCTGCAGCAGCTATGTACCCCTGAGACTAATTTCTTCAGCATCTGGAGCACACGGCTCTATCAGTTTTTTGTATGCTCTTGACTGTATATAAGCTATGATCGCAGTATATTGGTGACTGTGGTTCGTACACAGATTTGCTAGGAGCTATAGTGTTTCCAAGCTTAAAGAGTAAAACTTAGAGTTTTGAATGTTACAACCACTCCACCATGCCCAAATAAGTATTAAAACAACAGAGAAATGGGTTTGACATGTTTTCCAAAAAAAATGGTACATTGTTATTAGCCATTACAGAAGCCGTATAGATATCATGAAGATTTTGTGGAAAAATGACAAAACTGAAGATAAGTGGTATTATCCTGGGATCGATAAGGAGTTTAAAATTTCAAATTTAGGTCAAAACTAGGTTAACACAAGCTTGACTTCTAGAACTCTTTTGAAGTCACTTGGGCAATAATTGCTAAAGTTCCTACTTTAAGCGAAAACCCACTCAGAACATGAACTTTGGTCCTTAGTTCTGGTGTTCATTGACAGAGGTAAACTATGCTAACTGCTTGTGATATCTAATGTTTCAACTCACTCAGAACTAAGATGCAGATTCAAGCACCGTAAGTAATTTTTTTCAAATCAGGTGTGTTGTAGAAGCCATACAATTCTGTAATTCTTACTAGAGTCTAATTGAATTAACACTTCTTAGCATCAAACTGTGTCAAAGATAAAGAAAATAAAAAAATTCTAAAGCTTTACTCTTTAAGCTTGGAGCACTGTATTTTGCACCAGAATCTGATGCATGACTACACAACTTGAGTCTCAATTGGAGGTAGTTGGCCATTCATGCTAAATTTAGCTACACTTACTCCAGTAGCACATTTGGAACTACAGTATAAACTTGTAGGCTTGATGGTACTACTCTTACGGATTCTGAATCAGATGCTGTAGAAGCTAGCCCACCAACATGTACCTACATCCTGAAACAATCAGCTAGCAGGTAGCTGATAGCTACAGTTCTGTAGACCATGCAGGATCACAGGGATGAATGACTCCCTCGGATGACTGACTCCCCCAGTCACTCATGCCTAATGTTGAGCAACTCTGCTGGGAGCCCCCGCTCCCCATGCAGGAGGCATTCTGTAACAAACTTTAAAGTAAGCTGAGCAGTGTAGCACAGATAACTTAAATTATGTATCCTGCAACTGCTGCACAGTGGTATAGCTATGAAACTGCTATTCTTTCGTACTCGCTTTTGAAAAGAAGTACCGTATAGCGGAAAAATTGGCAAGGACTTTAATTTGGCAGTTTGGCGAATCATAAAAAAATCGGCAAATAAAATTCTCGTCAATAATAAAACCTGACGTAATGCATACTACCCACGTGTGTATATAGTATCTACGATACACATACATCTGAAGCGGTACTATTATCATGGCGCTGTACAAGTATTTCAAGAGAGGACCTGTACTTTCCACTGGTGAACAAGCAAACGCGGAGGCTCTTGGAGAGTCATAGAGAGAGCCGACAGTATTTCCGGTCGCATAAGATATAAAATGTGGCAGAAATCTCTTGCAAATATTATACGTAACTGCTTCCATTAAATAAGCTATGCTGGGGCATCCATTAAACATGTCATATTATTGGAATGGCCTAACTAATTTTCTGGTTCGTTACACAATTTTCCCATAATATTGCACTTGTCCCATGCTAGACTATATGTATTCACTTATATAGAAAACCCTGACCTTTGCTGTCCAGAATAGACATGACCTTGGCAAAAGTTGGCCGAGCCTAGCGATTAGAGAAAAGAAGGTAAAGAATTGCTAATGTGGACATCAATACAGGCCTACAACTACATGTTCAGTATATATTTAATAGTTACTTACTTTGGGATCTTTTTCCCAGCACATTGTCAGGAGTGTGGCTAAAAATGGCTCACATGTGTCAGGAATATCAGGTTTCTATATAGAAAATGATCACATAAAACAAAAGTAAAACTAAACATGCCCACTTGAATCAGTAATATTATATAATGGTCAAACCTGCATGTCTGTTGCAAACTTATCTAAACAGCTGCTTTAGTAACAGGCAGACCTTTTCTATCAAGCTGACAAACCTGTGTTGGAACTTACATGAACGAACTGGTTACTAATTTAATACATACACATATCTATCAAAATTCATCATTTTCCATCACAGCTGCCTTTGGGTGTCACAAGGGAAGCTAACAGTATAGACATGAATACTACTGTGTCCAGCAACTTTCAGAAAGAGTGACAATTTTAAGTAACTTGTTTGTATACTGCACGATATTCATTTTTCAGGGACTACAAACATAAGAAATATAAGTATCGTATTACATATTGATTTTCTGGGAATATCTTTCCCCAAGAGCGTTTTACCTTGTATTGAGTACCAACAATGGAGGATTACTTCTGAAGCGACACTTACTAATCAAATTAATCGCAACAGTTAGCCATAACAATAGCCACATAATATTAATCAAATTGGAATTGTTAGCTGTGTTACAGCATATCAGTTTTGCTGATTTTTGAAGAAGGGAGGGGGTGGCATTCAGTTTGTTTCAAAATTCGCAGCTAAATTTACCTATCGCTAGCACTAGATCAGACCATCGCTAGTGCTAAAGTTACCCATCGCTATCGCTAGATTCACTATTGCTAGTGCAAGATTGCACCACTTTAGCGCTAGCGGTGAGTGACAACTTAGCGACAACTTTAGCGTTAGCGATAATAATGACTTTAGCGTTAGCGATAATGAATCTAGGGCTAGCAATGGTGCAATCTAGCGTTAGTGATAAGTGTCAACTTTAGCGCTAGCGTTAAGTGACAACTTCAGTGCTAGCAATAGTGACAACTTTAGCGTTAGCGATAGTGAATCTAGCGCTAGCAATGGTGCAATCTAGCGCTAGCGATAGTGAATCTAGCACTAGCAATGGTGCAATCTACTGCTAGCGATAGTGAATCTAGTGCTAGCGATGGTAAATCTAGCGATAGCGATGGGTAAATTTAGCACTAGTGATAGTCCTTATCTAGCGCTAGTGATAGGTAAATTTAGCATAAATTTTGAAACAAACTGAATGCCCCCCATATGAAATCTTAGGACTCAGGCGTCCCAGTCAATAGCTTCACTCAATATCGATTTTCTTGAGACGCCTTCACAAAAATAACTAACTTTTCTTGGCCTAATTTTATATAAGGTTACTCTGCCATTCAATACAAAATAGAACTGGGACGGGGAAGGACAGGCAGAAGTTCATCTGTTCTCTTCACCATGCATAAGCTATCTACAGTTTTAGCATGGTACCACTGTATTTTTTAAAGAGTTCGTGATCATTATTACTCCAGCTGAGCTTTTCTTATACGCTATCTAGTAAGCTTTCCTTTGCAGACATGTGCCAGAATCTGTCAAGGAAAGAGCCTGACTCACCCCTGACCAATGACCAGACAAAAACTAATACTTGGAATGTGACCTGTATAGCATAGCTTCCCCTTTTGTTTCACAAGCTCAACACACTCCTACTTTATAGAAGAGTAGCTACTCTATCCTTAATTTACTGAATGCTGACCTCTGCATTCCGAATCTTTGACACAGCTTCCATAGCAGGAACTTCAGAAAATGGTTCTTTGCAAACGATTAGCTCGTATAGTATCATCCCATATGAGAAAACATCACATTGCAGAGAATATGGCTGTTCATTCAGAACCTAAAACATAGGCAATAGTCAAGTTGCATACTGTTATCATAAGGCATACATAATGAGAATGTGCATACCTCGGGAGCCATCCATCGGAAGGTACCGGTCATTGTCTGTGCAGTCGTATGCTCAAAAGTTTTGGCTGCACTGAAGTCGCAAATCTACAACAACAAGCATAGTATTATACTTTCCAACAAAATAACAGTTCCATGCATATAAAAAACATACTTTTGCTGTAAGGTCTTTAGTGACCAGAACTGTAAACAAAGAGGTATTGTCATGAGAGCATTATTAAATGTAAGCGCTTGATGACATACCATTGTGAGGCTTCAAATCCCTGTGCATTATCTTCATCTTGTGGAGATAGTTCATTCCTAAACATTGAAATTGAGCTGTTATAGTAGCCATCACTAATGTACAACAAATTGATATAGCAGTGATTTTTTTAAATATTGGGACAGTTTGCTAGCCAAAAATCAACACACACATGGTGCTTCTGATTCATCTCAGTCACTTCATAAGTCGATCCTTCTTCATGTCTAAGGCCATCGCAAAGCCATCATGAGGCACAGTGCCAGGCTTTTTCTATCAAATACACACTCAGTCGGTCTGTCCTACAAGACTACCAAGCGATGTACGTAATAAGCTAAATCCTTTCACAGACATCTAGGAAGACTAAAATGAGCTCAAAATACTGTTAGTATAGAAACATGTATATTATTCTTGCCTGTGGCTATAGTATGTTTTGTTGACATGATAACTGATTATACAATTGTTGATTACTAGCCACAGTCATGGTTTAAAGAAGTAGCTATTTCATTCACTACTCCTACAAGTGTGGTTACTATTTGAAGCCATCAAGGGCAGCATGAAATGCACATACTATACATACCTTTAGCAACTTGCATTGCCCATTTCAATCGCTGTTCATAGTCTACTTGAAACCCTTTCTTGTGGAGGTAATCATGGAGAGATCCATACTCGGCAAACTCTAATCAAAAGTAATACAAAACTGCATTAACATAGTACACACAAGGATGATATAGAATGGCTGAGGGTGTATACTCAAAATGTAAGCACTAATGAGTATTCAATACCCTGGAGTACTTACCGGTAACAATGTAGTAATTGGGCATCTTCATCACTGCTCCATAAAATGATATAATATTGGGGTGATCCAGTGAGCTGAGGTATTCAACCTGTCATGGGGAAAATAGAACGGGTACCTCAGACTCATCTAGGTTACACAGTAGTACTGCACTGCACTCACTTCCATTTTCTTTATTTCCCCTGTTGTTTTAATGGCTACAACTAGTCTCCGGGATAGCCATTTTCCTTTGTACACAGTGCCACTTCCTCCCTCTCCTACCTTCTTTTCAAACTCAAGATCAGAGGAGTCAATCAATGCTGTAGCTATAAAAGTAACAAAAGTATTGTTCAAAATTATAATAAAGTACAACCACACTTTTAAGTATAAGTTGTAGCTTGCAAGTGTAGATGTGTATGATAACCTGGGCACAGCTAAGCTAGAATAACCATTATGCTCTGAAGATTAGATTGTAGGTAATACGTCCTGGAATATGCTTGGCCATAGCATCATTACAAACAATATTAAAGACTCATGTATGGATAAACACTTCCAAATACAAGATTTGTACAGTTCACTGCTCATACACCTAAACATGAGTCATGGTTCCAATGGGCGAGCACAGAGACAAGATGAGCTGACTTAAAATGCCACCTATTTTGCAGTGCAGCATTCACATGTCCACCTTGCACAGACACTACATAGATACAAATGAGTATAGCGCTGTTAATACTATACAGATTGTACAAGCCTCCCAGTTCTGCCCATTTCTCCACTAATCTTCACACTGGACTATTCAGTCTCATGCACACTAGTTGAAACTCTGCTGATAAGTTCATTTTGGTATCAGTTATCAACATTAACTCACCCACCTATTTTATAGCAGCTTGACGATATTCAGTTGTAAAAAAAATTCGTTTTTGTTTTGCTGCTTACTATACATGTCACTGCCTCTGCATTATTCCTTGCCATATTATGACTATAGATGGTACCATAAATACCATGAAAATTGATGCTTGGCCACTATCTTCTTTTTGGGGGGGGGGGGGTAGGGGTGGGGGAAGGGGGGTGGATGTGACAGTCGCTTGCTGCATCTTATCTGACAAACAATCCTCTGAGGCAGTAAGCATAGTGTCTAGCATACACAAACGTGAAGGCAGTACCCAAAGAGGCAATGGCCATATGCCCATGCATTTGAAAAACAAGCCTGGGAACTGCTAGAAAGTAACTCTTCCAGTTAGCCAGGGCCGTAGTCACTGGTCGGGTTGGTTCAACCCGACCATTTTTCGGGGCACCAAAAAATATATAGACTGCTAGCTATGTGGACACACCATCTCAAGTTCTGTGAGCATTGAGCACAAGGCATTGTTATAGCTAACAAGCACCATGGTTGCATTTTGCAGCAGGTCATCCAACTCCAGGCGTAGCGAGAAGGGGAAAGATCAATCAAATCACCCCGTTCTTGACAGTAACTCAATAGCTACAATTAATAATTGTACGCATGAGACTCCGCCCACTTTAATAATCCATCAGGTCTCAATTACTTTGATGTTAAAAACCTTTGCATGCCAAAGGATCTTCATATTGTATCAACAGCAAGTGCTGTTGTATTGCAGCTGAATGAGATACAACAGAGTGCTTCCTGGTCGAGAGTGGCTGCTGGGTAGAACACAAATTTCCGTGCTGGGTGTGGGCACTTATAATCGGTCTCTAATCGAAACACCTGAAATTGGAGGCTGGCTACAGGTCATAAACTACTACCATTTTGCCTAAAAATGCATCAGAAACTAGGCCTGAAATCCATTTTGCCTAAAAATGCATCAGTTAGAGCTCTGAATGTCAATCTGGATGGGCCTTACCACCATGTAATAACTAAATTCCTGGGGCAGGGAGAGGGTTCCATCAATTGTCATAATACCCCAGAACCCCTAAGTGTGGGTACGCTTCGCACGCTTTATTCACAGGCAAGCTGCTGGCGATATGACTCCACTTCACTTAATAAAGAATTTAAAGTAAAGTTACTGTGCTTGAACATTACTTCCTTCAGATTACGTTTGAGGCCAGCTGGCACTTCCACGATACCGACGCTTTGGCCGTGCACTCAAAAATAAGATGCAACGGTGTCTCCTCTCTGAAGGTTTCTTACTGCTGTAGTTGTACTCTTCCATCTTTGTCTCGCTGCAATTCTCCATCTCCATACACTTCAATGACATGCTGTAGGAGACCGAAATTCCAAATAATCCCACAGTAGATTGAGGTATCGAAATATTGCTTCAATTGTCTCAGCCTGGTTGATTTTTGGTAGAATTTCTTCAAGAGACTTCTGGTATTCTCCTTTAAGCGAAGATGGAAGAAGTGTTATCTTCTGGCAAAACTCCTCAATACCTGGGGACTGCTTTTGAACTGCCTTTCGTGTTTGGTCAACTAAACTGTCATACATCTGCTCAAGTTGAACAATTTTTTTCTGTACGTCAGAAACTGTACCTAATATAGGGCCAAAGATTGGAATTTAGTAGCAAGTACACAGGACTTCCCCAATTATAACTTAATAAAAACATGATCCCATCAAAATTTGCCATCCCATTGTAACCAACAGGGTACACTCTATTTCTTCATGCACTGCATGGCATAAATATACTGCTGTATTGTGCAAATAATCACCCCACTACTGTGCAAACATCCCGCAGCTGCTGTTGCTCTCACTTAACATTCCAAACTGAAACTGCTACGTTAATCCAGCTGTTATAGGAGGCTATATGCTTCCTCCACAGTGCATATTGTGGATGGTTACCCGAAGAAGGCTATCACAATCATACCATTGTAATTAGGAAGCTGGAGTGTAAGCAACTACTCCGATTTCCATTGCATGATTTGGAAGAGGGTTTCATTACTAAATTGAGTACATGAGTAAGACACAGTTCAGCGAAGGAGTTTGTGAACTATACAGTTTACTTACTTTTCTGAGCAATTCTCCATGGGCTAGCTCTTGCAGTACCAGCAGTATGCTATTTCAATCTTATGATATAGTATGTGCATACAAGCTTACACATGTGACTAGGGTTGTGTAACATCAAAAAAAGAAACCATACATGCATGCATCCATTCTGTGTTCAATATGCAAGTCCTTAAGCCTGGAGGTAAGGTTTGCAGGGTTTACCATAGCTAAAATCTGGCGACTATTCAATTTGGTGATTGGCTACAGTGTTACTGAATGCCAAGGTATATTTGTACCATGGGTTTCTACTGTACATGGGGTTTGTCAACCCTGAGTGCAGTTTTATGTTTCCCGTATACATAAAACTGCACGAAGTTTCCGTTTCCCGTACAATCCCATGTACAGTAGAAACCCATGGTACAGATGACTTGTGCCAGAGTTTTTATAGTGCACCACTAATTGCGCTTTGAAAATGTTTTTGTAGATAATTAATTTCACAGCTGTGAGAAGAAACCTCAGTAGCTTAGCAACCCTCATGTCACTGAATGCCAATGTTGGTTGTAACGTTATTGCAACCTTTGATCCCTCAATGCATGTAGCTATTGCAATGGCGATAGTACAAACGGAAAAGTTACAAGTGGTTCCAAAGCAGCTTGCAGAGCGATCGTTGCCATTTCTTACCAATCTGTGCTCTTTATTTTGATCATACTCTTTGCTCTGGATCATGATACATTCAGCAGGAGGCCTAGCCATCTAATGTTTACTATAATAACAGAAGCAATAATTGGCTATAATAACAGGAGAGACCCACAGCCATCTGGTACATTTGTTGTGGAAGTAATTGGACCACTACTGAACTATAAATTTATCCTTTTTTTATAGTCGTGCCATGATTTCCACATACACAAGTGTGGCTAATGCAATGCAAGTGTTTTGGACAACTTAAAGTCCGCCAATGTTTTTCACAATTGTTTTGTGGCTATACTTTACCTCGAGTACTCGTAATGCTTACATTGCTCCTGAGCCTTGTGCTTGGGAGTTGGCTGTTTTTGACTATCAGTAGTACTCACTGGTGGTGCTTGAAAAGGTACTGCATTGGAAGATGTCAGAAGAAGTTAATTAATGGAATCTCCCCTTAAGTGCATAGCATACATTTTGCTTTAGCTGGTGGTAGTGGATTATTGGGGACAATTTGGCAGCCAAATTAGATGTCAGTTTAATACATATAATTAATAGAGCCTCAGAACCACCAATGCCTTCAAGGAAATGCGTACAGCTAGTTTCAAATCTTCAACTCGCCAATTCTAGCAACAAAACACTTTCTAAACAATCTTACAGTTATACTGACCAGTGTGTATCAGACTAGCTTCTGGGAGCTGTACTTGTTTGCTTGTTGTTGATGGAAGCATTTGCGGTGCGAAGTTTTCCTCTGCAATGATAACAAAATGAGTAGGAAAATCAAACTATTGGCCTGTACACACTTAACGATGGGAGATTAGCTGTGGGTACCACTGCAATTGTGCATGTACATTTTGCACATAATGCCGGATGTATGTGTGCATGCATGCATGTGGGGTTGTGTGTGTGTTTGTGAGGATGTATGGTAAAGTGGCATACAATGCTGTTAGTATAAATATTAAGTCAAGTCTCAAACAAGCATGAGGAATTAACATAAAGTTTATATAGCTACCTTGGGGGCAGTATTTTCTCTGTAGAGCATCTGCTAGTTTATGTTCTTCAATGGTGCAGCTCCTGAGACTTTCAATAAGCACACCCCATGTGGGCTTGGGCTGCTTTTTTGCTAGCCACCACTGCAATATTTCCAGCAGACGATACTTGTCATCATCAAAATCACTCCTAATCTTGACAGTATCTTTAATAGACATCCCCAACTCCAAGGCAATATCTTGCCATTTGCTACGGATGGTATGAATCTCTTTACGAACATTGTTCACATCATCCAAGCTTAGTTCCATTCCTGTAAGCAGTAAAACAACTCATGTACCTAATTGTTTACTAAAATAACCCTGCAAATTTGAATATCAACAGTGTGTTTATCATTGGCTGCAAATATACCGAAATCCATACCAAAACAAGATAAAATCCACCCTTAAGTCACTGTGTATGAGGTTATATAATGGAGAGTAGCGTTAACTACAAAGGGAGTCTTATTTCCCCAGAGCTGTCCCTTTAATCTTGTTTAATAGATCTAACCGGGCAAATAAATCTTCCTTCAAAGTTACCATTATTCCTTATTTTTAACTAAGAGTGTTGGCAAAGCGTTAATGAGCAGAATTCAGCGCTTAACTTAAGGCTTTTCATTTTCGTGCTGTACATTCTGCTTGCCACTGCCTATTTCATAGTTCTCCATTTACTTTCTGATACCGTTTTATGTTCTTTCACTTGTCCATTAGAGAGATTATATATCCCAATTAGTAACAAATAATCCCCAGTTCAGTTTCAATACCCAGCACGTATTTTATAAGTGGTATAGGTCTCCATAGCACTACATTTGATTCCATCAGTAGGGTTGCCTATATTGAGTAAGCATAGCACCCTAACAGAACCTAGTCTTGGATCCTGAGGCCTCTTCCACATTTTCTCCAAGGGTCTAAGTCAATGGTCTGGATACTAATCAGAACCGTATACCAGTAAGACTTAGTATCCTCATTTCAAGTGCTTAACTTTCGTCTATTATCTATTTCTCTATTATTTTTTGTATTTAGCATGACATCATTCAGTATAATGTAAAAAAAATTATACCACCAAAAAGAGGAAGAAATGTGCAGTGCTTACCTTGGCCATCAGGGTGGCCACTATAGGGAGTGGTAGCAACTGGGAGAGGTGCAGGTGCTGTGAGAAGAGTGTAGCATTATATATTACCATGCCATTCTAGGCAATCAGGAGGAAGTGCTTAATGTTAATATCTGCAAACACTGGTGATGTAATGCTACTGAATTAAACAATTTTACAATTATGGGAATTGCTATTTCCACCATTTAACTACAGACATAATCATGCATACAAGATGCTGAGCACACTTTTTAAAATGTAGAGTGTTCAAAAGGGCAGGATGCATCAGATTGTCACTCAATGGGGGTCACACATTAAATCATATTATACACAATCTAACAATGTCCAGCATATTTTGCTTGCAGACTAACCATTTCACAGCTTTGCTGGACAGTGTCTGGCATTTTTCAATCTATACTCACAGATTTGCCGGACAATGTCTGGCAAATTTTGCTTGCAGACTAACCATTTCACAGATTTGCCAGACAGTGTCCGGCAAATTCTGTATGTAGAACAACCAATTCACGAATTGCCGGACAGTGTCCGGTAAAATGCAAAGTATTTGGCAGTATCCAGTATTACTGCTTGGACGTTGTCCGGCATATTCAAAGAGTCTTTGTAAAGATGCACCCCATTCCAGGCATTTTAATTGAAAATGACCCCTTATCCTTATAGTTTTGGAACAAGTTTGGATTTTGCAGGACAAAATTTACCAAAATGCATCCATTTCTGGTGAAAACAAGGGAACTTCGTTTTTTTTGGCCTTATTTTGTTGGTACATTGTTAGTGATGTGTTATTGTATTTTTAGTACACAATTCACCATGAGATCGCTTTCAAACTTCAAAGGCAGTTGCTGCCATTTCCCCCCTCCTACACTTCTCTTTATTATGTGCTCCTGTTACTTCATATCCTCACTTTGTATATTATAATGGATTATTGTACACTCGTTGGATCTATACTCAAACAATTTACGAGAGAAAGAGGTACAGATCTGCACCCCATGCATTCGCTAGCAGTACTGCAGTCGCCAAAAGCTTGGGTACAGACCTGGAACGAGGCTAAGGTAAGGCCTGCTTGTACTGTACTCATTTCAGATTTACACAGCTGCCTGTGCTGTAAGTAATACAAAACTTCATCAACTATGCACCCATAAAAGATTACATAACATATTACATAAAGATTACATAACATATATTACATAAAAGATTACATAACATAGATTACATGTCTTTTTTTTTCTTTAGTTTCATGTCTGTTAGTTATTATACCTTGGGATTGGGGAGACTCCTGTTCAGTGGGATCAGTATCAGATCCGGAGTTTGAGATTTGAGCTTCCGAGACGAGTTTACCTACAGAAGTGATATGATAAGAACTCAATATTTGAGACATGTTCTACATGTGTATCTAGAAGTTGGAGTGAGAAAACTATAGGTATGAGGTGCTCAATAGTGCCACTTTAACGTTAACTTAATGAAAAGCACTTTAAAAGTGCATAACCCTCCATTGATGAGGGATAATGAATATATAGCATCAACTGTAACAATTTTGGAGTAGAGGCCTACAACCTCAGGTATATAGTGTTTGCATGACTTTGTATACAGTGGAACCTCCATGCATAATAGGGTCCCTGTATGTAGCAGCCACTCCACTGTATAATGGAACTCTGTAATTTAGCCACCTCTTATAATTATATTGCACGCAGCAATAAAAATAATTAATGTTGTCCTGAGCACAGTATAGAGGTTCCACTGTACATGTGAGATAATCTTACACACAATGATTCATTTTGGAGACGACCACTTTGTGAAAGCCCCCTTACTGAAACTCACAGGACGCTGAACTGTACAGACAAGAAGCAGCCAGCTTTATTTTGCATACTTGTAGGCAGCTGAGTGTGGTCGTAATGACAAAATTAGTTTGGAAACACCCCCTAAATAGTGCATGCATATGCCCATCGACCTAACATCATAATTATCCAAAAATAACCCATCGTGGTCCCTGTACTTTACATCAAGTTTGGTGTCATCAGCATTTGTCATTTGCGAGTAATCCCTGGGTACTGTTTATGATCCAGCTATATGCACGCTGTCATTGGGGGAGGGGCTAGGGGAGACACCACCTAAATAGTGCACGCATCCACACGAGTAGGCCCGTCGACCGACAAGAATAACCCATCAGTGGATGGAGACCATGACCCTCATCCTTCAAATCAAGTTTGGTGTCGTCGTTTGCGAGAAATCTCGGGTATCGTCGATCCAGCCATATGCACGCTTACCGTCGACACCATAAAGACAAGCCATCAGAGCATTGAGACCATGATCCTCATCCTTCATATCGAGTTTGGTACCATCAGCATTTGTTGTTTGCAAGAAATCTTGCATAAAGACATGATGACAGAATGACAGAATGACAAGAGTGACAGACCAACTGCAATAACCCTCGACGCGCATATGCGAGGGTTGATTAACAGAACACGGTGTGCCACGTTGTAAAGCTGTAATACTCCAGTAGATAGAAACAGTTTAGTTCAGTGGCCTCTCAACTTTTGACTAATTTCTAACTTCTGAAGCCATGTGCTACAAGTCACGTGAGTGTTGGCTACACGTACTGTTGATATTGATATATAGCTGATATCACTCCAAGACCAATGAAGCCACTGTCCTTATGAGACACTTTTGGTGGAACTAAGCTTTAAGCAAACAACTAGCTCACTAGATTTAATGTCAGTGCTAGTTATGCTAACTACTGTAGTAAATTGTAGAGGAAGGGGTTGGGCCACTTATCAGTTACACCACCCATATTGAGAATATTGCCAATAAATTAATTTACAACAAATTTGCTGATAGTTTAACCTAAACTAAACTAAAATTAAGCTATACGTTTCACACATTTGTATCCATCAGACTGCACCATGCAAGCAGGTAGCATACAGCAAAATAGCAAGGCTCTTTAAAAAAAAAACTGGTTTTGTTTTGGACTCATTAGCTATACCCATGCACTGTTTCATAATATCAGCACCTATGAGTAGGTGGAGTCTATCTGACTTCTTTGGTTAATGCTAATGCTTCATAGCAACAAAACAGCGAATACGTCAGTCCTTGGATAGCTAGAACTTGCTACTGATCGCTCACAAGGCTCAATTTGGGCCTATTTCAGTGTCTGTGATAATGACAATTCCAAAGCAATTTGCAAGATCTGCAATGAAAGGATTTCAGTAGGTGCATCAATCCGTGCCATATAATTGGATACTGGGTTTATCTGCTTACAAATACAGTATCAGTATTGGCATTGGTGTCGGAGGCATATTATGGCATTGGTACTGCTTAAATTCATACATATACTCATTACAGTGGTAGACCACACATATAGTACATGAGGTCAGTGTCATCATGTGATCAGAATGTTTTATAGAATACAACCAACAATGAACCTCAAACCTTTGGAATGTATACCTCCTACAATTTTAGGCAAAAATACCGTAGAGATCGGTTAATAGGCGCATACAGTTATTAAGCGCATAATTTTTAATAAGCGCATACTGTCTTCCTGTTATTTTGATTGGCGCATCCGCTAGTTATACGTGTCAAAATTGCCGACGTTTCAAGATGGTGTATGCCGCGTTTGCGAGTTAGTGAGACAACGAGATGGCACGCGCTGAAGCACCTCGCACTCTCCAAGCTAGCGTGGATAGCCAGCCACCCGACAAACAGAAGAGGAAGAGCTATACTAGAGAGACTAAGTTGAAGGTGATTGAATTCGGCACACAGCAAAACGGTCGTGATCGTTTCTCTCCTCGCGCATAAGTTGCAGAACCTCGCCAACAGTAGGGGACCGTACTCTCTTGTAGATATGGTGACCTCTCTCGTGCAGATACGCAGCAGCATCTTCATCGGTTAGACTTGCCATAATCTGTTGTATTAAAAATCGTCCAATAATCGCATACCGTTAATAACTTACAATAAGCGCATGGTTTCTTGCCGCTGAACGCGATAGGCGCATGCGCCTATTAACCGGTCTCTACTCTCTACAGTATTACAATAAAGTCACAGCAGCCATAGTATAGGGCATGAACAAAAGTCAAACACAATAATTTATGAACTTACTATAAGACTGGCGTAATCGTTTAGCGATAGGCTCCAGGACAGGGACTTTCTTCAACACTCGAGTAAATTTCCTGAGCCTTGTGTGATCAATATTGATGGAGGATTCCACTTCACCGAGAAGCAAATCTGCTTGCTGTCTAGGTGTGATTCCAGGTGTTAATTGGATTGCTTCTTTGGTTTCTGAAGTAATTACTGATCCATTGTAGAGTTTTCTGGCAAGTTCCCAGTCACTGGCCACATTTGGTTGTGCAAGAGCATCATGAAGAGCAAGATAGTGTCTTCTAAATGCCTGAGCTGCAAGGTTCCTTTTCTGCCGTTGGTTTCTCTGCACCATAACTGTTGTGTATGCATAGATAATCAGTAGCAATCCATAACCAGAACTATCACTTGGATTCTGGCACACATGTACATGTGCAGCAATCCTAACCCCAGGCCAATATGCGGCGGGGTGCGGACATCTACACAATGGGGGACATTATACAGTAGAGCACAATGTCCCCCCGGATATCGTGCCCTCCAGCACAGGTCTTGTTTCTTATCAGCTACTCCACTGTGATCTGTCTCCTTGTTTTATATTATATCTAGTGCCCACCCCCTGTGTCAACTTCTTAAAAGGGTAAGCTGGAAAGTAGTATCCACCATGTTGCATAGCGAGGATACTCTGCCAAGTATAAAGAATATTTGGTATGAAGGAGGGGTCAAAAAAGAGGCAAAATGTATACCATTAAGAAACTCAATCTAGAGTTTCTCCAATTTCAGTGTTTATGAGGTTTTACGGCCAAAAAACACACTACACAATGTGTATGAGTCTTTATGGGGCCCCATCAAGGCAAGTGTTCAAAATGGCGTCACTGGCAGTTACATGCATGCTGTCTTCAAACTTGTGGTACACGAAGAGCCAGAGATCTGGACAAGTCTACCTCACAGTTTATCAAGGAAGGCTTACTACAGCTCCCAGGTTAGTAGAATCAGTGTGTGTAGCCTCCGTATAAGTAAACCTACGAGCACTAGAAATGGATGGCATGATTGAGCAATGCGATCAGGATAGCCCGTCTCTCCACTCTCCCATAGCAGCCATGGCTGATCCTATAGCAGATAGACATCAATCTCCCAAACAGGGTTTTATACAGGATGGAGCCCTGGGAAATCCCCCCCCCCCCCCCCAAAATAAAGTGTTAATATAGACAGGTAGATGCTATGTATTAAGGCTACACTACCTAAGGATGACCATAAAAACAACAACCTGGCCTTCAAAATTAGATCTCTAAGCTGTATCATGTGTATTAACATAATTGTTTCCATGCCTGCAGCAGCAGACTCTGAGGAATGTCAAAGAAACTGCCAGATTATCGCCAGCATATGCGAGCTATTGGGTATACCCGTAGCTGAGGACAAATGTGAAGGACCACGAACACGTCTAGAATATCTAGGCTTCTTGCTAGACACAATCCGCGGCGAAATTAGGCTATCAGAAGAAAAACTGCAACGACTCGAGAGGCTGCTGCACGAATGGGAGGCAAAGAGAACGTGCACGAAGCATGAGCTTGATTCGCTGATAGGCCAACTCCAGCACGCAAGCACTGTAGTAAAGCCAGGCCGCTCATTCCTACGAAGAATGATAGTGCTTGCAAAAGTAGCTGTCAGGCCATGGCATCATATCCGCATCAATGCCTCATTTCGAGCTGATTTGGCATGGTGGAAGGCATTTCTCAGGGCTTGGAATGGTATCGCCATGATGACAATGCTAGATGAGCAAGCTCCAGGGGGCATGGTGACATCAGACGCATCAGGAAGCTGGGGGTGTGGTGCATTCTCGGGATCAAACTGGTTCCAGCTGCAATGGAATACGAATCTCCTATCTAAATCCATCGCAGTAAAGGAGATGGTGCCCATAATAATAGCGGCAGCAATCTGGGGGAAGTTATGGAGAGGGAAGCTAATTATCTGCCACTGCGATAATCAGTCAGTAGTCGCAGTCATCAAGGCTAGGTATAGCCGAGACGATGAGCTAATGCACCTATTGCACACCCTTTTCTTTATTGAAGCAACGTTTGGGTTTCAATTGGAAGCCAGGCACCTACCAGGGGTGCATAATGAACTAGCCGATGCCTTATCACGTGATAAACTTCCCCTCTTCCTCTCAAAGGCACACTCAGTGGAGCAGTCTCCCACGCCAATCCCAGCAGAGTTGCTGCGACTTCTGCAGGAAGTACAAACAGACTGGACATCAGCGAATTGGAGAGATATGTTCAGTTCTAAAAGTCTAGCTCCAACAACTCATCGAACCTACAAGGCAGCGGTCAAGCATTTTTCTGGTTTCTGTACCGTGTATGGCATTGAAAACCCTTATCCTTTAACCCAGCATATTCTATGCTACTACGTGCCCTACCTGGGGAAAGACAGCCTAGCCCCGGCCACAATCAAGGTATATCTGTCAGCCCTTAGATGTCATCAAATTTCGCAGGACCTCCCGTCTCCAGACCATGCCGCCATGCCCAAACTGCAGGCAGTGCAAGTGGGTGTAGCAAAGGCTCATGCAATCAGTACGGCTCCGGGACCAACTACACAAAAACGCCTCCCCATTACACCGCCCATTTTATGAGCAATTAAAATGGTGCGGAATTCATCAGCCACTGAGCACGATACTATAATGCTGTGGGTTATCTCTACGCTAGCTTTCTTCGGCTTCTTCCGACTAGGAGAAATTATCCCTAGTGGCACCCGCTTTGACCCGATGCAACACTTGGCGATGGGGGACAAAGCAGTGGACGATAGAGAGAACCCTTCCTTGCTGCAGGTGTACTTGAAAATATCAAAGACGGACCAACTAAGGAAGGGCACAGACATCTATATCGGAAAAACCGATGATGACATATGCCCAGTGGCCGCCGTGTTGGCGTTTCTAGCTGTTCGTGGGAAAATCCCGGGCCCGCTCTTCATATGCCACGATGGCAAGCCGTGCACGAAGGATTGGTTTATACCGAAGCTTCGTTCAGCTTTGGAAACAGCGGGGCTCGATTCTAAAAACTTTGCTGGGCACAGCTTCCGCATCGGGGCTGCGATGACCGCAGCAGAGCGCGGACTCGAGGATTCAACCATAAAAGCTCTGGGTAGGTGGCACAGCTCCGCCTATCTGACTTACGTGCGTCTACCAAAGGAACAATTGGCTAAAGTCGCCCCTATACTCAGTGCTGCCTCGCCGCAGTAGTATACCCAGGACTAGGTTCGGACCTGTGCCAGGTGTATATCTATGCATACTATAATACATGTATATGTCATGCATGTAGCCATGGTAAGTCACACCACCATATTTTGTCCAGGGGTTGGGCCAGGCCCAGCCTCTGTATAAGCGTTCCTTTCTTACGATTGGGGGACCGGAAGACTGGAGTCTTCCGTATGGGACGGGTGAAAGATAATCATTCACTCTCCGCCCCCAATCTCAATACAGTTGAGATAGCCAATAAGCAAGCAAGCTGTCAGGTAAGAGAAAGGCAGGGCTAGCAAAACAGCTGACTCATCCGGCCCGGCATGTGTCCACCCCTTAGCAAGGCATAATACACAGCTATGACCTACCCATCTGGGACGTTAAATGTAGTTTAAGGGAGTTAAACGTAGTTAACGGAAGGAGGGGCGCAGCCAGCCCATGGCGCATGCGCACAGTAAGGGCACGTGTTTAGAGTGCGCCTTTGCCAGTCTGCGGTTGAGGGAAGCAGCAGTTATCAGGTAAGAGAAAGGCAGGGCTAGCAAAACAGCTGGCTCATCCGGCCCGGCATGTGTCCACCCCTTAGCAAGGCATAATACACAGCTATGACCTACCCGTCTGGGACGTTAATACTCTGCCAAGTGTAAAGATAAGAAGGGGGTGTAATTAAATAATACTCTGCCAAGTGTAAAGATAAGAAGGGGGTGTAAATATATAATATAATATAATGTTTTGTGAAAAGTAGGGGTCACAGAGGTGTGAAAGTTATACCATTGTGATCCTTGGGGAACAAATATGAAAACGTATGTGAAGCTCCTCTACTTTCAGTTTCTGTGAGGAGTTATGGCCAAAACAAAACTATATACATTTTATATGTCTCCTTATGGGGCCCCTGCAAAGCACATGGTCAAAATGGTGTCTTTGGCATGCCGTCTTCGAAATTAGAGTGCACGAAGCATCAGAGATCTGGACAAGTTTACCGCATACTATTACTAAGGAAGGCTTACTACAGCTCCCAGGTTAGTAGAGTTTGTGTGGCCTCTGTATAAGTAGAGATATGAGCGCTATTAACGGACGGCACGTTCGAGCGATACGCTTGTGAGTTTCGAGCGCCCCACCTCGTCTCTCCACTCACCCATAGCAGCCATGGCTCATCCTTGAAAGTATACTGCAGACAGAGATAGCAAGCTCTCAAAGACCGGTCGCTTTTTCGTAGCTTCTCCAGCAGCATTGGCTCCGGGTCAATTGTTATTTTCGCGAAAGGCTGGCTCGCGAGCCGTCTCGCCCCGCCCAATACATCCGTTTCTACTCGACCACTATACTTTACACTTGCAGAGCGATTACCCTCGATTTATAATAAAATATATAACACGTCCCGGGCGTATTTTCGGGAGATTACGGTATATAGTGCTTACTGTAGTTGTGAATATCCTGACAACTCCCTCCCTAACCTCCCTCACTCCCTTCCTCCCCTCCATCCCTCCCCTCTCTCCCTTCCTCTTTGGATATGAGGCTACCATATACCATGCTAAAATGTACGAATTACCCAGCTTTGTATCCTTGTAGGCCGCAAAGAAAGCAATAATCGCTGCAGTAGGCAGCGGCAGATCAAGGGCTGGAGCTCGATCTCAAGGTTTTTCAATTGCAATGCTCACATCCCCCCTTTGTCGGGTACAATGCCCCATCTGGCCTCTTCCCAGGCTCCACTCCCCAGCTTTTCTCGCATCGTATAGTGGAGCCTGGAACGAGGCTAGCCCCACCCTGAATTTTGTGTCTGCACATGCGCAGAAGTGTTGGTAGTATTTGTGGGCATGACTGAGCTGCTTAGCTCAGATTGAAAAACGGCTGAGGGACCAGACCCTTCATTGCCCAGTGCAAGCCAAACAGGTATGCGATGGACTGAATATAGCCCCGAAAGTTTACATCAACCAGTCAGACAACCAAATGGAGGGAAAATAAAGTCTCAGTTGTTATTTTTTGGCATGCATGTATGTTATATAAAGTCTGTATAGCTTAGAGCATAGAGCTGCCCATGCTCTAGGCCATTTAGTATATGTACACATTTCCTGTATTTCTAGAGCTTCCTATGCTCTATGGGATTCTTACCATGTGCTATGCTATACTATAGTAATATAACTTTTTTACCAGTAGTGTGGTTAAAAGGTGCTGATCATGCAGTCCTACTATACACAATTCTGTTTTTTGGATATATTCCATGTTTTATTCCATATTTCACCTTATTTAGCACACTAGCAGACAGCACTGCCAATGCAGTAGAGTAAGTTATAAATATTCGAATGATAGGTATAATCGGATGCGCTAGTGCCGTATGCACAAATTATTGAAAGTGGGTGGGACCATAGATCAATACTACAGATCCTTTTTCACTCTGAGTTCCAAGTTTGATGCTGCTCCGTTGCTTGGTTCTGGAGCTACAGCCTTCCAAGTGTGAATCCAAACATATCGATGATCAAACAAATGTATGCATTAAGGTAGGAAGGGAAGTTAAGTAGGGTTGAAGCCGAACCTCCGAGCCAAGTTGATGGCTATGTCGGCAATATCCTAGCCTACACCCACATGACAATAGGTAAGCACCTAATTACCCCCTCTGCTTAATATTCACAAAAAGACCTCTTTTGCCAAATATTGCACTCCCCACACAGATTCATCCCTCATTGTCACCTACACACAACCTACACAGGACAGGCCAAAATCCTACGCATGCTTTTTCACAAAAACACTTCAGATCCGGTTTTACAGCCAAATCTACCTTGCTATTCACAACTACACTAATTTCGCAATCCGGACTCGCCAATCAAATATTGCAACAATCCACGCCTGCTACAGTAGATTGACCCCAGGGTTATGACAGCCAGCCTACTCACAAGAAAACTACGCATGCTTTTCTCCCCTAACCCCTCCCTTGCTACGTTACACATGCACAAAGCCTAGCTACAACTCACCATGCTTTTTGCCAGGGCCCCACAAATGGCAGCTAGACGCGAAAATGGGCGGAGTCTACGAGATAGAAAGGTCACTTTCCTACAGACAACTGACTAGAGAAGACTGGATGACCATCTGTCTGCCAAGCTGCCTGCCAATCTTTCAGCTACACTCACAAACACTACCACAGACTTCAGGCTGGATTTTACACACAAACAGCCTACTCAGCACTACACGCGGCCTAAACGGCTTCTTATTAAAAGAAAAAAAGAAAAAAAAAAGAGGTTTGAAAGTGAACATCAAAGTACCGCTCGGCCACATCAAAGCGCCGAATTTGCCCTTGAAAGTGCCGCTTTCAACATCAAAGTGACACACCCCCGCTGTTGATTCCGGTTGCCGCCATGGGAAAATGTAAATAGTTCAATGAATCTCATAAACTTTACGTAGCTCACGTGACCTCGCTGATTGCTCATTAATTATTCATGAGCCGTTTTACGGGGATTTTTCAACTTCCTTTCCTACCTTAATCCCCTCACCATATCTTTCCTATTGCCTAACTATTCAAGGAACAATTCCCACTTCCCATACAGCACATGCACTCGGCTCCTATCCTATACAGTCTGATCCAACTGTCAATGAATATCATTAATGACTAGGAATCCTCTCAATAACCTGCAAGTTTGCTAATAAAATGTCAATTTGATTTTTAAGCACTGTACAGCCAGCAAGCCAGACATTGCTGAACGAGAGTCAATTAATCATATTCATGAGGTTATTAATGAGATTCATAGCCAATTAATTACATTCATGACTATCAAACCACAAAGGTCCGCCATGACCCCTGCCAAAGCTAGGAAAAAGGCAGTTTTAGGCTACTCATTAATTATTCATGAGCATTGAGATTTAATTGTCAGACTCTCTTCCCTAAAGCATCTGTTGGTGAGATTTCTATAGCATTAGAAGCTCCATGTTAACCTACATCAATATGGCAGTATTGCAGTATGTGATATCCGTTTATCGCAAACTACAATATAAAAATAAAAATAGCCCCTACTAGGTTGTAAAACATTCAATCTACATGTAGCTCTATTGTCCATTTACTCGAACAAAAGCTCCAGAGCTAATTACGTAGGTGATACTAATCCTATTCAAAAATTCTGAAATTAAAAGTTCTGTGCAAAAACTTTCTGAACAATAGCGACACCCGAAGTATTAAATGAATCCAGTTTCAGCAGAACCACAGATAAGTCCTTTCACCACACTGAAGTAGACATTACCTCTTGTAAAAGTAATAGCAATGCTTGCTAATGCATGAAGTGTTTCATTTTCCATAAGCACACTTGGCCCACTAAGGGGCTGACTGTTGCTTCCTTTAAAATTCTTCAGCAAAAAATAATAAAATTATGTAGTTATCACCACAGCATATATATTATGGAGTACAGTGGTACTCCATATATAGGGATGGCTCCAAAAAAAATGGCTGCCCCATTGTATGTGTACAAAGTGATATGTTCAAAAGTCTGCCCTAGACTTAGTCATAAGCTTTTGTGGACCATACCTGTCATTCTCGAGTGTTTTCAACAGTAGCAAGACTGTTAACGCTGACAAAGAGCATCGCTGAAGTGCCAAATCGGCAAGTCGCTACGCACTATAGCCAATACCGCAATTCATATACCGTTATTGAAATAAGCCATAAATAAATATTAATTTTACGAATATAATCACAAACTAACCCTCGATTTAAGTACTAATCAAGCAACATACAATAACAGGTATCAAGTAGATTTAATATACAATGCGGCACCAACCTCCACCGATATTTGCACTTGGATATTGAGATATTGGCATCTGGTGGACATATGAGGAGGATGAGGGTTGTACAGTTCTCTAAACATTATGTGTGTGTGTGTGTGTGTGTGTGTATGTGTGTGTGTGTGTGTGTGTGGACGTAAATTCATGTGCAACATGAAGGATGCATGCGTTCAAATAACAACAGTGATAATTGTATGGGCATTACCCTACAGAATAGTCCTGTTCCTATCGAATTTGAACACATGTGATGATACTAATGATATACCATTAAACATACCTGCACTGGATTGGAGAGACTGTAGCTAGACATTTCTGTAGTTTTGGGTAAAACTGATTGGAAACCAGTATGATTGGATGGCTGTATTGAAGCTATAACAAGAAAAGTCAGCAGTAATATAACGATAGTGCTGTTAATTCAGGTTGTCCAGATGTGCTCAATTATAATAGCCCACAAAAGAATCTTTAGTATAGACATATTATCAACTTGTGAATCTTACTACTATGGACAGAGGGTTGATTGCTTGATATCATGTTTAAAATCACTAATCATTATTCCATACTTTGATCGTGCTTAGATCTGAGGCATGTTCAAAGCTATACATTTGTAAATGTTCAGTGCTGTAAAGTTACACAATTTTCAAACTACAGTTAGTAGTGAAAATATTTTGTAAATAGAGTAAGTTATTAGATGAATGAGCTCAGAATTTACTAGGTCTCAAATCCTACAAATGTGCCTGCATATTACATCAAGATAGCTGCACTATAAAGTTAAAGCACTACTGCATGGATCATATAGTATTCAAGAATTCAGCTAACAGTATATTGTTTTAGTCAAATATATCTTGTGACTGTGCTCAGTAAGAAACAAAAACTATGCTCACATCATCCCCTTGGTATGAGATAACAGACTTACCAAGAGTGCGAGATAATTGGCCCACTAAGTTCTGGAATGATGGCTGTTCCTCTAGTATCGCAACAAATCTGTAGTACTTGTTAGCATCAAGCTCAATTTGGCTCATCACAGACTGCATCAGGCTACTGGCTTTTGTATGTTGGTCATCACCAGTGTTTGAAGTGATGTAAGTACATTTCTCTGCAGCAATGAAGGCTTCACTCAGAAGCTTCTGTGCAAACCAAGGCAGTATCCCACTGGTTGCCAAAAGATTGTTTATGCTGGGAAAAAGCTCAGTAACTGTGCGATACTCTCGACTCGAACGGTCTGACATCTTGTCCCCAATTTCGAGTCAAATGCTATATGTGATAGGCAAAAAATTGAAAAAATGAACATTTTGCATACCAATGTGAGGGGGTTGAGGTTAAGCACATACTGCAAATTAAAGGAGGTATATAGAACAGCAATACAGGTACATTTGTGGATCAGCTACTATGCACCAGAGCTAATACCTCAATAACCCTTGTTAGCGCCATCCCTAGGCTCCTGCTTTTCTCTTTCAGAATGAGCTTCATCTTTGTGCAACACAATAAAGCGGCAGAGGCCTGGGAATAAGGCTACCCCATTGCAGTATAGCTATCTAGGTCCATAATTATAGAGATAAAAGCAGACCTAACAGGATTCAAAGTCAGATCACTCACAGCATAG
Source organism: Phakellia ventilabrum (assembly GCA_963921505.1). NCBI lineage: Eukaryota > Metazoa > Porifera > Demospongiae > Axinellida > Axinellidae > Phakellia > Phakellia ventilabrum. The sequence goes on from OY997378.1 coordinate 7,890,910, forward strand.
ATAATACATGCGGAGGCACCCGTTTCAGCAGTCTCGTTTTCAGGATGCCCCTCCCCTCTACCTCCGCCGCCCAAAAAAAGTCACTGTTCAATTCACGATGACTTATTTATGGGATGATTGGGTTTCTGGTATGGCATAAATACAAAGATCAAAGGCTAAAAATCAGCGCAGTCAACGGTCATACCGCTGCTTGATCCACAGACGCAATTGCAGTATGTGGGGGGGGCGTGACCCCACCTTTAAAGCTATAGCAACTACTGGTTAATGGGGTTGTACATGTTTGCATGCATTATTTTAATTAGTTTCCAGCTCACCAGCGAATCAAATGAGTCCTCTGACGTGACTCCAGCTAGCTGGAGACTTTTCGCCCCATCTTCGACACGCCCTAATTTGTTTGTTTATGCCTGGTCTCAGTACCAGCCCGGGGTGGTCTGGTCCCATGACAGTACGAGCCCCACCTACCGTTCGGCAGTGGGCGAGGAGAATATTTCGTTCCCAACAGCCAGCAGGTTTACTCCATGACTCAGATTTCTGACTCTTCGTGCGTCACAACTCACAAGTCGAAGCAGACATCCACGACGACGACTCTCGGCAGAAGCCCCACTCTACAGCTTTTTTCACGCGTGTACGATCGCATAGAAGCATAGACTATATTATCTATGATAGAAGTGCCTGTGACAATAATCCTTGCGGTTCCGTGAGCAATATCAACTATGCTGTGACATGCAGATCCGAGGGTTCGTTACATTCTGATTGTCATTGTCACTAGCTTTTTCACTAATCTTTCCTCTTCACTCTACTGCCTTTGACTTCATTCCTCTTCCAGTTCCAGCTAATACATCATCGTACCCACTCTTCTCGCTTCACACATCACACATCGGGGCCATCCCATGGCTCCCAACCGTCTCTGAAGTTGGGCCAACGGGAAAAAAATCAAGGGGTGGGCACTTCCATATGCACTGCAGTCACAGCTAAGACCGGGGTTAAGAAATTTTGACCGTCATTTCTGCTGCTTGGCCGCTTGACCACACTGCAAAAAAAACTCTTGACCATTTGACCGTACTAAAATTTACCATCTACAAAAAGGCTCTTGATGGTTTGACTGCCAGTTACAAAATTCTTCTTGACTACTTAGGTAAAAATACCACTTGACTAGTTGACCAATGGGAAAAATACCACTTGACTAGTTGATCACTTTTTGACCCCAGACTTAATTAGCTGTGACTAACAGTGCCTATGGGAGTGACTACATGTACCCCTAATTTAGGCATAATACACAAGCTGCCCATAATGATTGTAAGTCTTATACACAACTCAAAGGCAAGTTATTCTAGTTTTCTCTTAATCATGAATACCTGTACATGTATATAGATATAGAATCCACTGCACACAGTTCTCACATTAAAAATACATCAATGCAGCAATGGTTCACACATAAAATATCAATGCAGCAATGGTTCACACATAAAATATCAATGCAGCAATGGTTCACTCATAAAATATCAATGCAGCAATGGTTCACTTGGTAAACTGCAAGAGACAGAGACAGAAATTTAAGTCAAACTAAAGTATCTTTTGGCACATAAGATAGAGCTAGGAGGGAGAGGGAGAGGGAGAGGGAGGTGGAGGAGGGGGGGAGTACCCAAGCTCTCTTTTCCTACTATGAATAAAGACCAACAAAAGCCATTAGTAACTGAAGTCTAATTCAAGCTTCGCTGAAATTGAGAGGACCATTTTGTCAAAGAAACAGGTAGTGCACAACTGATACTATGTTTTGAAGCTATAGGGTCACAACACGTGGGCAGGACCGCTTGAAAGACTATTGCGCTTCTCCCGGTGACAGTGTTTCAACGCTCAGTCTGTGGTTCAAATGGGCTCTGAAGAGTAGCTACAAGAAATGTAGATTCCCTGCCTTTGTCCACTGTCTGAGAACTGCAGCTGTCCTCTCCTATGCAAATTTGCACCCTTCTACCCTAGCCCTCCACGTCACACACGTGAGAAAAAGTACCAGGCCTGGCCGGCGCCCGGCGCCCGACAGCTGCACTATAGATAGCTGCTAAACTTAAAAGCGCACGTGGGTCTGGGAACAAGGCTAGCATTGAGGTTGGGTACTACTGTATACTATACTAGACGTAGGCATTGGGGGTAACTTGCGCTAATAAATATGAGCTTTCCGTACTATTACTAGGTGAATGCAGGGCATTGGGGGGCAAGCGTGAGCAAGTATTGAGATTAATCTTGGACTGCGGCAAAATTACAGATAACAAATGACTCAAAGAGTGATTGAGGCGAATCAGTTACTTACATGTACTACACAGGTACATGTAGTTCCTGGCACGGGTCTGGAAGGGGCAGTTGACTGGGATCAAGTGGTAGTTGGGTCCCAGGCGGTGGCGGTAGGTGTCCATGTAGGAGAACAGCTGGCCCTGTGGCAAGGAGGGAAGGGAGGGATGGAGTAATGGGAGCACTACTGTAGGAGGGCAAGGCATGCACCCACCTGCACACTACCACAGAGATTATATGATCATTCACTACAACTTCCAGTATTATGTATCCGCCCAGCCTTGTTCCCAGGCCACTCCACCCTAAAGAGTGGCCTGGTATCCACCGTTTGCGCATGCGCAAAATTCCCCATGAAATCATAGGGTATTGTACTATGTATGGATACTGGTGTTTTTTTTGTTCGGTTACGTATCCATTAATGCATCCATGTCAGAAAAGTGCAAAATGAAGACAGTAAGATTTGAGCTGGCACTGATGTTGTTTGTTTTTTTGGCCCTGTAGGTACCTAGACAATGATCCTGTCTGCCTATGAAAGGCACAGGAAGCCCGATCTGGAAATAAATTGACCAGCTCACAGCTACTGCCAGGAGACAGGCGCATATAATAATTGCTGATGCATATACAAGGACTACTAACACAGAAAAGTTTAATCCTAGTATCAGCTGGGCAAGTACATGCAAAGCACACACTCAGCTGGTACTGCTTGTTCGACAAACACCAACACACCAATCGATAGACATACACATATAAAAATATGTGCCCCAACTGAAAAACCGGCACTTCCCACACTTCTGACCGTGCGTACTTTAAAAATGCGCTTCTCCTGAACACTACACACTATTTAAACAAAACACGGGTGATTATAAAAGAGGCTTTGATGCAGCATTAATCTGCCATATCACAAAAAAGACACGGAACAAGGACATAGATTTAGTTTTCGATCGTGCACTGATTTTTTTAAATATGGGGGAGCTACCAATGGATGTATCACCAAAATAGAGAGCGCTACAGACTTTTAGCTAGCATTGGTATCACTTGAAGGTTAGTACTTGTACTGTGCCAAGGTTCAGTACAGTCTCACATCTGGTTACTGAGATATGAAATGTCAAAAATACGGAAAAAGAAGGGGTTTACCCAACCACGATTACATCATATGCTAATTGAAATCAATTTTAACACTCGCCCAATTTTCCTGCTATACAATAATTGACTGCCGTTACCTTGCCAACACCAGTCTTTACTCCATTTGCACTGCTATTCAAAATCTTAAGCTGCTTTTTGCTACAGTAAAGTTTACAGAACACACTCAGCTAACAGTGTGAGGATGCTCTATATCAACACAATGTGACGTACATGTAGGCCTTATCAGGAAAAGCGATTCAACACATCCTATAATAATCACGAAAGGTTAGGTTACACATATAATACGAAGTGTGCACATTTGCATGCGTACTTCACTGAAGGTTATGCTCACCTCATGTTGTCACTATACATAGTGTATTTGCAAACTAAGTGGACACGATACTATACTCCAAACATACCCATTGCAGGACCTTAACATGAAAGATTGGGGTGGGTGCTAAATACATGGTGGGCCTACTCAATAGGTACATGTACCCAAAAGTACAATAGTGCAGTATGACACACTCCACTTTTGGGTTTCATTCCACTTATTAGCTATGGCTTCACCTTAGTGAGGTCAAAGGGATTCCAACGGAACATCACTGCCTGCTAAAAGGTCATAACCGGGATGTACAGTGTCCAGGATGGCTGTAGCGGGCAGAGGAGAGGTATAAAAGATGACTGACACACACACACACACACACACACACACACTGAACACAATACTCACAAAATTGCCAGTTGCAATGGCATTGTACAGGTCTCTGATGCTGTAATCGGGATCAGTCCCAGCTACCACTGCAGCCTTGTCAGGGAGGATGCACTTGATACTTGATACCCTGGTCCATCTGAGGAGAGGAGGGGAGGGGAGGGGAGGGGAGGGGAGGGGAGGGGAGGGGAGGGGAGGGGAGGGGAGGGGAGGGGAGGGGAGGGGAGGGGAGGGGAGGGGAGGGGAGGGGAGGGGAGGGGAGGGGAGGGAAGGGAAAGAGGGAATGATAATAATATTGATTTTACACATGCAGGAGCGCATAAAAAAGAAGAGTAGGAGTGGGAAATGGCAGCAGCTGTCTTTGAAGCAATCCCAAGCTAGATTTCACATTAAAAATACAACTTCCATAAGCTTTAACCTCGTTAAAGCAAGTTAACATCAGAGGGGTAGCCCGCTAATTGACCATGTCTCTCACATGCGTTTGGCGCCAAGTGATAGTCATCCTCCAGCACCCAAAGTACCCTTGGTCCTGGCTGCAGCTGGCCATGGCTGTGGACTAGCTACACAACTCTTCTCTGCCGCTTAATAGCGGCTTATCACCCACCCCGAACTGTCCCGCCCAAAGCGCCATCGACCGTCAAAATCTCCAAGTCAAGCCGGGCTGTGCGCGAAGCTGACCGCCCCACGAATCCGATCTGGACCCCCCTCCTCGGCAGCCGAATACCTACCCGAGGCCATCATAAAGTGCCAACCCTCGGCTGCAGACCAACCCGGTAAGCTTCCCGAATTTTGGTTGCCTCCCCCTTACATTCAATTCTCAGCCCAAGCAAGGTATACACGCCAGGGGGCAGGCCAACCCGAGGTTATCCCTACTCTCCACTCTGTCTAGAGTGTGACGGCTGGTCTCAGCCACTCCAAATAGGTCCAGCGCACTAGCATGCTGCCTTACCCCGGTAGGCCCGCCCCCTAATTATTCAGTGCACCGCAGCAGCAGGTCCACGTTGTGAGCAACCAGCCAGAGTTGGGTTCGCTGGTTCAGCATCAGGGCCCCAATACAAACTACACGTCCATACTGGGTCAGCAACAGGATCCTAAAGTAAACTGCCGGAACCCATTCCAAAGCATCTGTACAGGCCCAGCAGCAGGGGCCCATGGCATAAAGGGTCAACGGCGCTGGCAGGGACCCAATTTAATAATGTCCATACAGGCCCAGCAACAGGCGCCCAAAGCATAAAGCAGGGACCCAGGTCCAAAGTATCCGCTCAGGCCCAGGAGCAGGGGCCTAACACATAAAGGGTCAACAGCAGGGACCCATTCCAAAGTATCCGCATAGGCCCAGCACCAAGGGCCCAATGCATAAATGGTCAACAACAAAGACCCAATCCAAATAATATCCACACAGGCCCAGCGACAGGGGCCCAATGCATAAATGGTCAACAACAAAGACCCAATCCAAATAATATCCACACAGGCCCAGCGACAGGGGCCCAATGCATAAAGGGTCAACAGCAAAGACCCAATCCAAATAATATCCACACAGGCCCAGCGACAGGGGCCCAATGCATAAAGGGTCAACAACAAAGACCCAATCCAAATAATATCCACATAGGCCCAGCGACAGGGGCCCAATGCATAAAGGGTCAACAACAAAGACCCAATCCAAAAATATCCGCACAGGCCCAGCGACAGGGGCCCAATGCATAAAGGGTCAACAGCAAAGACCCAATCCAAAAATATCCGCACAGGCCCAGCAGCAGGGGCACAGTGCATAAAGGGTCAACAGCAAAGACCCAATCCAAAAATATCTGCACAGGTCCAGCAGCAGGGGCACAGTGCATAAAGGGTCAACAGTAGGGACCCAAACCAAAGTAACCACACAGGCCCAGTAGCAAGGGCCCAATGCATAAAGGGTCAACAACAAAGACCCAATCCAAGTAGTATTCAAACAGACCCAGCAGCAAGGGCCCAAGGCATATAGCGTCATCAGTAGGGGTCTAATCCCACATAGGCCTAGCGGCGGAGGCCCAATGCATAAAGGGTCAACAGCAGGGACCCAATCCTAAGTATCCGAACAGGCCCATCGCATTGCATAAAGGGTCAACAGCAAAGACCCAATCCAAAACATATCCACACAGGCCCAGCAGCAGGGGCGCAATGCATAAAGGGTCAATAGCAGGGGCCCAATCCAAAGTAACCGCACAAGCCCAGCAGCAGGGGCACAGTGCATAAAGTGTCAACAGCAGACACGGGCCCAGCAGCAAGGGCCCAATCCAAAATATCTACACAGGCCCAAGGCAGAACGGGTTAACAGCAGAAATCCCAATCCACACAGGCCTGGCAGCAGGGACCGAATGCATAACGGGTCAACAGCAGGGACCTAATCCTACGTGGACAGGCCTAGCAGTAGGGCCCAATGTATAAAGGGTCAACAGCAAAGACCCAATCCAAAACATATCCACATAGGCCCAGCAGCAGGGGCGCAATGCATAAAGGGTCAATAGCAGGGGCCCAAGCCCAGCAGCAGGGGCACAGTACATAAAGTGTCAACAGCAGACACGGGCCCAGCAGCAAGGGCCCAATCCAAAATATCTACACAGGCCCAAGGCAGAACGGGTTAACAGCAGAAATCCCAATCCACACAGGCCTGGCAACAGGGGCCGAATGCATAACGGGTCAACAGCAGGGACTATGTGGACAGGCCTAGCAGTAGGGCCCAATGTATAAAGGGTCAACAGCAAAGACCCAATCCAAAACATATCCACACCGGCCCAGCAGCAGGGGCGCAATGCATAAAGGGTCAATAGCAGGGGCCCAATCCAAAGTAACTTCACAAGCCCAGCAGCAGGGGCACAGTGCATAAAGTGTCAACAGCAGACACGGGCCCAGCAGCAAGGGCCCAATCCAAAATATCTACACAGGCCCAAGGCAGAACGGATTAACAGCAGAAATCCCAATCCACACAGGCCTGGCAGCAGGGGCCGAATGCATAACGGGTCAACAGCAGGGACCTAATCCTATGTGGACAGGCCTAGCAGTAGGGCCCAATGTATAAAGGGTCAACAGCAGGGACCCAAGCCAATAATATCTACACAGGTCCAAGGAAAAAGGGTTTAACAGCAGAAACTCATTCCAAAGTTTCCGCACAGGCCTGGTATCAGGGGCCGAATGCATAAAGGGGCAACAGCAGGGACCCAATCCAAAGTATCCACGGCCTAGCAGCTGGGGCCCAATGTATAAAAGATCAGCACCGAGCCAATCTACAAAATGTCCGCACAGGCCCAGCAGCAGGGGCCCAAGGCATAAAGGGTCAACAGCGACCTAATTAGGCCTGAGCCAATTATTCATTTGAATTTGCCTATTATTCAAGTCCTGACTTCTTGCTAAATGTCCCCATTATTCTTTCAGAAACAGCCAGTTATTCCCATGCTCATAAACTTATCAATGCATACTGCTGCTGCATGTGGTAATGCTCTGCTGCCAACCTTATATGGTAGGGAGAAATGGCTTCACTACATGCATTGTGTGCTCAGCACTTTCCAAACAAGGAAAAATTAATTAGGGCAGGCCTAGACCTAATCCAAAATATCTTTGGGACATGGACCCAATACAAACTGAGTCGACAGCAGGGACATAATGTAATGTATCTCAGCAGGGCAATGAGCAGGAGCCCAGGGCACAAAAGGTCAATAGCAAGGACCCAATGCAAAGTGTCCATACAGTCCTCATCAGTGTGGGGGGATAGGTTTGGGTTGGTCCATGCGAACTCTCCACTCACTTGAGATTGATAGCCTAAGGGTCACTCCAAAAAGGTTATGCTGTGATCACCGGCCCAACCTATTATGCAAGCTATTCATCCATTAAGGCCAGGGCTTGACCAATTTATATCTCAGTGAACTAGTGCAGTTCATATGGGTTCCCCCTATTGGTGTTACATATTACAATCCTGTGTATGGCTCGCTACAATCGAGAAGTGGCCACAACCAAGTTGGTGGTGGTGGTGCAAAATGTATTGCTGAAGTTCTTAAGAAACATACTTCGTTGAAATATCTGCGTATGGGCCATAATCACATTAATGATGGTGTAACATGTATTGCTCAGGAACTTGGAAAGGAATGTTGACTCTTGAACTCTGTGCATGGCTAGCTACAATCCTGCTGCTTTCCAGGGTGTACTATCATTATTGTATTCACCAACCCAAACGTAGCGTGAGTTGAAAGAGCAGGAATTCTCAAAAACCTCTCCACGCATAAAAGGTCAGCTGGTGGTCAGTGGGAGCCCAATCAGTAACAGGGCCGCAATGCCAATCTTGCCCAAAAACAACAACAACAAAAAAAATTTATAAAAAAATAAATAGATCTAAATAAATAAAAAAACAAACAAAAAACAACGATCAACAAAACAACAACAAAAACAAGCAAACAAAACACCAAAAAATTATAATAATAAAAATAAATAAATAAAAATATAAATTTTAATTTTAAAGAAAAAAAAGAAAAAAAAAAGAAAAAACTACAAAAATCATAAAATAAAAAACAAAGACAAAAACCACAAAACAAAAAAATATATATATATAATAATAAAACAGTAGCAACAACAACAACGAAAACAAACAAACTAACAAACAAAAATAATAAAGTAATAAAGGGGTCAGCGCTGTTTCAGTTGTGTGACACCCCTTACCCGGCCAGTAGGAAAATGCTGGAACATTATACTGCCAAGTCTACGTTGCCCCCATTAAAGTAGCTGACCCGGAATATATATCGTGGGGAAACATATGCCTTGGAATCTTGCATGGCCGAATTCTGAGCTATGAGATTCAGAACAAGCAGGCAAAGTTCACAGCGGTGAATCCAGGGGGGCACGGGGTGCGCAGGCATCCACCCCTCCCCGCCCCTCACCCACCTCCCACACATGTAGGCACAGTAAATAGTTAAAGGATTCTGGAAGAACATGTATACTACTACAGCAATGTTTACCTGTTGTATTGTAGCCTAATTAGGTTTTTCGCTCTGGTGCATGATTATGTGATTAGCTGCTCCACCAGATACATACAATTTGGAGTGATGGTTGAAAGAACGCTGGGGTAACTAGGCCTAGTTACCTCGGTACAGTCTTTGTATCTCAGCAGCTGAAAACCAGCTAGCTCCTCGACGCTGACAAATAACCTATGGTATAACCGATTATGTACTATGAGCAGGGGGTGGAGCTAGCCCAATAAGTGCTTAGTCTGTTGCAATCGAGTGTAGCCTACCAGCATATTACAAGAATATTATATAGCTAACAGTGATGTGTAGCTGAAGTGCAAGATCAGCGCTTCTTGGTCACTGAAAAAAAAAAGAAAAAAAAGTTCAAAACTATTTCCGCTCGTCATGCGGATGATCGGCCACTGTGCAGCCTCTACCCTTGTGCGCCGCCTTCCAAAGTCCTGGATCTTCCCCTGTACTAATCCTATCCAGCATGTGTTCTATCCTTCCTAGTTCCTGAATGAGAGGCTATGGTCATCCTCTAATGGGGACACTGAAGTGGTCAAGAATTAAGTCTAGAATGGTGGTGGCCAGAATCTAGATAGCTGCTGTCGCCATAATTACAGCAGGTGATATTGCAAATATGTCTGCAAATAGGTAGATGGTGCGGCCAATACACAATATAGCAGATTCACGCGAATTCATGTTCTGCCAGGAGTGGTAACCATAGGTAGTTTACTATAGAAAATAGTCATGCGAAATTTGCTATATACTTTAGTTGTAATAACTTATAATCCAGTAAAAATTAAGCCACACAACCGTGGGAACACCTGATTTATTCTGATGCAGGTGCGAGTGCACCACATGGCAGTAGGCAGGCATGATAGGTACAGGTTTACAGTATCTCACAGCTGTATGATGAAAACACTCTATTGCTGATACCAACACTGCCGCTAACACAATTACTACTCTCAGATGCAGCTGCAAATACGCCGTTTTGCTACAATGGCTACCAGATACTGCTACCTAGGCTGCACTATGCTATTGCGAGGCTATGCAGGCACACAGTTACTAAATCTCAGCAACTAAACAAGCAACTTCCAGGTATGATAATATTATACTATGACATAGCTGGCAATGTATATGCCTATACATTCCAGGGCAACACAGTCGCTTTCAAATTATTGCAGCTAAGCTGTACAGTAAAGGCAGCTGGAGTAGAGCTAGCTAGTGGCAGGAAAGTCAGTTGTTTTAGCATTCTACCTTTAGGACTGCCAGCACCATGGTGGATCCAGAGTCATAATAGGGGTACCAGCAGCCATGCCACTAAATAGCTACACAATGCCAGTATGGATACAGTGGGCTGCTGATAATTTGGCATTTTACATTCCAAGTACACAATTAGGTACTGGCACATTCTCTGCATATAGCTACACGTACCTCAGAGTACTAAGATATATTATGCACCATTTATCCAAGGCGGACAGCCAGCTCCAATGGAAGCCTCAGAGTTAACAGGCTATGCGCTGGTGTTAAGCAGCTGCAGCACCCTTGACCTATGAGACCATAAAGCTCTCCAACATGATACCAAGAGGTTGCCCGTAGAGTGAACTGAGCCACCATACAACTAGCCCAAAATGGTCATGAACAGCCACCAAATAAATAAAGGGTCACAAGCAAGAAAAACCAACTTGAAAAGGTCAGAAGCAGGGCTCAGCTATAATAAAGCAGGGGTCAGCAGAGGCCCAGCAAACAGCAGAGGTCCAGCAAGGAAATAGTTTGAAAAGGTCGGCAGCAAAGGGCCAGAAAGAAATCAGCTCAAAAGGGTCAGCACAGCAAGAAACCAGCTGGATTGGGTCAGAAGTGGGGGATCCAGCAAGAAATCAACACTAATTTAAAGGGTCAACAGCGGAGGCCCAGTAAAAGACCAGCAACGGCCCAGATAGAAAACCATCCTGAAATGGTTGACACAAAAACAAATTAAAAACAAATAAAACAGAGGGTCAACACCAGGGGGCCCATCAAGAAGTCAGCCTCAAAGGGTCAGCAGTGGGGGCCCAGCAAAGAAATTCAGCTTGAGCTCGTATATCCTAATCATCACATGTCAGTCAATGACTCTGAGCCACGCTATCTATCCCAAGTCACCTGTACAAGGGTCCGGAAGGGTCCTTACCAATGCTTGGGGGAAGACGTTGTCTTGGAAGCCTGAGGGGGAAATTTGATCAACCCCTCTCATCCTTTCCCCAAGCCTTGGCGGACCACCGTTATATACATGTACAGAGGTCATGACCTACCTCTCACCAAAATTTGCTGCCAAGTCCAAAAATGTTTAGGACGTCTTTCGAAAAGCAGATCACTATCTGGCAAGAGTCTAGTTAATTAACCATATATGTGCTACAGGAGCCTTCGCTGCTGTTTCAAGTGGTACATGTAGTTTACACAGAGACGTCCCATAAGCGAGTGTGTCATCTGAAAACGCAGAAGTGTACGTTAAGTGCAGTTGTATAACCATAAAAAACTGTAAAGTTTTTATAGTGCTTGGTGACATCATCGAACACCTCAAAGTAGCCAAAGATACCTTTACAGTGAGTAAGTATGCATGTGCGCGTGTGTGAGTGTGACCCCCCCCGCCTACCAAGTGAAGTAACCTGAGAGAGAGAGAGACAGAGACAGAGAGAGACTACCATGTAGTGGAATTAATGAAGAAGAATATTTCATGAATATGTGATTTTGCACGAAAATATTCTCTGTGAAAATTATCGTGGGTCATGTTGATGAGCCTGGATTGTGTTGATGGTATACTGTACAAATACCTTTGTACCATAGAGTCAGTATTACCACTGCACGATGGTCCGCTATCAACAGAGGTACATGTACTTGCTTCCAGCATCGCAGCTGCCAATAAAGCAGTGAAGGTCATACTGCCAGGGCAACAGCATATGGATCGTGAAAATTTCCTCCCACTTGTTGGCAAAGTGCTACAATAGCATTCTATATCTCATGATCACTCCATACACAAGAGCTCCAAATTATGGACTCCAGCACATAGCTCTCGCTTGTGATGCTTCCATTGTTGAATTAAAATCAACAAAAGAGTAGCACATGTTAGGTAGGCGTGGCTTTGTTGCAGTGGCACCGCAAAAAAATTCCCACTAAAATTTCCATTTGGCCGTACATGCTGGCAATTCACGAAAAAAACAAACTATCCAATATGTGCACACATAGTTGTTGCTATAATTATTATTGGACGACACTATGCCATTAGTATACCCCTTTCCAAAACTACTAGTGTCATTTAAGGAGCTTCATAGACAGATTATAATCAGCTTCATCTTAGGGAAACTTCGCCCTACATGTATAGAGGCAGTAGCAACAGCAATGGACAGATTTCCATTCATAACATGTAGGTTGTGAAAATGTACTTACAAATGCACCAAGAGTGACCTAAAATTTAATGGTTTTTTTGGGTGGGGGGGGTGGATTATGCCTCCAGATATCCCACTAGCTAGTATGAGGTGTGCATATACACCTAATTGTACATCACCACCTATAAGTCGTCAACAATCCACTTTTCCACCTCACGACAAATTTTCTAAATGAACCCCTGCACTGGGTTTAAATAGAGAATTCTAAAACTAGTAATTTATTAGTAGCTAGTTAGCAGCTTCAGTAATAACATTTGGGTCTCAAGTAGCCACCGAAAGTAACCTCATAGCTATAGCCTCATTCCTAGAGTGTGACTTGGGTACAAGATTACCTCATAGCTAGCCCTGCTCTATTTTTACCTTATACCACTGACTATGGGTCTGAAATGCCAACAAAGGGGAGGTCACGCAGGGGGTCAAACAGAGGACTGAGTAGGGGGGTCAAACAGGGGACTGAGTAGGGGGGTCAAACAGAGGACTGAGTAGGGGGGTCAAACAGGGGACTGAGTAGGGGGGTCAAACAGGGGACAAACAGGGGACTGAGTAGGGGGGTCAAACAGGGGACTGAGTAGGGGGGTCAAACAGGGGACTGAGTAGGGGGGTGAGTAGGGGGGTCAAACAGGGGACTGAGTAGGGGGGTCAAACAGGGGACTGAGTAGGGGGGTCAGACAGGGGGACTGAGTATGGGGGTCAAGCAGGGGACTGAGTAGGGGGACTAAGTAGGGGGGTCAAATAGAGGTCTGAGTAGGGGGGTCAAACAGGGGTCTCAGTAGGGGGGTCAAGCAGGGGACTGAGTTGGGAGGGGGGGTCAAATAGGGGTCCGAGTAGTGGGGTCAATCAGGGGTCTGAGTACGAGGGTTAAGCAGGGGTCCGAGTAGGGGGGTCTGATGCCGTTTAAGGTTAAACGAGGTTAACACACAGGGAGGAAGGTTGGGGGCGGAGCCAGGAGTACGCATGCGCGTGAAATGGCCGGCATAGTTACGTCGCCATAGTAACTCTGCAGCTGTGCGTTGAAATACCCTGGTGCAGAAGCAATTTTTGAAGCAGTGCTGTCCACAACTAACTATAACTACTCCTGTGTGTCCAGGTATTGTCAGGGCATATTATCAGTTCCAAACATGGGCTAGAGCTTTGCAGTCACACCCGGACCGTGAATTCACAGCATACATCGTGGAGGGTCTGAAAGAAGGGTGGCTTTGATTATGCAAACCACTCATGTGTCTCAGCCAAGCGCAACATGCTATCAGTTTCCCAACATCCTGAAGTGATCGAAGAGTATCTGAAAGAGGAGTGTGCACTCGGACGAATAATCGGCCCTCTTGATGCTCAGGAGGTACAGGGCATCCAAATCAGCCGCTTCGGTGTCATTCCCAAACCCCATAAATCCGGGAAGTGGCGGCTTATCCTACATGTAAATTTGTCTCATCCAAATGGAGCAGCAGTCAATGAGGGTATCAGCAAAGAGTTGAGCACACTGTCATACGTGACCGTGGACGACATCGTGGATGCCATCCTGTCATTGGGCCAAGGGGCGCTACTTGCAAAGATTGATATACGGAGTGCCTATAGGGTGGTTCCAGTCCACCCTGAGGACAGAAGGCTGTTGGGGATGAGCTGGAAAGGCAGGATTTATGTAGATGCTACCTTGCCATTCGGATTGCGGTCAGCACCGAAGATTTTTACGGTGGTGGCTGATGCCTGTGAATGGATCTTGAAGCAGAGGGGGCTGCGCTGAGTCAGGCACTATATAGATGATTTCATCGTGGTGGGCCCGCCAGGGGCTCCCATGTGTCAGGAGCACCTGGGCATAATGTGGCAGACATGCTATGAGCTGGGCCTGCTGCTGGCAGAAGAAAAGCAAGTTGGCCCAACCTCATGCCTGGATTTCCTAGGCATCGAGCTAGACCCAGTCAAGATAGAAATACACCTGCCTCGCAAAAAGTTACAATGTACCACAGAGCTGGTGGCATCCTGGAGGGGCAGGAAGGCCTGCCGAGTGAAAGAACTACAATCCCTCGTGGGCTCTCTGCAGCATGCCTGTAAGGCTGTTCATCCTGGACGCTCATTCGTGCGGTGAATGCATGAGCTGTTGAAACAAAGCAAGAACGACTCTGACCACCTGCGCCTCAACAGAGAGTTCAGGGCAGATGTGGAATGGTGGCACCTCTTTCTGTCAGAGTGGAATGGAGTTTCCATGCTTCGGAAAGTTCGAGCAGAGTCCCCTGACGCCGAGTTTTGGAGTGATGCATCCGGTTCATGGGGCTGCGGGGCATTCTGGCGCAGCCAATGGCTGCAGGTGCAGTGGGCCCCCGGTGGAATTCTGGAGTCGACCTCCATCGCTGCTAAGGAGTTCCTCCCAATTCTCCTTGCTGGTATTGTCTGGGGGCAGGCATGGCATGGGTGTACCATCAGGTGCAACTGCGATAACGAGGCAGTGGTGCAAGTTATCAACGGAAGGTATGCTCGTGACCCGTTACTGGCCCACATGCTGAGGTGTCTCTTTTTCATCTGTGCTCGGCATCAATTCACCTTAGTGGCCAAGCATATACCCGGGAAGAATAACGACGCAGCAGATGCAATTATCTGCCTCTCTTCTACTCACAGGTACCCAACACAATGGGCTCACCCACACCAATTCCACCACTGGCAGTGGTGGTGCTGGCTTGCAACCAAGTCGATTGGCTGTCGAAAGACTGGACCAGCTCGTTCAATTTTATTTTAAGCAGGCATTAGCCCCGGCTACTACAAGATCGTATGAGTCAGCCAAGAAAAGATATCTTGCCTTTTGCGCAACAATTCAGTAGGGCCCAATTCCAGTAACAGAAGCACGTCTCTTGCATTTTGTGGCGGCTCTGGCAGCAGAGGGCCTCACTTATACAACAATAAAGTGTTAGTTATCAGGGATACGCCATCTGCAGTTATCGTATGGTATGGGGGACCCCAAGGTCGGGAACATGGCCACACTTCAGCATGTGATCAGAAGCACACAGTCAAGGAGGGGTCAGCAGCCAAGACCAAAGCTGCCTATTAATCCCACTATTTTGGCAAAGCTAAGGCAAGTATGGGAGAGGGCCCGGCATGACCACAACAACATCATGCTCTGGGCAGCGTGTACCACATGCTTCTTTGGTTTTCTGAGATCAGGGGAGATTGCTGCTCCCACCGCTCGAATGATTGACCCCACATCCCATCTCACAGTGCACGACATCACGGTCGACAATGCATCCCACCCGCAGGTGGTTCGGGTGCACATTAAAGCATCAAAGACAGACCCTTTCCAAAAAGGGGTCCATGTCTTCCTAGGTCGCACTGCGGACCCTCTTTGTCCAGTCGCAGCCTTGTTAGCCTACATGGCCATACGTGGAAGAGCTCCTGGGCCACTTTTCATCATGGCACATGGAGCGTTCCTCACCAGAGACATTTTTGTACACGAGTTTCGCAAGGCTCTTTCGATCGCAGGGTTCAACCAAGCGAAATATGCAGGCCATAGTTTCCGCATCGGTGCAGCGTCAACAGCGGCAGCAGCAGGTATCGAGGACTCGACAATAAAGACATTGGGCCGATGGGAGAGTGCTGCATACCAGCTATATGTGAAGCTATCGCGAGAAGAACTTGCATCTACATGTATCTCCACTAAACTAGCTAGGGTCACTATGTAAGATAGGCTCCAGCTATCGTATGCTTTGTATTGTGTCATCTGTCCTCACTTGTCGGTCTGGTCCCCATTGTTACTCCACATCAACATGTACCGTATTCTACGTATTATCCGCCCATGATGTATTATCCGCCCATCCCCTTCTTTGAACAAAAGTTATTGTGGAGGGTATTTACATATATAGTATCCGCCCACCCCTTATACTGTCCATGCGAGCTAAATCTATAACTAAGAACCGAAAATTCCAAGGCAGTGAGTAGAATTGAGCGGCAAAATTCGATCTTTGGCGTACTTTAATTGGAATACCGACGGTAAGTCAGCTAGCCATTTAGCTTTTTAGCTGATAATAGTTATCTGCATGCTTCCATAATAGCTTTTTAAATACATTTTGCATACATACTTGGTTCAAATATGCTAAAAAGGCTCTACTTACCTTGTAACCTCGCTTTGCATATTGCGCATTTGCTACGCGTTCGAGTGGGCGGATACTACATCGCGATTATACAAACTACGTATTATCCGCCCACCCCCCTCTTTCACCTAGCACTTAAGTGGCCCGCCCATGGGCGGATAATACATAGAATACGGTATGTAGACTGATAAAGTGCAGCTCTAAGCAAATGTGTTGCCACGGTGCGCGCAGCAGAGTCTAAGTGCTCGAAGTGGTCTGAGGAGGGGTCTAGTCAAGTTAAAAGTGGCTCTGATAGAGTTTACAGGGTAGACGGGTGCTTGGGTGGGAGGACAGGGAGTCCTCCCTGTGGGCCGTTCTGGAGGTAGGACACTCCAGATACTGTGCCAAGCACCTCACCAGGTAAAAAAGGGGTTACGTTACAAGCCCCACCCCTGAGCTAGAAGTGGAGATCACGTGCTACAGGGGTGAAGCCTATCTCAGTGACTGCCAGGCAAAGAGAGGGATGCATGGCAGCCACTAATACCAGTCCTGGCTCAGCCGCCAACCTAGCGCGTGTCTCGAGTTATCCTAGCTGCTGAGATAGAGAGTTAGCCTGTATCCCGTACTAGTGTTAAAGTACAATGATCAAGCAGGGGTCTGAGTAGGTGGTCCGAGTAGGGGGTCAAACGGGTCTGAGTAGGGGGTCAAGAAAGCGACTAAATAGGCGGGTCAAACAGGTGTCTGAGTACAGTGGTCAAGAAAGGGTCTGAGTAGGGAGGGCAATCAGGGGTCAGAGTACGGGTCTGAGTACGAGGGTCAAGAAGGGCCCTTAGGAAGAGACTACATAGTTTGCGTGCAACCGAATGTTTCATTTTCATGTTTAGTAGGATCCCTCAACAAACAACATAGTACCTAGGGCTGCCAAGCACATTACTAGCATCACTGCTTCCAAGAAGCTCTATTTGCAGCATTGATAATATCACAAATAAGTTGGTTTCCCAACATAAAGCACTGATACAGCACTGATACATGGTTATGGCATGTACATGTAGTATCCAAACAATCACAACTGCAAAGAATTTATCTCCACTCTATCTCCACTCCACAGCTTTTTTTTTACCAGCCGGTGCACAACTGACTACATGTAGTACTAAGATTGCTTTACCTTTCCCACGTCAGTAGAATAAGTAATCACTATTCAGCCAATGACAATATTCGGACATGCTAGCGCCAGAAACACATAATGACGTGAGAAGTGGAAGAAAGAGTAGGAGTGTACAATGACTACACAAAAGATTAAATTTGTAAGACTTTACCCACGGTAGTTCTGATACTATTTTAGGTACGCACGTGGCTCGAGTACATCAAAGAAGAAAGTTCGAAAGTTGTTGTTTGCTGAACCAAACAGCTTCTACAGCAGTGAATATTACCGGAGAAGCGAGCGAAAACGTTTGTGTAGCCATTCATGATCGCTTAGCAGCTAAATGTTTGCAATTATTAACAGATGGAAATACAGGCTGATATGCTTGGATCAGTGTACCCCAGACTCCTACAGATCAGGTACGTTGTAGCAACAAACTTAGCCAGCAGCGGCTTAGTCTAAATAGCGTTAGTCACTGTTACTATAAGTTACCGCTGGCTTCACACCTCTGGCAGCAAACAGTTGGCAGTCGTGAGTCACAAGTGGCCTCTTTGGGGTTGTTGATCGCTGTAGGGTACAGTGTCACTTTGCTAGACAGCCGTAACCTTCTGTTTCAAGCCATCTTCATACTGCTCAGACTGTGGCACATGCATACCCAAAATGGTAACATGAGAACTTTTTCCAAATTTAATCTTTTGCGTGATCGTTGCACGCTCCTACTCTTTCTTCCACTTCTCACATCATTATGCACTTCTGCCAAATGCATAAGTTACCAAATGGAAACAGGCTGAATAGCTCTAACGCAGGAATGACACAACATATGCATTTGCACTGTTGTGCTGCTCAGGATAGACACTTCCAATAATATTTGTATCCTAGTGCTAGAGAGTATTTTGAGGTATCTACACCAGAAAAGGACAAAATCCACTGTCTAAGTATAAAGAGAACGACATTGCTCCACATTCAGCAACACCCCTCAATGCTCAAGGCAGCTAATTATGAAAAGTTTGTGCACAGCAGCAGGGTTGTGGAGCTTCCCAATGCTGCAGAAATCTCATCGACAGTTACTTTAGACAAGAGACAGGGAACAGAGTCCAACAGTACACCACCAGGGACACTGACTGACCTGCTGGAGGGTGTCAAGGTGTAGGGTGAGGAATCCAAGATCATGTTAGGGTCCTAGGAAGGAGAGAAGAGGAGGAAAGGGGAGGGAGGGAGGAGGGGGAACATGAGAGGGAGCAAGGGGTGGGAGGGACAGTGGGAAGGGACAAGGGGAGGGAGGAGGGGAGAGCACGGGAGGGAGGGGGGAAAGATGGGGAGGGAGAGTAGGAAGGAAGGAGGGGAGAAAGGAAGGGAAAGGATGAAAGGAAGAAGGACAGAGGAGGGGAGAGGAGGAAGGTCATCTCCATGCACAATATTCTACATTTATAGCTAACAAGTACACGTATATTACGGTTAGACGTACACACTCACTACACGCAAGTAGTGTACCAATTAGATACCGTATAGTGGAAAATTTTTTGCATAGTGTTAAGGTTCGCATTTTTCGTGGGTCTGATGCTGGCACAAAAATAAGAACCTGCAAAAATTTGAATTCGCAATCATCAGTGGAGATTATCAGAGAAGGTTATAGACTGGTGAACACTCTTCCGAACGCCAGAGGGCCATGATGTACTTGTATTAGCTCCATGGCTTACAACGCAGTGAAGAGTTCTCTCTAAGTCGAGAGGAACACATCCGCAAGCTCATAGTTCTCTTCAAAGCAGCAGATATACACAGTGATCGCACAGCACAGACACAGCGAAAGGGTACGTGCCTTTGGTATGGCAGCTCTCTGGCGAGTACAGCAGTCTGAATGCCTCTGTAGGCATAGTAGCATTTACTAGCATCACTTAGACATACAACGGTTTGCCACGTGTAACTGAGGGGTGTGGTCAAGGATTTTCACAAAAATTTGCGCCTGCAAAAATTTCCTGCTATACGGTGTATGTGACCCACTGAGTGACAACCCCAGCACTTCCTGCCATTTTTAAATGTGTATATACATGTATGCTTCAAGGACTTGTATCTCTGAAGCACTATGCACTATCTAAATGAAACGTGGGCTATTTTTACAGGAGGCATTGCTGTAGCAATGCCCCGGCAATGAAGCCTTCAGCCACACCACAAGTAACAAACGAGGCCGAGTTTGTGGAATTTTTGATCATGCGTCAATATTCCAAAAATGGTCGTGTTACAAAGGCACATAGCACAGAAATGGAGAGAACTACAGACTTTCAGTGTGAGAGTCCTTTAGTTGAAGATTGGTACTTGTATTGTACCAAGAATCATACATGTCTCACTAACGGTTATTGAGGTACGACAGCTTTAAAATTGGCAAAAATTGAAAGAATGCGGGATGTGCTGGCTTTTTGCTGGTGGGTCACATTTCTCATTACCTGGTTTAGTGGACAACATGGCGAGATATTGCACGAGGGTGTACAGGTATTTTCCCGAGCGAAAGGCAAGAAAAAGAACTAAGGGGTCATACACCAATGGAGTGACCTAGCCCCACTTTTCTTATCCCTTTTTTTACATAGTTTGGTCGATTCCTCTGCTGTAATTTCTCTGCATGTAAACTAGTCCATGGTTGCCACGTAGTGTGCACGTGTTAGACCCACACAAAATAGGAAATCCCATAGCATACTAACTCAAGTACACAAATTGTAATTATTAGGTCATTAACATAATACATACCCTGTGGACTTAAAACATATCTTGTAGTGGATTCTGTGGTGTAGTAGCTACCGGTGTGAATCACAGTGCAATTGTGCCCAGGTTATTACGGGTGTTTCACTTTACCACTGGAAAGCCTGGTGCATTTTGTCCCGTGATTTCACCTACTATATTATGTATGGGTAGGGAATGGTTGAAAGATGGTTGCACTTTTCTACCTTTTGTAGGTGACACTGTTTCAGTACTCAGTCCACGATTTCCAAGGAGTAGCTACAAGAAGAGTAGATTAGCCTTGAGGCGAGTGGTGGGGTTTCTCTTCTGGGTGCGGATGAAGCTGGGGAACTGGAGGGGGAAGAGAGAGAGACGGAGGGAGGAAAAAAGGGACGGAGGGAGGGGACGTGACTAAATCAAAGTGCTTGTTTGTCACACGTACATGTATCCCCACATACAAACACACACACACACACACACACACACACACACACACACACACACACACACACACACAAACACACACACACACAGTCCCTCTCACATGGATGGGATCCCTGATGAAGAAGATGGGAGTGCTGTTCTCCACTAGGTCCCAGTTGCCCTCCTCAGTGTAGAACTTCACTGCAACCCCCCGGGGGTCCCGCACAGTGTCTGCACTGCCCATCTCACCACCTGGACCAGAGTAGAGAAAAGAAAAGGATCGTACAGGAACCTACCTGAGTAGTGAGCATGTCATTGGTTGCTGAATAAGATCTGTGTACATGTAATTAAAAACTGACCTATAGATACAGAACTATGGAACATGACTTTCAATTTTGTGGAGATGGACATCCAAAGTAATTAGTGTGGGCCATCACATAAATTTGAGTGCCAATAGGGAATAAAAGCATTAGCAATAGGCGAAGTAATTGCTGAGCAACAAGTGGAATATTGCCTATTGTTCCCAAATGGCATGAGAATCCATGTGATTCCATAGTTTACATTTCAGTTCGTTGAAGTGAAGATGTGTGTGATTATAGAAATGTATTTTCAAGGAGGATCTTGCTGGTTCTCTGTATGCATGTTGCTTGGGTTCTTTTTACTACCTACTACAAATTGGCTCAAAAAGACATCCAGCTAGCCACAAAAAGGGGCGAAGTCTACGAGATAGAAAGGTCACTTTCCTAAAGACAACTGACTAGAGAAGACTGGATGACCATCTCTCTGGCAAGCTGCCTGCTAGCCTTTCAGCTACACTCACAAACACTACTACAGACTTCAGGCTGGATTTCAGTCACAAACAGCCTATTCAGCACTATACGCGGCCTCAACGGAATATGGCAACATCAAAGTACTGCTCGGTAGGGCTAGGCGGATTATGTGTATGAGTGCTGGCGTTTTATTGTTCGGTTATGTTTCCATTAATGCATTCATGTCAGAAAAGTTAAAAATGAAGACAGTAAGCTTCGACTCGGTACTGATGTTATTTTTTGCCCTGTAGGTACCTAGACAATGATCCTGTCTGCCTATGAAAGGCACAGAAGGCCCGATCTGGAAATAAAAATTGACCAGCTCACAGTTACTGCCATGCAGGAGAGAGGCGCTTCCGAATTTTTGCGGTACAGCTACCAAAGTCATAAATTCTTGCACATGTGCGAATGGTAGATATCATGTGCAAACGGTAATGTTGCGTATGTGCGAACGGTAGATACCAGTGGGTGAAATTAGGATAAAAAAGTGTGTGGACAATTGTCCGAACACAATCAATTTTATTCTGCCATTGTCCACTTTTGATCTGCCATCAAAAACTCGTAATAAATGTAACATTATATGACAGAAAAATTGAGTAATTACTCTAAAATGTAACACTATAATAATGCATAAAGCAAGCCACAGCAAATTATAACTATCAAATTTAACCAAAATGATGTATGTAGTACGTGCTGGTCGGACTTAGCGTGGTCGAGAACGTTGGTAGTTCGTACCGAGTCCGCTCTATTTACCCACTTATCGCTGAAGTTCTTTCGTCCCACAATCCTGTCCCTGTACTTGGCGCACACTCGACACTTCAGCTTCGTCACAAGTTTCACACTTCCCTCGATGCCTGTATTGCAGTCGAGCCAAGCCACCGTCTGGCACTCGCGATCGTACTGCCTCACCCATTTCTGGTAGGTTTCGTGCTTGACCTTCCTTCGCTTCGCTGGCTGTTCACTAGCGCTAGTACTAGCAGATGCTGCGAGACTTCTCTTCATGACCGTGACAATATAGCCTAGCTAGCCGCCACGTGCTAACATACCCGGCCGGCTTCCACGCGCATTGCGCATTGCGCGTAGTAAAATGCATAATTATACGACGTAAGCGTTCGCGTTTATTGCTCGGACAGTTTGGCAGATCGCATTGATTTTTGTTCGGACAAATGCCACAAATGCTCGGAAAATGTCCGATGTCCCACTGTAATTTCATCCACTGGATACCACGCCACTTCTCCGAGTACCCCTTTCCACCAAAACACATACACACACACACACAAACACACCTGTAACATTTTGTCAGGGGAGGTCTCGATGCCTGGGGGCATGTTGGAGGGTTCAAACGACATCTGCTCCACCTCGGCAAAGTAGTTCTTGGGGTTTCTGTTGAGCACCATCTTGCCCACCTTGATGAGAGGGTACTCTGAGTGTGGCCAGATCTGTGAGGGAGTGGGTGGGTGTGGCAACAACTCACATAGTATATATAGTAGCAGTAACTACATGTACATATGACCGCAGTAGGTTATAGTGTTTCGGATTTTACACCACACCATGAATGTAGTCGTACTTAAGTGTTTAATGATGGGTGGTGAATGAGCTTGGCAGCCTTATAAATACAACTAGCTACGAAATTGCTTCTACCCAACAACGATTACATCATATGCTAGTTCAAATTAAAAATTGCCTGTATTAAAAAAAGCCGTTTAAAGTACATTAGTGCAGTGTGACACACTCCACTATAGGATGTCATACCACTCAATAGTTATGGTTTCACCTTAGTGAGGTCAAACGGATTCCAACGGAACTTCTCTGCCTGCTCAAAGGTCATGACCTGGATGTACAGTGTCCAGGATGGCTGTGGGGGGCAGAGGAGGGGCATAAAGATGACTGTCACACACACACACACACACACACACACACACACACACACACACACACACTATACACCATACTCACATAATTGCCAGTTGCGATGGCATTGTATAGGTCTCTGATGCTGTAATCAGGGTCAGTCCCAGCTACCACTGCAGCCTTGTCAGGGAGGATGCACTTGATACCCTGGTCCGTCTGGGGAGGGGAGGGGAGGAGAGGGGAGAATGGGAATGAATATTGATTTTACACAGGAGCGCATAACAGCAGCAGCTGTCTTTGAAGTTTGAAGAGCAATGCCACGCTAGATTCCGTATTAAATATAGAACGTGCTCAGCATCACTTCCACAATTACATACAGAGGTCACGACATTAACCCTCACCAAAGTTTGCTGCCACGTCTAAAAATGTTTAGGACGCTTTCGAAGAGCAGTTCACTATCTGGCAAGAGTCTAGTCGACCCTACTCTACATGTGCTACAGCAGCCTTCGTTCCACTGGTTGCTGTTCCGAGTGGTATCCGTGACGTAGACCCCACAACATTCAAGCATCGCTCGAGAAAGCACTACAGCACTGTACAGTGATACATTGTAAACCGGCCATAGATCACAAAGGGTAGCATAAGGCCATACAAACGTAATAATTCCCCGTACCCTTTTGAATCAGATCTATGCATGGGCGAACTAGCTCTGAAGTAGTGTCATGCCAAGACTAGTATCTCTTCAAGGTTCTTTGGAACTGAAACATCGTCTCAGTAGCTGAATCGTGAACTGACTCTCAGAATCTATGCATGCAGCTAGCAAGAATTCACTGTGCAAAAATACTGAAGTGATGTTTATAGACTCTATTTTTTTAGTACAAAATGTAGCGTGGATACACTCCCGAGTGTAAAGTTTTTTCTGTAATGTAATGTAATGTAATGTAAATAAATAATGTAACTGTCCTGCCAAACTCTGGACCTCCACAGTGTAACTAACCTTTCTTCCATGACACACACCTTTTGGAGAAAAGTTATTATCTTGAAAAGTTCAGCAAAGTCTGCAATGGGTAGCTACAGGATAGAACTTCTTTTAGGCACGGCTGCTGGCGGACATTTTGAACAATCAGTACATCAGAAGCACAGGGACCCACTCTTCACTGATTGCATTAGCTACAGAGTGCATGATCTCATTACGGTTCCCATTCACGCTAACCGAATTACCATTGATGCGTGACCTAATTTAACCGGTAGTGACTCATGAGACTTAAAAATAATATTTGGCAAGAAGAAGACAGGTTGAGAATTGGAAACAGGTACTGTATAACTGGAGGGGAGCGTATTTAGACAGACAGTGTCAGTGGCGGGTACGTGTGATTATTACCTAGTCGGCCATCGGAGGTACTGTATAGGTTACTGGAGGGGAGCGTATTAAATAGACACAGTGTCAGAGGCGGGTTTGTCGGTCTCTGTGTGGTGCGTGTATTATATTTGTGAGTGTTGTCGTTAGCCTGTCGGTACAGTTGCGTTTGTATTTGTGTTCGTATACATTTTTTTGTGTGCAGTTCACGTGTGCGTTTGTATTTGTCATACAGGCTGATATAATGCATTGCCACACCCACGATCACCTCCGCCCATTCTGTACGTGTCCTTCGAATTTTCGGCTGCTACTAACAATTATGTATGTATGTATGTATGTATGTATGTATGTATGTATGTATGTATGTATGTATGTATGTATGTATGCATGCATGCATGCATGCATGAATGCACGTATGCATGTGTACAGATGCATACAGCATAATGATAATTATCATAGCTGGCTTCTATACATTCTAAGCATGAAGAACTACAGATAGTCAACAAAATATCATGCAATCTCACCCCCATACTCCACCAACTAATAATTTTCCTACTCTTCTACACAATCTTTCTACTCAATCACTGCTCTGAATCACTTCATTATCTGCTCACCTATTCCTCTACACACCGATAATACTTTACACTCGGTCTTCTACACAATCTTTCTACTCAATCACTGCTCTGAATCACTTCATTATCTGCTCACCTATTCCTCAACACACCCATAATACTTTACACTCGGGAGTGCGGTTCGCTCGAATATTTTTAAACTTTAAAGATATTTGCCGCCGTTTCCCACTCCTACTCTTGTCTCTCTTACGCGCTCCTGTTTTACCATGTAACACACAACACATTTTCAAAGACCAATAAATAACTATAAACCATCCACCAGTGGTCCGTTCAATTACACCAGGCTAGCCAGTGGGTCATAACGATTTCACTAGTCTATGTACACCCTCTGTGGTGATGATGTAAGGGCCCACCTTGAAATGGAACTTGCAGTAGATTGGCTGGCCATCTTTGTTCACCAGCTTGAAGGTGTGGGAGCCATAGCCATTCATGTGACGGTGGCCATCAGGGATGCCTCGATCACTGAACAGAAAGGACACCTGGTGTGTGTATGTGTGTGTTATGTGTGTTTTTGAGAGATTGTTGGGGGAAGAAAAATAAATGGCTTAGGGTTGTGGCAGGGGACCTGTCAATTGCCATATGAGCCAAAACCAGAAACTTTTAATTTTCATCTAAGTTATTGATAATCTCAAGAATGACCCATTCTTTTAGTGCATACAGGTACACATAATCATTTAATAGTTCTGAGCTGGTCATCAGGAGAGTACCACAGACTGATCATCGAGCAGCCACAGGTTTCGGCCCCTTTAACCTCTCGACCTGTGACTGTCTACAGAAAGGGCGGGGCCACTCTCATAGGGTCAAGTCCAGCATGTGCGATACCTTTGAGATCTCCAGTATACACGCCGTATTAACACGCTTGTTTACATTTTACATAGTACCTTTCGTTGTTAACTACTTGTACCTGTAGTGGTTATGCATGCAGACATAGGCTAAAGTAAGGATATGACGTCCATTTTGTCCTGTCATCAGATGGTCTGATTCTTGTCATTTGGTTTCCGCTTTGTGGCTAGACAGATAAATAAGGGTATGTATACCATTGCCTATATGCTGCTTTACTTCATTTTTATGCCATGATGCAGATGTGGTTGGATTTAATCCTCACCTTTCTTTCCCTTCCTTGCTTGAAACTAGAAAACATGTGCTTTGTTGACGCTTATGTCATTGTTTATCTTTTGTGGTTACTACTTGTTGAATACAATTAGTAAGAATTCTTTTTTAGCAGAGCTTTGCATACTGGTACCTGTACATGTAGCTGCAGAGCAATACCCTATTATTGACTATAGGAATCCGAACTCAGTGAAAAAATAGAAAACAGTGTGTGTGCGTGTGTGTGTGTGTGTGTGTGTGTGTGTGTGTGTGTGTGTGTGTGTGTGTGTGTGTGTGTGTGTGTGTGTGTGTGTTAGTGTGTGTGTGTATGTGTGTGTTATGTGTGTGTGTGTGTGTGTGTGTGTGTGCGCATGTGTGTGTGTGTGTGTGTGTGTGTGTGTGTGTGTGTGGTGGTGGTGGTGGTGGTGGTGGGGTAAGGGGGGGGGGGGGGGAGACACAAGTGTATACAGGTCATGTAAGTGTGGTTCCAGAGATGATGACTCTCTATACCAAATTCCTGGAGGTAATATCTAAACTCCTCCCTGAATGTCATTGTCAATAACAGGAGTATTCTGAGTCAGCATGAAAAATCGGGACACAGCTGGGGACACAATAGATGCAGGACCTAAAACGCATACACAGCCACAGCTGAAAGAACAGACAGCCATTGGCCAATTTCCATATAAAAATCAATAGGTGTGGTCCAGCATGCACGCGATTGGCCACAGCATCGAAGCACTAGCTATTAAGCCACGAAGCGGAGTTATGAAGCACGAAGACAAACCAGTGGCAAACAATTGGCTAGTCTAAGAGTGTGTTCCAGAAGTGGCAAATGAACTTGGATCGGGTCTACCAAATGATGTCATGGCTCAACTGGGAAACCACAGTCTACAGCGTGATCAATCCTAAAGAATTTCAATCCACTGTCCTTTCTACCGTGTCAATGAATGGCTGTAGCAGATAGCCTTCCAGCAAATACACTTTAACACAGCAAAAAATCCATCAATTGATGAGTGAAGAAACATTAGGTTTCAGTCACCACTTTTTTTGCAGCCACTAGCGAGTGGAGATCTCATGTGTGTGATGATTCTGGGCATGCAATTGCTACGGCCAGCCAAATAATCAATCAACTGACTGGCCGGCAATAACATGACCAGCTGTATCATTATACTTATTGTCAGCTATGGGATTAAACTTCCCAAGCTGTGAGAGGCAGGGACACTGGCTGACCTGGTGGGTGGCCTCAGGACGCAGGGTGAGGAAGTCCCAGAACATGTCAGGGTCCTGAGGTGGGGTGGGGTGGGGTGGGCAGAAGGGAGGGAAGGGAGGGAGAAGAGTAGCAAGCGTGAAGGAGGGTGAGGAAGGGGGAGGGAGAGAATTCACATAATTTGTTGTTATAGCTGCACGTCTAAGCAGGCAATGAACAGCTCATTGTGGTTAAGGTGGCCTATGCCAGTAGTGTGTATTCCAAGGAGAAGAGTAGAGATATTAAGGAAATTCAGAGTTTAATTTGGAATTCTTCACTGGAGGCAGTGGAGTGTATGCCTCTGTATGCCAGCATTATAATTGTCTGTACTGCACTCGTGCGGCACAGGCCTTGCACTCTTGAACAAAGCCAAGTTGTTAACACCAGACCCACTCTGTTTTGATGGCTCTATAATTTGTACAGTGGATGGGTCTATAATTTTCACCATCTATCGGCTAAAACGATATGATGCACGGGCTTGGCTTGCAGAAGGTAAAACAGCTCCCAATCAGCAAAACAGCATATCAATGTGTTTGTAAAAGTCGGTGCTTATTTATTGTGGGTGGGCATTTCGGTGTCAGGTAGTGTAGTAAAGCTTAAAGACCCAAAGAAGTGCACGAAGACAGCAAAATATGGTGTAATGACAGCAAGACATGCCTGTAGTTTGTCAATGTTTTTGAATTTGGCCAATATTCACCCCAAATGTGCTCCAGAAATGATATTTCAAATTTGATCGCAATATATAGCTTGACTTGTCTCAGAGTCCATTTTCCATAAAGAATATACTGGGGGAGGGGGTGGGAGGTATACATTGCCCCCCCCCCCCCCAGTACAATCTCTATGGAAAACAGGTAAACTTTAGTGATGCACATCTCCGACATGAAATAAGTTACCGCATTCAAACTTCAGATATGATTCAAACTCAGCACGGATGATATCCAAAAAACTTCAGTAATTAGTGAGTAGCGATGTTATTGGTCTACTGACAAAGGGCTCACCTCAATATGGCCACTATACAGAGAGTACAATAAACACAGGCAGTGTCTTTGTTCCACAAAGCCAAGTCTAATTAAAGCACTTCTGCCCATTCGCTATTTCCTGTGGACAATCAACTTGCAAACCTGCTCTACAGCTATCGTGCAGCATACATTATAGAGCCATACAAGGTGCATGACTATCTTTGACTTGCCTTGAGGTGGGTGGCAGGGTTCCTCTTCTGGGTGTGGATGAAGCTGGGGAACTGGAGGGGAAACACAGACGGAGAGGCTTAATACCGAATGTGCGACGCAAGATCTTGTATCGTGATGTATCATTTGAATACCAGGGTAAATTCATTCAGTAGCCTCGTGTGGGATTTAGCCACACATTCATGCATGCAACAGCTAGTTGCTATAAGGACCTAGGATTTAGCACCCGACTGGGGCTGGGTGGGGAGAGACGGGGGTATTTTTGCGAGCCAGCCAGTCGTGAGCAAACATTGGAACCCAAGGACTGGCAAGGAGAAGCAACTGATCTGTGAGATACTAATGTCTTTATCTGTAAAACAGTGTCAAGGATCAGCCATGGCTGCTACAAGAGAGTCACAGTGGAGAGACAGGCTGTACTTCTTGTCCGAGCAATGCAATCGTGCCGCCCATTTTTAGCGTTTATATTTCTACTTACTAGACTAACTCTACTATCCTGAGAGCTGTGTAAGCCTTCCTCGGTAAGACTCTGTGGTAGACTCGTTCAGATCTCAAACTCTTCGTGCGCCCCAAGTTCAAATACAGTCTCTATAGAGACACCATTTTGAAGATGATGCAGCTGAAATAATATTGACACACATTCCTAAGCATGACACACATATAGCTCAGAAGTGGCAATAATTACATGGCTACATATTAAAACGTAATGTATTAACTGGTTTGAGAGCATTCACTTGCACACACACTCACACACTCACACACACACACTCACACACAGTCCCTCTCACATGGATGGGATCCCTGATGAAGAAGATAGGAGTGTTGTTCCCCACTAGGTCCCAGTTGCCCTCCTCGGTGTAGAACTTCACTGCAAACCCCCGGGGGTCCCGCACAGTGTCTGCACTGCCCATCTCACCACCTGGACCAGAGGAATCATAGTAGATTTGGGGGTGCTATAAGGTTGTTGCTGGTAGCATTGGGAGTACTAAAGCTCATCTTCTGTGATCAGGGGGAGGTTTACTCTACTATAGTTATCCCATCTGGCTCAGTTTGAATCTATACATGTAGCCCCCCCACTGCTAATGGTGATGCATGCTCTAAGTGAAGCACATGCAAGTGAATGCACATATGCAGAATGATCTGTGGGCTAACTGACCGACGGTGGAGAAGCGCACACCCATGGGAGTCTTCTTGCCAATCTCACTGAACACCTTGGCCTTGCAGTACTTGGTGATGTCGTCTGTCACTTCAAAGTAGCCAAAGGCACCTTTACAGTGTGTGTGTACGTGTGTGTGTGTGTGTGTGTGTGTGTGTGTGTGCACGTGTGTGTGTGGGCATGCATGCATATTTATATCATAATGGGCAATAGTTACATACAGTACAGTTATCAATGCTACATGCATCAGACTTCACACTTTGGGCCCATATTATGTGTTGCTGTGCGAAATCCCCCCCCCCAAAAAAGAGTTGGCTACTGCATTGTAAGTTACAAAAAGTGACCCGGCACTTCCATGCATGTACTTCAAGAATGCGAGTGATTTCTACAGGAGATGTTCTTACAGCAATGACACGTTATTAAGCCTTTCAGCCATACAACAAGAAATAGAGCGCTGAGTTTGTGGCACTTCTGATCGGGTGGCAATTTTCGAAAAAGGCAGTCCACCGAAGCATGTATCTGTTGCTGCTTTTTATTAGCTCAAGGGTCCTGGGTGTTCAGTTTAAAATTTGACAAAAATTTAAGTTTGCAGAATGCACCAAGTTTTCACTCAGTGGTTCACTACTAGTAACTGTAAGGGGCCTTGATATTAATCAAATTTGCCAATTCAAATGTAGCTCCTGGACTCACCGGCTCCCTTGGCATGCACGACCCTCTCTGGGATGCGCTCGCGGTCGAAGTGGGCCATCTCATCCATGTAGACCACATCTTGCATCAGCATGGGTCCCCGTGGACCCACCGTCTGGACCGCAGTCTTGCAGTCAACGGGAATGCCATGGCTGGTTGTCAGCTGCTCCTTCTCCTGTGTGAGGGAGCATATACGTGTATGGACTTGTACTTCATAGCTTCAAACAAATGGAAGGCCTGCAATCCCCCCCAGAAGTTGATATCTCAGTAGTTTAAAGTCACAAAAAAAACATTAAGAACATACCATACTACTAGCACAATGGAAGGCACTAGAAATTTGTAAGTCCAAGTTACAATTGGCTACATGTAACTTAGTCTTGTGTTGCTTAGATAGCACTAAAAGTGCACTGCTAAGCCAGCACTTTTGCAAGCTAGATGAGACAGAAAAGTTGGCTAGTTCTATAGCTGCCTTTAGCTTGGCCTAATCTGTTGATTTGGAAATCTTAGTGCCCGGCTGGGTTTTAGATATGCCTTGTTTTTGAGAGTCCACAGGTAAATTCAGTACTATGTCTCAAGCAAGTAGCATAACTACTCACAGGACACCCCATGGGCTCCTGATACTCAGGAAGTAACAAAACCCTTCAATCAACCTTTCAAATACACAACCGGTAATGAGTTCTTCCTGAAGGAGCCACAGTCTCCACTGGTGTCTGGCCTCTCATCCTCTTCCCACCACAAGCACAGGATGGACCTGCATGCACTGAGCATTGTCACCTGCTCTGAGACACCATGCCACAGAGCACTGTATTTTTGATTATGAGGCTGTACTTTCGATTATGAGTCAGCGTCACTATACAACAAACTAACAGAAATACGAACAGTGCTATATGTATATCAGCTAAGTACATCCATACCAGGGAGAAAAACTTTGTGGAATACACGGCACATCAGAACAGCTACTATCAACACAGCGCGAGAAAACAATTCAGAGCTGTGCTCCGCCATATTCATTCACAAGTCAGTCTATATGTCAGATACATCTCACACATGCAGTACCCCTCAAAACCATCAGTACTTTTCATGAATGTAATTAATGTCCAACTTTCTAGCCATTGTCTCCAATGAGACCACTGGAGCAACATGATAGCCACATGACTGCCACTCACTACACTATACTACAAGGCCCTACTAGGTAGAAAGTACAATTCATAAGCCAGCCATGAATAAGGTGACCTTTGCAGGGATGCCACTACACCTTCTAGAACATTCCACATCCATTACCAAGAAACAATCCCAAATAGCAAGATCAAGGTTCCACCCCTTAGTGCTGGGAAGCTTCCACCAGAAGGTGGTTAAGTTCATATTGCATTATGTGACTACCTCAATACATACTAGAACTGAACTGCAACCCTGGGTGAGAGACCCCAGTGGACAGGGCCATGTGCCGGTTGACTGTACAGACATACAGGATCCTCTCCTTTGCTGCATGTCTGCCGGACTATGCTGCAACTCAAACACCCCTCTCATAGGTAGGCCCATGCACACACCAACTATAGTATATGTAGGCATCCTGATACTCAAATCCTGTCCCCATTCTGTTCTGCCAGGGCATTATAATGTAATCCTCTATGTGGATATGTACATCCCTGACTCTATTGCCAGCATGAACATTACACTCCCATTCCAACATGGTACAAAGCTCAATTAGAAAGTATTTTAGCCTAAAGAAGTATCACAGACATCAATTCTTGACCATCTACTACACAGAGCTTCACATGCAGGATTCTACCAACACCAGTCGGCAGTGGTCGGGTCTGACCACCACTCGGTGACCCTGTGCAACATGGACAGAAGTTTAAGCACAGTACAGTATATCAGCTTACATGTATAACATAAGTGACTGCAATCCTGAAGCATAGTCATGAGGCTTTAATGAGAACCAGCTCCTAAAGTAAACGGGTTTGCAGCATTCTTGCAACATCCGCTTACCACAGGGTTAATAGTGTCAACCAATCAAAATTGCAGAACTGTTTAAACTCCGCTGACTGATCAAGTTACTCTGTAAATTGAATGTTACAAGAACACTGCAAACTGCCGTACGAGGCATACATGTATGCAACCAAGTGGAGCCACCTGAAGGCCACCAGTTCAACCATTATAGAAGGGCTTTAAATAGAATAAATTCTAGTCTCTAGTAAAAGATAATAGACTCCGCATGCCTTCACTGTCCTTGATCTCTTGGAGGGAGGTTCGGCTGTGTCCCTGGTCGGCTGCTGGACCTACCGAGATATAGCAGGTAGTTCAGTGGCATTCCAGATGGCTTCTTATACCATGAGTGGATTGATAAACCAGTTACGTAACTTTTCAACGTATTATCTAGTTACATATTCCATACACTTTATAAGTATGATCTAGGTTCTTGTCTTCATGTGCTTGAAGTAATCGTACGTACTCATGTGACAAAATACGAAAGGACAAGAGCAAAACAAAGAGGGCCTGGTACAATTTGAGTACACATTGTGTTAATGGTACAACAGACTGTTTGCTACATACATGGCAGAAAATTGTGAAGGCTTGTAGAAGGCAGAAAACGGCAAGTTTCTGTAGGCTTGTCATGAAGACTGAAGGCTTAATAGCTCACTTGCTTCATTTGATCGGTTACATGTTGCAGTGGGAGAGCTTACATTCACAAGGGCTACCTACATATATACCCATGCAGGGATGAATAGATTGCTAGCACCTCTAGGTGTGTTCTATTTGGAATTACATCTGCAGGGCTGTATGACTATATCTATTAATAAAACCTATACGTATGTACACAAGGCATGTGATACTTTGTACTAGCCTGGCAGGCTTGAGTTTTTCTCCTTGCCAATTTTGAGCATTTCTGCCATAATTATATAAGTACTAAGTCAAAGTAGCTAACTACTGACACTTATAGGGAACTGTTTAAAGCAGGCAAGAAAATTTACTGCATCAGAGGAAGAGTATCCATGGCTATAGGTGAGAGGCCATGACAACATGAGGCACAACTATCTGTCTTGGGCATATTGCTGACCCAAAGAATTGTCTGCCACAGTTAATAGACCACTGCTTCAGTAATTAGTGGCTGGGAATATCCAGGCACTCCACATCTATTTGTACACACATAGGTTACAGGATGTGATACTACTGGGCCTTACCTTTTTCTCTGTGGTTGTATAAGCAATAAACTGGGATGGGAAGGACTGGGCTCAAGGCCAGAGCCTGGGTATGTCAGCATAAGCCTTTTAAGTAACACGCTCTTCTGTATGTCCACTATAGCATCAGTGCAGAAGTTTGCTATTGGATCATCTACCAGTGTTTCATTTATGAAAATACCCAAGGGGGGAACAAAAGTAGATCAGAAGACATTTTGGGGGAAGGGGGACACGTGTATACTGAGCAGCATTCAAAATTTGAAGAGCTGAAATCCCCAATAAGGGGTGGGGGCACAAATCAAACACTGTAGACTATACAAGTAATTGGGGAAATGATGCAACTACCTCTGTCCATTGCAGTGTACATGTATGTACTTGGCAACCTGACAAGTTAAGGTGGCATTACAGGGGGTTTCACTGTAATTACATGTCTCTGACAGTGGATTCGGTGCTCACTGTACTGAAGACGATTCGATATAGTCCCATAGAGAAAGCTGCTGCTAGTGGTGCTACCAATCTCCATACTGAATTATAAGTAGCCCCCACATGCAATTTGACTTCACTGCTCCGAATGAAAATCATTTCATTATAATATGCTTATAATGCTCAGTGCACACACTTGACAGTTGTCTATTATATATGCTCACATAATGTGCACAAACATGATCAGTAATCAATTAACTATACATAATCTGGCACACTCCCTGGCTTTGAATATATTACACAAGAAAGCATAACTACATGGCAACACTTCACTACAGGAGAAGGCAACTATATAAGGTTCATAAGAAGTTGCAGCATCTAAAATGGGCCACTTTTGTAGCCTTTGCATCACTCAAATTATTGTACTGCAGACATTTCGTCCCATCGAGAAAGCTGCTACTGGTGGTGCTACCAATCTGAATTGGGACTTATAATTAGCCCACACATGCAATTTGACCTTGATGCAATAGTCCCAGAATGAAAACAATTTCACTATAATATGCCTATTGAATAGCATAATGCTCAGTGCACACACTTGACAGTTGTATATTATATATGCTCACATAATGTGCACAAACATGACCTAACCATTACATAATCCGGCACACTCACAGCTTTTGAGTATTACACAAGAAAGCATAACCACATGGCATCACAAAGTAGCACACTTCACTACAGGAGAAGGCAACTATAAGAGGTTTATAAAACGTCCTGAAAGTTGCAGCGTCTGAAATGCACAAAAAAAGAAATCACTTCTTGTAAGGCCAGTTTTGAAGCCTTTGCATTACCCAAATTACTGTACTGAGGATGTTTCGTCGTATAGAAAAAGCTGTTGCAAGTGTGCTACCCACGTGACTTATAATTAGCCCCCACCTGCAATTTGACCTCAATGCAATAGTCCCAGAATACTGCAATCAACTAGACCCACCTGAAACTATAATCTAGCTAGCTATATGCTCACAGAACCAGTGTAAGGCGCACTGCTCTTTTTCCATATTAACTGACCCAAGTTATGAAAAAGTGACCCGAACAGAGCAGCAGGGGGGTTAGGGGGGGGGGGAGGGGCAGCCCTCCCCCCCCAAAAAAAGAATAAGCGGGGGGTGAGGGGGGGCACAGCCCCCCCTCCTTTAAAATATATATATATATATATTATTATATTATTATATATAGTTCCAGGTAAACCCCGAGGGCGAAGCCCGAGGGGATTACTAAAAAGTATTACTTCCGGTAAACGCGTCTAGGGGGTGGTTTAGCTGGTTTGTAGCATGACAGCCATACAAATCAAAGGACCGCTATAGCTACAGTTCTATAGTGTTTTGGCTGCTGTGTTCTAACTACCCTAATTGGTGTGTTCTAACTACCACTAATTGGAAGTTAGGGAGGGGGGGGGGGGGTACACTATATAAACTGCAGGCGGTGCCTTTGATTTGTATGGCTGCCATGCTACAAATATATCAGCACACACCAAATCGGCCTACAGACCGGCCTCCCCATGTCAGCTCGTACTCATACCTGAGCAATGCGAGGGTGTGAGCACAAGTGCTGACATGGGGAGGCCGGTCCGTAGGCCGATCTGGTGTGTGCTCCCATGTGACCATTGTCCTTGTTTGTTACTTTTTAGTAATCTTTTTTATAAATATATAATTATATTATCCATTTACCCTGGCTCAATTTTCCAGCCATCAAAGTTGTCGAGATCCTCCTCCATCAAAGGCTGCACACCCTCCTTGTCTCACGCTGCAGGGACCAAGACGTACCTTAGCTTAGCACAAGAGTATTGCACTACCACGACTACCTAGCTATAGGGCTGTGGCTTCAAGAGTAGGTTTGTCCATATTATGCTGGCATAAATTTGAGCATAATAGGTGTGGTCTGGCATAAGGAAATTATACTAGCATATTAGGTATCTCTTCCAAATGTGGCCATTAATAGTTTAAGACCACTCTTTCACTATGGGAAGCTATTCTTATGTGGAAATTGCTCACAGTATTTTCAAAATAAGGGCCACTCACACTTGTATGTCTCATGTGTGAAGACTTCAAGGCCTACTAAGCCATGCTTGTATATGTGCGCGAAAGCAATCTTAGTACCAGCCAGACGCCTGCGCTTCTGTGTGCATGTGCGCAAGTTACGTCATTCTGTTAAGCTTATATAGCCACGAGCACTAGCCTCGTACCAAGCCGTCCCAGCTTTTTTTCGCTTCCAGTAAGAAAACGCGGAACGCCTGGGAACACTTCTCACGTGCGTGACGTAAGATTTAATGATGGGGGCATGGGTACCCGGGTAACCGCAAACAATAAGCTACCCACGCGAATTAACGGTCACTTTATATGCATGATGTCATTCTGAATTGCGCAATAGCATGTGTGCAGTTTGTGGTGCCGTGACTTGTGCTCTAGCTTTGTTTTGTGTCGGTAAATCTCACTAACTACACGAGAGGATAGCTATATAGTACGCGTGCATATGCTCGAGTTATCGACTCTGTCACTAGTCCTGTCACCAGAGGATGAATCTCTTGTACCGCCTTCGGGGGTCCAGCGTCTTAGATGTCTGCCAAAGGTATGTTTTTATACAGGAGCAAATAAAAATTGTTTGTGGAACCCAGGGATAACCGTAGTAACTGAGCGTACGTGTATGTGCCCGTATGCGTGGGCAAGCTGAACTTGGTTGCCATCTTGCGGCCTTGTACCCCCACACGCAATTAAGTCGGTTCTACCCTTGGTTCTACCTTTACGTCACGCACGTGAGAAGTGTTCCCAGGCGTTCCGCTTTTTCTTACTGGAAGCGAAAAAAAGCTGGGACGGCTGGGTAAGAGGCTACACGAGCGCAGTGGAAGCTTGCAGGCTCAATAGGCCAAGGTACGTCAAGCTAGATTAGTTTTGTGCTGTCTAGACGGCGAAAGAGTGGCAGGTAACGATGATAATTCTGCTTTGGCAAGTGCTGATCGCTAACTGGAAGCGCACGATGAAATTGCGGCTCTTCTTGTCAGCACTTTCGCTGGAAGCCGTACCAGGTACTAGCCTCGTCCCCAGGTGCGTGGCCTGGGTATGAGGCTAGAAGCTGTACATGATGAAACTGTCTAGCCAAGCTACAGCTGTTAGACTGACCTATTGCTGAGCACAAACTTCAGTTGTGTAAAAAAAAAAAGCTGGTTATAGATATCAGTCTTCGTTACTTTGCCTGAGCACTAATTAGAATAGTATGCCTATCTCGCCAACTAGGTGTACTCTTCGCTCTGTCTGTCGGTGAATTGCAAGTACATAGTTATATCTCGATAATAATATGATATTAATGATTTATGTATTTACCTTTTAGTACTCATGTATGCTGCAGCGGCCAATTTATATCTTCTTCTTCTTCTTTGTAACCTCCACTAAAGGAGAGTACCCTAAGAATAGGGACTGCGAAAACTACACAGAGTTCAGCAACAAGGAGTTTCTGCAAGATCTTAAACTATCCAGGAAGTCAATACAAAATAGCTGAATGTCGATACCGTTATGACACTGAAAAACCGGTGAGGGTCCCGTGTTGGATCCGGAAGAGCATCCTTCACAGAGGAAGGGGCTTCCCCAATCAGATCGATGCGACACCCCAGCAGGGCGGGGCAGGAGGCTACAAAGTGCAGAGAGTCTTCCCGAGGAGCTCCACACAGTTTGCAGGAGGGATCATTCGGAGAGCACCCGTTCCGACGCTGCCTGAAATGGCTTGCATCTGCCTCCAAACCATCGCAACCGGTGAGCAGTCTTATGCGAAAGTTATTGCGCCGGGTCTTGTGGATGTCTGCTAGTGTCATGGCCCAATGAGGGGCAGGCTTCCCAAGTGGGAGATCGCACGATCCAATAGGAAGATGTGGGCAGTCATTAACGAGTAACAGGTTTGACTGGATGGAGAGGAGACGCTTGGTTGAGGATTTCCAGCTATAATTTGTGTGCACGCTGATTGTCAAATAGGTCTAGGATGGAGGGTACGTTCAGAGAATTGAGCAGTTTGGACCACTCAGGAATGCAGCCAGACTTAGGGCTGATGCGGAATTCCAAAAGTTTGCGTGGAAGTGCAGAAGAGTCCATGATGGCGATGGAGTTAACAAAGGCTAGTTGTCTCTGGGCTAAGAAGGATGAGATGCTTCGAGAGCCAAGAAGGGTATGTAGATATGGGGTGCCATCTGTGTCAAAATTCAACAATCGAGCGTTATTTAGATAGCCTATCGATATTTAGCTAGCGCTGAAGGAAATACACTTTGGAGGCCGTTTTTATAGCGTCTTCCTCACAAATACATCGCTATTTAATACTGACGGCATCGATATTTACTGATGGCGTCGACATTTACTGGCGGCATCGATATTTACTAGCGGCATCGATATTTACTGATGGCGTCAATATTTACAAGCGGCATCGATATTTTACTGATGGCGTCCATATTTACTGATAGCGTCAATATTTACAAGCGGCATCGATATTTACTGCTGGCATCGATATTTACTGACGGCGCTGATATTTACTGGCGGCATCGCTATTTCCTGACGGCTTCGATATTGTCGATATTCACTGTCAGTATATCGATATTTTATTGTGATAAGAAGTCATTAATTAGAACAACAACACACCATGGCTAGTGCCATCCCTTCCCTGCAGGACTTGGAAAGAGAATTGTCTAGTGCTTTAGTCGATTCATTAAGAAATCACGGATTTACTCTCGAGGAACTAGCCAGAATTGGTTTCATGCCCTGTACTTCACTTCGTCAGCAATTAGATATAATTTGAGATCCATTAGCACACAGTGATAATTTTGGATGTAATATATATCTTCAAGTTGTTGGGATAGTTGGACAACATTTATCACATGGCTGTACCAATTGCCCGTCATAATCAGCTGTAACATAATAGCTACTATACTATAAGGTCTACCTTTTGGCTGCCCTCCTGGTGTCAACGCCTTCACTATCACTATCCACAGGTGGTTGGAGCCGGCCACCGCCAGCACGTGTCTCAGATGTCGATCTGCTACGCCTTGGAGAAGCATCACGCCGATTCAACCATGGTACAAGTACACCCGAAACCGCTCCAGATATCGCAGACGAAATGGCTTGTGCTTCGTCACTCATAGTGACTTAGTTTTCTCATAGAGCTAAGGTTTGCTCTGCACGAGAGACCTTCTGCGCATGCGCCAATTGGTTCAATGCGATAACATCAAACGTTCGGTTAATATCGAGCAGTCACGCTATCGTAAATACCGATGGCCCCAGTACAAATCGATGCCATCGACACCATCAGTAAATAACGATGTCGCTAGTAAATACCGATGCCGCCAGTAAATGTCGGCACCATCAGTAAATATCGATGCCGCCAGTAAATGTCGGCACCATCAGTAAATATCGATGCCGCCAGTATTAAATAGCGATGCATCTGTGAGGAAGGCTCTATAAATACGGCCTCCAAAGTGTATCTCCTTCGGCATTAGCTATATATCGATAGGCTATCTAAATAACGCTCGATTGTAGAATTTTGACACAAACGGCACCCCATATGGAAATGACGCTACAACCTGAGACACGATACCCGTTTCTAGTTCTAGACGGTCGAATGAATGATTGATACAAACGTTACAACGTCCGAACAGCGGTTCTCAAGCATTCTGGAGTCTACCGAGCTAGAATCAGGCAAACCAAAGATTGCTGCAGCTACGCAGAAGATTGTAAGTTGTTCCCTTGTGCATTTTGAGAGATACAGTTGTCTGAATTTGTGTTAATTTATTAATACATATTACCTGCATTGGAGCAAACGAAAACAAACAAAAACAAAGTCATACATCATCAGTCAAGCTCTATATCCATATTGCCATCACTGGTGGTGATTTCAATGTTACTATCTGTTTCTTGACCTGACTGCTCAGGTGCACTGTCATAGCCACCAAAGATGTTAATCATGATATCATCCACTTCTCTGTCAAGGTCACCATCAGAGTCACTATCGCAATCTTGAGTCTCATCCACCTCAATGTTCACCATGTCTAGACTGGCATTTTCTGGCAAGTTACAACATCTAATGCATTTGCATCCTGGTCCACAGTGGTTGCCACCCTTCTTGCATTTACAGCGAGCTGAAAGACAACCTGTTTTGCAACCACAACCTTTCTTGATCAGCGCTACTGTTGTTCTAACTTGAGCAACGTTCGCATCACTGTCCCAATCAATCTCAAGTGTGTTTGGATCTGGCTGCTTCCATCCATTGCCATCCAAAGGTGGGTAAATGATACAGTTTTGTGTTGCTTGTCGCCACACAGACACTACCCAGCATGATCTCATCCAGTGTCTATGCAGGGCATCATTTGATGGAATCATTTCTTCTTCATACTTAATTCTACTCCATATCCTTTCTCTCAGGAAATCCAGCCAAGCTGTATGATTCACCAGAGCAGTGTGACAGTCTTTGTGTAGTGAATTGAAGAGGGTCATCGGTGTAGGGTATGATGGAAGGAATGCTGCCTTGTGTTTCCTAAAGTAAGTACACCCCACTAGTCTAAGAAATGACAGAAGTCCTTGAGAATCAGAGTTTGTGTCCGTCATTGTACCCGGAGCCTGATTACTGTTTGAGCAAATAAATCCACAATACTCAAATAGAGTGGTTAAAAATGAAGCTTTTCCAAAGCCAGTGAAGAATGAAATGAAGTCGCAACCTGTGCATATGAATAAAACTTGTATCGTAGATGTGGATAGTGATTGTGGAATGATAGCAAGATCCGGATCGTTGGCAAAAGCACTTATGAGTGCTTGCATGTCAAGAAGTCGTAATTCCAGTGAGGTGAAAGGACTTAGCCACACAAGTATGTCGAGAGTTGTGTCAGCAACAATAGGTAAGCCAAAATGATAAACATCCATTTCTGGACTTAGCACAAGCTTCATTTGGCCAGCAGAATTCAAAACATGTAGCCAGATTCTCGTGTCTGATTCATCAGCATTGCATACTACCCTGGTATCACATTGAGGGGTTCCATTCAGTTCAGTGAATAATGCCTCATTTCTAAGAGCACCATTAGAACCTCCAGCTGTAACAAACTTTTGTTGTGGTTGTAATTTTCGCGGAATTACCATATCCAGTGAGAATTCACTACAGCAGTGATACTCTGAAATTGGATTGATGTGGTCTCGATGCTGTCGTTCAAAATATTTTGACCTGACACTCTGGATCATCGAAAAGTAAGTGTACTTCAGTTGCTCCATTTCTTAAATGAGGAAGGATATGCTGCTTAAGTAAAAAGTCAGCATAATCCCCCACACTCTTGTGTGCACTCCATGGAGTGATGTTTATGAGAAACATGCCTTCCATAATTGCAGCTGCTGGTATCCAGCAAGGCGGTAATGATGTTCTGATTATTGGAGGAGATGCATGCTCATAGCGTTTTTCATACACCTTGGTAGAGTTGGCCTTTGTTCCTTTGACTGGGTGACCATCACTAGTTGCTATGGCTCTAGGAAGTTCTATGCACTGTTGGTATGCATTTGGGATGGGAGTACCAGTACTACTTGCAAATGCAACTCGTTTCTTCCAGCATTCTATTTGTAACTTTCTTTCTCTTTCTATTTCTGATACCTTCTTTCGCCTAAATGTCAGCAGGCGCTTCCGGCGTTTCGGTGGCTTGACACTAGGATTACGTAGAATATTGTACTCAACTCTGGATTCGAACTCTGTCTGACCAATTTCTCTAAAATTCATAAGGACCTGTACTTGTTCTGGTTGCTTTTTCTTCAAAAGATGGCATAAGGTGTTCTCGTGAATGCCGACAATGATAGTGCTATTCTTTAAATATTTCACCTGACTGCGGACATTTATTTCAAGCTTCTTGCTTTCTCTCTCACTAGCATAGATTGTGGTAATTGGTTGAGTAGCTGATGCAGTCTTTCGTCCTGGAAAAGCTGGGTTTCAATGTTTTTCATGGACTTTGCTCGTACTGGTAAGAACATTGCTGTGCGGTTTATGTAGTCTGCTGATGGTCTAGTGATGTATTCCTGGCACTCCTTATTAATGCACATTTCATGCGCTTCGTCTATTCCTACAGAATGACAAGGTCTTCCCGTGATACTCACAGTGAATCCTCCATTGCTCAAATGAGAAAGGATCTCCTTTGGAATGGTAAGTATATTGACAATGTGTTGTGGTATGAGCTTCTGATAGTTAGGCCTGTCAAAAGTAGTGAACAATGCTGCCATAGACTTGATGGCAGCCATCCTCAAATCCCATCTTCCACTACGCATGGCTAAGTGAAGAGAGATATAAGCAAAGCAGTCCTGGAACACAAACTGGAACCAAAACTTCCATGTTTTGTT
Organism: Phakellia ventilabrum; assembly: GCA_963921505.1. Lineage (NCBI taxonomy): Eukaryota > Metazoa > Porifera > Demospongiae > Axinellida > Axinellidae > Phakellia > Phakellia ventilabrum. The sequence goes on from OY997378.1 coordinate 7,933,720, forward strand.
CACTGATGCTTGTACTTCCATGAACTTTGTAAAATCTTGCCGAAAATCTTCGTATTTCTCTGATAGATCTTCCAACATTTGTTTTAGATTTCTATGTGTGCTCTTCTGATCCTGGGCTGTAGGGAATGATTTTATCCACTCTGAAGCATACTCAAGAAAGTCTGAAGGAGCTTGATTGGACATGAAAAGGGAGAGGAAGTGGCGATACAGTGATTCCCATGTTTCAAGAAGAAATTTGTGAGTTCTCTTGAAGTTTGAGCCAATTGAGTTGGGTTGATATCCACTAGCTTTTGCTAGTTCACTCAGTCCTGCGTCAAAATAGATCTTTAGTAAAACTTCCTGGAAGTTTTTGAGGAAATGCCAATCTCCGGGAAATGGGTACATCCACGCTAAATCATTACCATACTCTGCCTTGATGCACTATAACCGCTCGTATGTGGCTTGATTCCCTTCTAGTAGAACACATTCCTTTTTCTTGGGCACTATAAACTCCTCGTACAGATCACTGATGACAGTGAGTAGGGTCTGTTTGTCATCGCATCTTTGATCTAGAACTTTAAAATAGATTATATTGGAGCATTCTGGTGTTGGAAGATTGTTGGATAAGCTGAAATAGGTTTGAAGATCAATAAGCATTTTGTTACGTTCACTACTAGCCACTTTTTGCAGTACATACTGTGTAGACATTTCTGCCAGTTCCAATAGTGCCTTGTCTTCTTTGTCTGTAAGCTGGAAGTCCTTGATAGTTAGTGTAGGCTTCTGTGATGGTGTTTGTTGTCATCTGTGTTGATGTACTTGAGTGAAACTGCTCATGCAAGTTCCTACTTGCTCCTTCTGTGCCAGTTCTCATTCACCGTTTTCTCTTGGGAAGTGGTGAACGCTTTCCAGGGCTGTTAACGGGGGAACGTATTGAATAGGATCGCTTTGATAGACAGGCTTGATACCTAGTTTCCAATGTTTCCATAGCAGCTGCTGGTGTGTCTGGATGACGTGTTGGAGATAAATGTGTGTTTGAACTTGTGGTTGCCTCTGCATGGGTAGCTGCCTCCCTGTCAGTAACAACTAGTTTTTCCTGGCTAGTGTTAACCAACTTAGAAGGTTGGGGTTGTACTATCTGGATTGTTGTACCATGCCAACTAGACTGCTGTTTACCACAGTACACCCTTGCATGGCTGTGAACAAAATCTAAGTTGTCTGTTGATGCAATTGTGAAGGCATTCTCTGGGTACCCACTCATTGGTCCTTCCTCCTTACTCTTCTGAACTCTGTATTGGACATAACGAGCATGTGTGTCAGCACTAACACAGGCACCTACGCGGTTCAACAACCTCATCAGTCTAGAAGAACCTCCGCATGTCTCAATTGCATCAGCTAGGAGAGTGTGAAGTGGAAATGAGCACTGACTATTTGTTGTGAAAAGCAAAGTACATATACAAAACAGTCGCCGGATTTTGCGAATATTTGAATTGTCGGTGCTGTTTTTGGCTCGAGAAGAAAGTGGCTGTGTAATTAAACACACTGCTTTCCAAACGTCAGGGTCTAGCTCATTAATGAACTTGTCAACATCTATGTTTTCAATTCTGTGAGGGTTAGCTGCATCTTCTTTCACCGTCTTTTCAATGCAGGCATGACATTTAGCATTGAGTGCAAGACATGTTTCTGACAGTGTTGTCTGAAAGTCATTACTGTCATTCTTTCCCACTGCAGGAATCTTAAGGGTCTGGTTTCGAGCTTGACCAAGAGACACATTGAGGGCATGCACAAGATCGCCACCGTAGCGGTATAAGACTGTGCCGTACCTTTTGACAGAGCATCGGTAAGCCATGTGGTGTTCTAGCAGTGATGAAAGGTGGCTTCTAAGCCAGCTCAGACTTGCAATGATATTAAGATCCTGGTTAAGTACGATGCCACGCAGTTTGGTGATTTCTAGCAACTTGTTGTGGAAATAATCATATACATCTGGAAGTAAGAGAGCAGTCTGTTTCAAAAGAGCCTCGCCAACATATACAGCTGAGAAATCAGCTACATATGAAATTGCTTGATCCACTGTGTGCACATCAGATGTAGCACACATTTCACTTTTAATTCTATCAATCAAGATAGAGAGATCAGCATCTGTGCTATTTGTGGTGTTGTGCGTGTGCTTGATTATAATTAGGTGTGCTCTGTAACGAGCATAGCACACACGATCGTCAGTGGTAATTTGACCAGAAATTCTGTGTTTTGTTGTAGAAACCTCTGGATCAGTGCAGATTCAGGACACTTGTGGCTTTTTGATAGATCGTTAAGAGTTTTATCGCATGTTCTGCACTTCTTGTTGAAGGATTAAGATGTCTGTACAATGCTCCATAGTGTTCCATGCATAGAGCTGTCCCATCCTCATCACTACATGTAGGCTCAGTATTTTTAATTTGAACACCAAAGAAATCACACACACCTGCTTTATTGACTAGTTTCATGACTTTGCAGACGGAATTTTTGCATCCAAAGATGTAACATTTTGCATGCTCATGCCTTTTCATCTTTTTCCACCTAGGTATGAACCCATCATCACTGATCTTACTAACATCGTCTCAGCTTCTACCACACTTGTTCAAATCTGACCAATCAGGTAGCTGCATTTGAGGTTTCAAAATCACTTATTCACCTCATAATAGGTGTTTAACTTACTCACTTATTCACCTTGTTTTAATATCCTCCAGCAATAAGTATGAAGCTGATATAATATAGCATAACAGCAGTATTAATAGTGGCTAAATTCTATATAGCTGTATTACTCTGGCCTTCTTATAGCTAGCTAGCTAACTAGAACTGTCTGTCACTTGTTGATGTTAACTGTGATGGAGGAGCATCCATTGAAATGGAATGCTGGAACGTTCTTCAGGTTGAGTGTGGAAGTTGAACGTGCACTGGCAGTATTGATAGTTCTACCACACTTGTTCAAATTTGACCAATCAGGTAGCTGCATTTGAGGTTTCAAAATCACTTATTCACCTCATAATAGGTGTTTAACTTACTCACTTATTCACCTTGTTTTAATATCCTCCAGCAATAAGTATGAAGCTGATATAATATAGCATAACAGCAGTATTAATAGTGGCTAAATTCTATATAGCTGTATTACTCTGGCCTTTTTATAGCTAGCTAGCTAACTAGAACTGTCTGTCACTTGTTGATGTTAACTGTGATGGAGGAGCATCCATTGAAATGGAATGCTGGAATGTTCTTCAGGTTGAGTGTGGAAGTTGAAGGTGCACTGGCAGTATTGATAGTGATGGTACTGCTGTTGCTTTCAGTTGAAGCATCAATTTTGGCCTTCTTCTCAAGTGGAGGGTCACTTGCTTCAACCTTTGGTAGCTATGTCTCCATTGGTGGTAGCATTTAGGACAGTTGACAACGCCAGTTTCTGATCCTCTGAAACCCGCTTGTATGTGCGGACTCCCTGCACACTGCGATGGCCAGTACAAGTCATAATCAGCTGTTCATCCACCCCACTCTGGAAGAGCCTTGTAGCGTTGGTCACCCTGAGTGAGTGATTCGTTTAGAAACCCTGAATCCCGGCTTCTTGGCAGAGTCGTTTAACTGTTTGGCTGAGGGTGATGTGCCCAACTGCTGTGATACTATACCATGTTGTTGACTTTGTTTTTTTGATGGGTGTGAGGTAGAATGCAGAAGTTTTCCGCTGAGATAGTGGTGGGCAGTGGTCACGATACTGTTTGTACAGTTCAATAAAGCATCTGGACGGGTTGCTGGAGTTGGCATGGTGCTTCACTTGCTTCGGTGTGATCTTCCTCTGAGCCAGTCCTCCACTATTGTTCTTGGACACATTCTCAGTGTAGAGCAAAAATGGTGGCGCATCGGGTGGTTCTACCAGTTCTATCTGATCCCACGCAAGGTCTCTGTGCTCTTTTCCACTCCGTAGGGACAAGTACAGACCACAGAGAAAAATCATCGTGTCCAGCAAAACCTGGGGGGAGTCATTGCCGAGAAGTCCTTTCTCCCAGAGTAGGTTCTCCTCCTGAATGCTGATAGGCTCTGCTCTACGGACTTTCACTCCCAAGCCTAGTGCTCGTAATCGCTTCATCTCCCCGTCCATGGTTCTTTGGAACCCAGCAAACACAGCATCATGAAAAAAGTTCAGCTGGGGGTGCCGCTCTCGGACGTATCGCATGATCCCACAAATAAGACTATACAGCGTTTGAGGGGGGTATGGTTGCCCGTCTTTGTGTCGAACTTCCAAAAGGAACCTAGTGAGCCAGTAGTCAAGTTCGTGATCACTGCAAATAAGAAGGTGTGGTGGGCAGGCCAAAGATGAGCCGCATGCTTGCATTCTATGTGAGCGCCATTCACGCCATACATTGACAGCCCATAGAGTGGTCTTTGCTGTGGACTTTGGAACTGCATTGTCTTTGGCTGCCTGTACGTCTGTATCGCTCTTCGGAGCAGTGAATCGCTGCTGACTTCGAGGGTGGGGCTGGTTTGGGGCGGGCGCTGGTTGGTTAGAGTCAGTAAGCGACAAGTCTGCGTCAGGGGCGGAGTCAATAAGCGACAAGTCTGCGTCACTTAGTTGTGAAAAGAAGTAGTCTAGCTCATCATGACACTGCGAATGACGTACTAGCTGTTTAGTGCAGATATCTGCTAGGTCACTTGGCAGTGGAGTCTCCATGTTGACGTCCTGCTCAGTGAAACTCGTTACTATGAATTCGTTACTATGCATGCGTTGCTATATAGGCACGCGTAAGTATAGCCGCTGGGTATAGTGTAGTAGAAGCCGGTTATATAAGCTCGGTGTCGGTGTATAAGCGATTATATATCCCACCTAGTATACTTTTTCCATGCAACAAATGGGGTTTAACTGTGATATTTTCCCTCCCTCAGGGCTACAAGGAAAATTACGGTTCATAAATTCCTCCTTCAGGCACTTATTACCACACAGTTAGAGAGAGAGTATAATACAGCCTTTGTATGATACATACATGCAACTAATATGTTTGCTGATTACGTATAAAGAGTAAATCGTCCAGATGAGCATGCTCGGTTCGCGTTGCGCTGACATTTGATGGGAGGAGCTGTAGCTCACGTTCGGGGTGTGGTTCTAAATTAACCAGCATTTCCAGGACAGTCAGTCCAAGAACACATGCCAAGACAGTAGGGATCCACGGAACAAGCGAACGTCTCTCTCGTCTCAGTCTCGCAAGCCATCGTTTTTTAGATTTTCAGTTCTGTTGCTATAGTGGCTACGAGCATGCGCATTTGTTTAGGAGCAATGAACCAATCAGGTGGGATATATAATAGTTATAGCACGGGTTGCCAGGGATTTATGGCTTAGTAAACAAACCTCGTCCTCGGGCTGCGCCCTCGGACTCGGTTCGTTTACAGCCATAAATCCCTGGCACCGTGCTATAAGTATAGGATAGACTACACCCAAGAGTGGGTTATGCGCCTATGTAACCCACGAGTTTGCGGTTATCCCGAGGCGAAGCCGAGGGATAAATGCAAACAAGTGGGTTATAGCGCATAACCCACGAGTGGGTGTGGTCTATCTGACTTATACCACATTGCGCATGCGCACAATCAGCGCCGCGTAGCAACGCCTTGCCTCCAGCGGTAAGAATAAAAGTGTGGGTTATGAGCCTATGTAACCAATACTTTTCAGCCAATCACGTTTATTATACATGATGTAATGTGGTATAACTATAATAAATCCTGTTGTCATGTTGTTGCTAAGATTTTACATTGATTGTATTTTTCATACAGTACCTGCTAGGTATGCTGTATTTTATTATAACACCCCCCTGAGGTTATAGTAACACATGTTCACATGTTTCAGTATCAATAATATACACATATCTATAACTTGAAGCGCTTTGCGAGAGGCTTTACGGTACTCTCCGACTCATTAATCATAGTTTTGCACATACTATCTATGGTACTAGGGTCCGACTGAAGCTTCAAGAGTTTGCTTCTGAAACCCCGCCCCTTAGTCCAAGCGCGCTAAATGAGAGCTATAGCACTAGCACGGATAGAAGTTCTAGCCTTACCTCAAGCATAGCTAGTAAAGGAGCCTCTGACACTATGTTTTCAGGTAGTATGCAGAAACTACAGCTCGTTTTTCGCTGTCCGTTGCGAATTTACATCCCGTATTTTAGTAGGACGGGACGTCTCGCCGCTGTCCCGTCCCGTCCCGGGTTTTAGTAACGGCCCATTGGACCTGTGGCAGCATTCAGTCCACTCAGAACCTATCCCCAAACATGCTGGATACTCGCAAAAAGAGCTACTTTCCTTCGCCATTCTGGTGTATTTCCCTCGGGCCTTCGGCCCTCGGAAAATAAATCGCTTATACACCTCCACCTCGTGATATAACCTATACATAACCTACAAATACAGCTATCTGGCTGGATGTCAAATGATGGTTCGTACTTTCTGAGATGCTCCAAAAGAGTTTTATCTTTCCATGACTTTGGGTGAAAGTATTTAGACTGGTTACCTTGCTTGCAGAGACTGCATGGCTGGCATGGTCGGCCTGGATGAATACTACATGTCACTTGCCTCAGCTGTGTGTTGCCAGATCTGGTCCTGCAGTTCCCTGGACGGCTCATTTTTACAAACCTCTGTGTGCCCTGTGTTTATATAATATTATCAAACTAACTGTCTAGGGAGCATAAATATATACACTTACATTTTCAGTGGATCAGTGGAAACCTTACGGTACGCGTGGTCGAGACTCTGCAGGAGACCTAGCATGCATATGTAGCTAATCTGGTGTGCAAATGTACAGGCCCTTTTCGTTGCAGTGTGATTTAGGCGGGTGCTCTCAAACATCGCTGCAGCAGCTCGCACACGGTCACCTGCCCCCTTTTTGGTACCATTGTGCTCTGAAAAAGTGGAAGAACGTGGTCGTGCAGATTTCAATGCAATTGCTACAGTAGTTTTAAAGATATGATCCATGCAAAACATTACACAAAAATAGCATGTAAACCGCAAATCTGTTTACGGGAAGGAATGCATCCGGTTCCGTAATTAAAATTGCATGCTGGCGATTCGACTGACAAAGGTTTACCAAACAATACAAAATCTGGCTAGTTAAAGTGTTACCATAGCAACCGTTTTAGTCACTTCTGGTCATTCAGTTAGTCTTGTGACCGGGTCACCCCAAAGCCTGCAAGCTAGACTGCAACAATCCTTTACAACATAGCAACTATGGTATTTCCATAACAACACATTTTATGGGCGTGTCCAAAAGTGGGCGGACTTTGCAACCATCTTATTTTCATGTTGGAACGGCAGGCCTACCACACCCACCAAGTAGGGACAAGTGGATATCTGCCTATCTTCCTTTTGCTCTTTTCTACTTAGGCTGTGTAGTATATGTGCTAATGCGTTAGTGTATGTGTGCTAATGTGTTAGTATGTAGAGTCTTTGTGTACGTATTTGTGCCAGTGTCTGTTAATAGGTGTAGTATGTTGTTTGTCTGTCTGAGTTCAGGTGTGACTTTTGTTTTGCTGTAGTAGTATAAATAGGCTTTGTATGTGGTGTGTTTCAGATAGGAATAAGATAGGAATAAGAATAGGAATAAGAAGAGGAATAAGAATACGAAAGAGTCGGAGACATTGGGTGCATCGGTCTAGTAGTACCGCGTGCAGCGCAGACGTGCGGCTAGGTGGAGCTAGCGGCGGCACCGAGGCGCATCAAGACCCCCACAGCGATCGTGGAGGATCGCACGGTTATTACAGGCTGAAACTCTTGCCATTCAATCTTGCAACCTTAAGCCCTCAGTAAGGCTCAACAAATTTGCCAAGAGTTAGCTAACAGCTAGCCAGACACAACGGGGAATTTCCCCCTCTTTCTAGCGGGTGAACCAAGCCACAGCTAGGAAGGCATCTGGCCACACTAGCCGGCGGTAGAAGCATAGTGGCAATCTTCTCTGAGGAGAAGTACAGGTTCTGTTCCTTGCGGACAGAATCATAAAATCCTTAGGGTTAGGGTACAGCAGTCACATGCGAGCGCTCCACTATGTATGGAAGCCGACAAGTGCACTTTACGACGTCGGCCCGACTACCTTTTTTCCCTATGAAATTTTAATGCCATATAGATAAGAGTTAGACAGATAGCACAATCGGTTAATCAAATAGGTGTACATTACATAACCAAAAAAATTTAAGAAGCAGGTGGGTAGAACAGTAAACTATCTCCAAATGATATGCCAAAGGAATTTGGTGAGTTTGTGATGACAACCTTAGTGAAGTTGTGTAGCAGTTCTACTCTGAGGAAAGTCTGGCATTTATTTTCACTATAAATTATGTGCACTATTAAATTGTGTAATATATGGTGTCGCATGACTATGCAGCGCTGACTACCATGTATGCGGCATCCAACCGGAAAGTCCAATTGACAATATTTGTTTTTCCGACGTCGGGCCGATGTCGGGACAAGAGCGGGGTGGTATCGGGCCGATATCGGCCCGATGTCGGGTGATACAGGGCGGGCCGACGTCGTAAAATGCACTCCTCGGCTTCCATACCCTCGGCCACGACAAAATATGCACACCCCGTAAATATGGGCATCCCCGGGTCCATATGCACACCCCGTAAATATGGGCATCCCCGGGTCCCCATATTCACGCGATTTTGGGGACCCCTTCGTGATTATAGGCCCCCTTTTGCATGCGAACGAACGGCGGGAAAGTTTACAGCTAGCGACCATGATGTGATTAAAAATCCCAAGAGGCACTGTATGTCTATTTTACATGTAAGATACCCAAGACTTATGGCTCAAGAATGGTGTAGTGTGATGCATGTGAATTATGATTCCACTTTAATTGTGTCGGGTTAAAGAGGACGGCACGCACCAGATATACTTAACTTGGCTATGCGACGACTGCCGCAGAAAGTACATGTAGCTACTTCCATTACTTCATGATTGTCTTTATCTATCATATTGTAATGGTTATACTAAGGCTGCTGATTACATTTTATTATCTACTGTGAAAGATCTGTATGTGTTCTTGTGAAGTTCAGCTTGTGCAGCATAAAGATCTGCATGTACAGTTGTAGACTACAGTGTAATATTGGGGAGTCATTCAGTGAGACCTAGGTTGTGTTGACCCCTGGGGAGTGTAGTCTTAAGCTCAGCTTGTGCATCTGTAATACAATCAAGATTTGTACTTACAGCAACTGTTGTAATATCAAATATTAGAGGAGTTATGAGTGTATTGACCCCTGGGGGGTCATTCTTCTTAAGCTGCTATTAATTATAGCTGGTTTGTACATTGAATTATAATTTCATAAAAATATAAGGACCCTGGACCCTGGTGCCCATATTTACTCAATTACGGGCATCCGGATGCCTAAATTTGTATGAATATAGAGATCCTTATGAGATGTTTACACACTGTCTCTAAAATAGCCTGAGACAATGATATGGTTGCCTTTTCAATTGAAAATAGTTTAGCTACATAATCTTTTTGCGTGATAATGCCCCTTTATATAGTAACTGTTGTAACTATAAAAATTTGAAATTTAATTATTGTTTTCTTCTCACATGAAAACTAGAGGTATCTTAACTGTTATGTCAAATGCACTCACTAAGCTTTAGGCCTAAACACTAAACAAATCCACCCATACTAATTATTCAGCCCCATTAACCCTTAACATATACTACCACATACCCTAAATACTAACACATTCACTTAACCTAAATACGCACACACTTACTAATCTAATTAGGCACCTAGCAACATAAAAAATGAAGTAGAAAAGAGAAAAGAGCTCTGACTGCAACAAAGCGAACCCAGGACCAGGAAAGAACTAGAAAGCCACCCAGTCCGTGACCGCATAAAGTAAAAAAATTGAAAAGTTGTTTAAAAATGGTTAAAAATAGAGGGGACCAAATAGGTCTTCCCTCTGTTAAAAACCTCCAGGAGGAAAGTTCTTCTGTTCTGGTTTGACTGTAAGGTCTCGCCAAAGCCAGCAGGGCCTCCAGCAAAATGTTAAAATAGTCAAAAAGCAGATTAAAAACGTAAAAGCGGCCCCAAACCAAGCAGCCCCCAGCCCCCCCCCCCCCCCCCCCCACCCAGTCACATCCCAGATTATAAACAAAGAAAGATAAGAAGTTTGTTTAGAAAATGGAAAGATAAAAAGAAAACATACACCATCTGGAAAAATAAAAAGCACTGAATGCCTAGCCTTGAGAACCAGGACTGGTGGGTTAAAAAGTCTTTGAAGGCTAGCCAACTCTCCCCACTCATTCAGTGCAAGCTCTTACATGTACAGTTTCACAGAGCTCAGAAATAAATACATCAATCCAAGTATGTTTTAATAATGTGTATATATGTCTGACTGGCATTATACAAGTGTTAAATTAAGAGCATGTACTATAACCTACAGCAGTGCTGGATTCATTTTAGGCACATGCAAGCACCATTCAGTGCAGTATGTCGTATGCCTTCCCCAGCCTCTGAGATTGTGAAAGAAAGTCCTTATTATAATAAACATGTCATTAGCACTCCCGAGTTCACTCTTTTAGAATTAGAAGAAATATCAAGAGAAATAGCAGTGGGAGCAACTTGGGGCTTACTTGCATCTCAATGAATCTGTCCTCAAGCACGGAAGTGAAGATCTATCAGTGAAAGCCTTTCGTTGCTTATGGGCATGGTAGCTATGAAGCTGGAAAGTATGTAAATAGAACTACTTTAGCCAATGCACTAGAACATATCTGCAAAGGAAGACTTGCATCTCAAATTGTTGGCCAATTATCCAACTGAGTACTTGAATATGTTACAAGTAAAAAGATATGATCAATAATTATTTTGTATAATAGGCCATACTGTAGCTAGTGGTCTAATGATTTGAACATCAGAAAATGCTTAATTTTTGTATTCCAAACACAAGGAAATTATTACTCCATTGTCCAAACACTTATAGTGGCTGCATAAGAGTACAGCACACACACACAGTCTCGGTACCGCTGAGTGCTTGAACCATAGCTACATCCGGTAGAGTCCATTCTTTCGATCTATCAGCTAAAAGGCAGGGTAAAAAACTGCACTGGCTGGCTATAAGCATACGATTAAGTTGAACAGCCTATTAAATAGCTGATTTGTTCTATAGCTGTATTTAAAGAGTGGGTATAATGCTATTGGTCCACCAGAAATTGTAGATGTTAGCTTAGTGTCAGGGTTAGGGTGGGGCGTGCTACAATTATCAAAGTATGCACTTTGGAGGGAACTACCGCAAGGCTACTTAGGTTTCAGTTCTGTGCTTTACTGGTTTTATTACCACGGCAGGGTGATACATACCCAGCATGTATCCCGTACTGCCCAATAGAGTGGCCGTTGAGGTTCCTGATGGCCTTGACTAGGCAGGTCTTGCCGTCCAGCTCCACCTCGTATGACTCCATCACCTCCTGGATCTGTTCCCCAATGTCATAGAGATGAACATCGATGCCCGCTAGCTACTTTGTTAGTAAATTGCTACCTAAGGGTGTCAGGGTGGTTGAGAGGGAGCGAGGGAGGATGGGTGGTTGAGAGGGAGGGAGAGATTGATTAAGTGTACACTAATAACTTCTAGATACAGTGAAGGCATAGTACCATTTACCTAATGGAGAACTAAAATCATGACATTATATCCACCTTTTCCCTCTAGTAGCTATATAATGTAAATAGCTACTGACTTACAATACATGTATCTTTCCTAACTCCATGCTGCACCCAACCACACCTCCTAACCACACAGTGCAGTACAGTGGTCGAGGGAGCACCTGAGTCCCAGCCCACTAGGGCTTGACAATTATGCCAGCATAATTTGGAGAATAGTAGGTACAGATGTGATTAATGTGTCACAGTAAAACATGGCCATTCTCTATAGCTAGTGGAATATGGAAAGACAGTAGACCATGGTGTGGAGTGTAGACAACTACTACAGCACAAGCTGTCCACACTCTCCTTCCATCTGTGTCAGGAACTGGCTAGTGTGAATATTTTGCAACTGCAATTTCTTCTTTTTTTTGAAGATGCTCAGTAGCAAAGCTAATACAAAGAGCATCAGCAAAATGTCCTTACATACACTAATAAATAATTTAAAGAGATATTCAAGAATTTGAATTGAATTTTATCTCAACAACAGAGAAAGGAGGTACTCCTATAATCATACTCCCCTAAAATAAACAAAAATAAGAACAAGAACAAGCAAGGAAACAACACAGTAATACAGGCAAAACAAAGAACTAATATCAAAAGCAAGACAAAAAACAACAAAACAAACATAAAAAAACACAAAAAAAACAACAACAAAAAATAAATTTAACAAAAAACAAAACACTATTGGAAATGTTGGTACAATTATCACTGTGTGCCGTAAAGGTTCTTTTGATTTCAGTCTAGCTCTAGTTCAATGGGCTACAGGGGTTACTGGGAAACAAATCTGTCTGTGCTGTATTCCTTCAACACATTATACAATCACAAGATATGATATAGGGTACATCAAGCTCGTCCTAAAGGACATTTCAAAATCAATATCCTCTGCCCCATAAAGAGCCTTCTTGAGTGAGCCATTCACATGCTCCAGCTTGCTCCCTTGCTGGTGGTCTTTTGCAGTCCTCTTGTCATGGCCAGCTAGTGCAGTTGACTGACTTGACAGATGCTGTTTGAAGATGGATTCAGACACTTGTGAGGCTTGACTTGCTCGTACTTCAGACTCTCACCATCTCTTGCATTATGTACACTACTAGAGACAGCCTTCTTCTGCTCCAGTAGAGCCTGTAAGCAGGCAGTATTCCTGCGAGCTCTTAAAGGGGGAAGTTTCCTCTTCTATTTACTCAGCGGAGCTCTTCCCGCTGACATGTCATGCATTTAATTCCCACCTGGCTATCTCGACTGGAGTCTCCAGCAGAGGCTGAAGTTTCATTCTTCAAGAAGAGTTGATTGGGAGTTTCTTTCTCATTCTCCTGAACTTTCCAGGAGAGTTGCCTGCCTAAAGTACAGTCCAACACCTTCTGCACCAACTCCCGGAGTGGCATATCTACGTCATGACATCATCGTTGTTATCGTTTACATCTAGGGTCGAATGGTCAACATGTTCATTTGGTAGTCATACAACAGCCTCTTTTACAGTGCGGTAAAGTGGTCAGGCTTCATGACCCCACTCTTAGTGGATACTAGAATGCTTATGGGGCTATGAGGGAGTCAGACCACCCCACTACTCACACTACATGTAGTCTTGCGTGGGCAGACCCCGCCGTCAAAAATGGGGAAAAGCAAAAAGGGGGAGGGGGAAAGGAAGAAGGGTGTGGTGACTCTGAACAGAATGCTGTTTTAATGGAATTTAATTATTACACGTTTTACATAATGTTGCATGTGACCTGTGCAATGCTACATTGACTGCCTCAGATAGAGTATAGCTACTACGCAAACAGTGAAGTAACGACACACATCCCAATCCTGTCTGAAGTAGGGAGTTGGCATTATTCGGGTGTTATCATGCATATGACTGCTGCAATCTGGTTGGGTCTGCCGGGATGTTCGCAGAGGTTAAAACATCCTGTTCAGGGTCACCAAACCTTTCTCCTCCCCCATTTTACTTTTTACTGCAGGAAGGTTCTGGGCCATGTGAGACCATGTGCTTGCTCCCAGTACCCTAGCTAGCTACATGTACTTACTTTAATTTGAGCAGTACACCATGGCTCTCTGATACTCCACTAGTCAGGGTGATGAGCCTCAGGTATAATTAGACTTGCACTACGACCCCTGACCCCAGTGAGGTGCACTAATTAGCAGTAGTTCCAGTTTAGTTGGCAGTACCAGCTACCAGTACTAGCAGTGGATCTTGGAAAAGTGGATAGTGAAATGGTCAAGTAAGCAACTGCTGTAAGATACTTTACCCAAATGATACTAATAGATAAATTAGTCAAGTAACAACTGCTGCAGCCTCCACTTAGTCTCGCGTGCCAGCCCCCTGGCATGCGAGACTAGCCTCCACTGTGCATGTCCTACACTGCAACCAGTAGTCTCACATAGCCATTGTCCAGTTAATATCTGTGCCACCCCCCCCCCCTCCCAATGGATGAGTGAAATTTTCTGTAGGGAGGTGGGTATTTCGAGCATAATTTTATTTCACAGGGTGAAGGTGGAGTATATTGTATGAAATTGTATGGGGGGAGGGTGCGATATTTTGGGAATGTGGATTATTTTCCAGTGAAGTATATTATGTGAACTTTTTTTAGGGAAGGGGGGAAACTATGATACCTATATTCCATATCTAAGCTGGGGCATTTTGCACGTGCCTCAAAGCTAATAGTATTCTCAGGAATAGGTATAAATGCAATTGTAGTCATAGTAGAACAGATCGGGCTGTCTCATCACGAAAGGGCTGATCGGCAGTTTCATACTGCACTTCCAGTTAGCACATACTGGCTTCCAGTTAGGGAAACCAGTATAGCCACATACTTTCAGTTAGGGAACCAATCACAGGAAACAACTGGCTTTCTAGAGGGTTCATTCTTGCTCCCCCTTCCCCCCCTTTTTCCTAGGGTGAAGTACATGTTTGCACAGCCTCACTCGCGTGAGTGAGGCTGCCCCGCGAGACTACTGCCAGTAAATGATTTGTTCTAATACCCACTACACAGAGTGGGAGGTTGTGGCTGGCGTATTGAGTTATTTGCCAAAGGTGACTTGAGCAATGCTATTCAGATGAAATTTGGCATCTAATTGTAATTTGTTTGAAACTGCTTGTTCTCACTGAAATTCCATAGGCTCAAGTGTTCTGTGATATCCCACTTCCAGTACACTAGTGTGAACTATTAGTGGAATTTTGGGAACCACCTCACAGGGATGGAGGGGGCTATAGGAGGGGGGCATGACCAGAGGAGAAGAAACCACGCCCCACATGAGATGAAGCTCCACCCACTGAAGAGGTTGCAGGTACATACTGTCACTGTAACAACAACTGTACCAGGCCTCATGTCAGTGTTGAGTTGCAAGTAATGAAAAGATGCGAACACTTATTACTCTACACTGTTCAGTCTGCTCTAGTCCTGTTACTATAGGCATAGGCACCTCCATAGCTATGTAGGTACCAGGGCATTGTGGGCAGATAATTTTCTCCCCCCACCCCCTCCCACAACCCAACACACACATTTTTTCTGCAAGAGCAAGAAGTGCTCTTATAGTGCTATGCTGCGCTAATTAAAACTCATTTATTCTTCTCCTGTAGCTCTCTCTTTTCTATCATGGCTAGTTAGTAGCCTCATTTCCAGCCTCTCCCCCAGTGCTAGTCCCATGCCCAGACCTTCCACCCACCCACACACGGGCCTGAAGTTGACACAGAAAGACTTGATGGAATGTAGCATATTTATGGCTTGACTGCCACTGATAATTAATTGTGTAACATTTTGAATGGGAAACCCAGTAAGTGCATGGCCCAATGTTCAGTGTAGTAGAATGCGCATAGCTACAGCAAACGACAGTCTTGAAGCAGATACAAGCTCTAACGTTGCAAGATGATAACATAACAGAAGCTGCCGCAGGTTGAGTGTCAAGTCCAACTATAACATTTTTCATGGTACTTCTGGGAGACTCCAGCCATTTGCATAGGCCTAGCGAAAAAATTCTGCACCGTACTTTATCCGGTAGCAGCGTCTTCACTAACAGCGACAATGGACTTGCTACTACTGGAACTGCTGCACAAGCAGTCGTCTGTCTATCGCTCGTCTTACTTGCTTGCTACAGTTTCCTAGCCACATTTGCGTGGAAGAGGCCGGGCGTGAACAATGCAAGCATCGTTACTGACCAATCAACCCATCAGATTTGGCCCTCTGAAATTCTGCAGGGTACTAATTATTGTGTATTAACTTTACGAGATGCTCCTCTTTTATCCTCATTTTTGTGGGGGTGGGTGGAGGTCCTGGACACAAGACTAGCTCAGTGCAAAAAGAAAAGTTTTCCTATTTTTTTTGTGCAGGGGGACAACCTGAAAACGAAGCTAACAAGAAGACCTTCCCTCTCTTAGACTTCATCTGCCTTCATAGTTTATGCATTCTTTAATGCTACAGGAGGCAAGCAGAGTTGTGGGACAGCGCAGGAGGGCACTGGAGTGACGAGGGAGGACGGTGGAGGAACCACCGGCGATGTTGTATGAGGGGGTGAAGGTAACGATCATTACATAATGCAGAAATAATAAGCCCAGGCCATGCATCAGATGGCTATGAGACGGAATCTGATTTGGGGCACAACAAGAATTGTGATACCCGACACACTCTGCTTACATTGTATTCATGACACCCGTATCTGTGCTTGGTTGGTGTACTCACACTTTGCTGTGTGGTCGTTTTACATGTACTTCACAGGTGAAAGTCATGCTTTAGTACGTATACAATGTTCAGCTGACTGTTTAAAGTAGGAAATTGTACCCCCTTTCCTGCTGTTGAATCAGCCTTACCTGCTGTCAATGAACCTACCCACCGGAGAGACTGCAGGTAGTTAGTCATCTGGGTAATGAAACCGAGGCCTGTTGCTACTTAAGGCCACAAGATGCATAGTCTGGAGTCGCAGGAGCAGTCTTGGTCTCATTCCCATTCTATTCCTGATGTTGTTGTGTTCACTAGCTGCACTGTTGTGTGATAGCATTACGTGAGCTGGTTCTCTGATTGATTCTGCTCCATCGAATTGAAAGTACAGGTTTAGTTTCCGAAATTTTTGTTTTCACATACTGCTTTTTGAGAACCATGATTAGCTACCAAAACTATCTACCACATCTGAATACGCACCAAAATAATCGTAATTACCAATGAATTCTCCTCCCTCAGACCAGCCATTGGCTGAAGGTGGCTCTGGTAATCTACAATAGCCAGAAGCCGCTATTGGTGGAGAAGTGGAAGGAGACGGAGGGGTTCAGAAAAAGAAGAAGAAAAGGTCGGAGATGGGAGGAGGGAGTGAGGGGGGAGCCCCTGTTGATCCCACACAGCAACTGTCTAGCCCAACTGGTGAGTGAGCTAGCGCTTGAGCACTGAACATGTATTCAAATTGAAAACACATACTTGAAGTACATGTTTAGTACACCGGTACAATACATTGTAAAATTTTACTGGTTTTTGCTTGCCTTGAAAAAAACCTCAGGTGCAATTGAGGTGGAGATTACGCATTTGATTGTGATAATCACACACTCAGCCAACTACTACATACATCTACATGTAACAAGTATGATTTCAGAAATTGCCATATAAGGTATCTCCATGCCCTTTGGGTAGTTCCCTCCAGAGTAGAGCTTGGAGATGGGGACAGAGGGTGGCTCAGTCTCGGCCCTGCTCCTCCGAGGTACGGCCGGCTCCCGGTAGCTACCTTGGTACATGAGGAGGATGGCTACAGGGTGGGTAATAACTGCCATGACAGCATACAGTCATTAACCTGGACCCCACAAAGTACACTGTTAATTGCTTGATTGCTAGACAACATGCGGCAGTCCCAAGTACAAAACAAACATTATTCAACTGTTTATTTCAATTGTGTTGCAGCATTCAAAATACTGGACCAAATAATATTTTGTTTTATACCTGGGACTGTTGCATATACAAAACACTGGATGATGAGCCGCTCTGTACGATGGGTCTAAGATAACTCGTCAGTGTGAGTAGAGCTGTCATGAAAAATATGGACCCCTCAAAATGATCCCACCGGTCCTTATATTTGGAACTTATATTTCAGCGTAAGTGTTGAGACCCCCTCTGAAATTTTTGTTCCCCCAGGACCGTATGTTTTGCGGTACTTTTTCTTGTCCTTCGATAAAGCCGGTGGGTAGATAGATGTTTAGCAGAGAGTTATTTCTTTGTTTAACGTTATTATTCGGTTTTAAATCTTGCAATATGCTTTCACATAGTGACAGTACTAAGCTCCTAGTCCTTGGAGATAGGAGTAATTCCTGCATTCTATTGATACATAGTTAGCTATGTATGTCTACAGTGACTGTACTAAAACTATGTGCAAGCACACTATAAATATAAAGAGCTAGAATCTTGTAACTAGCAGCTCCACCCACTCGAGCGTAGTCCTTTACCCACCACACACACACACACACACACACACACACACACACACACACAGAGCTCAGAGTGGTCTACTCTGATGCTCAGAGGACAGCTTAGGTTCACATGTAATGGTGGCCATTGTAAGCCAGTAATATTGATGTAAATGATAGTTTTAGACTTTGCCCCACTCTCCCTCCCTCCCTCCTTCCCTTTCCCCACCCTCCCTCCCTCCCTCCCTTTCCCCTCCCTCCCTCCTCCCTTAGGTATCAAAGTAGTGGGCATTGACGTTTGTTTCTGTGACATTGGAGAACAGATCCAGAAGATGATGGAGTCAAATGAGGTGGAGCTGAATGGAGGACCCCCAAGTCAAGGCCATCAGGAACCTCAACCGCCGCTCTGTTGGGCCGTACAGGATACATGTTCGAAAGACCGTGCTTAGCGTAAAAGGTGAGAAGGCTGTTTCTCTAGTCTTGATGCAGCTGGACCCGTAGGAATAACAGTCTCTTTGGAACGCAGAACTGTCAGTTTCTTCATTTAGGATGATTGTGTTTGTTCCAAAGTTTAGGATAGGGGACAGTCCTGGGTAGAAAGCGAACATATAGCAGTGTGTATGAGCCCCGCCCTTGACGATACAGCACTTAAACACAATGACGTGATCAAAATACGCAATGGAATAATATTCATTTTTATCCAGGACTGTTACATGTTTCCTACTTTTGCAGTGTAGGGTACTCAATTAAGTCCACTTATTCATGTGTAAGTACCACAATCATACACAAACACACACACATACACACATGCATACATACTAATACACATACACAAACACACACACACACACACACACACACACATACTCATATATATATACCTCACACTCAGGTGGTGATGCCACTCGCATGGAGGAGGGGGAGTTCTTTGGCTGGACAGGCCGGGCAATGGTCCATGACAACATGGAGTGCTCCCACTACATGAAGAACTGTGACGTGGGACACACCCCTTTGTGGCTGCAGCGAGTAAAAACCCTCCTAGGAATCATCAACCACCTTGGCCTTCTGTAGGCGTTGGCTGGACAGGCTGGGACAGACCAAGTGCCTAATGGGACTGAAGAACTTGTGCGATGCTGGGATCGTGGCCACCTACCCACCTCTCTGTGACATGAGGGGCAGCTACCTGGCACACTATGAGCACACCATTCTCCTGAGGCCCATATGCAAGGAGGTGATCAGCCGGGGAGAGGACTACTAGAGGATAGAGAGAGCCTTCATGATGACACTCGTCTGGGATACCTGGTGGTCTGAAGTGGCTTGTGTTGTGATGTATTATGACCACACTTTCTGTTGTCATGCATGTAATACGAAATTGTGTTTTAACATCTCTATATCATGACATTGTGAATTACGAGCTCCACCCCTTAACGGCATCTTAATGTTGGTGGTTGTGGTGATAGGCTTGTGGCCACCAAGCATAGCGATTAGTGCCGCTTGCCAGACACCTGGACTCCTCCCCTTTGAGGGGAAAAAGTCGACATAAGAATATAGTGGATGTAGGTCTGGGTAGTGCAGCCATAGCTCTCCATTGTATACGTACATGATTGACTATTTTTGCACATCTATTAATTGTGCATGACTTATACAGCAAAATGTTCCTACTGCACATTTTCTGATCAAGGGCACTCTAAAAGAAGTCTAGTATACAGAAAAATAAAATACTGACATTGAGAACTACAACTCTTCAGAGACTACACAATATTATGTCACTTAATTCCATATTACAAACTCAAATAAGAATACATATAGTTGTATCGGCCTTAGCAATAATTACGGAGTAGTTCGCATACATTTGTATGACTAGTCCTGCTTGCAATGTCCAGTGCTGTTTGTCGATCCTATAAAGGTAGAAAATAATATCATTACTGGAAAATTATAATATTATGTAATCTAGCCTTGTTGGCAGTCTCCACTCTCATGTAGCTTTTTCAGTCAAAAACCAACAGCCCGTACCAATTTACTAAAGCCATACAGCTGGCTGCATGACATTTCTTATAACATGAAGAGTAAACAGTAAGGTACTGCCAATCAATCAAAACTAGAGCACGAACAGTTTGTCAACAAAAGCTAGGTGAAAATCTGAAACAAGGATAAGTCTTATTAAAAAGTGATTCACAAGTTTGAATAGGTCTGTGTGCAAAAGTATCATCATCAACGGCTTACCTTGTTTGTAATGTTCACATTGGCTTTATGTTTAAGCAGTCTAGTGACCACCCCAACATGGCCTTTCCTGGCTGCCTTCATTAAGGCTGTCTCCTGGTTCTAGCTACAGGTAGGAAAACGTTAAGATTATAATATGGGTGTTAGTTCACTGGTAGGTGGTGTTAATTAGTGGCACTGCCTACCAGTGAGCTTTAGTGGATGTGCTAGTGTAACATTACATTCACTGAAGAGGAAGAAAGGCACTTAGGATGAGCAACACATTAGCCTGCTAATTTTGTCTTGATAGGCCCGGGACTGCTGGAACCACACTTTTTAATGACTTAGCAATTTGCAAGCACTCAATCACACAAAAGTTATATCTGAGCTAGCTAATTTATTGTTAACTGTAGCTACTGCGCATGCACTCATTTCTCATTTACTGGTCAGGGTCATTTGAGCTACGAGTGATGGGTGAGACGTCCAACATTGGAGTTGATGAGTTTGTAGGAAATGTGCAGGCCTGTGTAGAACTCACCAGTACCAACCCACTGGCAAGTGATACTACTGTCAGCCTGGAAACAATGGATGATTCAGCCATAGGTAATGTTAATTTGCATGGATGAGGACATGCAGTTTTTCCCTTCATGTAATTTCTGTGAAGGCTGTTGAAAATGGGTGAAGCATGCTATCAACCTGTGAATGTTTCATTTAGACTACCCAGAACCCTCAAGGATGCCCATAATCATTGATGATACCATTGCAGTATGACAGAAGAGCACAGCTTATTCCAAAAGTGTGCACATAGACAATGTTTACTGAAGCCCTAGGTTCTTGCATTGCTGTTTATGGCAGTTATGCTCACCACTAGCATATAGCTATCAAACATAAAGCATGCATACATCTGTCTCATGATGCACCATGGACCAAATTGTAGAAGTTGGATTTCTCATGATTGCACTCTGAGTGTAGTTTTATGTATTCCCAGGCTTCACTCTTGCCATACACACCCATTGTACAATGTGTTAACTAATGCAATTATTGAGTGACCATATACTGGCATAGCAACTAATTGCCATAATGATGTTAAAAATGCTCATTACCATTGATACTCCATTTCTGTCCGTGAAGATAGGTGACACTTGTACCCCCATGAAAATCACCCCAATGAAAAACAATTTTTCATAAGTGTGTAGCCTTGGTATAAGGCTGTCATATAGCTACCAGACAGCTGGGATAGCAACTGAAAATCGGCTAGCTATAGTAAGGTAGGATTGCGAGGTTTTGCGGAACACTTGGCCTTTACAAGTTGCTCTCAGCAAATGAAGGACTTCTGAATGATGCTACTCAATGTACATAGTAGTTAGCTACAGAGTATTCTTGAGAGATGGGAAGTCTGAAAAGATAGTACTAACTCGACAACAATTCAGGCTGAGCATTTTTCCAGTTGGAGTGCCAGGCTCATAGCCCTGCCTGTTGCTCAGACATGCTATAATTCACTTCACAGTTCTCTGGAAGGTTGTCTTTGGTGCCATTACCAGCTATGTATATACAGAGCCATCTAGCCAGAGGCTATAGGCATGTTTCTGCATGTCTGGTTTGCTATATCACAGCTCAACTGTTGCTATGCAAATAGTGGTTGGTTTTATGCATATACTTCCATCCATCATGGGTGGTATTCCGCATTCTTATTATTATTTCAAAAGGGAGTAATAATATTAGCATGGTAGATTATGTATAGCTGTGCGTCAGGATAGAAGTATAAATGTACAAAGAGTCGTGTATTTATCTATCAATATACGTCCTGGGTTCAATTTGTATAATTAACAAGTTAAACTGACCACTACAAGGAAACCATTTGTGCGTTGTTCCTCTTGCTTATGGGCTACGTGTATTGATATACAGCAATCGCTTATGGTGACTGCTATATATGGATGCCACCATTATTCTTGATTTACTAAATAGTAAGCTAGAAACCTAATAATCCCATTAGGTCCCGATGATTTTGCAATTCTGTCAGAACAGCTCACGTTCATGTCTGGATCCACCTCTGGTATCACAATGTGCAGAGATATACAAATTCAGCAGGACAACCTTTCTGAAGACATAGAATCATTTGATGTTATACTGACTGTAGACAGCTTATCTCAGACTGTGACAGTTGCCATTTTTGATGATGATGGTGGTAAGTCTCATTGGTATTATCCTTTCATAGCAAACTGGTAGGTAAACTTGTGTGCTTTATGCTTCCACTCAGGTGTTATAATTGGTTTGGAGGAGAGTATTTACTCTGTACTTAAATCTGTCAGTTCGGTAACTGTGTGTGCAGTACTACAGCCCGAAAGTGCAGGACTAGGTCGTGAGGTACGATTCAGCTTTGTTGCTCAAGATGGATCAGCATCATGTAAGCTAGTTTCAGTATAATGCAGTACACATTCGAATCGTTACAGCTATATTAATACACTGCCAAGTGTAATGGCAGAGTATGTTGCCTTTGTGGATCCTTACACAGCCTCCCTCCCACGTGATTACACCTTTGCTGAGAGTGAGCACACGTTTTCTCCTACAATCTCTCGAGTGTGCAGAGACATCAGCATTGAGCATGACACTGTGGTGGAAGATACAGAGTTCTTCACTGTGTCCTTAGAAAGCATAAACAATGCAGTGGTAAATGGTTCTGCATCAGTACAGATCACTGATGATGATGGTGAGTTAATTATACAACAGTACACGTTCATAGTTGCTACCAGTAAATACGACCGAGGACATTGTCAAAATTTGTAATTGTGTATATCAGGTGGCAGAGTTGAGTAGGGCTAAAAAATACATCAGCCACCACATATTTTTTAATTACCTACCCAAGAATCAGTTTCAGAGGAAACATTTGCAGGTTCATTTGAAACTAAGGATGCTAAGCGGCTAATGTCCCATAAAAGATTATTTGTTCCCAATAATATCAATGTTATATTAGACCATCCAGTATATAATATCTATAAGAGGATTCCACGCAAAGGTGTGAAGGATTGTTTGCCACCTTTTAATCATATTCATTGCACTTTCAGGAAGCTCTGCCCACTTTCCTGTCACGCCCCTTCGTGGGAAACTTGACTATTGCGCTCTCTGGAAAAATCATAATGTTATGGCTCTAGACCAGCACTGCAATACTGATTTGGAGAATGCTGCTTACCATAGCATGCAAAGGCGCAGTAGATAACTGCCTAAAGGTAGTCCTCCGAGATAGTTGACATAGTCTTGGTTTTGCCACGATAACGCTTTATTCTCCATAGAGCGTAACACTTAACATTCCCACAAGGGGGTGTGACCGGAATTTCCTCGCTACAAACTTCCTTCACACCTCTGCGAGGAATCTTTCTGTACAATGATCACTCTTTTTTCTTTTTTTACCTTACTTCCTCAGGTGCAACTCTTTCTATCCAAGAGACGGAAATCACCATAACAGAAGGAACCAGTGGTCAAGTATGCATTGTACTGGAGAATATTGGCAATGGATTGGACAGAAGTATCCCAGTAACCCTGAGCACCACCAGTGGAACAGCAGGTACAGTGGAACCCCTCTCTATGGGCACCCCTGAGATGTGGTCATCTACTGTAATGCGGATATAATGGGCGGTCCCGAAAAAACTTACATACTAATGAACTTCCTGAATGTGGACACCTCGCTATTGCATAAAGCGGACAGGTTTTTCAGTCTCACCAGTACCTTGACTGTACAAAATGCACTCAGTATACGCTTGATCCCTGAGCCTTAGTGTTTGTTGTAGAGACAGAACTTAATCAACAGCTTCATCAAAAACTTTGCTGGCAAGCCATTCTATCCAAGTTACCACATATAATTTTACTACTATACTCACATTGCTGCCATAGCACTTACACCATTGACCAGACATCCGCACATGCGAGCAGCACTTGTAAGACCTCCTGACCACTCCTGCTGGTATCCAGATTAGTAATACAAAGCTCTTAACTAGTTTTAAAAGGCTTTAATCTTATAGCTGTCCCAATCCTCACGTCCTGGAACAAAGCTTGCTCTATTAAACAATTATCAAGTGTACTAAACACCTCAAAATTTCCTCCCAATACATTTTCTCATAATTTATACAGGATACTCTTCAGAGCTTATATGTACTGCAATCTCATATTTATCCATCCCCACATAACGTACACTGCCCATCATTGTTTTTACCCTTCTTTCCTAATACTTCATTAGTACCTAACATGACCATTATATTCTATATTCCTCAAAGTTTCGTCTAATCTGCAGTTAGAATATACGTACCTTTTGGCTGTTGATATTTAACTGCAGCAATAATTCATTCATTATACTTCATCCAGGTCTTTTACTGCCTACCACTACATGGTTTCACTTCCCTCTTAGTGTCTATTGTAGTATAGGATACCTTAGCCTTGTTTCCAGTCTCAACTCCCACCTTTTTTTCGCATGTTTTTATTTTACTAATGTAGTCAACACCCCCAAGTTGGTTACTAAAACAATGGATCATTGAATGCACTTGTTTGCCATAAATTTGTGCGTTGTGCATAAAGATAGCATTCTCAGAATATAGCTATACTCTTTTATTATTCAGGTACTAGTGATTTCAGTCCCATTGAAAATGAAGTGTTGTCTATCCCTTCTACAACGGGTGTAAGCAGTTCCGTGTGTCGAGATATTAGTGTACTTGATGACATGATTGCAGAGGACAGTGAGACATTTACAGTCACTGTGGAAACAGCCACTCCTAATGATATGATTATGGGACCAACCACAGCCATAGTGACTATTGCAGATGATGATGGTAAGTACTACGTATTTCAATTCCCTTTGAACACTGTTCAGCTGCCATCAGATTGCTATCCACCGGTATTTGATGATGACTGTACTGCACTTATATCTCATTACTGGTCAGGGTCATTTCAGCTACGAGTGGCTGATGAGATATTCCCTGCAGTGGATGAGTTTGTAGGAAATGTACAGGCCTGTGTACAACTTACCACTTCCGGCTCACTGGGAAGCGATGTTATCGTCAACATAGAAACAATGGATGATTCAGCAATAGGTAATGTTAATACGTTGCATGTACAGTAGGTTCAATAATAATGTGCCACCTCCAATTTTTACATCCAGCATATTATTACTTGCAGTAATAAACAGCACAGTTAGCAGAGAAGACGCAGCACAATAGAAAAAAATATTACCAGAACCATACTATTAACTTAGTGGCCAACAATTTGATATTTGATAGCATGCCATGACGCAAAATTACGATGAAGGCCTCAGTGTACATATTGGCTAACTCAAAGTGCCATCATATGTGACAGCATTCATAACATAGATAATAGTATCTGTATAGAGTTTTTACCAGCTGGGTGCATGCTAAGTACACAACTGGTGGTGTTGTGTTTTTGCAATTTTCTGTCTGTAGCTACATCCGCCTTTATCACGTGTGTAAAATATACTTAGACCATATATGAATAATTAATGAGGTAAATCCTTTGAAGTATGCCGGTTAGTAGAGGGTGTTTAAGTAGGTTAAAGCCCTCATTAGTTGCTAAGCAGTATCCAGCACTTTGAGTCTTCGCACCTCTAGATTGTTTATATAGTCTAAGTAGGATAGACACCTGGCTCTCAGGATTTAACCTACTTAAACACCCTTGGGAACCTTGGAAGTGTTAATTAACACTTCCTCGGTTCCCACGGGTGTTTAAGTAGGTTAAATCCCTCTAGCTAGGTATCTATCCTATACATAATTGTGCATTACTGTGCAACTATCAGAATGGGAAGTTTGCAGGGCAAGCTGGCTTAGAGATGGATAGTGATGATAATTCTGTTATGGCAAGGTGTGGCTGATGCATAATGACATGTTGAGTCGGCACCTTGCAATTGCTGTAGGTTTATATAATTATGAGATAGGACAAAGCTGATGTGTTCTACAGCTGTGCCTGACATGATGCTGAACTTAACCTTAGATATATTTCACGTAAAAGTTCCCAGCCGCTGTTTACATCAGTCTTGTTCCTTTTATTTTTGTGAAGGGTTTTAAGATTGAGTGAATCATATCAACTTGTATGTGTACTGTTTAGGCTACCTTAACTGTACCAGATCCCCCATAATCATAGAGGATATTAGTATGGTATCACAAAAATAGCCTCATTTCCAGTCTCTCTACTCCAGTTGTTACATCACTTGCTGTACTCTCTCCACTCCAAGTTTTTACCTCACTTGCATACTGTAAGCAACGTAAAAGCTGGAGCCGAGAGGCTGGGAACGAGTCTGTCATTAAAGAGGTTTAGCAGGTGTACACTACCATTGTGAAGCCTGAGTAGTATAACTGCTTTATACCACAGCAAGCCTCTCATCAATGCTTTTCTATATACATTATTTGCAATTGTTGATGTGTGTGATGCCTTCTTGCTTATAGGTAAAGTAGCTAGTAACAACAGTGGACTAGCTACTAGCGTCTTAGTGCCTAGAAAAATATGGCATGCAGTCAACGTCCTCGAAACATCCCACTGGTACTAATGTCTAAGTACTCTAAACAGCTATTGCACTGCTTTGCTTTGGCAGCAGAGTGACTCAAAACCTCTATGGTGATTACTGTACTTACGTGATCGTATGTGCATGTGGAGGTCTTTTCAATACCTACTCCGTTCCATAATCCAGTCCAGTCCATGGTCCAATCCAAAGCCCAGATTTCAGCTTTTACAGAGACCCTCTAGAACATACACTGCATGTTGAACTACACATTTGCTACAAGAATACTTACCTGTCAACATGTGCGTCCTGGTTTGCATGCCTATTTTATATATCAACCTATATCAACCACATAAAGGAGGCAAGGAAGTTAGGATTGATCACTGCAAGGAATCTATCATACAATTTATGTGTCATTACTATTTTCTTATGCAACAATCACTATATATTTAGAGTATAAGCTAGAATGTAAATAAAATTGACAAGTCATAATATTACTTAGGTCCAGTGGAGATGTCAAATCCCAATGATGTGATTATGGGACTAAACACAGCTGCTGTCACTATTGAAGACGATGATAGTAAGTGAAATTAAATGAATAACTAAACCAATTATGTTGACATGCAATTTATTGATTATTACTGCAGCAGTGGTTGTTTTTCTGGATAACCTGGGCTCCTGTGTTTTTTCTTCCTCAGGTGCAACTGTTTCTATCCAAGAGAGAGAAATCAGCATTGCAGAAGGAACTGGTGGCCAAATATGCATTGTACTTGAGAATGCTGCTGATGGATTGGAGAGAGATGTCTCAGTGACTCTGACCACCACTGCTGGAACAGCAGGTACGTATGACTGTACTTATGATGAAGGACTATAATCAGCATTTCCCACAGTATACAATTTATGCAACATTTATATTATGACAGTGTTACATGATCTTTGGGTCTTCCATGCACGTATTAATCTGATGGACTATAGTATCTATCCTTTTCAGGCGCAAGTGATTTTACTCCCCTTGCAAATGAAGTTCTCACTATCCCTTCTACTATGGCTGTTGGCAATTCTGTATGCCATGGTATTACTGTGACGGATGACATGTTTGTAGAGGGTGGTGAGATATTTACTATCTCAGCGGATACATCCAATTCTAATGATGTGATTGTGGGACTAAACACAGCTCTTGTCACTATTGTAGATGATGATAGTAAGTGAAATCAAACAATAACTAAACACATTATCGTTACGACTTACTATAATCCGTAATATACCAATCTCCTATTGCATGTTTCCCTCTTTTTCAGGTGTAATCATTTCACTCCAAGAGACAGAAATCAGTATTACAGAAGGGAATGGCAGTCAAATATGTATTGTACTCGAGAATACTGCTGATGGATTGGAGAGAGACGTCTCAGTAACTCTGACTACCACAGTTGGAACAGCAGGTACACACATAGTTAGAATAATAAGCAGAGAACGCATCACCAACTGCCGCTGAATGAAAAAAGTCAAAATCAAACAATTGTTTACTGTAGAAAGATATATCTATTCCATTCCTATCTGGTGCTATACTTCTTCAATTTCAGATGTAGATGATTTTAGTGCTCTTGCAAATGAAATCCTGACCATCCCTTCTACTATGGTTGCAAACAATTTTGTGTGTCATAACATTACTGTGACAGATGACATGATTGTGGAGGGAAGCGAAACATTTATAATCACTGTGGAGACATCCAATCCGAACAATGTGATTATGGGACTAAACACAGCTATAGTCACCATCATAGATAATGACGGTAAGTACAATCACTCATAATACAGAGCCATTGTCTTATCATGCAATACTGATACTTGACTGGTCAAAAATGTGAATGCCACTGCACAACATACATTTCAAGGCTGGACCTACTGTGTGTGTTTTTTTGTAAGATCAAATACCTGGCATCAATACCCAGAAGAGAGATGTCCTAATGTCACGAAACATGCATGCACAGCCATAAGTGCAAAGTTGAGATTGCACTGTACTTAAATTAGCCTGAAGTGGCCAAAGTGCAACAGTTTCTCACACACAAAATACTGTAGCATTATGGTAATACTTTTCAGCATATTATACTACTTCAGCGGTAATCGATGCTTTTTTTTGTGCATCGCTATTAGCTACAGCTTCTATAAGTTGCCTTCTTACCCAGGTTCAACTGTTTCAATCCAAGAGACAGCTCTCATACCAGAAAACACCAGCGGTCAAATATGTATTGTACTTGAGCGTGTTGGTAATGGTTTGGAGAGAGATGTCTCAGTGACTCTGGCTACCACTGCTGAAACAGCAGGTAACTATTATGATAACATGGGAATATTATCACAGTTTTCTACAGTATCACCATTTGTATTATGAATATGGCATTAAAGCTAAGATGGATAATGGGCCTTCCATGCATGCATGTATTAAAATTATCTGGTATACATATAGCATTTTCTTTTTCAGGTGCAAGTGATTTTATTCCATTTGCAAATGAAGTTCTCACAATCCCTTCTACTACGGCTGTTGGCAATTCGGTGTGCCGTGATATTACTGTGACAGATGACATGATTGTAGAGGGCAGTGAGACATTCACTATCACAGTGGAAATAACTGATCCCACTGATGTGGTTGTAGGACCAAACACAGCGGTTATTATTATTGGAGATGATGATAGTGAGTGAAGTCAACTGAATAGCTGAATAGGCCGTAGCTATTGACATGCAATACTGTTAATTTCTCAGCCAATTACTACTGCAACAGCAATTTGCTTTTCTGGGTAATTTATATTATATATGCCTTCTGCTATATTTCCTTCTTTCTCAGGTGCAACTGTTTCAATCCAAGAGACAGAAATCAGTATTGCAGAAGGAACTGACGGTCAAATATGCATTGTACTTGAGAATGCTTTTAATGGATTAGAAAGAGATGTCTCAGTGACTCTGACCACCACTGCTGGAACAGCAGGTACCTGTTTAAATATTTTTAGGATTGAATCCCAAAACAGTGATCGAACAAGGTAGGAATGATGCCACGCATATGTACGGATTGTCATCCCTATATCTTAACATTTTTGATGTGATTACACAGCTGCAGCTTGTAGCTATAGAGACCATTACTTTCATACATGCATACTGAAGTCATAGGCTCAGACAATAGCTATAGCTAACTACACAGTAGACGATGTGCAACAAAAATTTATTCACAAGTTAATTGTTGAGTGTTAGCAGGTACGGTTATAGTTCAAAGGACACCACAAACCACTGCAAGGCAATGTGGGCAAGGAGTGTATGTTGTAGGAGTGCACAGCAGTGAGAGTGAAAGGGGTACTGACTCCTTTATTGTACATCATTGAGTGTATAGTCTAGCAGTTGTATCTGTCTTCTACTCTTACATGACTTATAGCAACTGACTTTTAAGACTCCAAGTCCTATAATTATCCTAGCAGAAGGCATAGCTAATGTATCTGTACAAGAACAGCAATTAACAAACACCTCACAGTTAGCGAACTTGCTTGCTTACAATTCAGTTCTTCGAAACTAAATTCAACAAATATTGGATCTCACGTGGTTTCACTTGTTTGCTTGTGACAGGAGACAATAGTCGTACGCCCCCGCTCCTGCCTTCGTGTCTCGCTCGTCGCCGGTAGTATGGCTTTCACGACTTTATTGGCAGCTGCAATGCTGGAAGCCAGTACCTGCATTGATAGCGAACCATCGGGCAGTGGTAGTGCCGAGTCCACGGGCTGGAAATACCTGTATAGTGCCATCATTCAGGGTCGATTTTGCACCTGCACTGGCGCTCAATAGGTCACGTGCTGATAACTAAAAAAAATTCACGGAGAATATTTTCGCGGGTAGTTGCAAGGCCGCGAAATTCGTGAAAATATTCTCCCTCGAAAAAATCCCGCTATACGGTAGCTCTTGATAGCTCTCAATATGCATGCTCAAGGTTGAATTTCTGGTGTAGCTAGGCATAACTTCCATTGCATTGTGATTACTCTAACAAAAATAGCGTGTAGTGGCAAGTACTCAACTGGAAGCACTTGAGAATCACTGCTGAACAGTTCAATTTCTTTGAGAATGCTATAGTATGAGTGCATTACACCAAAGAAAATAGCGCTTCCTCATGTTTAATCATTGCAATTGCTTCTGTCATTACTGTGCTAGCCCAGCTGATGGACGAGAAACAAAAAACAACAATATGAACATTTTGGCAATTTAGCGACTTGCTGATTTGGTACGTCAGCGACGCTTTCGAACAACTGTAGATTTCAGACTTGTCAGTTATGATAACACTCGAGAATGACAGATTCTCCTATTTTGCACCTGGCCATTGAGATAGCACAGTCTAAATGTAAATGCGGTCCAAATTCATACAGAATACACAATAAGTACATTTGTCAAAGGAAAGTCAAAAAAGTCTAAAAAAGTCAGAAAAAAAAGAAAGAACAGAGCCCATTAGAAGTAAGTTGATGTATTTTGGATTAAACTGGTGGATTTCACCCAGCATTCTATAAATGTACTATTTTGTACAGAAGGGATTATTACAGGTCCGAGGTTGTAATATCTGTGCCGTGGTGTATGTAAACTGACACGTGGACGGCATAAGATGGACAGTATGGTCAAATGATATTGATCAGCTCATCTTGTCCCTATGCTTATGTGAGAGAATATACCAGTATCTACCTGGCTTCTAAACTTCATACTAAGCCACTTTGACTCTATTGGCCTCGTACATATGTATAATTTCTGGCAGGTGGTAATTAATTACATTCACATTTTTGCTAACCCACCTTGCCAGTGAGGTTACCCACATTAGAATAAAAAGAGAGTAGGTGCATCACCAAATTGTGAGTCAGAATAATCAATCTTCAGTTCACAATGGTGCTAGTTTTGCTGGCTAATAATAGCTAGCTGATTCTAAAATTAATATAAAGAAACTATCTTCGTTGTCTAGCTGTAGGCTGTGTTACCAGTGTATTGTCAAGTAACAGTAGCTACTGCTAGCTGGCTTAGGACTTTGTTTGTGCATGGTATTGTTCTATTAGGATCAAGAATCAGGTTTCCATTTGCATACTGTAAAAGAGACCTTTTACCTTCTCCTAATTTTATACTATTTGTATCTAGTATATAGTTGTTAATATCATTCAATTTCAGTTGTAGGTGATTTTAGTGCTATCGCAAATGAAATCCTGACCATCCCTTCTACTGTGGCTGTTGGCAGTTTTGTGTGTCATAACATTACTGTGCTTGATGAGATGATTGTAGAAGACAGTGAAACATTTACAATCACAGTGGAGACATTCAATCCCAATGATATGATTACGGAACCAAGCACGGCTACCGTCACTGTTATGGATGATGATAGTAAGTATAAGAATTGCTTCTTGTCTACATCTATTTTAGCACATTACTACTGTAGTAGTCAATAGTCCAAGTCTTATCACCTATAATTGCTACAGTAATCCAGTGCATGAGTACAAAGGTTGTTGCATGGGCTGGATGCACAGCAAGACTTATTAACTGTATCATTGATAGGCATAGAAGCTTTAGACCCAATTACAAGGATGTACATGTAGCTGATCCATTTTGCATCACAGTTGCTAATAAGCATGTCATGTTGCCGAGCTGTTGCTGTAGCAGGTGGCTCGCTGCTCCTCGGTTATAGCTGAGCTTTTATACATAAATTATGTCTGTGAGATAGCCATGTCTAGGAGCTGTGACAGCTTTGTGATCTCACTTTCAGTATGCTTAAGGTTTGAGGTGAGCCTTTGAGGGGCCTGAATGAAGCCAGCTGTTTTTACCAGCTGGGCGAATGCTCTGCTGGTATTAAGATTACTTTACGTTCCCGCATGCTGTCTAATCAAATAATTTTGAGCTGTGGTAATGGAACCATTTCGAAACCTCCAAGTCTAAGAAATGCTTAAATTTGAATCGCCTCAATCCTAGCTGCCAAGCACTTGTCTAAGTCATCACCTGCATGCTTTTAGTGCAGTGTATGGCTTCTCAGCTTTGGTGTATACCCTCTAGCAGCTGTACACTGGGACTACATATTAGTTAGAATCCAACCCCTCAGGATGTATGGGAATTTACACTGTTGCTTTGACAGCACTCCTCGGGCTTTACCCTTGAATTGCCAATCTTGCATACATTCTCAGGAAGCATCTCATTATTGTAATGATTCCATTGAGTCCATGCATGGGCCCAGAGAGTTGTAGATACTATTGCATATTTTGCATACAGTTTTGGGCATTAAGTATTTTAATTTAATACAGATACAAGAGTATCGCTGCAAGATACAGAATTTACCATAATTGAAGGAAGCAGTGCAGAGTTATGCATCAATTTGGAAGAAATTGCTGCTGGTGGACTGGAAAGAGATGTGTTAGTATCTTTTCTCGTTGAGGAAGAAGGTATGGCATTGGCATTGGCAGTTTTGATCTCAAGTCATGGAGGACTACAAAAATTAAGATCCTTACTAAGCATAAGGATTCCCTTTAGTTCATGGCATAGTCAACATAAAGAATTCCTAAGACCTGTAAGAGAATCACTTTAAGTTGGCATATTCAAAGCATCTTGCTATTAACTGCTTGCAAGTCTGCACTTATATCAAAATTTCTTGCATAATAAATGGACAGATAAAAGCACTTCATGTGCCAATATTGGCACAGTTAACGGTGCCAATATCTGTGGGTATGTCACAGTTCATAGTTGAAAAACATTATGCAAATCATTATGCAAATCATTACGCACTCACAATGTTGTAGCCAACTACTAAATCACAGTTACAGTACCAAAAAACACGGTAAAAGTGGAGGTAGACACAGCTGCAATGACTAAATACCACAGTAGATACATCAAGTCGGGTATAAATTATGCCGTAGCAGAGAGTGCCTACCTGACAGTCATTGCTACAATTTGTTTGGCAGACATTTTGTCGGTGCAGTATCCATGCTCTGCAGCACACAGAAACTCAACTACAGTAGCCAGAAAGGTAGTAACAGCCATGGCAATGCGGGCTATAGGTATTGGGACAGTGATGCTATAGAGCCCTCATTGCCATACTTTATCTAATATGTACTACATTACATTGCATATGCAGTATTAAAGTTGATAATGTATGAGAGTAGGCTAAATGAAACCACCCGCATATTAATGTCAAAGCAATAAGAGTCCTTGATTGTGAGTAGTGACAATTTTTCTTTAAACAGTAATAGTATTTTTAAGCTTTTGGGTATATGTATATAGTACTTGACCAAAAATAATTCTTTACTGATGCATTACTGTCTATGCAAATCTCTATTTTCTGCAGGTGAAGACGATTTTGAGCTCATTGAAATCATCTCCTTTCCCTCCACTGCATTTGTGAATGACACTATCTGTCGTAATATTACTGCTGTTAATGACATAATCCCTGAGGGAGATGAACAGTTCATCATTACAGTAGTGCCAATAAACCCAAATGATGGAGTTAATGGTTTAAATACAGCTATATTCACCATACAGGATAATGTAACTGGTAAGAATAGTCATTCGATATTATATTGGGCATGCATGGATAAAGTATGGCAATGAAATGCAGCAGATTACGTGGATTTGCATGGTGCAACTAGTTCCTGTAATTTACATATAAATATGTTTTTAACTATGCAGTATCACATGGTGTGTGTACACTCTGATTTCATTGTACAATATGGTACACTTGCAGTAAGTACATACACCATCCTAGATTTATGAATCTTAGTGTACATTTACCACTATTTTTGTTCCATTACAAGTGGACTGTGGTCTGCTGCCCAATCCTTTTGGTGGTCAAGTGATACAAGATGGAACGACATTTGGTTTACAAGCAAATTACTTTTGTGGAGAACAATTTATTCTTGTTGGAGATACGACACGCATCTGTCAGGCCAATGGACAGTGGTCTGGAAGTGAGCCGAGCTGTACAGGTAGGGGTGGTGTGTCTGCCATATCATAACACTTTACATTCCAGGCTTGATTGTTGCATGCAAGCCCACAATTGTATAGATGCTCTCATAATACTTCCTCTATGGTGTGGTAGATCAGTGTCTCCTTGTTAGAATTGGCTTTTGTTGAACTGAGCTTTAGCTTCGGTCAGCTGTACTGCAAGATATAAGCTAGTAAGAAGTTTACTAGTTGGAAAAGCGGAAGTAGGGCACATGAAAATGTCTTTTGCAGGCTCATTCATGTGATAACAAGACTGATATTTCATATCTAAAAACCAGCAGTTTTTTTTTACATAAATCATCCAATTGAAGGTTGTGCTCAGCAACAGGTCAGTCTAAGCTAAATGCAGCTGTAGAATGGATCAGCTTGGCTAGACAGTCTCATCATGTACAGCTTCCAGCGAAAGTGATGACACAGCAATTCGTAGTGCACTTCCAGCTAGCGATCAGAACAAACATCGTTACCTACCACACTTTCGCCATCTAGGCAACATAACACTTGACGTACCTTGGCCTATTGAGCCTGCAAACTTCCAGTAGCTTCCACTGTGCTCGTGTCTATAGTGGCATAGTAACGGAATGACGTAACTTAGCGCACATGATAATTGTGGACGAACACACACACACAGACGTGAAAGCGTAAAGCAATCTTAGGACTAGCCAGGCACGCGCCCGGCTGGTAAAAATTTATGTACAATTACACATCAGTGTTGATTACAGCTGGCCAGAGGTTTATGCTACGTCTCTATAAAACCTGCTTACAAATACATAATACTATAGCATACTCAGCTGATTAGTGCCAGGATATATACATAACAGTATGTTTTTATACCTCTCTTACAGAAATAGGGACACCGGATACTCCAGCACTTACACCTTTTGGCAGAACTATTGGAATATCTGTTGGTGTTGCAGTTGGTATTATTATTATTATAATCCTCCTCATCGTTGTTGTTGTCTGCATTATCAGAAGGCGAAAACGACATAAAGTACATTTCCTTTCATTTACAATTTATGGTAAGAAACTGTTGCAGATATGTCACAATACATGCACATCCAGTATTATCAAGAGTCCAGCCGTTATACACCCATAAAGAATGTATCTTAGCTTCAATCACTCATTTCAGTTGCCCCCAAAGTAGTATTTTCAAATTTGTATACCTTATAGCTAACTTTCAACTTTTTACCTCATTCTGACTATGTGTAAACAATTAATACCTTATATCAAAATTTTACTCTATAGGTAATCCACAGGCTGGAGTTGGTATTGCCTCATCAGCAGATGAAACTGAGAATGCAGATATCCAACCTGAAATAGAGCAGCCCCCAGACTACGATGAGGTTGTCAGGGAAGGTGATGCCAGTGGCAGTAGGGGCGCAATTATTGAGCCTACAGTTGATGCTGCTGAAGAGAAGACGAGTGCTCCTGTTGTAGGTGCTGGTGGTAATGAGGCAGTAACCAGAGGTGATGTCACTCCAGAAAAGTTGGATTTGGCACTTGAGATGAGAGAGATTAGTTACATGTAGGGGTGAGTTTTTGTTAGGAATCCTCCATAGACTGGGTGTTCTTAGACTATGTCATGACATATATAGCTAGCTATATGGTGAGGATATAAGAGTACACTGAGTTGTCTCATAGCTCATGCAAGTCAAACTATGTATAGCCGTGCAGTTTGTGAGTAGTAAAAGGGAAGTGAGTGCATATACAGTATTGCTAAACTCTGGACTCTGGACTGGACAATCAGCTGAACTAGATATATGGACTGAAAAGTAAAAGTTGAAGATGGCCAGGTTAATCTCACCTGCTTTATTACTAGCACATTGGTATATGCACCAATGAGGGGAGCAGGAGTGTTGACATGTTGTTTGTTAATTTTCGCTTGTTAGTAAATGTAATTTTTAGGTACACCACAAACCTTTCACTTTCATGGTCCAGTCCAGGTCCTGAGTCCAGATTTTTACTGAGACCCTATAGTTGGCAAAGTCCTATCCTTGTTCTCATGTCCCCCCTTAATTATTCGGATGCATGGTAAAATTTCTGGTGACGACGTGATGGTGATGATATGTGTAGCTATAGCTTGCCAATAAAAGTTAGCTGACCCAATCAAACCTTTAACAAAGTGGTACATAGCTATAGCTAGCCTGCTAGAATATTTGTGCCCGTAAACAACAATGGTCATACTCTTGTAACACAGTAGCTATGCATATCTAAGAACACTGCAAGGCCAATATATTTGCATTAGACAATAGAAACTACCAGTTAACAGATTAATTCTACATTTTTAGTATGAATTAATAAGTATGCATGTTTACTCTTTCTTTTGCAGGATTAACTCATTAGATGAAAAGAATCTTTTTTTTTTGCTCTTTGAAATTATGCAAGACTATGATACATGCAGTCATTTCAACAAACTCTATATTTCAGTTTGTACCTCACAGTCACTCGTATGCTATATGAATCTTGATACAATGGTCTTAAAGGCTTTATGGTGATGTTTGGACTGTTGTAAGTTAGTCTAAAAGTATGACAACTCAATTCTTGAGGAATGTATCTATGAGCACAGCAGTGAAGCAAATCTGACGACAATAAAAACTTTAAAGTTTTTTTCGCGGGCAGCTGATGCGAGTTCAAGAGCCACTCAACGTTGTATACAGGACGATAGCTACTGAATAAGGTGGTAAACAACACCACACTGCTCATAAGGCCAAGCAAATTAAATTCACCGTTTCTCGTCTTGTAAGTTCATTGGAAATAGACGGCGGCTTTGATAGAACAGGGAATAGAAAATAGATTGATACCACACCTACTAAATATACTAGGTATACGCATTGCGCAAATAGCCTAGTCTCGTGCCCCGTCGGAAAATTCTTTGAAAATCCGTCTGGTAACATTAGGTAAGAAGCTTGGGTTACAGTCAAATTTTCACACGTTCGCGGAGGAATTTGCCCGCGGCGCGCGCCAGCCAATGAAATCGCTTTAAATGTAATTTCACTACGGCTAGCTCAATTAGAGTAATGCCATGGCTGTTCCCAGGATCCCAAAGAAAAGATAGTTTTAGTTGCTCGACTCCATCGTGACTTCGAAGAGACTGTTGTCAATGTAGCTGTCCTGGAAGTGTTCCAGAAGCTTGGATATGATCGTCCAAGCCAAGATTAGGCACTTGTGGTGCGAAACAGGAGTGGTAAGTCTTTGTGGTACGCTTCTCTGCCGTATATCTACGACAGTTTGCGACTAGCTGCTAGAGAGAGGGATGCTCACCACTGCATAGCCGTTTAGCAAAACATGGTTGTCTGCAGGCAAGCTTCTGTTCGGTGGTCTATGATCCAACAAAGAATTCACATGAAAATCTCGAACCGTCTTAGCGCCATCAGAAGACGGTGGATGAAGCAGCCTCCGGAGAGATACCCTACCCGCACACGACACAAATTACCATAGCACTTTGCTTGCAGCCAGAGTGGTACTACTAAAAACTAAGCACATTTAATATAAGCCTGGCCCCTTTGTTTACATATCTCGCCTCCACGTGGCTTCAATTAGCACATTTAACACTATAGATAACATTTCAGTGATGTCCGCATCGCTTACCTAATGTTACCAGACGGATATTCAAAGAATTTTCCGACGGGGCACGAGACTACAGATAGAGATATGACGGAAGTTAGTTAGCAAAAAACCACACCCACTAGAAGCTACATCGCCCACGCAATTGCCGGAGAATCTACTCTACACGAATGGGCCTTCAGGAGACGAATGTCTCCGTATACAACACAGGTCCAAGGACCAGCTATGGCTGCTACACGAGAGCAGAGTTGCTTGAAACTCACGTTGGCTATCGATCCGCGTACCGTCTCTCCAGCGGTCAGATCTCTGCTGAAACAGAGGCTACACAAACTCTAACCGCATTGGAGCTGTAGTAAGCCTACCTAGGTAAAAAGAAGTGATCAATTTTCTGATCCTTCGGGCGTCAGAAGTGCAAAGGCGGCATCCATGTAACTGGTCAGGACGCCATCTTGAACACGTGCCCCCCCCCCCCCCCCCCCCCCCCCCCAGGGTGCCCCCGGCCCGGATGCGTTTCGTTGCAGCTACGTATATTGTAGTAATAACGCGTATAAGGAACGTAACCGGAGATTTAATTGTATTCCTAAGCGTGACGGAAGTTGCGCTCATATAATATATAATTATACGCTAGCTGAGATTTCGCACGATTAGTTGCCTGTAGTAATTTTCTGAAAACACACTGCTACTTTGGCTAAAACACGAAGCGGACCACGTAGAGACCACACGAAGTGGTTCGATCAATAGCTCTGTACAGCTGCTATATTATGACGTCTAATATGCACACGTGCACCATGAATCCATGATATTATAGTACGTGCGTATGACTATATGTATTATGTGCGCACAAATAACATCGGTTGAACCAAGGATACTTACAGGATTCCAATGTGGTGTTCTTCTGTTATCACGTTCTCGACAGTTCGTGCTAGTCTCGCGTGGCCGCGCGAGACCTACGGTTTATAATATCTATGGCGAGACTAAGTTCGTGCTCAGTGAAAGAGGCGGGCGACCACGCCTTCTTCACGTATCGTACAAATGTAGTCAGTGCGTGTGGGTGGTACACTGACATAGTCAAGAAGTTGTATTAGCCTGCCTGTATCAGTCAGTGCTTGTTTAGAAGCCACTGAACTTGTAAATATTAGCATTCATCTGTGTAACCTTGGCCCATGTAGGTGAAAATAATGCATCACTGCATATATAAAACCCAATAGTAGCTAGCTACAGTCAAAGTACGGTTGACTTGCTCTAGATGATTTGTAAGATTGTGCTATAAGTTTCAGACTATGGCAAGACTGCCCTACATTCTACTGCTAGTCAGTACACCTCTTTGGATCAGGAATGGGGTATTTGGTCAAGGTCAGTAGCTACTATCATTAAGATAACGTATGTTAGCACAGTATCTAGGCGTGATAATATCACATAGCTACTCTGAAAGAACTTAGGATGACCAGCACTATAGCTTGTAGTGAAGGCACAACATACGGTATCTTGATATATATGTAGCTAGCCAGCCAGTATAGCTACTGAACTGGTCAGAGCAATTACTAAATAGCTATACTGTAGGATCTGTTAACCAATTTGCAAGCACACAATGACGCAAAAAGATAATGAAAGTTTCAGTGTACATATCAGCTAAGTGATCAAAGATTCTAGATAGAGAGTCACGGTTAAAATATTTATGTTGCACTGCATTCACCTTTCATTAATATTGACCAGCGTTATTTCAGCTACGGGTGGCAGGTGAGATGTTCCCTGCAGTGGATGAGTTTGTAGGGAATGTGCAGGCTTACCAATAGCTACCGGTCCACTGGGAACTGATACTACCGTCAGCCTGGAAACGATGGCTCGTTCAGCCATAGGTAATGTTGTTACTTTGAGGATAGCCTTTTTTATCTATAAAGGTGGTTAAGAATGGGTGAAGCATGTTATCAACTTGTACGTGTTTCATTTAGGTTACCATAACCGCCCCAGAGCTTTAAGTCCCAATGACATGTATAGTCGTCATTTTGACCCTAATGACTTGTAATGGCTCTCCTGGGAACAGGAAGTGCTCTAAGTAGCTAGCTCTTTGCAAAGAGCGGCCTTTCAGATGGGAAAACCCAAACTGGGCCTTGTTTCACGCATCTTCCACCACTAAATGATGTTTTTTTTTTAAGGAGGGTGTTTCCTTTTTTGGGGGCGGGGGAGTGGATTAATATCACCAAGGGCCCTGGATAAGTAGGTAGCACTACTTCCCAGTAACATAGCAAGTGCCCAAGGTGCTTGGTTTATATGTACTCCTTAAGAATCCAAGTCCAGCGTACCATGTTATGAAAATGGGGGCAATCTCCGCCTTTGACCTTGCTGTTCCTGAGCTCATGAATAGCACTGCCAGAAGGGGGACTCTATGTGCACTGCTCCCAAAATGTTTGGCTTCTGGGAATCGAACACAGTGGGGGAGGCATAGCCAGGAAGACGGCAATGTCCTCCATAGATGATTAAGTTAATAGTGTAATAAAGGAGTGCCCATAAGTAGAAGCCAAATTAATCAATATAGTGGAGCAGGTTTATTCCAAAAGAGTGTCCACAGGTATGCATTATTACCAAAGCCTCTACACAGTGACAAAATAGAAACAGTACCACAGTCATGTGCACAACTATTATATTGCTGCCATGTGATGTCCCATGGTCAAGTGTAACTGTATAAAGAGCTAGATATTCACTTTTTACCATTTATGCATCATTACTAATTTCCTTATGCTTAAGGGCTACACGTATTAAATGAATTTTCCTTACAGCAATCACTAAAATCAATAATTATAGTGATGGTTATAATTATGTAGTCTAATTACTACACATGGATACCAGCTAGCCATCTTTAATTTAATGAACAAGTCTAAAATGGTGATCATGATTTGAGATGTATACTTATCCCATCAGGTCCCGATGATTATGCAATTCTGTCAGAGCAGCTCACATTCATGTCTGGATCCACCTCTGGTATCACAATGTGCAGAGATATACAAATTCAGCAGGACAACCTTTCTGAAAACATAGAAACAAATGATGATGTTATATATACTGACTGTTGATGACAGCTCATCTCAGACTGTGACAGTTTTCATTTTTGATGATGATGATAGTAAGTCTTATTAGTCTTATTATGTCATTGCATATCAGATATACTCTTGATGAAATTATGAGCTACATGCTTTCCGCTCAGGTGTTGTAATTGTTCTAGAGGAGAGTACTTACTCTGTAGATGAGGGTTCGGCAATTGTGTGTGCAGTGTTACAGCCTGAAAGTGTGGGACTGGGTCGTGAATTACGATTCAGCTTTGTTGCTCAAGATGGATCATCATCATGTAAGCTAGTTATACTAACTTCTTTACATAATGCAGTACGCATTCTAATAGTTACATCTACATTAATGCATTGCCAAGTGTGATATCATGTTATGTTTCCTTTGTGGTTCCTTACACAGCCTCCCTCCCACGTGATTACACCTTTGCTGTGAGCGAGCATAGCTTTACTCCTACAACTCTCTCGAGTGTGCAGAGACGTCAGTATTGAGGATGATACTGTGGTGGATGATACAGAGTTCTTCACTGTGTCCTTAGAAAGTATAGACAATGTGATGGTAAATGGTTTTACAACAGTGCAAATCACTGATGATGATGGTGAGTTATACAATACAAACGTACATGTTTATAACTGTTACCAGCAAGAGCGGAGGAAGTGGTCCGGCCAGTCAGGCAATTACCACTTTTCAGCGATCAAATAATCGCCGAGCGCATAATATTATGGCATTTCTGACGTCTCTGGCCGAAGACATATTATATATTTTTTAATAGGCAGGTTGGCTACATCTCCCTCGTTTGTAGCAAGTGGAGATGTTAGTGCTGACAGATGGCAGCACAAATCGATGATTTAGCAATGTGTGTGTGATTATAAAGCATTACAGCCTGTTAACCCCATACCCAGGCTCCCCCACACGTGTGCAATAAATCCACCGTGCTCGGCCTAAAGGTCTGACTCCTAATGTACTTCCTCCGCCCCTGAGTCCAGTACATACAACAAGTAGCAGGATTGGTCTG
This sequence comes from Phakellia ventilabrum, assembly GCA_963921505.1. Classification (NCBI taxonomy): domain Eukaryota; kingdom Metazoa; phylum Porifera; class Demospongiae; order Axinellida; family Axinellidae; genus Phakellia; species Phakellia ventilabrum. The sequence goes on from OY997378.1 coordinate 7,976,024, forward strand.
TAATCTGTGATTTTTTGTGAGACCTTGCTTTTACATGCACACAGCAACCCATAAGAGTAGCTTTTACGGCAATGCAAAAGTCAAGAAGAAAGATTTCCATTTATTACAAAGTACAGTACTAACCCATTGAATTCAAATATCCCAAAAAGTGCCTATTGACATAGCTACTATGTAGGCAACATCAGTCAACTAAAACTTCAGTCTCAGATCAATATGTGTGGACCAAAATGCAAACTAGTTCTCAGTTGGATAAGATACCTGGCTCATGTTTGACTGAACATTATCCACACATGTCCCAGGTGAGATTTTGTTCCATTCCTTAGTGCATTATGTGCCTTACATGAATGAAATTTTTTTTCTCGGGGGGGGGATAGACACAAGGTATTAGCATTGTAATAAATTCATGATTTTGCTTGTAATTATCATAGTAACTGTTAAATTGTGTTAACAATATACAGGTTTTTGTTTTCACAATTTTTTAGTTCATTAAAAAATTAACTGTTAGTGCAAAAGATTCTTTCGGTATAATGGACAATCCACCGTATGTACCACCACATTTTCATATACTGATCAGTCAGTGTTGTTGTTTTTTGCCTTACTTTCTCAGGTGCAACTCTTTCTATCCAAGAGGTAGAAATCACCATAACAGAAGGAACTAGTGGTCAAATATGCATTGTACTGGAAAACATTGGCAATGGATTGGAGAGAAACATCTCTGAGTATCACTAGTGGAACAGTAGGTACACACATGCAGTTTTACAGTGTGTGTGTTATATAACTGCCATTGCTAAAACAGGAAAGTCTGAGCATATATGACCTTTGTAATACTGTACAAAAAGGTGGGAAATTGTCATAAAATATTTTACACTTCTGGCCATTTTATTGAAAATGAAGATCCAAGGACACTAAGATTTAGGCAATGGTAATAATGTTTCCAGTTTCTCAGAAAACTATGGGTTCCTAGGCATGCGGACGGGCGGTGTTTTTTAATTTTATTAATGAATATCATTAAATTGATAGCTAAAAACCGTCCCGTTTTTTGACACTGAAACTGTCATATCTCAATAAGCAAAAGAGAGAACGAATAATGCTTGATTGCATAGAATGGTCAGTGTTTCAGTTGACTGTACATACCATCATCATCTGTAATAATGACTACAGCAGTGCTTGGTCCCATAATCACATCATTTTTGATTGGATGTCTCCACAGTGATTGTAAATGTTTCACTGTCCTCCACAATCATGTCATCAGGTACACTAATTACACACAGAATTGCCGACAGCCGCAGTAGAAGGGATGGTCAGGACTTCATTTGCAAGGGTACTAAAATCACTAGCACCTGAACAATATAAATGTATATCAGTATACCAGTTTATGACAAGTTATATTTGTACCATGGGTTTCTACTGTACATGGGGTTTGTACCCTGAGTGTAGTTTTATGTATAAAACTGCACGAAGGGTACAATCCCATGTACAGTAGAAACCCATGGTACAGATGACTTGTGCCAGAGTTTTTATAGTGCACCACTAATTGCGCTTTGAAAATGTTTTTGTAGATAATTAATTTCACAGCTGTGAGAAGAAACCTCAGTAGCTTAGCAACCCTCATGTACCCTAGGGTACATGAATGTCCCTGGCTTCAAAGATTCCGCTTCTGTACATGGGATTTGTGCACTGTGGCGGCGCCTTTCATACACCCACGCACTATGGTACAAGTGTTTAATGTATGTGTTCTGTTGTTTTAGTAATCAACGTAGGGACTACATTACACAAAAAAATTTCATGCATTTATGACCATTGTAAATGGCATATTTAAATTATTGCACAAATGGAAAGAACCTGGTGTTTGAAATCTCTTACATAAGGCCATAGTAATAATATTTCCAGTTTCTCAGTCCCGCCCGCATCTAGTTTCTGCTTGCAGCTATTTGTAGTATCACGTGATTTGTGTAGTTCCACCTCGTACTTCAAGACGCATATCTCCAGAACACTATGCACTACCAAAGCAAACATGGATCGCTTCTACTAGAGGCATTGCTGCAGCAATAACCTGAAATTGAAGCCTTTCGGCCATACTACGAGAGAGATATGGGGTGAGTTTGTGGAACTTTTGATCACGCATCGTATCTCAGGAACACAGAGAGCTGCAGATTTCTAGCATGGGATTTTATTTATATTGTATAAGCTGGAAACATGACTCCAAGGTTAGCTCATTTACGCCATCGCTGGCCATAACATCCCAGGGCTGACTTTGCTCTATTCACAGATCCCCACACCAGTGATGCTGCTGCTGACTGGGCTAGTCTTGTACTGCCCATCCTACCTCCTCCTGCTAACCTTCCCCAAGCCCAGGAAGGCAGTTGCTGGGAAACCTGAGGAAGAGTAGACCAGCAAGTGACAGGACTGCATGTAGAGACCCTATTCACATAGCTTATATAATGTCACTAGATGTGTGCAGCCACTTCTCTTAGTGTGTATTTAATTCACAACATTCTTATCATTCTGTGGGTGGGTTTTCATTTGCAATGACATGGTTACAATAATTATAAAGCGGTCACTCATGGATACATCACTTCCATTCGGTTTACGGGGAGGGGGGGCCCACCTGGAGAATTTTGAATTTTCTTCCACACATTGAACATTGTCCCTGTTGTCTTAGACTCTGCACATGCGAAAAGTATTGTGATTGTTTTGATTACGAGATAATTCGTAAACAGAATTGCAAATGCTAGTTTGAGCAGACATGGTTATGCAATAGAAGTCAGGCCAGATTTACTTATTAAGTACTTAGCTAGTGAGCAAGGGAATTTTTTTGCAGCTTATGTGTCTTTGAATGAGAAAGCTCTAGCTTAATCGAGGCTAATTGCACTACCATGTGTAAGGTATAGCTGGTGGGCGTTTGCTTTACACCCAGTGTATTTGTGCCCCAAGTAAGTACGTAGATGTAATTCTTCACTTCCTTTATTACATCAATCATATGCACGTACTACTGCCTATCAGTCATCCTTTATTCCAAGCACTATTTCTTTATGGAACACTTATCACATAATGCACTCTTAGCACATTCAACCTATTCCTTCAAGTCACACATTACACTCTTGTTCTTATAATTGGGTGCACACATGTAGCTAATTAGTTATAGGTATTTGTGTATCCGTTGCAATAATGCATAAATAATATTGTAACAAACAAAACAAAAAACAATGCCCTACACTATGAGTCACAGGGATATCTATACACATATTCCCCCAGTTTAAATGAGCCTATGCTCAAAATTGAATTATCATATCATGATGAAGTTGGATACCTGGTTTAAGTATTTTAAAACTTCGAGTACATGTACATGTATTAATTTGGATCCCACCCTTAAATATGCATAGAACTAACATTGGTCCTTTCAGTTAAGTATCCCAGGGTGTAAATTTCAATGCTTAAACCCCTCTCAAATCTAAACTTATCAAGTATATGACTTTAATAGCGTTAACAACAAAAGAAGTGTAGCTAGTAAAATTTATAATACATGAACAAGGTTGCAATTCCCTTTGATTCTTGAAAAGATACGTGAACCTACACTGCAATACCACCAGCACAGTATCAGTGATATGACTTTGGTAGGTTAAACACTCACTCAGTTTTCTTACATAACTGGTGGTGCCATTCCAAACACTTCAGGCCACCCCTGCTGTTGTTAGCCTTCACCTACGGAAGATGGCAGGTATAATAAACCATCACTCTTAATTGGTATTCACTTTGGGTGGGATTAACGTCATTCTCTCTGTTGTAAAGAAGTGAAGGAGGTGGTTTCACATTCGGATGCAATTTCATAGCAGCCATTGCATCTTTAGCTGAGTAGTATTGTGCTGATCCGTCACATATCTTGATCTATATACAAGCAATAAGACAATGGTAGTAGCTCAGGGTGCCAGGATACTCCAACCCCAAACTCTCCCCAATTACAAAATCTTGGTAATTATATTACTTTTGTTTTCGAACTCAGTAATTTGGTAAAATGAAACTAACCAGTAGTCTTTGTAGACCACCGGCTGTGAGATAGCACTCCATATAGACTCTCTTGCCTCCTCTGCCAACACAAGATTTGGCAATTGAATATAGAATCATCTAGTCTGTGATGTTGGAAAGAAAGCTTCTCCCCATCCACCTTGAAATTCTTACAGGAATGTGCACTATTCTACAGGTAACTAACTGATGTAAGGTGTGTAGTAAGCTAGTATGCATAAACCAATGTTTCTGTACAACCTGCCTAGCAGGCTCTAGGGCTGTGAGACCACAATCAGAGAATGTAAGGCTGATACTTTCAATTAAAGGGGAGCCCCTAGCATCACCTCCTGATGTTCCAGCTTCCACATAATTGTTTGTCCGTACCGAGCCTGCTTGAGCTTTGTCATAGTAAATAGCCTCACCCATAGTGAGTTTGGTTTTGTTAAGCTATTAGAGCAGGTAGCCTGCTCCCACCTACAGTGGGTGTGGTTAAGTTATGCTATTAACTACACTATTTATTGGAGGGAGAGTTAGGGTGCATACCATCCTATTGTCAGTAAATTAAATGCTTGCTGGCAATAAGCCATTCTAGCTGTGTTTGGGAGGAAAAATTAGGGTGCTTGCCGAAGTTGAGTCTTACGCCCCAACTATGATCACGTTGACAAGAACCACTAGCTATAGCTATTCAATGTCAAAGGAGGATTTTATGCAAGCTTGAAGGCAATTGCCTTCATTCCCACTGCAAGGTGATACTAGAGCTGAGAGAGAGTTGCCTTTGTAAGGTGAAGTGGGTGGGTTAAAACAGAGGACGGTGTACAAGAGATTTAAGGATTGTGGGGCCTTGGTTTTGCCACACTTGTACTAAACAGGCAACAAGACATTGCTGATGCGCATGCATAACTCCACCTCTTCCAATTAACCTGGATTAACCCACAAGGTATTCCCATTACCAACCTTAGTAATTAAGTATGCTTGGCGCTGTCTGATCAAAAGGGATGTGGCTGGTTTGAGACTACATAAGTCTCTATTGCGTGTCATAAATCCCACTTACGAAGCTGCAGCGCTCATGTATAGTAAGCTGTAGTTGCATGCTATTCAGAGTTCAAGTAGGCAATGAGAGGGCTTATAATTAGCTATTGAATGCCAAAAAATGTACAGCATAAATCTTTTCTGCGCTTCATGCAGAAGCTGCAATATGCATGCAATAAATACCATACACACATTAACACCGTATAAAAATAGTTCACCTAATTCAAATAACCCTGCAACTTCAGACAGCAAAATTTTCGAACAGATTTCTGATCAAAGAAACTATAATAGAAGTCTAGTATACAGCAAAATAAAATACTGACATTGAAAACTACAATTCTTCAGAGACTACACAATTTTGTGTCACTTAATTGTATATCACAAACCCAAATAAGAATAGAAGATTAGTTATAGGCCTTAGCAATAATTACGGAGTATTTCGCATACTTTGGTATGCCCAGCACTTCTTGCAATGTCCAGTGCTGTTTGGCGATTCTGCAAAAGTAGTAAATAATATCCTTACTGGAAGATGATAATAATATTATGTAAATCTCTGCTTATTTGCAATTGTAATCTAGCCTTGTTTCCAGTCTCCACTCTCAGGTTTTTCAGTCGAAAAGCAACAGCCACTATTTTACTACATGTGAATAAACTCTGGGAGTGGAGATTGGGAACGAGGATAATGTAGTCCATAACTCAAAGGTAAAATATTCTAACAAGTGCGCATACCAATTTGCTAAAACCATACAGCTGGCTGCATGACATTTCTTATAACATGTGAAGAGTAAAGAGTAAGGTACCGTATTAGGTACTGCCAATCAATCAAAACTATGGCATGAGCAGTTTGTTATTATTATGATAAAAGCTGGGTGGAAATCTGAAACAAGGTGATTCACAAGTTTGAATAGGTCAGTGCGCAAAAGTGTCAATCATCAACAGCTTACCTTGTTTGTAATTTTCACATTGACTTTATGATGAAGCAGTCTAGTGACCACGCCAACATGGCCTTTTCTGGCTGCCCACGTTAAGGCTGTCTCCTGGTCCTACAAGTAGGAAAATGTATATATAGCTCCAATGCATGAGGTAGCACAACATGTATGTAGACCCCACAGTAAACACTAAATGAACTACTATGTGACAACCCCCCAAAACAACTGATTTATTACCTCATCTTCAGAAATTATTAATCTAAATCTAGAGGGTCTAGAGTATGATTTGTAAACAAACAATACGGCCAAATAATAGTATGGGCCACTGAAGCAGTAACATACATAAATGTATCATACATCGAGTTATGCAAATTCTTGTAAGAGAATTAAAAGTTACAGGGCAAGGGACTTCCGTTTTCTTACCCTCATCCCCAGAATACTTTGGGGGTGAAGGGTCAATTCCTTGAAAGAGTCGAGCATGACTCCATTGTCAAAACTTGACAAATCTACCACACAGTTTTACCAAGGAAGGCCTACTGCAGCTCCCAGGTTAGTAGAGTTTGTGTAACCTCTGTGTTAGTAGAGATACAACCGCTAATTACGGACGGTACAATTGAGCAATATGCATATATGGTAGTTTTCAATCGCATAGTCTGTCTCTCCATGCCGTTTTTGAACATGTGGTGACCCCTCAATGATAAAAGATATTTTAGTACTTGCAACAACCCTGTGTTTAATGTCAAACTTTCACCAGGCATAAAAACGGAGCTGGAAGTTTCTTGAGGGTGGTAATTATATGAAGAAACACAATGAGGTGCCTGTTAAAGTGTGATTGTCAACTGATGAATTCAATGGCATTGCAAATAAGGAGCAAAAAGTCGTGTCTGGTCTGCCTAAAGTAATACTGACAGCACTTGTTTATTAAAATGTAGTTTTGGCATCTCAATAAATGTTGTAATGTTTCAGCATAGAAACTGTGGTCTAGTGTTTTGATAAGGTACTTAAGTGGAATGGAGAGTGATGTTATTTATAGTAACAGGACTGCAGAGGTTGCCATGGAAAATGTTGAAGCCATCAATGAATATCATAATGTCACATAATTAACATCCACATAGAATTTTCTGGCCATGTGCAATTGAGAAAGGGGACAAAGGCTGCTGGAATAATTTTAATAAAGGTGAAAGAGTGATAATTCTGTTTTGGCACGTTCTGATTGCTAAATGAAAGCACACTACAAAATTGCTGTGTCAGCACTTTCGTTGGAAGACCTGTAACATGATGAGACTGTCTAGCCAAGCTGATCCATTCTATAGCTGCATTTAGCGCTTAGACTGACCTGTTGCTGAGCACAACCTTCAGTTGAATGATTTAGGTAAAAAAAACAACACCCGGCTGGTTTTTAGATATGAAATATCAACCTTGTTCAATCAATAGTAGTTGTGTATAAACACATTATTATTTTTTAAGAAGAATCAGTTTTAAGAACAATCTTTTACTAGGATGGTTCAATATGGACAATACTCTCGCCAACTACAATATTCAATATCACTGTGCATGTGTGTGTGTGTCATGTGCTGTACAACGGAAGGTGAAGCAGTTTAGTACCTGGTGGGCCAGCCTTTTACACTCGTCAGCTGGTAAAAGAAGCTAGCACCTAGGGTTTGGCTACACTGATTCGACAAAAAACCGGTTACTGCTCATCAGGCTAGGATGACTAGTACCTGGTAGACTGTCAGAAGGTACCATTTTCAAAGACTAGTAGCTAAACTAGTGATCAGCAATACAGGCTTTACTATCTGTAGGCTTACGGGAAGTAAAAACTGTGGCATAGAAACTACCCAAACGCCCTGGATACAGTAGCTTCAATAACACAGTGATCTAGGCCTGGCCTAGCTACATCTGTATACTTTCAACAGGCTGGCAGCATGTCTATAGGTACAGACTGAACGGAAGTAATTTACTAGGCTACAGGCAGAGAGCAACAATAACTTAACGTGCTTCGCTATGGCTACACCGATTATCCCAGCAAACTTCTCCTATTCATTCAAAGTAGCAAGCTACACGAGCGCTATAGCAACGAAACGTGTAGCATTCACTAAAAATGATTTTTGAATAGTGAAGCCATGTGAGGGCTACAAGCCAGTTAAACCACCACTTCTATTGCTGTATGGTATAATTGCACTAGTGCATAACCCAATTAGAGCACGAGGGCTTCGCCCTCGTGCTCTAATTGGGTTACACTCTTGTGCAATATATACCATACAGCCCTAGAAGGGGTGGTTAAACTATAACGTGTATATTCACTAATAGTTATCCTGGGGGCAGCAGTGGCCATTGTGATGTAATGCTGGACATGGGAGCACAAGAAAGTACAAGCAAACAAGCATGTTGACACATCACAGCACAAGTTCTGTTGTATTTCTCCTACTTTTACACCATTACATCATACTGGATAATGGTCCGTTGCCTTATAGATATGTAGCTCATGAGGTTACTATGGTAATTACCTGTAATATTTACCTTCGTCTGATGATTAATTTTGCTTCCTTTGCTGAGCAGCAATTCTACGGCTTCTTTATGGCCATTTGCGGCAGCAACCACTAATGGGGTCACACCAGTCTGTGAAACGGACAGAGAAATATATACAGAATGAGTGCACAGTGTATCACTTGTGAAGTCTGGAAATTAAATTCCAGGGTGAAATGTAAGGTGCTAGCTATGTCTCTACGCAGTATTTGTTTATCTGTGGAGATTGTAGTTACAGTAGATTATAAAATGTGTGCAGCTCAAAAGCAAATAAAATGGTAATGTTACAAAGCTATTACAAAGGAGGAGCCGGGAGAGCAAACAAGATTTTTGGGTGAAGACTAGACACATGTAAGGGTTTTTCACTTGCAGTTTTCTGTATATAAAGACCATCATAACTCTCACAGTGGCCTGATGACACAAACATTGGACTGGAAAAAGTTCAGTTGCTGAGGTTGCCAACTGATGAATCCCTCTATAAGCTTTATGGCTGTCTAATCTGCGTAGGGTGAGGCTGAAAATTCTGCATTGAACGTATAGTGTATTAATTAACTAGGATGTAACTGTGTGGTCTAATGTTTTGATAAGGTGTTGTATTGTATCAAGGGAGAAAAGTTTTGCTAATGACCTGCCTGTCTGCTCAAATGTGAAAAACTCTTCGCGGTACATGTGGCTGATGATACACAGCTGATGATAAGCCACATCACGCATGGTTATTTAAAATTTGGTGAACAATAAATTCACACACCACAACTGAGGTACAAAAATCATGAAATATTCTACCTCAAAGCGAACATGGTATTTAAGTCGGATGGAGAAGCAGGGTAGTGGTGCTATTTATTATAACAGGACTACCAGAGGATCCCATGGTTCCAAGAATCGATCACAAATACCGAATGACCGACAATCATGAGTCATAAGTACAGTGGTGTCATACCTGTCATGATAACAGCCTCAGCTCATGGCTGAACTGAACAACCATTCAGTCACGACCTTTCAGTCACATTATGTCCATGGTAACACCAAATGACATTGGAGAGTAAATACCTTTCATGAACTCTACAGTACCAGTATGGAGTCACCTTGCAGCATCCCTCAACCTAATTAGCGTTGAGAAAAGTGACTGCAGAGCTTGCTACAAAGGTTTCAAATCCCTAATTCGCTGTCATAAAAAAGGTGTATTTTGGCTCCAAAAATGTACAAACTTAATAAACGACTTATTGGTCAGTAGTACATGTAAACTTTGGGAAAATTCTTCCAGGGAACATCTAGTTACTGCCAAGCGTGGCGAGGCAATAAGTAATAGTTGTAGCATGGCCTCGAGTGCCATATGTGTCCATATCTCCATATGGCACGAGAGAAAGGCTTCACCATGCTACAATCTTGACAGCAGTGGTTCATTTCTGAGCTAGCTGTGCCACACTTAGGAATGCAATCAGCCGGGCCCCGGGGGGCAAGGCATGTGTTCAAAATGACAGCCACCATCAAACTTAGAGTGCACGAAGCGCTACAAATCTGGACCAGCCTACCACATAATTTTACCAAGGAAGGCTTACTACAACTCCAGAGTTAGTAGAGTTTGTGTAGCCTCTGTATAAGTAGAGATATCAGTGCTATAAATGAACTACATGATCGAGCGATGCCAGAGACTGAGTTTCACTCTGAGCAGCACAGTCTGTCTCTGCACTATCCTGTAGCAGACATGGTTGATCGTTTAAAAGATGTGATACATCAATTTCATAAAGACTAGTCGCTTCTTGGGTTCCGGGTTTAGTTATTATTCTCGTGGGCTTGCAAAAATACACCCACTCTCATCCCGCCCAGTGTAGTCTTTGGCGTTCCCACCAAATTTGCCAGCCATATGGTATGCGATGCCGTCGTAGTATATACTCTCCTTTTACTGGCACTGTACGTGCAAGCACTGTATGTGCAAGTGATGCCACACCCACAGGAAATGTGCTTGCAATAATCATATTCCTACAGCATTACTTACATACATGCAAATATGGAGTCTTCATGTGGTTGCCTTGCTTCCCACTCGGCAAAAACACTAAGCACTGATTTGACACAGAGGAGGTTGGACAAGCATTCATTAACATGCGTAGTCGTGTGCCAATTTACTGCAATAAAATATTCCAAATTGCATTCCAGAGTGCCATTTGCTCACTGAGAAGCTAAAATATACTGACTAAAGCATCAACAAGTTAGCAAGCACCAAATATGACTTATCGTTAAGCAATCTCTTAAATGTCGAGTGTTTCTCCATTACTCCACAGTACCAGAGCTGTGATAGAAATGACAGCATCTGAAAGCTACACTGACCCAAAAATCCAGTAGGCATAGCTCATTATACGGCTGTAATAGATAATTGGTACAGACCTAGAAGGGCAGCATCTTGCTGTTTATCGATGGAAACCAAGTAGGTACTCCAGCCTTGCTGACAACTAGATACATAGCACTGCAACTCCCCAGGGGTTGAACGGGGTTGACTCACTTTCTTGGAAGCATTTCATAGGCAGATTCCAGATTCCAGATTTTTTTGGTGTATTGGCAACAAACTTCGGCCAAAACTATTTTTGTACAGGCAGCTTCATGGAAAATCCATACAACTCCGTAATCGCATAACCTGTCACATGACTGTGTCCAACCGTCTCTGATTAGACATGCACCACCAACCTACATGTGTAGGGTGGGCTGTGTTCCACCAAACAAAAGTTTATTTGTATGGGAGTAGTTTCTTTACATTACCTTAGACTGAAGGTTGACATCAGCTCCTGCACCAAGAAGTAGCTCCACCAGATCACTGTGACCCTTCTGGGCTGCGATGTATACTGCAGTGCAGCCATCCTGTGATTGAAAGGAAAAAATATATATAAGCAGAATTTGCGAAATTACACACTTTTCAAACAGGCAAGTGACAAAATGGAAATAAACAGAACAGAATGGGAACGAAAAGTGGGAATGGGAATAAAGTCTGCAATTTTGTGCAATGTCAACTATGTAAACGCTTCGTGTTGCTTAGAAAATGAACTTGTGAAATTATCTCAGCTACGTGACGTCACACAATGATTTCTGTTGTTGGCTAACTAGCTGTACAGCTTGCAGCAAAGATAATAGAAAGCATGACTGCTCAGCTATAAAGTAGCTGGCTTGCTACAGGTTGTACCATCACCTGATAGAAACAGTGTGCACAGACCTTGTATAGATGCTCTTTGCTTTAATGTCATGCCATATGGTGGGTACTGAAGACTTCTTTTGTGATTCGTACTGCTGTTTCCAAAGAGTTAAATATTCAGGACTCAGGCACTCACCATTTCAAAAACTTTTTCAGGTTTGGTCATCTACCTTTATGGGATAGGCGGAATTATCAAGGGACCTATTCAATCAGCACAGCCTGCCTTTTTCACAATTTACCCTCAAGTTTGTAAACAATGAGCTAGTCATAGGACCAGTGAGCCTAGGTACAATCTCAAGTATGTGAGAGTAGCCTCATCTCAGGGGGGAGAAAAGACTTCATTATGCATAGGCGAGCACAGTTGTAGTTCTCTGACACCAAGAAAAGGCAGTGAATCAATATTTCCTGTAGCTAATCTTGTACCACGGTGCGTGGGCAGATCAAAGGAAGCCGGTGTACCAATATATTGCATGTGGCACTGCTAAGACGTCACACAATGCCATAACAGCCAACGCACAGAGGTTTCAAGTGATCATATTTCCACAACCAGTAGCAAGACATGAATGATTCTTGGTAGAGTATATGTACTAACGTTCAACTAAAGTAATCCCATGCTAGAAGTTGGCAGCTCTTTCCGTTCCAGAGATACGCGCCTCGGTAGCATCGCCATTTTCGAGAAATTGCCACGGGATCGAGAATACCGTGAACTCCACCCCATATCTTCCTAGCAGTTTGGCTGAAAGGCTTCATTTCCGAATGACTACTATAGTAACGCCTCCTGTAAAAACTGCCTACGTTTCATTTAGATCGTGCCTAGCGTTATGGAGATACGTACATGTATGTATACATGCATTTGAAGTATGCGCATTCGAAAATGCACTAAGTGGCAAGTTTTGTTCACCGTGATACAAATGAGCTATTGTATGGTTGCTCATGCCATATATGACAAATAATGGCACTCGCAACCATACAATAACTAATACTTAAGGCCCCATTGATGTCGCAGACGAGTGCTGAAGCAATATCGCTGATAAAACGTAGAGAAACGCACATTCAATTTGTAAACAGACATTAAACAGAGAAACATAACAAAAGTACACAATAAACAAAGGCAATACAACAATAAACAAAGAGACAAAGCGGAGGACACTGGGTGCCTCCCACAGAGTTCAAAGTTCAAAGGATGGATTCCAGTCCATCACAGAGGGCCTTTAGTATATCACCCTAAAGGCCAATGTTCATAACTTTTCTGGCCCCATAGTTTTAATGTGTATAGCTACCTATCAGTATAACTGCATTCTGTATGAAGTATTTTTCAAGTGGTGTCTTGTGTTAACAGATGTTTGATGTTACTATGGATACCAGTCAATTTCTAACCCATTACTATAGCATGTGTTTCATGTAGCCGTAATTAATTAACAAATTACTTGCATGTCCCAGGCAGGACACCATTTGCCCTACTTTCTTATGCATGCAGCAACAGCAGTAAAAGAGAGGTCCATGGCAATTTATTGGTGCCAGGAATCCATCAATGACTAGCATAAATAGTGCTGATGGGATGTAGAGGGACATTAACATATACCAGGTAGCATGGTCAACATCTACATTCAAAGTTCATCAGTATAGCAAACTGGAACTACGGAGATTAGAATTTTCTGTCAGGAAGCACTGTTATTGCGTACTTCAACGAATTAAGGCTACTTAGCTACTAACATTAGACTTTCCTTGCTTCAGCTATACTGTGCTGAACGCAGCAAACTCACCACATGTACATGTATATTTCCAGGTGTTAAAGAATGCATCATTGAATGTAATGATAACCGTTACAGTAAAGAAATTCACACTACTCTATATAGTGATGCATGAAATCATTATAATGGGCAGAGCTGTGATGTAAAGAACGCTAAGTAACCTTTGTACTCACATCTGTGATGTTGAAACATTCATGGCTGCAGCTACAGTGCAACTTGGCAGTAGCACGATCGTGACCAAAGTTTAAGTGTAGTCCATTTTAATAAAACTGAAAGTTTCCCTGGAAGCAATCACTGGAGCCATTGAGAGCTGAGTTTGAGCACAGTGTAGTTGGATCTATGGTATAGTTTGTTTCACTCCAGTGATAGTTATGAATTGTACTTAATCTAGTCTATGCAACGGTTTGAGCATTTGTAATTAGCTCTCATACTTTAATGTACATGTAAGTCACTGTGAGGCCCTCCCTAATTGCCTTCCTTGAGACTCCCACTTAACTAAAGTGCTTTCCACTTATATCTCAAGTGCTTACATGTACATGTAAACATTATGAAGCCCAACACCACAAACTAATTACATGTTGTGCTAGCATCATTCCCAGGCTCTTGCAGGGGAGGAGTAGAGAGCCTGGGATCCACTACTTGTATACATGTACATGTGTAAATGAAAGAATTTACATTTTGAATGGGTGGTGGTGCCATTTCCAGCAAACATTATCCCCTTGTAAGGATAATCCATCTTCACTGGCAAATTTTGCAAATTACTACCTGTAAAATGCGTTTGAAAGTGACTCACAATTGTCCGTCACTGAAGTCTAAATCCATCTCAGATCAGGGGCACTGTATAGAAAAGTAGTCGACAATGTAGTGCCTATACTATTTTTGCTGCTCACTGTCACGAAATAAATATTCGATAGCAGAATGGATGGAATGAAAAGGGTGGCTTAGTAACCACTGCTTGTGCAAGTGTGGCTCCCAAGCATTTCTGAGAATATATGTCTTCAGCTATTAACAGATCACAGACTGCTCTAGCTCTCTGGACTAGAAGTTCAGAGTCATCACCTACTATGTCAAGCCACTGACTACAAGTTTTCTCACCAAAAATCACTGAGGTCTATGCTGTAACTAGGCCACTATACTCTCTAAGAATTCTTTATTGTATTAATGAGGGACTGACAGAAGCAACAGAATGGCAGCTTTTTAGGCCTAGATTTGAGTGCTACTGGACCCACAAGTCCTAAATACCAACCACTTCCTTCACTTCCTCACGAATACAGTAGGGAATCCTTAGAGAGTCATAGTGGCCTAGTGACAGCATTGACCTTGGAGTTGCTGATGATATTTTTGGCGAGAAAAATTGTGTCTACTATCCCAATTCTATGGTATGGCAATAGGACCATAGCATAAGTGATCACTTACCATGCAGTACTTATTGTCAAGCATTAAAAAAGATTTTTTGCTTGCGACGTTCATACAAGGTTTCTCAGTATAAGAGATGTAAGACAAAGCACTTTTTAGCGACTAGTACATTTACCTGTATACCAATTGCGCAATAACTGCTACAGTCAAAGGTATTGGTACCATGCATGGCACGCAATAATATGTGTCCATGCATGATAATCAATGGGCTCCACCTTCACCATTCGTACCAAAAATACCCAGTTGTCAGTGTTGGCCTTACCCACCTCACAGTTATAGCCAGGAGGCAGGAGTTATCGGGTGGGTATGCCTGTTTCTCCTTAAACATCCACCAAAAATGTAGAATAATTTTTTTAAATTAATGTGTATATGCATCTACAACAACAGAAAAGGGTGCACATTGGAAAAACAGTCTCCCCCTTGTCTTTTTGGTCTAACAGTCCCACGAAAATAGTAAGTGATATAGACAGCCAGAAAATAATGTAATCAATACGATGTCACATTTATATGTAGTACTCTAAAAGTAAACTTAACTCATCGCAAGCCGTTAGGCAGTATAATCTTTTGCTGTGATGTTGCAAGCCAGAAAAGCATATTACGTGTGGTATACAAATGCTTCATTGAAGCTTTAAATACTACTCGCACCCACCATACATGCATACCATACTGTACAGCAGGTACTCCATTGGATTTTCCTAAAAATGGCTTCCCTAGCACAAAAAATTTCGGCTCCTAGGAGCTGAACTTCTAACAAGTGCACCAATAGCAAAAATAATTCTACGCGGAATGTGGCTTACTCTCACTGAAGAATTTTTTCGAATGGCATAGAGAGAAAGGAGAGCTACCAAAACTACAGAAGAAAAAGAGCAAAAATGGTGATAAGTCATCAGAAGCTAGGTAGGGGCATCTGGAGTGTGAATATTTGAGAGACAGGAAGTACAACAGTGAATGGTACAACCTTACTATCTAGTGTGAGTGTAAACAGCGATCGGCTGAGGCAGCATGCAGAGCAGAGGGTGGCTCAGACAGCAATGCAAGCCTGAAGCTTAAATATCGAACAGAAGAAAGAAACAGGTGAGGCCAGGCTACTGGCCAAATGTATAAAGCAAGAGTGACAGAAAGCAACAGAAATTTCACAGGGCAGAGGAGGTCATGCAGACTATAAATACTTTACTAGCTAGACATCATAGTTGTGCCATATCCATTACTACCTTACATCCACTTCATACTGCACATGTGCTACCCCATGTTAGGCACATGCGCTCGCTAAGGTTACCCCACAATGTCTTGCATTCTCCGAGTTAAGTAGGAAACGAGAACTAATGCAGTGTTTATAATATTGCAGACTTCACTTGTGAAAGTGGCATTAAATGGATAACCTAAATTCTACGACATATTTCTAGTGTACAATCTTGGGTACCGTGAACATTAACCAGCTGCCATGTTGCCCAGTCCAGCCATACATAAATGGCTAATTGTGTATACATGCATAGTCAATACATTTGACTACACATGCTATAGTATACGTTAGCCATGAAGGATAAGCTGCGGCACAGATTGGAAGCAGTGAAGGCCACGGCGGCAGGGAGGTGTGATTGGCCACAGTAAAAGCTGTGATGGACATCACAGTAAGAGCGGTTATAGTAAGCACATGGACAGAACTTCTGTCCATGTTGGCTAAAAGTGAATCTATTGGTCAAGCTCTGTAGTCCATGATGAAATGATGATGCTTTGGACACTACTGAAGATAAGGCTAAGATGTTCTGTGCATGCCTTACTGTAACTGTTGCCGTAGCAGCAAATAGTGTGGCCTTCAAAGTGGCCCATCACAGCTCTGGCCGTGATGGCCTTTACCACGGTCCATAACAGCCTGGCCATGGCAGCTAGTCATTGCTGACCTGGTGATCATGCATATTACCATGATGGTGTTAAGGGAGTTATATGAGTTGGGGGGCAGGACAATAGACCGGGATTATTGGTAACTGTACCCTCACAAGACTATCGTGGAGCTTTAGGATAGTGTATCTGTGAGAAAAATGATATCTATTGAGGCCTAATAGCTCTAATTACAGTTTAGCATGCATCAATAAATACTGTATGTCCTCCACAGGCCACTGTACCTGGCTTCCAAAGAGTTAATTAAATATTCAGGACTCAGGCACTCACAATTTCAAATCCCAGTCACAGGTTTGGCTATGTATCTTTATGAGATAGGTGGCATATTCAAGGGATTTATGGAGTCCACTTAATCAGCACACCCAGTCTCTTTCACGAGTTATACTCAATTTTGTAAACAGTGAGCTGGCCACAGGATTAGTGAGCCATGGCACAATCTCAAATATGTGAGAAAGTATACCAACCTAAAGGTCAATCCTCAAAATGTCTGATGTATATAACGAGGATAATCACACTGCCAAGTGTAGAGTATAACGGGCCTGTACCCATGCAACTGCCACAGACGTTATTATGAACACATGCCTTGTAGGGGGCCAATAAGTACCAATATAAAGTATGATGGTTTTGTTTTGGTCTTAACTACTTACAGAAACTGACAGCATAGAAGCCTGAAATACATTTTCTTATTTGCCATCCAAGGATCACATGGTATAAATTTTGATCCTCTTTGATCACTCTTTCATACTAAAGCATTATAATACACTCCCTTCTTATCGCTACACTTGGCAGTGAATTTATGTGTAATTGCATGCCAGTTCACTGGCCAACATAAAAGTTACTAAACAATGACCATAGTTCCAAACAGCGGAGCATTGAGGACTCATTATCAAACTATAGGTTAGATTGTCAAGGGAAAAACATCCTGTTTATGAAACTACTATTATAGCTACCACTTGTTCCTCAATATATTTTCTCTTTCTCCCTGCAGGTGAAGTACGTCAATGCAGGAACCTGTCAAATCTTTACATTAGCTTAAAGCAACTTAATTAGCTTTTCCGTGGTCATTTTAAGGTCCCAGTTTTATCCTAAAGAAGACTGCATCGTAGTTGCCGAAACATTAGCATTTGAGAACGTTTTGACTTCTGAATGAATTCTACTAACGAACAGAAAGAAAAATTGCCTAAGCATGCAAAATTTGGAGATAATAGGCCATTCCTGCTAAGTAGGCGAAGCATGCGTGAAAACATGCTCATTCTCAATAGACTGATGCATGGCATGTTAAATATCCCAGTATGCGGCAATCTGAACTTCACACATACTTCACTTAGGCAGGAATGACCTATTACCTTAAATTTTGCATGCTAAGGCAATGAATTGTCCTATAGAAATGTAGTTATCTATGGAGGGGAATCCCCTTATTGTACCAGTGGAGATCAAGGCACTTAAGTAGCTACAGACTATATACATTTCTTACAGCAACTGCTGTCATTGGCCATGGGAGTATGTACATCATGTTGGCAATATGGCCCCATATCTATACCTAGGACAAGTGGGAATCTGGGAAAATAACCCTTATACAATTTGTATGTACTATGTGAACCAATTGTGTACCAAACACATTGAAGAGTGACGTGGCAAAAACTCTCAGCTCTGAGGCTTCGTAGTGTTGCAAAGATTCTGCAAATTCTTGCAAGAGAATGAAAGTTACAGGGCAAGGGACTTCCGTTTTCTTACCCTCATCCCCAGAATACTTTGGGGGTGAAGGGTCAATTCCTTGAAAGAGTCGACCATGACTCCATTTTCAAACCTTGACAAATCTACCACACACTTTACCAAGGTAGGCTTACTACAGCTTTAGCTTTAGCACGCTTACTAGAAACTGTGGTCTAGTGCTTTACTAGACCACAGTTTAGCTTTTCTGCATTGAGGGCCCAGTTTTGTCCTAAAGAAGATCGGATCATAGTAGTTGAAACATCAGCATTTGAGACAAAGACATTTGTTGTGAGACACAGTATACGTACACAGAAAGTAGCTGTACCACAAATGTTTGCAAACATTTATATCAGATTTGCAACGTCATTATCATATGGAGAGGCTTGCTAGCGATATGACTTTCTCAAGAAAAGAACAACATCTAAAACAATTATAACAGCAAATTTTCAACGTAAGCCACTAAACCTTGTACCAGAGGAGGTTGGAAGAGGCTTTGACGTCATTTAAAATCACATGACATAATTGTATTCCGCTGGATTGGTGAGTGATAAAATCCCAAATATCTTTGGTATGTGTGTGCGTAAACTAAAGCAGCAGTAGACTGGCTAGCTAGGTTTTACTCTCCAGGATTGTCTGTAGTGCTCTCTAAGAGTTTGTGTAAGTTGCAAAACCTTACTTCGCCGTGTTTTGCAGTGTATTGTGCTTCTCGGAGGCTGAAAAAGCTACAAAGGCAGTGTTGAAAGCCATCCAATATCGGTAAGCGGGTGCATGAAGGCCGTTCCTGGCCATGGTCAGTGCTTTTCTATACAGATTCCTGTCTGAAAGCCTTGCAGTATTGACACACATTATGCCCACTGGGTATGGGTATGATTTGGGTATATACTGGCTGTTTAAAGATGCTAGTAATGGTAGTGGACTAACCGCTAGCATTCTTAGCAAGACTTCTACTGAGAAACACTGGGACACAGCGGGGCTCCAGCAATTTTCTTGAAGTACCCCACTAGTACTAATATTTCACTGCTTCAAACAGCTCTTGGAGTGCTTTGCTTTGGCAGTAGAGGGACTATAATTTTCTATGGTGATTTCTGTACTTAAGTGACGTCACATGCTTATTATATGTGCGCACGCTCCTCTAACCTTGTACATAGAAACAATGTGGTCTAGTGTTTTGATAAGGTACTTAAGTGGGATGGTGATAGTAACAGGACTGCAGAGGTTTCCATGGAATTGTTGCAGCCATCAATGAATATCACAATGAAGGAAGGGCTGCAAGTACATACCGTCACTTAATTAGTATGGGTAATCACATGGATTTGAGTGCGATTTGGGAATAATTGCATGAGCAATAGGTAAGGTAATTGCACGAGTGAAGCGAGTGCAATTTTGTCTATTGCAAATGCAATTATTCCCAAATGGCACGAGAATCCATGTGATTCCACGTTAATCACATATCATTACAGTTTCTACAGTTACAGCCTTTGTTGAACTAAATAAGTGTGCGATTATGGAAATAATCACACTCTTATCTATAGGGGTAAATGTATTGTTACCAATATATTATGTGATTAGTCACTTAATTCAAATACACATGGAATTTCCTGGCCAGATGTAACTGAGAAAGGGAACAAAAGTTGTTGGAAAATCAAGTTGACATCGTTTACATATACATATGGCCAAAATGTGAGTTTTCATATTGTGGACCAATCAATTTCCTTTCAAAACAACCCCACAGCTGGAAGATTTGATACAATCATGTGATAGGCCTTGTGGTTATGGAGTTGTATGTTTTCTCTATGGAGCAGTCCATAGAATTACAGTAGGTTTTGGCACAAATGCCCAAGAAACGTATATTGCTGGAACCAAGTTGTGAAGAAAGCAAGTCAACCCCATTCAACCCCTGGGTCATTGGGGAAAAGTAGCAGTGCCTACACAGACATCAATCGACAAACATCAAGCTGCTGCTCATCTAGGTCTGTACTAACTATCTTACATCCATCTACATGCTATTGTGGCCTACCAGTGAGCTATGTACCTGTTTTTGAGTGTTGCTGTCTCTGATTGTGGGTCCACTATCGGGAGCTCCACCCACTAGATCACGAGTACTATGTCAACCTCCACTGCCTAGCAATGATGTCAAAAGAGATGCCAAAGTGAAGCTGACATAAGCCAAATTGAAGCCCAGTTGAAGCTGAATGTACTCTGCTTAGCTTAAACAATTTAATTAGCTTTTCTGCAAGTATTTTTAAGGTCCCAGTTTTGTCCTAAAGAAGACTGCATCATAGTAGCCGAAACATCGGTTTTGAGAAAGATTTAGACTTCTGAATGAATTCTACTACCCAACAGAAAAAATGATTGCCTTAGCATGCAAAATTTAGGCCATTCCCGCCCAGTAGGCGAAGTATGTGTGAAAACATGTCATTCTCAACAGACTCATGCATGGCATGTTAAATACCCCAGTATGCGACAACCTGAACTCCACACATACTTCACTTAGGCAGGAATGGCCTATTATCTTCAAATTTGCATGCTAAGGCAATCATTCTTAAGAATTATCCTTTAGAAATGTAGTTATCTATAGAGGGGAATCCCCCTTATTGTACCAGTGGAGATCAAGGCACTTAAGTAGCTACAGACTATATACATTTCTTACAGCAAATGCTGTCATTGGCCATGGGAGTATGTTCGGTGTTCCAGTACTAATTGTGTTTCTATGACCATGTGGTCTCCACTCCATGGAGTGTTCCAACAATATTGTGTAGGCAGTGCAAATTTAAAGTTCATGGTCATACCTGCCAATTTTCTACTTACATACCAGACTATTTGTATGCATATTTTATTAAAATTTGTTGTCATTCCCCACTCACAGACCGGCTACAAGTGGTTCATAGTATATACAATTTGTATAACGGTTATTTTCCCAGATTCTCACACTCTGTCAGTAAATATTGCTCTGCCCTCCTCCTGTATTGTGTGTACAGCCCCTAGTAGTTAGTGAACTGTAACCTCCACTTGTTCATAGGTATAGATATGGGGCCATATTGCCAACATGATATACATGGGCTGCGGCTGCTCCTGGGTTAAGAACCACTATGGCAGTGTCTGCCTACACTTGCCAACTATTGGTGAAGGTGAAAATGGAGCAGTTCCATGTTCCACCAGTGTACTGCCAAGTTGATTGCTAAGGACTTTTACATGTCATGCATGATACAACTGTACAAGTGCAGTGTAATCTCATAAACTAATTTCACCCTCCAGTACAACTCTACCGCATCCTAGGATATACCGTATAGCGGGAAAATTTGGCGAGGACTTTAATTTGGCCATTTGGCGAATCGTAAAAAAATCACCAAATTAAATTCTCGCCAATAATAAAACCTGATGTAATGCATACCACCCACGTGTGTATATTATCTACGATACACGTACGTCTGAAGCGGTACTATAATCATGGCGCTGTATAAGTATTTCGAGAGAGGACCTGTACTTCCCACTCTACGGACGTGTGGTGAACAAGCAAACACGGAGGCTCTTGGAGAGTCATCGAGAGAGCCGACCGGAAATAAAGCTGTCACACCTCGAGGCAAGTACAATAGCTACACGTAGAAAGGGAACGGGTAGGGAAGTACGCCGCTGAGAACGGTTCGACTAAGATGGCTAGGTACTTCTCGAAGCTTCTAGATAACCGAATCATCAGCGAGAAGGATTACGCACGTCGTTGCTTTCGGTAAAGCACAACTATTATGTCATAAGCTTACGACGGTTGAAATCGGCAAATTTAAATTTCGCCAATATTAAAACTTTAATACTTGCTAAATTTTGCCGCTATACGGTACACACATTCTCATTAAGGCTGACCCCTCGATGATTACAGGTACTTTAGTAGTTGCAATAGCCTTGCGTTTAATACCAAACTTTCACCAGACAGCCGGCCACCGTAATGTACTCTGTGTGATGCTGTCACTGCTCCCTACATCAAATGTAGTGTGCTTTATTGTGTTTGTCTGTGCAGTTTCCATGGAAGTAATCACTGGAATATTGAGAATTGGGTTTGAGCACAGTGTTTGTCCATTACTCAGTATAGTTTGCTCCACCCCTAAGATAGTTGTGAATTACACTCCCTCCAGTCTGTTTGAGCATTTCTAATTAGCTCCTGAAAGCTGAAGTGCATACTTTGATGTCCATGTAAATGTAATTCACTGCGAGGCCCTAATTGCCTTCCTTATAAAATACCCCACTTAACTAAAGTGTTCTAAAGTGCTTTCCACTTATCTCTACTGCCTCTTCCTACAAACCACTACCTTTCCCTTGTGTACATGTAAACACTACGTAGCCCACCACTAACAAACTGATTACATGTAGTGTTAGCCTCGTTCTCAGGCTCTTGCAGTAGACAGCTTGGTATCCACTATTTGTTGGGAGAATTTACAGAAAAGGTCAAAAATGTATCCATCTTAAGTACAGAGGCAGTATACGTGCATATTTCTACCTGGGATTGCGAGGTGTGTAAAAACTTTGCATATGAGAAGATAGTTGAAAAGAGTGACTAGAGTCTTGTTCAAGCTCCTCTAAGATCATTCTGGCGAAAAGAAAAAGCTAAAAGCCATGGTCAGCATGGGGCTTAGCAAACTTTGAAAGCTAATTAGCTAGTAGGTTAGAAGGACCAATATTCATTGTGGAGAGGCTGTTCCCACATAATACAGAAAAAGCAATTTCATTTGTAATTACATCTGTTTGCATACTAGATATTAAGGTGGTGGGCAAGCAATGTGATGCATACCACTCACATGACCACACCCACTACAATCTCAGTGCAAACGCTTTCAGGTTGCCTCAAAATCTGGTAAGCAAATACAGCAGACTTACTCTTTGCATGCAAATAGTAAAATCTGACCTTAAAATGATCCTTTAATCCTTTATGGGATGAGTTTAGCAGCATACTACAAACACTTCATGTAGCCCCCTTCAGATTGGTGTTAACATTATTTTGAGAAAGAATGGTAAGTATTGCTTGCATGCAATAGAACTGAGACTTCCTGAAAATTTTTTAAATTCCACCAGTACTGTCTTGCTTGTTTGCTGCTCCGGAAGATTCAGGTTTGTTACATATGTAACACGTAGCATGCAGTACTTGAGTGCCAAGTCTGGTTACCATTTATGTCAGGACTTGTAAAGAGTGGTGTAGCTAGACTAGATTATTTGCCCGGGCACAAGTGAGGCCGCGCTGCAAAGCATATTGCGGCTTCCAGCACAAAGTGCAGAAAAATTCTTACTGCTACACATTTCTAATATTCAGTAAGTGCTCTCATTGCCATTTGTTATGAGATCTAAATAACAACTACAGCTTCCCATGTGTTCCCAGGGCACTACAGCTTGTTTGGTGGTGTTTACGACACACAATATGGACACATGCAGTCTCAAACCTGCCACACCCCTTTCAATCGTACACTGACTTCCCCGGGTACAGCACTTGATTGCCCGGGCCTGAGTCCAGGCAGGCCCAGGTGGGCTATGCCACTGATTGTAAGGTAATTTGCTGCCACCGTAAACACGACAAATGCCATGAGTTAAGTAATCTATGGAGATAGAGCATGTAATTAATTAGCAGATTCTTTGCTGATTTTGTTCGAAGACTATCTGCTACAGCCATTCAAGGCAAAAAGGAAGCCGGATTGGAACGATGCAGGCTGTTCAGGATCGATTTCTCGGTACACGGTAAGTTTTGATACGGTACTACTGTAAATGCAGTTTTCGTGCCATGGTAGCGAAGGATGATGATCCTACTTAGTGTCTAACTCACTGTCCAGAAGCAAGATCCTCGTAATTGCCACTGAGGGTGACTGCAGAGCCCGATTAACTGTGTAGTACTTGTAGCTATACATAACTAGTTATCGTATATCAATTTCTATTTGCCGTGTACATCCGTTATTTTATAAATTTTTTGCCTACTTTCGGTACAGTTACATCATAAGGGTATGGCTATGCCTTTGTGGAATGGTAATGGGGAGTTTCCCTTCACGTAGAGCTGCTGATTAGCGTGCATGTACTATGAGCCTATATATAGGTGCTTCGCATAGACTAATTGGAACGCGTGCGCCTATATATAGGCACGTCACGTGAAATGAGTTAAATAACCCAGTATTCAACAATGCCATCACCGGCTAGTAAAGGAGTATGTACATCATGTTAGCAATATAGCCCGATATCTATACCTAGGAAGTTACAGTTCACTAATTACTAGGGGCTTTACACACAATACAGGAGGAGGGTAGAGCAATCTATACAGACAGAATGTGGAGATCTGGGAACAACACTATGCAAATTGTACATACTATGTAAACTATAGCACACCACACACATTGAAGAGTGGCATGGTAATAGTACATTAACTTTATGTCACCTTCTTTGGAAGGTTGATATCGGCTCCTTTGCTGATTAGCAGTTCAGTAATAGTCCTGTCCATTTTGGGCAGCAACGTACAGAGCGGTAGCACCAGTCTGTGATTGATGAATGACCAAAAATTGTAAAATTATAATGTGCTTACAAGCAGTACACCTGGTATTTATCTGGATAATGATTTATACATAGTGCGATGTCTTCACTAATTACTGTACGTCAAAATTGACATTATAACATCTACCAAACATGTACTTCAGTAGTTGAATGCTCCTTCACTGCCACTGGCGCCTCATGCAATCCTGCCTCTACATACGTGTACAGTATATTCGTTGTAACATTATTTGGCTAATTAGCATGCACTGGGCTAAAAAAGAATCCTTAACCCTCTGAGCGTGGTGAGCGTATATACCGTAATTATTCTAAAAATCCGGCAGAATTTTAATAATTATTGTTGCAGATGCCGATTTTTTAGAGTAAAACATGACGTAAACGGACATAATTTTGACCGCTTTTCGAATACTTAGAGGTGCCGTATTTTTATAGAGTCGGAATTGATGAAAGGCAATCCTGGGATGCGATTGTCTCTAAGAAGTATCAGTACCTATCACTGAAAAGTGTATAAATGGCGTGTGGACTACTTGGTGCGCATTCGAGTGCAAAAGGAGAATGGCCGCGGAACCAGAAGCAACACTGACCATCGAAGCAGCTGTGCGTGGCTACCACGTGTACGTGTACAAACAGCAATGGCCGACACCACGAGTTGGAGAGCGACTGACCTGGCCCACGCTTAGCCTTTGCCTTTGCTTTCGGGATTGGCTGGAAACGCGTGAGAAATCCAGGAAACGAAGTACTGACTTCGGAAACTCTCTGAAAGAAATCGGTCATCTTAGCTGGCCTTTCGTTCACTGTTGTCAAGGTGAGCTCAGAGATAACCTCACTGCACTCCTTCTCTTCGCTTGTGCGCTCCATACTTGTCTTGAAAAAGACAGTGACTAGGTGCCGAATTCTTAGAGGTGCTAGTTAAAAATTACTTGCGTACGCATGCCGAAATTAGAGGTAAAAATCTATAAATACGGTACTGTTTTTTAACTTTTGCCGAATACTTGGAGGTGCCGGATTTTTAGAATAATTACGGTATACGCTCTACGTTAGTCAATGATCACCGCGGCGAGCGTATATATACGCTCATACTGGTATTCATAGCTTACCGGATGCTGACACGGCTAACAAGCTTTCGAAGAAGCCCCTACTTATCCCTACTGACGTTGGCAACGTCGGTAATCGATCTGAAGCTCCACCTACCGATCGAGAGAATCTAAGCGCTTACTTTTTGTGGTACTGTTTTTACACTGGCAGCTTAGGCAAGCTTTCTAGCACCAGGAACGCAGTTAGTATCACTCGAAAAGCCTATTATAGGCTTGAGGCATCAATCCAGTACCTATCTACCCCAGTAACTCACCAGCTAGAGGGCAGACATTGACGGCTCAATAA
Organism: Phakellia ventilabrum; assembly: GCA_963921505.1. NCBI lineage: Eukaryota > Metazoa > Porifera > Demospongiae > Axinellida > Axinellidae > Phakellia > Phakellia ventilabrum. The sequence continues at coordinate 8,002,348 of OY997378.1, forward strand.
CAGGAAGAGTATGAAGGTTAGCGCTCGAGTTTAGCTTAGCCTAACGGTATAGTCAGGGCGCAATGACGCCCTTAGCACACAATTTAACGACAGCTTGACAGTTCCTAGCCTCCAAAGTTGCCGCTCACCAAGTAAACTAGCTAGCAGCCATAGAAAACTTCGAGTTCATGTACCTAGGTCATAATTAATTACAGCTTCCGTGTGGACAAATGGAATTTAATTTCCACATCGGCACCCTAAGGGTTAAAGAACAAATGGATAATGTGCTATAATTAAAAAGCATCATATCAAAGCATTCTGAGCAGAAATGCTTCATATACTAGAGTTTGGTAACATTTGCAAAGTAAACAGAACATCTGAGAAGACCAGGGATACTTCAGCTATATACTTAACTCTTCATGAATAAGCCTGACACGTGGGTAAGAAATTGGCAGGTATGAGCATAAAATTTTAATTTGCACTACCTACACAATATTGTTGGAACACTCCATGGTGTGGAGACTATTTTGGCATATATGGACACAACCAGTACTGGATGCTACCACTGGAAGACCCAACATGTGCTGCAGCAATACCTGGGCTCTACTAGAATACAATAATGTTCATGCCAACCACTAACTCAGGCAATTGTGTAAACTCAAAAGGTCTACACTTAATTGCACTAACAATTGGTGAAGGTGAAAATGAGGCAGTTCCAAGTTCACCCCACCAGTTAGTGTAATGCCAAGTTGATTGCTAAGGCCTTTCACATGTATTGCATAATACAACTGTACAAGTACAGTGCACAATGAAAGATTGCAATACATTAAAATTTATTAGGTAGGCATAGAATATGCAGCACTATGTACATAGCATGATACACTGCCAAGTGTAAAGATTTAAGGGGGGTGTAAATAATATAATGTTTGGCATGAAGGATGGTTCACAGAGGATTGATTCTATCTAGGGTTTCTTTACATTCAGTTTCTGTGAGGAGATAATTATGGCCAAAACAAAATTATATATATTTTACATGTCTCTTTATGGGAGCATGTGTTCAAAATGGCGTCACTGGCAGTTACATGGATGCCATCTTGGAACTTGTGGTGAACAAATAGTTAGAGATCTGGACAAGTCTACCACACAGTTTTGCAAGGAAGGCTAATTACAGCTACCAGGTTAGTACAGTTTGTGTTGCCTCCGTATAAATAGAGATACGAGCACAATTAACTGACGGCACGATTGAACAAATTTATGTGAGACTCGAGCAGTCTCTCCACTCTCACGTAGCAGCCATGGCTGATCTTTAAAAAGATGTTGTAAATAAAGATAGCAATCTGCCAAAGACCAGTTGCTTTTTCATAGCTTCTCTGGCAGCATTGTTAGGCATGGTTCCCGTTTAGTTATTTTCACAACAGGCTCGCTTGTGACTCATCTCGCCCCACCCAGGTCGTGATTCATTACATCTGCATCTCTACTTGCCCACTATACTTTACACTTAGCAGTGCGATCGCCCTCGACAATAATAATGATAATAATAAAATAGAGAAAATGTCACGTTGACATCACCAGTGTGGGGCTGGTTCATATGCAACTGAGAAAGGGATGGAAACGGCTGGAATACATTTGGAAATAAAGGCCAAAATTTCAATAAAGAAAGCCACACATCGAGTGAGCACTAAACGGAGAAAATGCACGAGAACATGTGTAAACAAGCGTGTTCTTATGTTTTTGTACACAAAAACTACATCAAAGCACATGTTTGCTTGTATTTTCTCCATTTAGTGCTCAACCCCATTACATCATAATGGTAGTGTAAGTTGCCAATTATCGACACATAAATGGTGCACCGCACTAACCTCGCTCTCGTTAGTCGTAGAAAGCTCGCTCTTGCACCGGAAATGAGATCATTGACCCCACCCCCCCATTACATCATAATGGTAAAGGGTCTATAGAGAATCCATTCAACTCCATATCTAGGTGGCATATAATATGATTGTATCAAACCTCCTTCAAGTTCTGATGTTGTTTTGAAAGGAAATTGTCTGGGATATGGCACGAGAACATGTGCACGAATGCACAAGAACATGTGTAAACAAGCATGTTCTTATGTTTTCGTACACAAAAACTACATCAAGCACATGTTTGCTTGTATTTTCTCCATTTAGTGCTCAATTTTATCCCCATTACATCATAATGGTATCGTAAGTTGCCAATTATCGACGCATAAACGGTGCACTGCACTAACCTCGCTATCGTTAGTTGTAGAAAGCTCGCTCTTGCACCGGAAAATGAGGTCATTGAGTTTACTAAATAATGCCCCACCTCCGAGGATGTTACTATTCATGATCATGAAGCGACAGTACAGTGGCCATTCCCCAATAATAATAATTAAGGGGAGAGTGTCACATAAATTAAAAAATTCTTTGAAAAATATTCTCGCAAAGGTCACCACAATTGGAAATTAGTAATATGGTGCTAGCAAAGTGTTGCAAAACATACTTTGCATGTAGCATGTGCTATGAGAAGTATTTGCGTTACAGACTGGTTAGAAGAGAGTCAAAAAAAGTGACTAGAGTCTTGTTCAAAATCCTCTAAGACAGTTCTAGCAGCCAGAATACCCACAGGGCGACCTAGGTTAGCTTATATGCCTTAGTCTAGCTCACTAGACCCTCCCTTTCCCTTTTAAAAAATAAGAGAAAGGTAAAGGAGGACAGGGAGGGTGTAGCAGAACTTGCACAAAATTAGATTCAAATTGACCAATCAGCTTTCACTGTAAAAAAATCCGGCCAGTGATTACATTATTGCTCTGTGGTTTCACATGAGCTTGAGTGAAAAAAGGATTAATTGTGGCATTTAAGTAAGCTACTCTACAACAAGATGGTTAAAGATCAAAGAAGCAACATCACAGAGTATCCCAAGCTCCTCACTCCGTATCCGAGCGCATCTTTAATCAATTCTGCTTTGATGCTGGAGTGAGGCCAGTACAATGTAAGCTAGTACACCGACATAACTATGCAGTAGGCTTGTCCACATGCTCAAAACTTTGCCTACTATGCTTTTGAGTAATTTTCACAAAACCTGCCCCATTCTAGCCGCCAGGTATGCTGGAGAATGACTAGAAATGCATATTGTGCACAAATCTATACTGTGCAGTTCCTAATTGCATTCGAAGGGATTCCCCCCACTTAACTCAAGTACGCTCTACATACTAATTACATGTACTACATGTAGTAGTGTTCTTCACGGATTCCATTCTGTTATGCCCATCCTCAGGCTGCATCAAGACCATATTAAAAGAGTCAAGCATGAGTCCATTGTCAAAACTTTAGGCTGGATTCCATGGGATTTCCCCCCACTTAACTACTGTACTTTCAAGTGGCTGTTCTGTACTATTGCTACCAACTACAGGACAAGAATGATTCTTTAAACTCTGCAAGTACTGCCCTTAAACAGCGCTCGGTTCCTGGGATAGCGAGCCTTCGTATGTTCACCAGCTGAACCCTGAATGGAAGAGGTAGACTTTGTGCCATGCCTTCGTCCCACCCAGATAGTTTGTGAACGATAACGTGTATCATGAAGCTTGCCCTGTAACCTCAGAACTTGTGGCACACCAAGAGATGTGGACTCGTAGAGTTTCATACCAAGAAAGGCTTACTACAGCTCCCAGGTAAGTAGAGTTTGCGTAGCTTCTGTATGAGTACACTAAAGGAGGACGGCACGATCGAATGTGAATTTCAAGCGGCATACTCCATCTTTCCACCAGTCATGTCTGATCCTTGAACACATGTTGCAGATAGAGACATCGATCTTTCAAAGACTAATCACTTTTCTGTGCCTTATCCAGCTGTATCTAACCGTCTTGCCTCACCCAGGTCATGATATTTTACATCAGCGTCTGTACTCGCCCGCTATACTTTACACTTGGCAGTGGGATTACCTCTAATAAATGATTTGCATGAAGAAGGGGTCACAGAGGTGAGAAACTCTGTCATCCTTGGGTGAACACTAAGAAAACACATGTGAATCTCTGCTACATTCACTTTCTGCGAGGAGTTATGGCCAAAACAAAACTATATACATTTTATATGGGTCTTTATGGGGCCACTACATGTATTTAAACCAGTCCAGGTGTGCAAAGATATTGAAAAATGAGCATGGTTGTGTTTTCAATCTTATTATATGGAAGCTAATGAAGCTGCAAATCTGATTTGCAGAATTTTTGATGTATTACTTCCTGAGTCATGTACTTACGCAACTCAGGAAGCAACTAATTAGTGAACTGAGTCTGTGATGCCTCATTCTAGACGAAAGGTTAAACGACTAATCATATTTGTAGTCAACCAATGGGTAGTCACATGATCACTGGTACATCACTAGTCTTTGCACCTATGGAACTTGGTATACTCTGTGTGATGCTGTCACTGTTCCACAGATTAAGTGTAGTCCATTTTAAAGAAACTTGTGGCTGCACAAAGTTTCCCTGGAAGCAATCACTGGAGCATTGAGAATTAAGTTTGAACACAGTGTAGTCCATTTCATAGTATATATATTGTGTTCCACCACAGGAATAGTTATAAATTGCACTTCTTTAGGTCTGTGTTACAATTTGAACATTTCAAATTAGCTCCCGAAATCTAAAGAGCATACTTTAATGTACATTAACAGCTATGAGGATTGTGCATAGGCAGCCAAGTGTGGTGCTGCCTATTTAATACTTGGTGGTAAAGCAGAGGAAGTTGTGCCCCAAGCACAGGTTAGGACCTTTGGAGAGACGGATGCACCTGGTCTCTTTCGGAATTAAGTTCATACCCAGATCTGTAATGCTTGGAGGGTTAGCTGAAGGACAGGGAGTTGTAGCCTCCCATCCTGGTTCCACCTAGCTCTGCTTTTTCACACTGAGCTAGTGAATGCATGATTGCACAGCTCAGTGGAGGATTATCAAACTATATTATAAGCGGAGGGAATAGGTTCCTCAATGGGTGGGAAAATTAGGAGGACTTGCCGATTCACTCAGTCGCTAGAACTTGGCTGACTGACAAAAGGCGCGCAAGTCATGTGAGCTGACTCTTTGATATCTCGTGATAGTCTATGCTGTGTAGGTTTGTTAATAATGATAGGTACACACCCCTCTGCTGTTAACTCGCTTTAACTACCGTTAAAACTCATTGTAAGTCATTGGAGGCCCTATTGCCTTCCTTGGAATACCTCCCACATAGGTGAAGTGCTTTCACTTATCCAAGTGACTCTTCCTCAGTGTGTACAAACAATTATTTGTACATGTAAACACTACGTAGCCCATCATCATTATGTACATGTTGTACTAGCCTCATACTCATGCTCTTGTAGGGGAGGAGTAGAGAGCCTGGGATCTACCACTTGTACGTACATGTGTGGCAGACGAAAAACGAACATTGGACCTAGTCATGAATAATATCCTTTGAAGTATGCCTGCCTAATGAGGTATCTAAATCTGATAGATACCTGCTGGCAGGTATCTAAACGCCTGTTTAGATACCTCATCTTTATTCATGACATTAGTGGCTGCCTATCACAACTGAAGCACTTAGCATGGGGCAGGTTGCTGCTTCCTTCAAAGGGTTAGCAGTGGTCACTTATAGAGGCGTTGTTATCATAACACTAGGTCTAAATCGGTTAGACACCTCTGTGTCAGTATCTCAAAATTGGGGGGGGTGGGCACTTACACAGGGGTGGGTGCTTGCTCGGGACAATAGCTGTAGTATAGCATGCAGCCACCAACTAGCCAGTGCGTTCAAACTTAATTATTCAGTTACTGCTGCTGCATTGACCAATCAGGTTTGTATTACAATGAATATGCTTAGCAATCACATGGATACGCTTAGCAACGATGATGTCAAAGTCGAGTGGCAAGATAAGAGAGTGTAGTGAGTCAGGGAGTTCGGCCACCTCCGGTCACATTCTAGTCCCAAAGTCACAATAAAACAGATAATGTGCTTTTTTTTGTATATTGCGTGATTTATGGCACTCAGGCTATATAGTCTTGAGGGTGATACAGCACTCAGCTTTGCCTCATGCTGTATCAGTCTCTCGACCACCCTCCTTTTGCCATAAACCATGTAACACACTCAAAGCATACATTGTCTACTAGGTAAAGTTTTATAATAGCAAGGGAAGTGGTTTGTAGGGCAAACAGGTTCCAAGAATCCATCAATGAATGATATAATTGGTGTTGACATTCACTGATTACCAGCCAAGGAGGGAGTCTGGTGTGGAGCTACATATTACTCTAAGTTGAACAGCTAACAGCTGTCTGCATTTGGAGTCCATGGTAACACCAAATGACATTGGAGAGTAAATACCTTTCATGAACTCTACAGTACCAGTATGGAGTCACCTTGCAGCATCCCTCAACCTAATTAGCGTTGAGAAAAGTGACTGCAGAGCTTGCTACAAAAGGTTTCCAAATCCCTCATTCGCTGTCATAAAAAAGGTGTATTTTGGCTCCAAAAATGTACAAACTTAACTCATTCCACGCTATAATTACGTCACATGCGTGATGCGTCCTCGTGACCTTTCCTGCTGAAAATGGCGTACTAATAAAACCAGTGTAGTGCTAGCCATTTTTTCACTTACCTGGCGAAGGAGACAACAGATTCTTTTGCTGATTTGTTCGAAGACTACCTGCTACAGCCATCCAAGGCAAAAAGGAAGCCAGATTGGAACGATGCAGACTGTTCAGGATCGATTTCTCGGTACACGGTAGGTTTCGATATGGCACTACTGTAAACGCAGTTTTCGTGCCCTGGTAGCGAAGGATGATGATCCTACTGAGTGTCCACCTCACTGTCCAGAATCAAGATCCTCGTAACTGCCACTGAGGGTGACTGCAGAACCCGATTAACTGTGTAGTACTGTAGCTATACGTAACTAGTTATCGTATATCAATTTCTATTTGTCGTGTACATCCGTTATCTTTTTGCCTGCTTTCGGTAGTTATATCATATGGGTGTGGCCCATATGCCTTAATGGAATGGTAATGGGGAGTTTCCCTTTGCGTAGAGCTGCTGATTGGTGCGCATGTACTATGAGCCTATATATAGGTGCTTCGCGTAGACTAATTGGAATGCGTACGCCTATATATAGGCGCAGCGCGTGCAATGAGTTAATAAACGACTTATTGGTCAGTAGTACATGTAAACTTTGGGAAAATTCCTCCAGGGAACATCTAGTTATTGCCAAGCGTAGCGAGGCAATAATCTTGACTGCAGTGGTTTATTTCAGAGTTAGCATATATATGTGTCACACTTAGGAATGCAATTAGCCCGGCCCCAGGGGCCAAGGCATGCGTTCAAAATGACAGCTACTTGGATGCCGTCGAACTTAGAGTGCGCGAAGATCCGGTCAAGTCTACCACACAGTTTTACTAAGGAAGGCTTACTACAACTCCAGAGTTAAAGTTTGTGTAGCCTCTGTATAAGTAGAGATATCAGTGCTATAAACGAACTACATGATCGAGCGATGTCAGAGACTATGAGTTTCACTCTGAGCAGCACAGTCTGTCTCTGCACTATCCGGTAGCAGCCATGGCTGATCGTTTAAAAGATGTTACAGATAGATACATCAGTTTCACAAAGACTATAGTCGCTACTTGGGTTCTGGGTTTATTATTTTGTTATTCTCGTGGGCTTGCAAAAATACACCCACTCTCATCCCACCCAGCGCAGTCTTTGGCTTGTGTGCTACTCGAGGCTAACTCCTAGGTCTCCATAGTAACTGCTGTTGCATGCATGTACAGCAAAAACCTACTCGAGGCTACTGAACTAATTTACCATAGTTGAATAATCTTATAGAAAAGGTATGTACATGTGTCAGATTCCTAGTACAACAGACTATTCGGTGCTAATTAATATGGTGAAATGAGTGGATTATGTAATTAATCACAACTGGTGACTGAAAATGGATACATACCGTATTCTACGTATTATCCGCCCATGATGTATTATCCGCCCATCCCCTTCTTTCAACAAAAGTTATGCTGGAGGGTATTTACATGAACAATTTTGTGACATTGCTTTGCCTTGGATTACCTTAGTTTTTTGGTATTGTTAGTACAGTGGTTGTAGTTAGTATTGATTTGACACAGAGGAGGTTGGACACACATTCATTAACATGATAGTCATGTGCCAACTTACTGCCATAAAATATATTCCAAATTGCATTCCAGAGTGCCATTTGCTCACTGAGAAGCTAAAATATACCGACTAAAGCATCAACAAGTTAGCAAGCACCAAAATGACTTATCGTTAACCAATCCCTTAAAAGTCAAGTGGTTCTCCATAATTTCACGGTGCCTAGGCATTGGCGAATTATGCTCAAACTTTGCCCTATTATGCTATGCCAGCATTGCTGGTAAAACCTTCCTATTATGCTCAGTATTATGCTTGCCCACGTGGCATATGTGCAGGCACCGTACGTGGTAGCATGGCTCTATAAGGCTATGCTACAGCACGATATAAATATTGTCAAAGTTTTGTTAGTACATCATGCTACGATGCATTCCAATGAATAACGAGTGTTTTTTTTCAATTTGGTATACTTGTTGTTTTATTTTTACTTATAAATCATGCAATAATATGAACATCATGAAGAGCTAAACTACTTTCAGATAAACCATTACTTAATGGTCTATTATCCCAGCATATTCTGCTATGCTAGAACATACCTATTATTCTTAAAATTATGCCAGCATAATTAGGAAATGCCTAACGGCACCAGAGCTGTGACAGAAATGACAGCATCTGAAAGCTACACTGACTAAACAAATCTTATATTTCATAACTAAAAACCATATGGTTTATTTTTACCGTATTGTCTCAATTAATTCGACTGCTATATCAGCATTTCAGATTTGCGTGGTCTAATTTATTTGATTCAATTTGGACTAATTTGCATGCCGAAAGGGAGGGTGGGCTTATTGTTGCATGGAAATCAGTTGTCAGTCTCAGTAGATTGCCTTATTTGGTACTGCACTCTGAGTCTTACAGTTTTTACAGGACCAGACTAATTAAATCAATTATGGTACAAGCCCCACTGAAGCCAGCTGCAAAACAGCGCCTCTGAAGGACAATGTAGTGTGGTCGATTTAATTGAATCAGGGAATGGGCTGGGGCTAGGCCTGAGCCCAATCTGCTCGGACAGATTCCTATATTTCTTTCGAGCAATTCCTCCAAAGCAAGCCTAATTTGCTTCAAGCTGAGCCTATTTTTCTCGTTTATGCTTACAATGAGTATGCAATTAATTTCTTGTTACTGTATCACAATCTTATACGTGAGACTAACTGTATCACTAATTAACACTTTGCAATTGGGGGTAAGTGGAAAATACTGAAAACTGAAAAACTGAAAACTGAAAAACTGAAAACTGAAAACTGAAAAACTGAAAAACTGAAACATAGAAAATTGAAAACTGGAACTAAATAAAGAAGTGTACACTTATAGTTTAGCAAACAATCTAGCAAAAGCAGCCTTGTGTGAGACAATCAGGGCCATAGCCACCGGTCCTGTCTTTCCAGAGCATAAAAAAATTTCACCACTATGCGCATTCATACGTGAGGCATGTATTGTGGAGCCATGCCTTCTCAAGTTCTGCAAGCGCTGAGCACAGGCTATAGCTAGCAAGAGCTATGGCTAGGTTTTGCAGCAAGTCATTCAAATTATTGTTACTTTAAGTTGAAGTACACTCTATATATGTAGCTACAGTCAGGTGTGGCTCCACAATACATGCCTCATGAATGAAGCTACGAGGGTTATTATTTCTCGTGCTACTTCGTATTTGAGAGAATCGTAGCTTGCGTTTGAGAACACGAAGCATTAAGAGTTGCAGAGTTATCCAGCATACCAAAAGAAGAATCACCCATGCAGTGTAGCTATTGATCCAAAAGTAGCAATACAAGAATCCTTCACTCTTCACTAACAAGTAGCCACATCTGTTCTCAACTGGTATACTGCTGACAGTGTTGAGTATTAGCTAAGGCAAAACAATATAACAAGGCTGCAGAGTGCAAGTCAATGGACAAACTTCTTACATGCTTTAAAGAAGAGTGGCATACCAATAGCAAGTGAGCAGGCTAAGGCAGCTAAGATACCACTGTTTGTATCCAGAAGGCAACGTGCATAGTGGTTGAAAAAATATAGGTGCTCCAGAAAGTGGTCCACGAACCAGACCAACCAAACCAGTGACTAGGCTAGTGTGTTTGCTAAACTATAATCTTTATTTGGTTTCAGTTTTCAGTTTTCAGCGTTTCAGTTTTTCAGTTTTTCAGTTTTCAGCGTTTTCCACTTACCCTGCAATTGGTCCAGAATGGAAATAGGCTACAAGCATTTTCACATCTACTAGTCTCTGCTACACCAAATCCACTCAAAGCCTCACTCCTAGACTTAGCAGACTGACTAGACAGACTCTGCTTTTTTTATCCCAATGCTGTTGCCTAATAATAATTCTGCTAGGGAATGTCCCTATTTTGCCAGCATTATGCCGCCTGCTAAACCCTATTCAATTTTATCAAATTTCTACCGGAAAATTAGGCTCAGGCCTAGCTGGGGCATGGTCAATTTAATTAGGGCATTTTGATTCTATTTGGAGCTAAAAAGGGAGGGTGGTCTGAATATAAGAGGGGTCGAATTAATTGATACAATAAGGTACATAAGTCATCCAACTGAAGGTTACACTCAGCAACAGGTCAGTCTAAGTTAAATGCAGCTGTAGATTAGATCTGCTGGGCTAGACAGCTTCCAGCAAAACTGCTGACACAGCAATTCATAGTGCGCTTCCAGTTATCGATCAGAACTTGTGCAAACAGACTTATCATCGTTACCTACCACTCTTTCGTCGTTTAGGCAACAAAATTAATCTAGCTTGACGTACCTCGGTCGACTACAGAATGATGTAACTTAGTGCACGTGATATTTGCGGAAGAACACACACACACACACACAGACACACACACACACACACACACACACACAAACGCGAAAACTTAAAGCAGTCTTAGGTGTGCACTTCGCGCGTGCCCGGCAGGTATTAACTCCGGTAATCATAGCTCGTTATACAGCTGTTATAGCTGTAAATAGATGTCAGATAGTTGGTACAGACCTAGAAGGGCAGCATCTTGCTGTTTGTTGATGGAATCTAAGTAGGCACTCCAGCCTCTCCCCAGGGATTGACTCACTTTCCTGAAGCATTTCATAAGCAGATTCCAACAATATGTGTTTTTTGTGTATTGGCAACAAACTTTGCAAAAACTAGAACAAACTATTTTTGTACAGGCAGCTTCATAGAGAATGCATACAACTCTGTAATCACATAATCTGTCACATGACTATGTCCAACCTCCTCTGGATTTGACATCTACTACCAACCTACATGCGTAGGGTGGGCTCAAACAATATAACTTATTTGTATGGGAGTAGCATTACCTTAAACTGAAGGTTGACATCAGCTCCTGCACCAAGAAGTAGCTCCACCAGATTACTGTGACCCTTGTGGGCTGCGATGTATAATGCTGTACAGCCATCCTGTGATTGGAATGGCAAGAAATATTAACTTCAAAATAACACAACCAGAGTTGGCAAAATTACATACTTTTCAAATAGGCATGTGGCAAACATGGAAATGAATGGGAACAGAATGGGAATGGAAAGCGGGAATTAACGGGAATGAAGTGCAATTTTATGCAATGTCAACTCTGCAAACGCTAGTCTGTCTAGTGTTTTGATAAGGTGTACATACGTGTACAGTATATTCGTAGCACCATTATTTGGCTAATTAGCATGCACTGGGCTAAAAAAAGAATCCAAATGGATAATGTGCTATAATTAGAAAGCAACATATGAAAGTATTCTGAGCAGAAAGGCCTCATATATTAGAGTTTGGTAATATCTGCAAATTATACTATACTTGAATGAAATACTGCGATCTGATTGGTCATTTACGGGTGTCTAAATCACTTATACCACCTGTGATTCAACTTATACCCCCTGTAACTGAAACTGAGGGTTTCATCGTAAGGTATTTACACTATAGCCAATTCAAGCAAGTCATTTTCCGCGTTAGCAACTAAACTAGCTAGCAACAGCTGCTTACATCATAAATTCTCAGAATGAGTGAGCTCTGACATTGACAAGCGTACTAGACTAAGAGAACGTCCTTTTGCGTAGTTTGAGGCACGGCTGCCTTTCTTGCCTCCTTGACTGCTTCGTCGGACAAAGGCACGGCAAAGCGAGTAAGTGGGGCTGGCTTGGTAGCCTCGACCACTCGACTTCGGCCTCGACAGGAAGTCCATGAACCTTATACGACACCCTTGCGTTTCACGCGCGGGTGTCTATAGCGGTTTCTGCGGGGCTCTAAATCCTGTAGACCCCTCAGTTTCATCGTATAACCTATATGTAAACAAAACATCTGAGAAGACCAGGAATACTTCAGCTATATACTTAACTCTTCATGAATAAGCCTGACAAGTGGGTAGGAAATTGGTAGGTATGAGCATGAATTATAAATTTGCACTACCTACACAATATTGTCCATAATTCTCTAATTAGAGCGAATTCTCTAGATACTATAAGCTAGATCCACTAATGAACTCGAGCAGACTGATAAGGGTATTGTAATTTTCACTCCTTTCTCCACTTGCTGAATGTTTTTTAAGGCACTCTACGCATGTAAGGACATGACCAAATGAGCTTGAAAAATTGCTTGTATGGATAGATTATTGCACAGTTGAAAGTGAAACTTTTATCATTGTTTATAAACCAATAATTAACACCTTGGACACCACACCCATTAGTTATTGAGGCAAATGGTCGCCAATTATCTGCCAAAATGCTAAATCACAAAACGCGGAATGACAAAAGTTGATGTATTCCCTTTATATTCACAAGAGGTAAGCTTTAGGCTAGTTAAAAGCTTTCTAGCGAATATAATCTGTAATATGAAATCCATGACTGGCGGTAGGGCACCATTTACTCACCTAGGGGGCGTTTGACAGGAGAGTTTGCTTCAATACCGTTGTTTGATAGGAATGCTTCCAAAATTATATTCTCTACAATCAAAGTAAATTACACGTAGACTGGTTCTACTGCACAAACCAGAGCCTACAAAAAACTTTCACGCTCCACGTCAGCAGCTTCTTACTGTGCCTGCTCAGGCTACGCCCAAAGTCATGCCATAATCACGAGCGTAGAATGCCACTTCCTTTTGCAAATGAAAGCCAGTAAATCACGTTCGCGGTAAGATCAGAGATAGTCACGCTTATCGTCAGATGACATAATCAGATTGTAGAAGCCTTAATACTGTAATTGGTAATACAACGGTCACGGATGCTAGTCATGTCCTTAAACTCGCAGAGTACTACAATGAACAGCAGTTGTGTGAGTTAGCTGGTAATTAGAGTAGGTACCCTGAGTATTCTGGGTAGTACAGCACAGTGGTGTAGCACCAGCCCAGGTATGCAAATATAGTGAAAAATGAGCATGGTTGTGTTTTCAATCTTATTATATGGAAGCTAATGAAGCTGCAAATCAGATTTGCAGATTTTGTGATGTATTACTTCCTGAGTCATGTATTTACGCAATTCAGGAAGCAACTAATTAGTGAACTGAGTCTGCGATGCCTCATTCTAGACAAAAGGTTAAACGACTAATCATATTTGTAGTCAACCAATGGGTAGTCACATGATTACAGACACATCACTTGTCTTTGCAGCTATGGACCTTGGTATACTCTGTGTGATGCTGTTGCTGCCCAACAAATTAAGTGTAGTCCATTTTAATGAAACTTTGGCTGCACAAAGTTTCCATGGAAGCAATCATTGGAGCATTGAGAATTGAGTTTGAATACAGTGTAGTCCATTCCACAGTATATCGTGTTCCACCACAGGAATAGTTATAAATTGCACTTCTTTAGGTCTGTGTTACAATTTAAACATTTCAAATTAACTCCTTAAATCTAAAGAGCATACTTTAATGTACACTCAGTCATTGGAAGCCCTATTGCCTTCCTTGGAATACCTCCCACATAACTGAGTGCTTTCACTTATCCAAGTGACTCTTCCTCAATGTGTACAAAAAATTATTTGTACATGTAAACACTACGTAGCCCATCACCATAAACCGATTATGTACATGTTGTACTAGCCTCATTCCCAGGCTCTTGCAGGGGAGGAGTAGAGAGCCTGGGATCTACTACTTGTACGTACATGTGTGGCAGACTCGGGTAGAAAACAAACATTATTCTGTCATATACTTCAGCCGCTTTATTGTGCTGGTATCTACTAAGGGTGGAGCTCACACTAAATAAACGAGTAAACATGTGAGGCTTCTATGCAGCACGTATAAGCCCTGCCTTTAGCAAAAGTTCAGAGATAGAGTGCTTTGCACACAGTGACATGATCAAAATACGTGACGGAATAATGTTTGTTTCTGCCCGGAACTGCTACATGTCTCAACAAACGGTGAGAATTTACAGGGTTGTCTGTGAATGATCGTCAATGCAGAAACAATATGCATGGCTAGTAAGTGTAAGAATTAGAATTATCCTGCTTTCTGGAATATTTTTCTAACCAGTGTATGTTATGGCAGCTACTTTATCACAACAGCTTCCCCAGTGGCGTAGCTAGGGTAGTGTACTTGCTCGGGCACAAGTAGGGCAAGGCTGCGAAGAATTTTTTTTTGCCCTCGCATTTCCAACTGTTCAGGAAGCGCTCTCGTTGCTTTTCAGAAAAACCCTAACTGATAGCAGCTCATCATCTGTATCGCTTCCATAGCTGGCACAATACTAGCTACTACTACACATGTAACAATCAGAGTAGTCTTGTGCGCAAGAAGCCAAAACAAAGTGTCCTGCCCCGCCTCTTTCAATCACACGCAGCATGAGCGAATGCTAGGGCACAGACGAAAGTTGCTCGGGCACGTTCCCGGGTGTGCCGGGGCATGGCTACACTACTGAACTTCTCTAGGAGTTGAAGGCCCAGCAGACCGGGCAAGAAAAGAAAAGTAGTGGGTGAGAATCAACGGCTACCAAAGTTTTAGTAGCGAGCGGGTTAGATTGGGCAAAAAGTGGATGTTAGCCTTCAGCCAGCCGTTTTGCAAATTACTAGCTGTTAAAAGTGTTTGAAAGTGATTCACAATAGTCCATCACTGTAGTCTAATCCCAACTCAGCTCAGGAGTGTTGTGTATAAAAGTGATTGACAATGTAGAGCCTACACTATTGTTGCTGCTCACTTTCAAAAAAGTAACATTTGATTGCAGAATGGATGGTAAAAAGGGTGGCTTAGTATCCGCTGCTTGTACAAGTGTGGCTCCCAAGCATTTCTGAGAATATGTCTTCAGCTACTTGCAGATCACAGACTGCTCTAGCTCTCAGGGCTAAGAGTTCAATCAGAGTCATCACCTATTATGTCAAGCCACTGACTATAATTATTTTCGACAAAAATCACTGAGGTCTATGCTGTAACTAGGCCACTATACGAAATCTTTATTGTATTAATGAGGGACTGACAGAAGCAACAGAATGGCAGCTGTTTAGGCCTAGATTTGAGTGCCCTGGACCCACAAGTCCTAGATGCCACCCTTCCTACTTCCTCATGAATACGACAAGGAATCCTTAGAGAGTCATAGTGGCCTAGTGACAGCATTGACCTTGGAGGTTTTGGTGATATTTTAGACAATTTTTGGCTAGAAAATTGTACCCTGTGGCTTGATATTTATGAGCTCTATCTCATGTCCTTAGGGGCTTACACAAGTTTTTTTTCCCCGTGAGTACTCATTTAGCTACAGGCAATAAATGGTGAAAAACATATAGCAATAGGACCCATAGCATATGCAATTAAGTGATCACTTATTGCACAGTACCTATTAAAAAAACATCTTTTGCTTGCAACACTCATACAAGGTTTCTTAGTACAAGAGGATGTGAGACAAAGCAAAAATTCATTCTTAGTAGGAGTTCTTGGACTTGTTATTGTTCGGCGCCAAAGTCTTCCAGCAGTAGCGTAAGTGGTCATTTACGCTAACTTGCAATTTTATTTCACTATCTGGCATCTGGTAAGACTCACGTATAATTAAATAATAGTTAGATGACGAGTGCAAGGGCTCTACGTGATTTAGAATGCCGAGGGCCACAAGCTGTAGTGTCCGAGCGCAGCGAGGACACTACCATGGGGCCCGAGGCGTTCTAAATCACGTAGAGCCCGTACACTCGTCGTCTAGGTTATTTAGAGAATAGCAACCGTATCTATGGATGCCTAATCTCAAAACGAAAGGAAGCATGGATCTCAAGGACTTTTTGAGTGATTCGCTGCTCGAATGGTGCGACATCAATGGCGAACAACACCAACAAGACAACACCGACGTCGATAGCTTTCTCCTTGCCGCCCTGGATTCGTTCGAGCGAGACCATGCAACTAGCTCCGCCCAAAGTCATGAACTACCGTGCCCACTGGTGAGCTCCACCCCTACTTGCAACGCTGGAGTTCGGCCTTACGCTACACCCATGACAGACACAGCAGATAGCGGACGCTAGAGTGTCTGGAAGACCTAAGAAAACACAGGAAGACACTCAACACTGTGTTAGGCTGTGGGAAGAGTGGTGCAAATACAGACAGAATCTCGGTGACTGCATCCCTGGACTAACGGAGTAACGCCAAAAGATTTACAATACTAGCTCATTCGTTTCATTCTAGAAGTAAGGAAGAAAGATGGCTCAGAGTTTGTACCAAATACCCTCCACCACATTTGTTGTGGGATAATGCGGCATCTCAGGTGGAATGGTCAACCTGCTATTGACTTCTTTGCAGATGCCACATTCGCTGAGTTCTCAATATAATGTGACAGGTATGATATGTACGTAGTATTGTGTGTAAATATTCATGGACTCAAGTGAAGAAACATCACGTCATTCAAATGAATTTCCTAATCAAAGACTCAGGGCTTGTCAAACTTATTAAGAGATATTTGACTGTATGTTGTAATACCTCATGAACGTCACCCTACTAATTAGTAATCAGCCATGACTGTTGATACATGTAGAATTGTTCTAATGCACAGAAAAGTGGTCTCTATTGAGTTCTAATCACTACTGCACAGCTGTGTATAACATAATATCCATTCGCTGATAATTACAGTGAATAATTTGAGTATTAGATCTAGGCAACAATGTATGGCAGTCCGTTATACTTCATTGCAGGTCAAAGGTTAAGTGTTAATCCTCTTTGTACTCAAATACTAGAAAGTCACCCAAGAGTTCATAATAATTAATGGGAGAGTGTCACATAAATTTAAAAATCCTTTGAAAATATTCTCACAAAGGTCACCACAATTGGAAATTAGTAATATAGTGCTAGCAAAGTGTTGCAAAACATACCTTGCATGTAGCATGTGTCAAAATCCTCTAAGACAGTTCTAGCAGCAAGAATACCCAGAGGGTGACCCAGGTTAGCTTATATGCCTTAGTCTAGCTCGCTAGACCCTCCCTTTCCCTCATAAAAAATAAGAGAAAGGTAAAGGAGGAGAGGGAGGGTGTAGCAGAACTTGCACAAAATTAGATTCAAATTGATCAATCAGCTTTCACTGTAAAAAATCCTGCCAGTGATTACATCATTGATCTGTGGTTTCACATGAGCATGAGTGAAAAAAGGATTAATTGTGGCATTTAAGTAAGCTACTTTACAACAAGATGGTTAAAGATCAAAGAAGCAACATCACAGAGTATCCCAAGCTCCTCACTTCATATCCGAGTGCATCTTTAATCAATTCTGCTTTGATGCCGGAGTGAGGCCAGTACAATGTAAGCAAGCACACCAACATAACTATGCAGTAGGCTTGTCCACATGCTCAAAACTTTTCCTACTATGCTTTTGAGTAATTTCCACAAAACATGCCCCATTCCAGCTGCCAGTTATTCTGGAGAATGACTAGAAATGCATACTGTGCACAAGTCTATGCTGTGCAGGTCCTAATTGCATTCAAAGGGATTCCCCCCACTTAACTCAAGTATGCCTGTATAAACAAAAACAGATCCCTCTACATACTAATCACATGTACTACATTTAGTAGTGTTCTTCATGGATTCCATTCTCTTATGCCCATCCTCAGGCTGCATCAACACCATATTAAAAGAGTCAAGCATGACTCCATTGTCAAAACTTTAGGCTGGATTCCATGGGATTTCCCCACTTAACTACTGTACTTTCAAGTGGCTGTTCTGTACTATTGCTACCAACTACAGGATAAGAATGATTCTGTAAACTCTGCAAGTACTGCCCTTAAACTAAAGTGTAGCTA
The DNA here is from genome assembly GCA_963921505.1 of Phakellia ventilabrum. Classification (NCBI taxonomy): domain Eukaryota; kingdom Metazoa; phylum Porifera; class Demospongiae; order Axinellida; family Axinellidae; genus Phakellia; species Phakellia ventilabrum. The sequence goes on from OY997378.1 coordinate 8,020,645, forward strand.
CCCTAAACAGCCACAGCGCTCGGTTCCTGGGATAGCGAGCCTTCGTATGTTCACCAGCTGAACCCGGAATGGAAGAGGTGGACTTTGCGCCATGATTTCGTCCCACCCAGATAGTTTGTGAAAGATGTCGCGTATCATGAAGCTTGCCCTGTCACCTCAGAACTTGTGGCACACCAAGAGATGTGGACTCATAGAGTTTCATACCACGAAAGGCTTACTACAGCTCCCAGGTTAGTCGAGTTTGCGTAGCCTCTGTATGAAAACATGCTCATTCTCCACAGACTGATGCATGGCATGTTAAATACCCCAGTATTCAACAATGCCATCACCGGCTAGTAAAGGAGTATATACATCACGTTGGCAATATGGCCCCATATCTATACCTAGGTCAAGTGGAAGTTACAGTTCACTAACTACTAGGGGCTCAGGCAGGCCAGTAGCCAGGATTTTCAAAAGGGGGGTTACATCGGTCGTCGGTTAAGGCTGCCGTACAGCGGCCGTGGGGGGAGGGTTGTGGGAGGGGGGTGTCCCCCCTCCCGCGCGAAGCACAGAAGCCTAGAAAATATGCCATTTTTGATAGCCTTAAAATGGCCCAGTTTCAATATGTGCAGTTGAGCAGTAGTAACCTCGTTTCTTCTGTACTACGTAATTAGCTACTAGTTAGCAGAACATGTCGTGGGCGTGCCCGTGAACGCTAATAATCAGAACTCACTCTACATACGAAAACTGCTTTTTAAAGTTGTGCGACTACACTACCTGAGACCTACATTGTCATATATACATACCCCGAGGTAAGCCTTATCCGCTCTGAGTGAGAGAGTACAGAGATCCGTACATGTACCGGTATGCACCACTTAAAAATTATTCGGTAGCTCTCTGTTAGCGCTATATTAGGCTTTAATCAGAGTCGAACAAATAGGTATTAGCTACTGAAACAACAAGTTAGCACATTCCATTCGGCGGGGGAACTTCTCTATAAATAGTTTGCACAACCTCGTTGTTCTATCACGTGAGTCTTTAGTATAGTATAGTGGGCTATATAGCGCAGCGCAGCAGCGCAGTGCAGTGCAGCGGGCGTGGTCTGGGCACAAGACTACGTTCCGAGGTGCTTGGGAATGAGGATATGCCGTTTCGTGATGTGAGTTGCGAACCGCCTTTCTGTTGAGACGACGGTGATTCTTGGACCGGTCGACTAGAAACGGTAGAGTTTGTGAAGCTAGGTTGTGTGTAATTTTTTTTGGCCTTCCCAGGAAGGGGGGTTCGCGCGAACCCCCTCGAACCCCCCCTGCCTACGGGCCTGGGCTGTACACACAATACAGGAAGACGGCAGAGCAATCTATACAGACAAAGTGTGGAGATCTGGGAATGACACTGTTATACAAATTGTACTTACTATGTAAACTATAGCATACCACACACATTGAAGAGTGGCATGGTAGTAGTACATTAACTTTATGTCACCTTCTTTGGAAGGTTGATATCAGCTCCTTTGCTGATTAGTAGGTCAGCAGTAGTGCTGTGGCCCTGTTGGGCAGCGATGAATAGAGCGGTAGCCCCGTCCTGTGATTAAGGAATGACAAATAATTGTAATATTATAATGTGCTTACAAGCAGTAGACCTGGTTTTTATCTGGATTATGATTTATACATAGTGCGATGTCTTCACTAATTAGTGTCCGTCAAAATTGACATTCTAACGTTTACCAAACTGCCGAAGGCAGTGAAGGAGCATTCACTATCAAAATGTAAAGCATGTTGCTTCTGATGCAAAACAGGGAGTACAACTACAAGAGTCATGGTTTGGTCATGATGATGTCGGGGAGCCATACACCCAACTCAGTAACATCTATATTACAATTCAAACATGGCGGCACGGTTAGTTTACATTTCAGTATTACTACATGTACTTCAGTAGTTGAATGCTCCTTCACTGTCACTGGCAGCTCATGCAATCCTGCCTCTACATACGTGTACAGTATATTCATTGTAACATTATTTGGCTAATTAGCATGCACTGGGCTAAAAAAGAATCCAAATGGATAATGTGCTATAATTAGAAAGCATCATATGAAAGTATTCTGAGCAGAAAGGCCTCATATATTAGAGTTTGGTAATATCTGCAAAGTAAACAGAACATCTGAAAAGACTAGGAATAGTTCAGCTATATACTTAACTCTTCATGAATAAGCCTGACATGTGGGTAGGAAATTGGTAGGTATGAGCATGAATTATAAATTTGCACTACGTACACAAATATTGTTGGAACACTCCATAATTCTGTAATTAGAGCTAATTCTTTAGATACCATAACCACTAATCAGTGGCGGCAGAAGCATGAAACAAGTGGGGGGGCTGATAGAGTCGGACTGCGTAGCAGCTCGATCAGCGCGCGCAGCATGAATTTTTTTTCACTTGGTGTTTTAAAGTGGTCAAGAATCGCTCTCATGGGGTCTCTGCAAATCAGTACTGGAAGTGCTCTTGGTAAGTTGAGCATGAAGGAATAAGCCCATGGCCGTAGACCTCGCTACCTCTCCCAGAAAATCTCCTTGCCCGGCGCATACAGCGCACGTAGAGCCAGATTGGCTGTGAAGTCTTGGCTCGTCCAGAGTACAAGTGAAATCACAGCATCAATGAACAAATGCATCGAAAGATATTCAACTGCAAACGTCCCTACTACCTGTGCATCTAAGGACATGACCAAATGTGCTTGAAAAATTGCTTGTATGGCTATAGTATATATGTTGCTGTAACTTTCGGATTATTGCACAGTTGAAAGTGAAACTTTTATCATTGTTTATAAACCAAAACAATTAACACCTTGGAGGCCACACCCATCAGTTATTGAGGAAAAACGACCGCCAATTGTCTGCCAAAATGCTAAATCACGAAACGCGGAATGACAAAAGTTGATGTATTCCCTATATATTTACAAGAGGTAATCTTAAAAGCTTTCTAGCGAATATAATCTGTAATATGAATTCCACGACTGGCGGTAGGGCACCATTTACTCACCTAGGGGGCGTTGGCCAGGAGAGTTTGCTTCAATACCGTCGTTTGATAGGAATGCTTTCTAAATTATATTCGCTACAATCGAAATAAACTACACGTAGACTGGTTCTACCGCACAAACCAGAGCCTATGAGAAACGTTCACGTTTCACGTCAGCAGCTTCTTACTGTGACTTCACTTTGCTCAGGCTACGCCCAAAGTCATGCCATAATCACGAGCGTACAATGCCGCTTCCTTTTACAATTGAAAGCCGCGTTCGCGGTAAGATCAGAGATAGTCACGCTAATCGTCATATGACATAATCAGATTGTAGAAGCCTTAATACTGTAATTGGTAATACTACAGTCACGGATGCTCCTTAAACTCGCAGAGTAATACAATGAACAGCAGTTGTGTGAGTTAGCTGGTAATTAGAGTAGGTACCCTGAGTATTCTGGGTAGTACAGCACAGTGGTGTAGCACCAGCCCAGGTATGCAAATATATTGAAAAATGAGCATGGTTGTGTTTTCAATCTTATTATACGGAAGCTAATGAAGCTGCAAATTAGATTTGCAGATTTTGTGATGTATTACTTCCTGAGTCATGTACTTACGCAATTCAGGAAGCAACTAATTAGTGAACTGAGTCTGCGATGCCTCATTCTAGACGAAAGGTTAAACGACTAATCATATTTGTAGTCAACCAATGGGTAGTCACATGATTACAGACACATCACTTGTCTTTGCATCTATGGAACTTGGTATACTCTGTGTGATGCTGTTGCTGCCCAACAGATTAAGTGTAGTCCATTTTAATGAAACTTTGGCTGCACAAAGTTTCCATGGAAGCAATCATTGGAACATTGAGAATTGAGTTTGAATACAGTGTAGTCCATTCCACAGTATATCGTGTTCCACCACAGGAATAGTTATAAATTGCACGTCTTTAGGTCTGTGTTACAATTTGAACATTTCAAATTAACTCCTTAAATCTAAAGAGCATACTTTAATGTACACTCAGTCATTGGAAGCCCTATTGCCTTCCTTGGAATACCTCCCACATAACTGAGTGCTTTCACTTATCCAAGTGACTCTTTCTCAGTGTGTACAAACAATTAATTGTACATGTAAACACTACGTAGCCCATCACCATAAACCGATTATGTACATGTTGTGCTACGTAGCGTCATTCCCAGGCTCTTGCAGGGGAAGGAGTAGAGAGCCTGGGATCTACCACTTGTACGTACATGTGTGGCAGACTCGGGTAGAAAACAAACATTATTCTGTCATATATTTCAGCTGCTTTATTGTGCTGGTATCTATTAAGGGTGGAGCTCACACTGCATAAACGAGTAAATATGTGAGGCTTCTATGCAGCACGTTTTATCCCTGCCATTAGCAGAAGTTCAGACATAGAGTGCTTTGCACACCGTGACATGATCAAAATACGTGACGGAATAATGTTTGTTCCTGCCCGGGACTGCCACATGTCTAAACAAATGGTGAGAATTTACAGGGTTGTTTGTGAATGATCTTAAATGCCTACGCACAGAGGTTTTAAGCGATCAAATCTCGACAACCAGTACCGAGACATGAGTCATTCTTGGTAGAGTATATGCACTAACGTTCAACTAAAGTAATCCCATGCTAGAAGTGCTGAAGCAATGTCACTGATAAAAGGTAGAGAAACGCACATTCAATTTGTAAACAGTGAGCTAGTCACAGGATCAGTGAGCCTAGGCATAGTCTCAAGTATGTGAGAATAGCCTCATTCCCCGACCCTCCCTAAAACGGGGGGTATCTTTTCTCACGTGAGTGACACTCTGGCTCGAAAGGGGGTAAAAAGGACATAATTTTGCATCGGTGAGCACAGATGTAGTTTTCCGATACTGAGGAAAGGCAGTAAATCAGTATTTCCTGTAGCTACGTATAACCTTTAGGCCCCATTGATGTCACAGTCCGAGCGCTGAAACAGTGTCGCCAACAAAGAGAAACACAGCTGTCTTTCAATCATCCCTAATTATGTAAGTTGAAACATGAGGACGAGAACAACTCTATAACAACTCCTTAACAACTCCTTTAACAACTCCCAACAACACAGAATACAAGACATTAAACAGAGAAACATAACAAAAGTACACAATAAACAAAGGCAAATACATCTCTACTCGCCAGCTATACTTTACACCTGGCAGTGGGATTACCCCCAGTAAATAATTAAAGAATATCATAATTTGCATGAAAGTAGGGGTCACGAGGTGTGAACTTTTGTGACCCTTGGGTGAATTAACACTAAGAAAACACATGTGAATCTCTGCAACATTCACTTTCTGTGAGGAGTTATGGCCAAAACAAAACTATATACATTTTATATGGGTCTTTATGGGGCCACTACACATACTCAAAATGGCGTCTCTGGCAGCTAGTCACATGGATGCTGTCTTGGCGTACGAGGAGTCTACAAATCTACCACACAGTTTTACCAAGGAAGGCTTACTACAGCTCCCAGGTTAGTAAAGTTTGTGTAACCTCTGTGTTAGTAGAGATATGAGCGCTAATTACGGTCAGCATGATTGAGCGATGAGCATATGTTATTTTCAAATATCACAGCCTGTACGTCTCTCCATGCCATCTTTGAACCTGTGGCAACCCCTGGATGATCAAAGATATTAGTACTTGCAATAATCTTGCGTTTAATTTCAATCTTTCACCATGCATAAAAATGAAGATAGAAGTTACTTGAGGGTGGTATTCATGTGAGGAAACACAATATCCATGTACGGGCGGACTTTTGCAGCATAGCCTCTTCAGATCAGTGTTATCTTTATCATGAGAAATAGAGGTAGGTACGTTCCAGCTTGCATGCAAAAAAAAATCAGACATCTCAAAAACATTAAGAGGGGATTCTCCCTTAGTGTACAATTAGAGATCAAAATGCTTACGTATACACACTACAGTCATGATAGCAAATGCCATCATTGGCCAGTAAAGGACTATGTACATCATGTTGGCAATATAGTCCCATATCTATACCTAGGAAAGGTGAAATTTACAATCCACTAACTACTACAGGCAGTACACACAATACAGGAAGAAGGTAGAGCTGACAGAGTCTGGGAATCTGGGGATGTAACTGTTATGCAAATTGTACATACTATGGGAATTGTAGCGTACCACACATGGCAAACTTTTAATTACCTAACCCATTTAGTAATACCATGAGCCACTGTATTGGCTATCATCTAAATATTCCTCTGTGTTCTAGGTCATTATACATGTGACGTAATCCCACCATAAATGCATACGTACCGTACTGCAACACGTATATATAGCAGTATGCCATTGGATTCCGCTACAATGACTCCCCTGAACCGAAAATATTTTGGACCGCAGAACTAAATGCTTACATGTGTACCTATGTCAAACATTTTTTGAAGGGGATTAATAGCTCTAATTACAGTTTAGCATGCATCAATAAATACTGTATGTCCTCCACAGGCCACTGTACCTGGCTTCCAAAGAGTTAATTAAATATTCAGGACTCAGGCACTCACAATTTCAAATCCCAGTCACAGGTTTGGCTATGTATCTTTATGAGATAGGTGGCATATTCAAGGGATTTATGGAGTCCATTTAATCAGCACACCCAGTCTCTTTCACAAGTTATACTCAATTTTGAAAACAGTGAGCTGGCCACAGGATTAGTGAGCCATGGCACAATCTCAAATACGTGAGAAAGTATAGCAACCTAAAGGTCAATCGTCAAAATGTCTGATGTGTATAACGAGGATAATCACACTGCCAAGTGTAGAGTATAACGGGCCTGTACCCATGCAACTGCCACAGACGTTATTATGAACACATGCCTTGTAGGGGGCCAATAAGCACCAATATAAAGTATGATGGTTTTGTTTTGGTCTTAACTACTTACAGAAACTGACAGCATAGAAGCCTGAAATACATTTTCTTATTTGCCATCCAAGGATCACATGATATAAATTTTGATCCTCTCTGATCACTCTTTCATACTAAAGCATTATAATACACTCCCTTCTTATCGCTACACTTGGCAGTGAATTTATGTGTAATTGCATGCCAGTTCACTGGCCAACATAAAAGTTACTAAACAATGATTCTGTATGGAGTACTTTTCATGTGGCTTATACTACCTGATGTTTGATGTTACTATGGATACCAGTCAATTTCTAACCAATTACTATAGCATGTGTTTCATGCATCCGTTATTAACAATTAATTAACAATTAATTAACAAAGTCATTGTATATCCCAGACAGGACAGCATTCGCCCTTCTTACTTGTACATGCAGCAACAGCAGTAGAAGTGAGGACCATGACAATTTATTGTTTTCAAGAATCTGCCAATGACTCCCATAACTAGTGCTAATGGGATGTAGAGGGACCTCAACATACTCCAGGTAGCATGGTCAATATCTACATTCAAGGTTCATTAGTATAGCAAACTGGCACTAGGGAGATTAAAATTTTCTGTCAGGAAGCACTGTTATTGCGTACTTCAACAACCAATTAAGGCTACTTAACTACTAACGTTACACTTTCCTTGCTTCAGCTATACTGTGCTGAACGTGTCAATCGCGACACATGTACATGTATATTTCCAGGTGTTTAAGAACGCATCATTAATGTAATGATAACCATTACAGTAAAGAAATTCACACTACTCTATATAGTGATGCATGAAATCATTATAATGGGCAGAGCTGTGATGTAAAAAACGCTAAGTAACCTTTGTACTCACATCTGTGATGTTGAAACATTCATGGCTGCAGCTACAGTGCAACTTGGCAGTAGCACGATCGTGACCAAAGTTTAAGTGTAGTCCATTTTAATAAAACTGAAAGTTTCCGTGGAAGCAATCACTGGAACCATTGAGAGCTGAGTTTGAGCACAGTGTAGTTGGATCTATGGTACTTCCTCTAGTCTATGCAACAGTTTGAGCATTAGTAATTAGCTCTCATACTTTAATGTACATGTAAGTCATTGTGAGGCCCTCCCTAATTGCCTTCCTTGACTCCCACTTAACTATAGTGCTTTCCACTTATATCTCAAGTGCTTACATGTACATGTAAACATTATGTAGCCTATCACCACAAACTAATTACATTTTGTGCTAGCCTCATTCCCAGGCTCGTGCAGGGGAGGAGTAGAGAGTCTAGAATCCTATGTACATGTGTAAACAAAAGAATATACTGGGTCTCTGTAAATGATCTTAAGTGCAGAGGCAGTATACATGAATGGTAGGTGGAATTAGACATTTTGTAAATGGAATAGCTTCCTAACCAGTTTAAATTAGCAAAAGGTTATGGCAGCTATCTTACCACAAAAATTTATATTCAGATTCATAACCAAATGTGATATCATTATAATAGGTGATGCTCGTTAGGCATGTATGATGATTGCTTGGAGGCGGACTATTGAGAGTGAACACTGGAGAGTTCCGGAAATTATTAAAGCCAGTGCTAAAAAGAATTTAAGATTGACAGGTTATATTTTGAATAGGTGGTGCCATTTCCAGCAAAGATTATACCCTTGTAAGGATAATCCAAGACGAAATAAGAAAAGGACAATTTGCCCGTTTAGCGAATTGCTGATGTCGTGCTTTACCAGTGCTCTCCAGCAACGTTAAGAGTCTTGTTACTGATGAAAACACTCGAAAATGACAGGTATGGTCCACAAAAGCTTATGTTTAAATCTAGGGCAGAGTTTTGAACATATAACTTTGTACACATACAATGGGGCAGCCATTTTTTTTGGAGCCATCCCTATATATGGAGTACTACCGTACTCCATAATAGTACAAGCAATGTAGATGGGATACCATATCCGCATACATGTATCATAACAATTACTAGCTTGACTTTTCCCAACACTATAGTAAGTCATAAGAGAGATTCCACAGAGTACATGCAGAGGTGAGGTTTCACTAGTATCAAAGAGTAATCAATACTAAAACTATATACATTTATATGTCTCCTTATGGGGCCCCTACAAAGCACGTGGTCAAGATGGTGTTACATGCATGCCGTCTTCAAACTTAAAGCACACGAAGCGTCAGAGATCTGGGCAAGTTTACCACAACTTGGCTTACTACAGCTCCCAGGTTAGTAGAGTTTGTGTAGCCTCTGTATGAGTAGAGATATCAGCGCTATCAACGGACGGCGTGTTCGAGCGATACGCTTGTGAGTTTTGAGCAGCAGACCTCGTCTCTCCACTCAGCCGAAGCAGCCATGGCTGATCCTTGGACATATGTTGCACACAGAGACAGCAATCTCCAAAAGACAGGTTGCTTTTTCGTAGCTTCTCCAGCAGCATTGTCTTGCATGGTTCCGGGTCAAGTGTAATTTTTACGACAGGCTGGCTCACGACCCGTCTCGCCCCGCCCAAGTCGCGTGATTCAAATATATCCGTTTCTACTGGACAGTTATACTTTACACTTGGCAGAGCAATTACCCTCGATACTAAAAAAAGAAACAAAGAAATAAGCTACACTAGTAGTACAGAGAAGAGAATGGAACCACCAGTACACTGGAGAGCAGAGAAACAGAATCTGCTGTTTGAAAGTACTGCTTGTATCGCTCAATTGTACCATCTATCTCCGGTGCTCATAGCTATCTCTACTTCTACATAGGCTGCATGAACTGCTGTTGTAAGTCTCCCTCGATAAAAGTATGTGATACTCAGACTTGTCCAGCTGTCTGACTTCTTATGTGCCACAAGTCAATAATAGCATTCCAGAACAAGACTGATATTTCATATCTAAAAACCAGCTGGGTGTTTTTTACATAAATCATCCAACAGAAGGTTGTGCTCGGCAACAGGTCCGTCTAAGCTAAATGCAGCTGTAGAATGGATCAGCTTGGCTAGACAGTCTCATCATGTGCAGTTTCCAGCGAAAGTACTGACATAGCAATTTCGTAGTGCGCTTCCAGTTAGCGATCAGAACTTGCCAAAACAGAATTATCATAGTTACCTACCACTCTTTCATCATCTAGGCAACACAAAGCTAATCTAGCTTGACGTACCTTGGCCTATTAATTGAGCTTACAAACTTCCAGTAGCTTCCACTGCGCTCATGGCTATAATGGCATAGTAATGGAATGACGCAACTTAGTGTATGTGATAATTGTGGACGAATACACACACAGACACGAAAACATAAAGCAATCTTATATCAGTCGCGCATGTGCTTTGTGTGCACCCGGCTGGTAAAATGTCTGGTAAAATGTCTAAAATCATTTCATCCGAATATGCACCACTTTTCAAGGCAGGGCACTTAGAGATGATCATTTATAGTTTCTGTGCTATAGAATCCCCCCCCCCCCCCCCCAAAAAAAACAACTAAAAGGTATACAGGATTACACCACAATACGTTAACAGTTTGTCATCTCTTAAGCCTTTTGATATTTGTTCCAACCACTCATTCACCACAATTCCCTATACGCAACACCAGCCATATTCACAGATAATCAATGAGTACAGCACTTCACAATACGCATGACCTCACACTATAATTCTTCTGCTGCAAGAGACTGGGAACGGGACTAGCACTACAAGTAAAGAGTTTGTAGTGATGGGGGCTACACTAGTGCTCATATGTATATACACTGGGGGAAGGACAATTGCTTGCACACACAGAGGAAGACGCGCTTGAGATAAGTGTAAAGCACTTTAGTTGCATTGGGAGATTCCAAGGAAGGCACTCCCTTAATGTGGTCAATGGGAGCATGTTATGTACATTAATGAATACCAATATATAATCACATACAGCACAACATCCTTGTTTCAAAACAAAAACAATATTTTGTTTCCATGTTATTAACCATTTTGTTTCCATGTTATTCTTCTGATAAGAAATCGCTAATAGTGTGCTACAGTGAATGTTGCTGTGTAGCTATAAGCCATAGTGTGAAGTCATATGTGTTGTACGTGTAAAGTCATGCACACACAGACACAAAAACATAAAGCAATCTTATATCAGTCATGCATGTGCTTTGTGCGCACCTGGCTGGTATGTCTGAAGTCATTTCATCCGAATATGCACCACTTTTCAAGGCAGGGTACTAAGAGATGATCATTTATAACGTAATGGGGGGGGGGGGGGGGGGGGGCAGGTAAAAGAGAGCACTAAATGGAGAGAATGCATGAGAACATGTGCAAACAAGCATGTTCTTATGTTTTTGTACACGAAAACTACACCAAAGCACATGTTTGCTTGTATTTTCTCCATTTAGTCCTCACATTTACCCCCTTTACATCATAATGGTAAAGGGTCCATTGAGTAGTCCATACAACAGACAACAATTGATAAACAGCATTTCTTGAAGGGCAAGAGTGTTGGAACTGAAACTGCATATACAAAAAAGGTTATTTGAAGGCTACATATTTTGCGGGGGTTTAAGTATATTGTGACAGTTATGATATGTAATATTGTGTGTAAACATTCATGGACTCCAGTGAAGAAACATCATGTCATTCAAATAAACTTCCTAATCAAAGACTCAGGGCTTGTCAAACCGATCAAGACATATTTGACTACATGACTAATAGGCCTTAGTCTAGCTCACTAGACCCTCCCTTTCCCTCACAAAAAATATAAGAGAATTAAAAGTAAAGGAGGAGAGGGAGGGTCTAGCAGAACTGCCAGTGATTACATCATAGTTCTGTGGTTTCACACGGGCATGTGTGAAAAAAGGAATATAACTGTTGTGTTTGAGTAAGCCATGTACTCTAGCATAAGAAGGTTAAAGTAGAAGTGATTGAAGATGCACTCGGATACAAAGTGAGGAGTTTGGGATACTCTATGATGTTGCTTCTACAATGCCGGAGTGAGGCCAGTACAGTATAAGCAAGCACACCGACATAACCACGTAGTAGGCTTGTCCACTGTTCAAAACTTTGCTTACTATGCTTTTGAGTAATATCGACCAAACTTGCCCCATTCATGGATTCCATTGTCTTGTGCTCATCCTCAGGCTACACCAAGACCATACTAAAAGAGTCGGAGCATGACTCCATTGTCAAAACATTAGGCTGGGTTCCATGGGATTTCCCCTCACTTATCTACTGCACTTTCAAGTGGCTGTTCTGTACTATTGCTACCTCCATACCCAACTACAGGGCAAGAATGATTCTTTAAACTCTGCAAGTACTGCACTCAAACTAAAGCATAGCTACCCTAAACAGCCACAGCACTTGGTTCCAACTATAGTGAGCCTTTGTATGTTCACCAGTTGAAACCTGAATGGAAGAGGTGGACTTTGTGCCATGCCTTCGTCCCACCCAGACAGTTTGTGAACGATGACGTGTATCATGAAGCTTGCCCTGTCGCCTTGGAACATGCGGCACACGAAGAGATGTGGACTAGTCTATCATATAGTTTTAGCAAGGAAGGCTTACTACAGCTCCCAGGTTAATACAGCTGCGTAGCCTCTGTATGAGTACACTAAAAGAGGACGGTACGATTGAATGTGAATTTCAAGCGACATACTCCGTCTTTACACCAGTCATGCCTGATCCTTGAACACTAGTTGCAGATAGAGACATCGATCCTACAAAGACTAATCGCATTTTCGTGCCTTCTCCAGCTGTATCTAAGCCGTCTTGCCCCGCCCAGGTCATGATACTTTATATACATCCGCATCTCTACTTGCCCGCTATACTTTACACTTGGCAGTGGGATTACCCCCAATAAATAATTAAAGAATATAATAATTTGCATGAAGTAGGGGTCACAGAGGTGTGAAACTTTGTGATCCTTGGGTGAACACTAAGAAAACACATGTGAATCTCTGCTACATTCACTTTCTTTGAGGAGTTATGGCCAAAACAAAACTATATACATTTTATATGGGTCTTTATGGGGCCACTACACGTATTCAAAATGGCGTCTCTGGCAGTACCGTTACATGGATATACCGTCTTGGCACATGAAGAGTCTGAAAACTTGACAAATCTACCACACAGTTTTACCAAGGAAGGCTTACTACAGCTCCCAGGTTAATAGAGTTTGTGTAACCTCTGTGTTAGTAGAGATATGAGCGCTAATTACGGTCAGCATGATTGAGCGATGAGCATATACGTTATTTTCAAATACCACAGCCTGTACATCTCTCCATACCATCTGTGAACTTGTGGCAACTCCTCGATGATCAAAGATATTATTACTTGCAATAATCTTGCATTTAATTTCAATCTTTCACCATGCATAAAAATGAGGATTCTCCCTTATTGTACAACTAGGGTTACGCAAGCGCAGATGCCTCGCGGTGCTTACGGGCAACTTTTTACACCAACGAGGCGCGTGGAACGGGGCTGGAATGTGGAGATGGAGCTCGCGACACCTGCACACGGGGGATATTTTCGCAAGCCAGTTAGTCGCGTGAATAAACAGTTGAACCAAGGATGGATAAACTACAACTAAACGACTGGCCTTGTGGAGACTGACGTCTCTGTCTGCAATACATTTCAAAGGCTCAACCACGGCTGCCACGGGATAGCTGAGAGAGTGGCTATGCCACTTGAAACTACGTTGGATTAGTGCCGTCGGTCACCAGCCCTCATGTCTCTGCTTACAGAGCGGCTACACAAACTCTACTATCCTGGGAGCTGCAGTAAGCCTTCCTAAATAAAACTATGTAATCGACTTGTGGAGATCTCTGACACTTCAGAGTTTGAAGATGGCACACATGTATCTGCACGGACGCCATCTTGATTCCCGGGGGGCCCTCTGGGTCCCAAAACGTGACGGACATCTATATATAAACGCTACCTGAGATTTGGAGCCCATTGAACGCGATTATTGGACTCGCTGCGCTCGGCAATTAAAGATCAAAATGCTTACGTATACAATGAAAGCCAGTAAATCACGTTCGCGGTAAGATCAGAGATAGTCACGCTTATCGTCAGATGACATAATCAGATTGTAGAAGCCTTAATACTGTAATTGGTAATACAACGGTCACGGATGCTAGTCATGTCCTTAAACTCGCAGAGCACTACAATGAACAGCAGTTGTGTGAGTTAGCTGGTAATTAGAGTAGGTACCCTGAGTATTCTGGGTAGTACAGCACAGTGGTGTAGCACCAGCCCAGGTATGCAAATATATTGAAAAATGAGCATGGTTGTGTTTTCAATCTTATTATATGGAAGCTAATGAAGCTGCAAATCAGATTTGCAGATTTTGTGATGTATTACTTCCTGAGTCATGTATTTACGCAATTCAGGAAGCAACTAATTAGTGAACTGAGTCTGTGATGCCTCATTCTAGACAATAACTAATCATATTTGTAATCAACCAATGGTAGTCACATGATCACAGACACATCACTTGTCTTTGCATCTATGGAACTTGGTATACTCTGTGTGATGCTGTTGCTGCCCAACAGATTAAATGTAGTCCATTTTAATGAAACTTTGGCTGCACAAAGTTTCCCTAGAAGCAATCACTGGAGCATTGAGAATTGAGTTTGAATACAGTGTAGTCCATTCCACAGTATATCGTGTTCCACCACAGGAATAGTTATAAATTGAACGTCTTTAGGTCTGTGTTACAATTTGAACATTTCAAATTAACTCCTTAAATCTAAAGAGCATACTTTAATGTACACTCAGTCATTGGAAGCCCTATTGCCTTCCTTGGAATACCGAGTGCTTTTACTTATCCAAGTGACTCTTCCTCAGTGTGTACAAACAATTATTTGTACATGTAAACACTACGTAGCCCATCACCATAAACCGATTATGTTCATGTTGTGCTAGCCTCATTCCCAGGCTCTTACAGGGGAGGAGTAGAGAGCCTGGGATCTACTACTTGTACGTACATGTGTGACAGACCCGGGTAGAAAACAAACATTATTCTATCATATATTTCAGCCGCATCATTGCGCTGGTATCTACTAAGGGTGGAGCTCACACTAAATAAACGAGTAAACATGTGAGGCTTCTATGCAGCACGTATAAGCCCTGCCTTTAGCAAAAGTTCAGAGATAGAGTGCTTTGCACACAGTGACATGATCAAAATACGTGACGGAATAATGTTTGTTTCTGCCCGGAACTGCTACATGTCTCAACAAACGGTGAGAATTTACAGGGTTGTCTGTGAATGATCGTAAAAGCAGAAACAATATACATGGCTAGTAAGTGTAAGAATAATTATCCTGTTTTCTTGAATATCTTTCTAACCAGTGTATGTTATGGCAGCTACTTTATCACAACAGCTTCCCCAGTGGCGTAGCTATGGTAGCGTAATTGCTCGGGCACAAGTAGGGCAAGGCTGCAAAGAATTTTTTTTTTGCCCTTCGTATTTCCAACTGTTCAGGAAGCGCTCTCGTTGCTTTTCAGCTCAAGAGAAAAACCCAAACTGATAGCAGCTCATCATCCGCATCGCTTCCATAGCTGGCATAATACTAGCTACTACTACACATGTAACAATCAGAGTAGTCTAGTACACAAGAAAACAAAACAAAGTGTCCTGCCCCACCTCTTTTGATCACCCGCCGTGCGAGCGAATGCTAGGGCACAGATGAAAGTTGCTCGGGCACGTTCCCGGGTGTGCCGGGGCTTGGCTACGCTACTGAGCTTCTCTAGGAGTTGAAGGCCCAGCAGACTGGGTAAAGAAAAGAAAAGTAGTGGGTGAGAATCAACGGCAGCCTATACTTATACTGAAGTTTTAGTAGCGAGCGGGTTAGATTGGGCAAAAAGTGGATGTTAGCCTTCAGCCAGCCGTACAAACAAGCTTTGCAGGGCTATGAAACCTAAAACAGAACTTATTGTTACTCACTCCGTGACTTTATTTTAACCAGAATGGCTTTTACTCAAGTGTGTAATAAAATCAATAATCAAAGTTCCATGCTTGAACTGTGGAATCAAATATTTCTGCTGATGGCCAATATGAGACAATCCAAAACAAATTGCACCCGCAAAATAACTGGCTCTACGATATTTTCGAGAGCGATTTAATCATGAGAACAGGAGCAATGCACATAGGTGATGATGTAGAAGCCTTCAACCCATGGCCGATACTATTGATGATCAGGACCCTAGTATCACCAAGCTGAACTAAATGCATTTTCGAGGCACGAATGATAAATGCCTGGAGGTAAACGATTGTGAGTGAACACAGGAGAGTTTATGAAATTGTTGAAGCCAGCGCTAAAAAAGGAGTTAAGATTGATGGTTACATTTTGAATGGGTGATGGTGCCATTTCCAGCAAACATTATCCCCTTGTAAGGATAATCCATCTTCACTGGCAAATTTTGCAAATTACTACCTGTAAAATGCGTTTGAAAGTGATGCACAATTGTCCGTCACTGAAGTCTAAATCTATCTTAGCTGAGGGCCACTGTGTGCAAAAGTAGTCGACAATGTAGTGCCTATACTATTTTTGCTGCTCACTGTCACGGAATAAATATTCGATAGCAGAATGGATGGAATGAAAAGGGTGGCTTAGTATCCACTGCTTGTACAAGTGTGGCTCCCAAGCATTTCTGACAATACATGTTTTCAGCTATTGGCAGATCACAGACTGCTCTAGCTCTCAGGGCTAAGAGTTCAGTCAGAGTCATCACCTACTATGTCAAGCCACTGACTACAATTTTTCTCACCAAAAATCACTGAGGTCTATGCTGTAACTAGGCCACTATACTCTCTAAGAAATCTTTCTTGTATTAATGAGGGACTGACAGAAGCAACAGAATGGCAGCTGTTTAGGCCTAGATTTGAGTGCTACTGGACCCAGAAGTCCTAAATGCCAACCACTTCCCTCACTTCCTCACGAAAACAGTAAGGAATCCTTAGAGAGTCATATTGGCACACACTTTACCAAGGTAGGCTTACTACAGCTTTAGCTTTAGCAGGCTTACTAGAAACTGTGGTCTAGTGTTTTACTAGACCACAGTTTAGCTTTTCTGTATTAAGGCCCCACTTTTGTCCTAAAGAAGATAAGGATCATAGTAGTTGAAACATCCTCGTTTATGCTTGTTTAATACAATGAGTATGCAATTAATTTCTTGTTACTGTATCACAATCTTGTACGTGAGACTAACTGTATCACTAATTAACACTTTGCAATTGGGGGTAAGTGGAAAACACTGAAAACTGAAAAACTGAAAACTGAAACACTGAAACACTGAAAAACTGAAACACAGAAAATTGAAAACTGGAACTAAATAAAGAAGTGTACACTTATAGTTTAGCAAACAATCTAGCAAAAGTAGCCTTGTGTGAGACAATCAGGGCCATAGCCACCGGTCCTGTCTTTCCGGAGCACAAAAAAATTTCACCACTATGCGCATTCATACGTGAGGCATGTATTGTGGAGCCATGCCTTCTCAAGCTCTGCAAGCGCTGAGTACGAGGCTATAGCTAGCAAGAGCTATGGCTAGGTTTTGCAGCAAGTCATTCAAATTATTGTGACTTTAAGTTGAAGTACACTCTATATATGTAGCTACAGTCAGGTGTGGCTCCACAATACATGCCAAACGAATGAAGCTATGAGGGTTATTATTTCTCGTGCTACTTCGTATTTGAGAGAATCGTAGCTTGCGTTTGAGAACACGAAGCATTAAGAGTTGCAGAGTTATCCAGCATACCAAAAGAAGATTTACCCATGCAGTGTAGCTATTGATCCAAAAGTAGCAATACAAGAATCCTTCACTCTTCACTAACAAGTAGCCACATCTGTTCTCAACTGGTATACTGTTGACAGTGTTGAGTATTAGCTAAGGCAAAACAATATAACAAGGCTGCAGAGTGCAAGTCGATGGACAAACTTCTTGTATGCTTTAAAGAAGACTGGCATACCAATAGCAAGTGAGCAGGCTAAGGCAGCTAAGATTAACACCACTGTTTTTATCCAGAAGGCAACGTGCATAGTGGTTGAAAAAAATATAGGTGCTCCAGAAAGTGGTCCACGAACCAGACCAACCAAACCAGTGACTAGGCTAGTATGTTTGCTAAACTATAATCTTTATTTGGTTTCAGTTTTCAGTTTTCAGCGTTTCAGTTTTTCAGTTTTTCAGTTTTCAGCGTTTTCCACTTACCCTGCAATTGGTCCAGAATGGAAATAGGCTACAAGCATTTTCACATCTACTAGTCTCTGCTGCACCAAATCCACTCAAAGCCTCACTCCTAGACTTAGCAGACTGACTAGACAGACTCAAAGCCTCACTCCTAGACTTAGCAGACTGACCAGACAGACTCAAAGCCTCACTCCTAGACTTAGCAGACTGACTAGACAGACTCAAAGCCTCACTCCTAGACTTAGCAGACTGACTAGACAGACTCAAAGCCTCACTCCTAGACTTAGCAGACTGACTAGACAGACTCAAAGCCTCACTCCTAGACTTAGCAGACTGACTAGACAGACTCAAAGCCTCACTCCTAGACTTAGCAGACTGACTAGACAGACTCAAAGCCTCACTTCTAGACTTAGCAGACTGACTAGACAGACTCTGCTTTTTTTATCCCAATGCTGTTGCCTAATAATAATTCTGCTAGGGAATGTCCCTATTTTGCCAGCATTATGCTGCCTGCTAAACCCTACTCAATTTTCTAAAATTTCTACAGGCAAATTAGGCTTAGGCCTAGCTGGGGCCTGGTCAATTTAATTAGGGCATTTTGCTTCTATTTGGAGCTGAAAAGGGAGGGTGGTCTGAATATAAGAGGGGTCGAATTAATTGATACAATAAGGTACATAAGTCATCCAACTGAAGGTTACACTCAGCAACAGGTCAGTCTAAGTTAAATGCAGCTGTAGATTAGATCTGCTGGGCTAGACAGCTTCCAGCAAAACTGCTGACACAGCAATTCATAGTGCGCTTCCAGTTATCGATCAGAACTTGTGCAAACAGACTTATCATCGTTACCTACCACTCTTTCGTCGTTTAGGCAACACAAAATTAATCTAGCTTGACGTACCTCGGTCGACTACAGAATGATGTAACTTAGTGCACGTGATATTTGCGGAAGAACACACACACACACACACACACACACACAAACGCGAAAACTTAAAGCAGTCTTAGGTGTGCACTTCGCGCGTGCCCGGCAGGTATTAACTCCGGTAATCATAGCTCGTTATACAGCTGTTATAGCTGTAAATAGATGTCAGATAGTTGGTACAGACCTAGAAGGGCAGCATCTTGCTGTTTGTTGATGGAATCTAAGTAGGCACTCCAGCCTTGCTGACAACTAGATAGTTTAAAGACCATAGTACCGCAACTCCCCAGGGATTGATTCACTTTCCTGAAGCGTTTCATAAGCAGATTCCAACAATATGTGTTTTTTGTGTATTGGCAACAAACTTTGCCGAAACTAGAACAAACTATTTTTGTACAGGCAGCTTCATAGAGAATGCATACAACTCTGTAATCACATAATCTGTCACATGACTATGTCCAACCTCCTCTGGATTTGACATCTACTACCAACCTACATGCGTAGGGTGGGCTCAAACAATAAATTATTTGTATGGGAGTAGCATTACCTTAGACTGAAGGTTGACATCAGCTCCTGCACCAAGAAGTAGCTCCACCAGATTACTGTGACCCTTCTCGGCTGCGATGTATAATGCTGTACGGCCATCCTGTGATTGGAATGGCAAGAAATATTAACTTCAAAATAACACAACCAGAGTTGGCAAAATTACATACTTTTCAAATAGGCATGTGGCAAACATGGAAATGAATGGGAACAGAATGGGAATGGAAAGCGGGAATTAACGGGAATGAAGTGCAATTTTATGCAATGTCAACTCTGCAAACGCTAGTCTGTCTAGTGTTTTGATAAGGTGTACATACGTGTACAGTATATTCGTAGCACCATTATTTGGCTAATTAGCATGCACTGGGCTAAAAAAAGAATCCAAATGGATAATGTGCTATAATTAGAAAGCAACATATGAAAGTATTCAGAGCAGAAAGGCCTCATATATTAGAGTTTGGTAATATCTGCAAAGTAAACAGAACATCTGAGAAGACCAGGAATACTTCAGCTATATACTTAACTCTTCATGAATAACCCTGACAAGTGGGTAGGAAATTGGTAGGTATGAGCATGAATTATAAATTTGCACTACCTACACAATATTGTCCATAATTCTCTAATTAGAGCTAATTCTCTAGATACTATACGCTAGATCCACTAATGAACTCGAGCAGACTGATAAGGGTATTGTAATTTTCACTCCTTTCTCCACTTGCTGAATGTTTCTACGCATGTAAGGACATGACCAAATGAGCTTGAAAAATTGCTTGTATGGATAGATTATTGCACAGTTGAAAGTGAAACCTTTATCATTGTTTATAAACCAATAATTAACACCTTGGACACCACACCCATTAGTTATTGAGGCAAATGGTCGCCAATTGTCTGCCAAAATGCTAAACCACAAAACACAGAATGACAAAAGTTGATGTATTCCTTTTATATTCACAAGAGGTAAGCTTTAGGTTAGTTAAAAGCTTTCTAGCGAATATAATCTGTAATATGAATTCCATGACTGGCGGTAGGGCATCATTTACTCACCTAGGGGGCGTTGGCTAGGAGAGTTTGCTTCAATACTGTTGTTTGATGGGAATGGTTCCCAATTTACATTCGCTACGATCGAAGTAAATTACACGTAGATTGGTTCTACTACACAAACTAGAGCCTACAAAAAACTTTCACGTTCCACGTCAGCAGCTTCTTACTGTGCCTTTACTTTGCTCAGGCTACGCCTAAAGTCACGCCATAATCACGAGCGTAGAATGATGCTTCCTTTTGCAAATGAAAGACAGTAAATCGCGTTCGCGGTAAGATCAGAGAAAGTCACGCTTATCGTCAGATGACATAATTAGATTGTAGAAGCCTTAATACTGTAAATGGTAACACTACGGTCACGGATGCTAGTCATGTCCTTAAACTCGCAGAGCACTACAATGAACAGCAGTTGTGTGAGTTAGCTGGTAATTAGAGTAGGTACCCTGAGTATTCTGTGTAGTACAGCACAGTGGTGTAGCACCAGCCTAGGTATGCAAATATATTGAAAAAATGAGCATGGTTGTGTTTTCAATCTTATTATACGGAAGCTAATGAAGCTGCAAATCAGATTTGCAGATTTTGTGATGCATTACTTCCTGAGTCATGTACTTACGCAACTCAGGAAGCAACTAATTAGTGAACTGAGTCTGTGATGCCTAATTCTAGACGAAAGGTTAAACGACTAATCATATTTGTAGTCAACCAATGTGTAGTCACATGATCACAGACACATCACTTGTCTTTGCATCTATGGAACTTGGTATACTCTGTGTGATGCTGTTGCTGCCTAACAGATTAAATGTAGTCCATTTTAATGAAACTTTGGCTGCACAAAGTTTCCATGGAAGCAATCATTGGAGCATTGAGAATTGAGTTTGAATACAGTGTAGTCCATTCCACAGTATATTGTGTTCCACCACAGGAATAGTTATAAATTGCACTTCTTTAGGTCTGTGTTACAATTTGAACATTTCAAATTAACTCCTAAAGAGCATACTTTAATGTACACTCAGTCATTGGAGGCCCTATTGCCTTCCTTGGAATACCTCCCACATAACTGAGTGCTTTCACTTATCCAAGTGACTCTTCCTCAGTGTGTACAAACAATTATTTGTACATGTAAACACTACGTAGCCCATCACCATAAACCGATTATGTACATGTTGTGCTAGCCTCATTCCCAGGCTCTTGCAGGGGAGGAGTAGAGAGCCTGGGATCTACTACTTGTACGTACATGTGTGGCAGACCCGGGTAGAAAACAAACATTATTCTATCATATATTTCAGCCGCTTCATTGCGCTGGTATCTACTAAGGGTGGAGCTCACACTAAATAAACGAGTAAACATGTGAGGCTTCTATGCAGCACGTATAAGCCCTGCCTTTAGCAAAAGTTCAGAGATAGAGTGCTTTGCACACCGTGACATGATCAAAATACGTGACGGAATAATGTTTGTTTCTGCCCGGAACTGCCACATGTCTCAACAAACGGTGAGAATTTACAGGGTTGTCTGTGAATGATCGTCAATGCAGAAACAATATGCATGGCTAGTAAGTGTAAGAATTAGAATTATCCTGCTTTCTGGAATATCTTTCTAACCAGTGTATGTTATGGCAGCTACTTTATCACAACAGCTTCCCCAGTGGCGTAGCTAGGGTAGTGTACTTGCTCGGGCACAAGTAGGGCAAGGCTGCGAAGAGTTTTTTTGCCCTCGCATTTCCAACTGTTCAGGAAGCGCTCTCGTTGCTTTTCAGAAAAACCCAAACTGATAGCAGCTCATCATCCGCATCGCTTCCATAGCTGGCATAATACTAGCTACTACTACATATGTAACAATCAGAGTAGTCTTGTGCGCAAGAAGCCAAAACAAAGTGTCCTGCCCAGCCTCTTTCAATCACACGCAGCGTGAGCGAATGCTAGGGCACAGACGAAAGTTGCTCGGGCACGTTCCCGGGTGTGCCGGGGCATGGCTACACTACTGAACTTCTCTAGGAGTTGAAGGCCCAGCAGACTGGGCAAGAAAAGAAAAGTAGTGGGTGAGAATCAACGGCTACCAAAGTTTTAGTAGCGAGCGGGTTAGATTGGGCAAAAAGTGGATGTTAGCCTTCAGCCAGCCGTTTTGCAAATTACTAGCTGTTAAAAGTGTTTGAAAGTGATTCACAATAGTCCATCACTGTAGTCTAATCCCAACTCAGCTCAGGAGTGTTGTGTATAAAAGTGATTGACAATGTAGAGCCTACACTATTGTTGCTGCTCACTTTCAAAAAAGTAACATTTGATTGCAGAATGGATGGTGAAAAGGGTGGCTTAGTATCTGCTGCTTGTACAAGTGCGGTTCCAAAGCATTTCTGAGAATATGTCTTCAGCTACTTGCAGATCACAGACTGCTCTAGCTCTCAGGGCTAAGAGTTCAATCAGAGTCATCACCTACTATGTCAAGCCACTGACTATAATTTTTTTCGCCAAAAATCACTGAGGTCTATGCTGTAACTAGGCCACTATACGAAATCTTTATTGTATTAATGAGGGACTGACAGAAGCAACAGAATGGCAGCTGTTTAGGCCTAGATTTGAGTGCACTGGACCCACAAGTCCTAAATGCCACCCTTCCTACTTCCTCATGAATACGACAAGGAATCCTTAGAGAGTCATAGTGGCCTAGTGACAGCATTGACCTTGGAGTTTTTGGTGATATTTTTGACAATTTTTGGATAGAAAATTGTACCCTGTGGCTTGATATTTATGAGCTCTATCTCATGTCCTTAGGGGCTTACACAAGTTTTTTTCCCCGTGAGTACTCATTTAGCTACAGGCAATAAATGGTGAAAAACATATAGCAATAGGACCCATAGCATATGCAATTAAGTGATCACTTATTGCACAGTACCTATTAAAAAAACATCTTTTGCTTGCAACACTCATACAAGGTTTCTTAGTACAAGAGGATGTGAGACAAAGCAAAAATTACTTCTTAGTAGGAGCTTTTGGACTTGTTATTGTTCGGCGCCAAAGCCTTCCAGCAGTAGCGTAAGTGGTCATTTACGCTAATTTGCAATTTTATTTTAGTATCTGGCATCTGGTAAGACTCACGTATAATTAAATAATAGTTAGATGACGAGTGCAAGGACTCTACGTGATTTAGAACGTCGAGGGCCCCAAGCTGTAGTGTCCGAGCGCAGCGAGGACACTACCATGGGGCCCGAGGCGTTCTAAATCACGTAGAGCCCGCGCACTCGTCGTCTAGGTTATTTAGAGAATAGCAACGGTATCTATGGACGCCTAATCTCAAAACGAAAGGAAGCATGGATCTCAAGGACTTTTTGAGTGATTCGCTGCTCGAATGGTGCGACATCAATGGCGAACAACACCAACAAGACAACACCGACGTCGATAGCTTTCTCCTTGCCGCCCTGGATTCGTTCGAGCGAGACCATGCAACTAGCTCCGCCCAAAGTCACGAACTACCGTGCCCACTGGCGAGCTCCACCCCTACTTGCAACGCTGGAGTTCGGCCTTACGCTACACCCATGACAGACCAGCAGATAGCGGACGCTAGAGTGTCTGGAAGACCTAAGAAAACACAGGAAGACACTCAACACTGTGTTAGGCTGTGGGAAGAGTGGTGCAAATACAGACAGAATCTCGGTGACTGCATCCCTGGACTAACGGAGCTACAGCCAAAAGATTTACAATACTAGCTCATTCGTTTCATTCTAGAAGTAAGGAAGAAAGATGGCTCAGAGTTTGTACCAAATACCCTCCACCACATTTGTTGTGGGATAATGCGGCATCTCAGGTGGAATGGTCAACCTGCTATTGACTCCTTTGCAGATGCCACATTCGCTGAGTTCCGTGCTTCGTTAGACTCCGAGATGAAGCATTTGCAAGCTGCAGGAATAAGTACAAAGAAGAAGCAAGCAGAGCCGCTTACAGTAGAAGAAGAGGAGATCTTGTGGCAAAGAGGACTGCTTGGTGATGAAACTCCTTGGATGCTATTATCTTCATGAATGGCCTTTACTTTGCACTTCGTAGTGGCAAGGAGCATCGCCAGCTGAGATTCACTCCATCACAGATTGAGCTTGTGGAAAGGCCAGGAGAGAGGCCATATCTAATATACAGGGAAGACATCTCCAAAAATCGTCCTGGTGGGTTGAAGGGTAGGAAAATGAAACCCAAAGTTGTTGTGCATCATGCCAATGTTGAAAACCCGAAGAGATGTTTCATTAGACTCTACAAGCTCTACATCAGCCTTTGCCCTGCAGATCGACCACCAGATGCCTTCTACCTGCTGTCCCTGCAAAAGCCATCCGCTACCTGTTGGTATTCCAATCGATCACTGGGATACCATAAGCTTGGCACCACAGTAGCCCGCCTGTGTACATTAGCTGGAATACCAGGTTATAAAACAAAACACTCTCTCAGGGTCACTGCAGCAACACGGCTATACGATTCGGGTGTAGACGAGCAGTTAGTGATGGAAACAACTGGACACTGCAGTACTGAAGGGGTCCGTACCTACAAGAGAATATCGGTGACCCAACGTGAGGCAGTGTCTGATATCTTGAGTTGCACAAAAAAGCCATGCATTGAATACCCCCTACCTCCTCTCGAAAGCTATTCCTCCCAACAGCCACATTCTTCTGAAGTGGTTCCCGTTCAGGGACAGTCATCGACTCTGGAACTTTCCAAGACTGCATCTTCAAGCATTCCAGGATCATTTTACTTTCAGTCATGGTCATCTGTTGCAATCAACCTCAACTGCAATAGTTGTAGCTAACTGAACCATTTATACTCTGAGCTGTCTTCTCTGTATGTACCCACACTAGCGTAAGTCATCAATTGTCGACCACCTAATTTTGTACACGTATCTACTCCAATACCGTACTAGCTAGAAACTACGGACAAAGTCCAGTTCCAAGAACACTGATCCAGCTACCAAATGATCATTTTTCGAATGAGTAGTTGTAATGACAGGGTCTTACCGAAGCGCAGCAATGATCGGCTCTCTTCATGTATTGTCGGCCAGCTCTACCTGTTGTCGACCGCTCGATCGTGGTAGTTCACGCAATGTCGGCCATTTCACATTTCCGTTCGTTGATGTCACAGCATTTGAACCACACCCACCAAGTATATATCTTTCGAATTTACAGCATGCACAGACTCCAAATTAAAATTTCATTTAAATAGAACTTACAACGTCGCTACAATGCATTTTCAACACTGAGCCAGCTATAGCAATTTTCCCTGGAACGTCGTGGTATCCGTAATCGATCGTTACCGCGCCGTAATTTTCGCCAACAATAGATAGCCGACAATAGATGGTGGTCGACATTCGATGACTTACGTTACTATTCTAATATTGTCATTCACCCTGTCTAAAAACAGCTGCATGCACAAACCACTTAAGGCTATACTGTACATACTGTAAACACTTGTTTCCTAGTAACTTAATTCCCTCAGGACCCGGACTCTATATGTAGAGATCCAGAGGACTCTAAGTGTATTAGAATCCAGTAACTGTCCAATCACATTGCACAGATGTACATCAAAATTCTCTAAAGTATATTACTGCTATGCACAAGAGTTTCAACAATTCAGAAGTCTCAAGACCGATCATATGACAGTACTTTAAAGCCACAGAATGCACACTTTGGTGTGTGTTAAAGCATACTTTCTAAATGATGCCCATCAGGGCTATGGCTGTCTCAGGCCAGTACTAAGTAGTTTATTTAACAGTTGGTAGTACATTACAGGATTACGTAGAAATAATTATAGTAACTGTCTCGGGCAGATAATGTGCTAACTTTTGGCTCATGCATTGTCCTGTCTTCTAGCTACAATTACTATAATGCCCCCACGCACTAACTAAACCCATGTAATGCACTGTAAACTGGTACTTAAATATTGCTTAGTGCAGCAAATGTAATTGGCCAATATCGTATAACCCAAATACCACGCCTGCTCTATGAAAAACTCTTCGGGATATTTTACCCTCAGCTAAGCATTGGCTAGCTCATTTCAGTGCATGTAGATGTGTATGACATACAACTTGTTTTATTACCTCTCTCTGAAGATTAATGTCCACTCCATTATCCAAAAGTAGCTGCACTACCTGCTTGTGGTTGTCAAAACAAGCAGCATGTAGCGGTGTATCACCAGTCTGAGGAAGTGAATGGAGAGGTGTATAATAATCACAGGATAGATAGTTCACAATCTGCCTGCTAGTCTTTCAATTACACTCACAAACACTACTGCAGACTTCAGGCTGGGTTTTACTCACAAATAGCCTACTCAGCACTATATGTTGCCTAAACAGGATCGTAGCAAAACAAACCAAAAAAAAGAGTGTTGAATGGCAACATCAAAGTACCGCTCGGCCACATCAAAGTACCGAATTTGTCCTTGAAAGTGCCGCTTTCAACATCAAAGTGACATCCCCCCCCCCCAATGTTGATGCTGGTTGTCGCCATGGGAAAATGTAAATAGTATTCTGAATCTAATTAATTTTACGTAGATCATGTGACCCGCTGCTTATTCATTGATTATTTATGAGTAGTTCTATGCAGGTACGTAAATAGGTTGAAAATTGGGCGTGGTCATGGTGATGACGTTTTTAGACAAAAATTTTGTGCATCATTCGCGCGCCGCTTGAATCGAGCGTAGTCACGTGTAAGCATCTTGGTACGAGACGCTAGTGCTAGTACTAAAGAACAGCTGTCGGCCATTTTTGTCTGTGTGCCACCGCGCGCGGCCGCAGCTGCTACCATGGCGCGAGTAAAACATCCCGTGAAATTTTTTGTGCACAGCTGAACTCAATGTGGGTGCTAGCCATTCGGATTGATGCTAGTTATGACGTTTCACTTCCTGACGAACATACGTCTGTTCGTCAAGAAGTAACTAATTAGTGTAACTGTATGGGGATTTTGTCAATTTCCCTTTCTATTTTAAGGAGAGAAGCTAGTGGATCATCCTTAAATTAAATAATACAACTATTATGTAGGACATATAGCTCAGTGCATTTTCCTCTATCTTCCTGCTAGCTAGTTCATAACAGAATGGAAGTTACAGGGCAAAGGGACTTTTATTCTTTTAAACTCATCTCCGCAATACCGGAAAATGCACATTCATGACCGAAACCTAGATTGCATATTAGAAGGGAGAAATTCTTTTAAAAACACTGTTATGTACATGTTGCTCAGTACCTTTGCCCAGTTGGTCAAGTATGTGAACAACAGAATGTTACAGAGATGTGGGCAGGACAGAGCTAGCCCTGGGATTGCAAATCGGGAAACAAACTCAATGCTGTATAGCCAGTTGTTTTCATGGGGTTCAAATATTCTGCTATATTTTACAGGGCTATCGTAATCTGTGAAAATTTCTTCCCACGGAATGTTTGGGCCTTGAAATCTGCAAACTGTGGCGCGTTGACCGATTACGAGAAAAAAGTGGCTCAGCAGTATTGTTCAAGCTTCTCTAGGAGGCGAAGGACTGTTCAGGCTAAAAGCGGACTAGTTAAAGAAAAGAAAAGCAGTGGGAGAGAATCAACGGCAGCCTATAATTATACTGAAGCTTTAGTAGCACGGGTTAGATTGAGCAAGAAGGGGATGCTAGCCTTCAGCTAGCAGTACAAGCAAGCTTAGTAGGGGGTTATGAAACCTCAAACAAAGCTATTGTTCATGCCATTCATTGTTGAGCATGCTTAGACTCACCATCACCCGATTCTGTGGGATGAGACTAAGGTGTTGGAGGAGGCGGCTAACAATACCACCCTACTTATCAAAGAAGCGATCCACATCCACCTCGCTGACACAGAAAAGCTGTTAAATAGAGATGAAGGCGTTGCCATCTCCGATTGTTGGTTGGCGATCTGGAACTCCACCCACCGGATGTCGACTACTACGCGTAACCAGCAATGACATCACATCAGAAGCGAAGCAGGACCAAGCCAAGCCAAAGCGAAGCTGAATCAAGCGTAGCTGAAGCTGAAGCTACTCAAACAATAATTTCACACAAAACAACTGAGGCACGAAAATAATAAAATATTCTCCCTCAAAACAATCCCACTACCGTATTGTCCCAAGCAAGGGTCCATGGGCGCCTGCAACTCATACAAGAAAAACTGGGCATGGGCGCTTACATGGAGGAGGAACGTCCCGCTATTGTAGCAGCACTTCCTGGGAATTTCCCTACAGCTGTACTGTAAAGTATTCACAGCTGCTGTGGCCACTCATTTAGCATTCACAACAGAAAGTAAAGTGAATTACTCACAGTTGTGACAGCTCTGCAGTCCAGACTGTACTGTTTACATGGTGGGTGCTTACACAGAGGAGCCAACCAAACAATAGAATTATCAAAATTGGGGAGTGGGCAGTGGTGCTATTTATTATAACACAACTACCAGAGGATCCTGTAGTTCCAAGAATCAATCAATGACCACACATGTATCATGTAGGCTAAGTTTGAACTTGGTACAGAGCATGGGTGAAGCTAAAAAGTGTCATTTCGCATGATACGGTAAAAGTGGCTACCTAGCATCAACATAACAGCTCTCAAACAACATACAAGTAACAAAATTCTCCCAGCGACTGTAGCAAGCATTAGTGGTGCTATTTTGACATAACACAATAGGATGGCAGCGTGGATGTACACACACACACATAGAAACATAACAAAACTAGGCACAGACTGTGGAATTGATAGTAATAGCTTACTGCACTGAAAACTAGGCACAGACTGTGGAATTGATAGTAATAGCTTACTGCACTGAAAACTAGGCACAGACTGTGAACACTACAGTAACAGTATGGAGTCACCTTGCAGCATCCCTCAACCTAATTAGTGTTGAGAAAAAAAAACTGCAGAGCTTGCTACAAAAGGTTACCAAATCCCTAATTCGCTGTCATAAAAAGGGTGTATTTTGGCTCCAAAAATGTACAAACTTAATAAATGACTCATTTGTCAGTAGTATGTGTAAACCTTAGAAAAATTCCTCCAGGAAACATCTAGTTATTGCCGATACATAGCAAAGGAATAATCTTGACTGTAGTGGTTCATTTCAAAAAACCCTCAGGTTTGGTCATATAGGCGGCATTATAAAGGAACCTATTCAATCAGCACAGCCTGCCTCTTTCACAATTTACCCTCAAGTTTGTAAACAGTGAGCTAGTCACAGGACCACTGAGCCTAGGTACAATCTCAAATATGTGAGAATAGTCTCATTGCCAGGTCGTCCCTAAAACTGGAGAGAGACTGGGATCTTTTCTCACATGAGTGACGTTCAGGATAGAAAGGGGGTAGAAAAGACTTTATTATGTGTAGGCGAGTGCAGTTGTAGTTCTCTGACACCAAGTAAAGGCAGTGAATCAATATTTCCAGTAGCTAATCTTAAGACCCCATTGATGTCGTAGACTGAGAGCTGAAGCAATGTCGCTGATAAAAGGCAGAGAAACGCACATTGTTAACAGTGAGCTAGTCACAGGATCAGTGAGCCTAGGCATAGTCTCAAGTATGTGAGAATAGCCTCATCCCCCGACCCTCCCTAAAACGGGGGGTATCTTTTCTCACGTGAGTGACACTCTGGGTCGAAAGGGGGTAAAAAGGACATAATTTTGCATAGGTGAGCACAGATGTAGTTTTCCGATACCGAGGAAAGGCAGTAAATCAGTATTTCCTGTAGCTATAACTTTTAGGCCCCATTGATGTCACAGTCCGAGCGCTGAAACAGTGTCGCCAACAAAGAGAAACACAGCTGTCTTTCAATCATCCCTAATTAAAGTACATGGCCGCTCTTCAGGAAACAAAGCACAAATAACAATTGTTGCCTGTGCTAGTGCCACTGGTGTTGTGCTCCCTCCCTGTGGTGAGATGTCCACAGAAGGTATTCAGAGCCGTGAAATCTCCTCGATTGAGTGTGCAGTTTGCTTCGGTGTTTACGACAATGACCTTGGTCAGGATGGTAAACCAGTACGTGATTGGATACAGTGCACACCAAACTACACCAAAGCACATGTTTGCTTGTATTTTCTCCATTTAGTTCTCACATTTACCCCCTTTACATCATAATGGTAAAGGGTCCATTGAGTAGTCCATACAACAGACAACAATTGACAAACAGCATTTCTTGAAGGGCAAGAGTGCTGGAACTTAAACTACATATACAAAAAAGGTTATTTGAAGGCTACATATTTTGCGGGGGGTTAAGTATATTGTGACAGGTACGATATGTAATATTGTGTGTAAATATTCATGGACCCCAGAGAAAAGAGTCATGTCATTCAAATAAACTTCCTAATCAAAGACTCAGGGCTTGTCAAACCGATCAAGAGATATTTGACTACATGACTGATAGGCCTTAGTCTAGCTCACTAGACCCTCCCTTTCCCTCACAATAAATATAAGAGAAAAGTAAAGGAGGAGAGGGAGGGTCTAGCAGAACTTGCACAAAATTAGATTCAAATTGAACAATCAGCTTTCACTATCAAAAATCCTGCCAGTGATTACATCATAGCTCTGTGGTTTCACACGGGCATGTGTGAAAAAAGGAATATAACTGTGGTGTTTGAGTAAGCCATGTACTCTAGCATAAGAAGGTAAGTCATTGGAGGCCCTATTGCCTTCCTTGGAATACCTCCCACATAGGTGAAGTGCTTTCACTTATCCAAGTGACTCTTCCTCAGTGTGTACAAACAATTATTTGTACATGTAAACACTACGTAGCCCATCATCATTATGTACATGTTGTACTAGCCTCATACTCATGCTCTTGTAGGGGAGGAGTAGAGAGCCTGGGATCTACCACTTGTACGTACATGTGTGGCAGACGAAAAACGAACATTAGACCTAGTCATGAATAATATCCTTTGAAGTATGCCTGCCTAATGAGGTATCTAAATCTGATAGATACCTGCTGGCAGGTATCTAAACGCCCGTTTAGATACCTCATCTTTATTCATGAAATTAGTGGCTGCCTATCACAACTGAAGCACTCAGCATGGGGCAGGTTGCTGCTTCCTTCAAAGGGTTAGCAGCGGTCACTTATAGAGGCGCTGTTATCATAACACTAGGTCTAAATCGGTTAGACACCTCTGTGTCGGTATCTCAGTCAATAGATACCTCGCTTCGCTCAGTATCTATTTTCCTGAGATACCTCCACCTTGGTGTCTAACCTATATTTATTCATATATCATATATGTCAGCTGCTTCATTGCGCTGGTATCTACTAAGGGTGGAGCTCACACTAAATAAACGAGTAAACATGTGAGGCTTCTATGCAGCACGTATAAGCCCTGCCTTTAGCAAAAGTTCAGAGATAGAGTGCTTTGCACACAGTGACATGATCAAAATACGTGACGGAATAATGTTTGTTTCTGCCCGGAACTGCACATGTCTCAACAAACGGTGAGAATTTACAGGGTTGTCTGTGAATGATCGTCAATGCAGAAACAATATGCATGGCTAGTAAGTGTAAGAATTAGAATTATCCTGCTTTCTGGAATATCTTTCTAACCAGTGTATGTTATGGCAGCTACTTTATCACAACAGCTTCCCCAGTGGCGTAGCTAGGGTAGTGTACTTGCTCGGGCACAAGTAGGGCAAGGCTGCGAAGAATTTTTTTTGCCCTCGCATTTCCAACTGTTCAGGAAGCGCTCTCGTTGCTTTTTCAGAAAAACCCAAACTGATAGCAGCTCATCATCCGCATCGCTTCCATAGCTGGCACAATACTAGCTACTACTACACATGTAACAATCAGAGTAGTCTTGTGCGCAAGAAGCCAAAACAAAGTGTCCTGCCCCGCCTCTTTCGATCACACGCAGCGTGAGCGAATGCTAGGGCACAGACGAAAGTTGCTCGGGCACGTTCCCGGGTGTGCCGGGGCATGGCTACACTACTGAACTTCTCTAGGAGTTGAAGGCCCAGCAGACTGGGCAAGAAAAGAAAAGTAGTGGGTGAGAATCAACGGCTACCAAAGTTTTAGTAGCGAGCGGGTTAGATTGGGCAAAAAGTGGATGTTAGCCTTCAGCCAGCCGTTTTGCAAATTACTAGCTGTTAAAAGTGTTTGAAAGTGATTCACAATAGTCCATCACTGTAGTCTAATCCCAACTCAGCTCAGGAGTGTTGTGTATAAAAGTGATTGACGATGTAGAGCCTACACTATTGTTGCTGCTCACTTTCAAAAAAGTAACATTTGATTGCAGAATGGATGGTGAAAAGGGTGGATTAGTATCCGCTGCTTGTACAAGTGCGGTTCCAAAGCATTTCTGAGAATATGTCTTCAGCTACTTGCAGATCACAGACTGCTCTCAGGGCTAAGAGTTATATCAGAGTCATCACCTACTATGTCAAGCCACGGACTATAATTTTTTTCGCCAAAAATCACTGAGGTCTATGCTGTAACTAGGCCACTATACGAAATCTTTATTGTATTAATGAGGGACTGACAGAAGCAACAGAATGGCAGCTGTTTAGGCCTAGATTTGAGTGCACTGGACCCACAAGTCCTAAATGCCACCCTTCCTACTTCCTCATGAATACGACAAGGAATCCTTAGAGAGTTATAGTGGCCTAGTGACAGCATTGACCTTGGAGTTTTTGGTGATATTTTAGACAATTTTTGGCTAGAAAATTGTACCCTGTGGCTTGATATTTATGAGCTCTATCTCATGTCCTTAGGGGCTTACACAAGTTTTTCCCCCGTGAGTACTCATTTAGCTACAGGCAATAAATGGTGAAAAACATATAGCAATAGGACCCATAGCATATGCAATTAAGTGATCACTTATTGCACAGTACCTATTAAAAAAAACATCTTTTGCTTGCACCACTCATACAAGGTTTCTTAGTACAAGAAGATGTCAGACAAAGCAAAAATTCATTCTTAGTAGGAGTTCTTGGACTTGTTATTGTTCGGCGCCAAAGCCTTCCAGCAGTAGCGTAAGTGGTCATTTACGCTAACTTGCAATTTTATTTCACTATCTGGCATCTGGTAAGACTCACGTATAATTAAATAATAGTTAGATGACGAGTGCAAGGGCTCTACGTGATTTAGAACGCCGAGGGCCACAAGCTGTAGTGTCCGAGCGCAGCGAGGACAATAAAATGGGGCCCGAGGCGTTCTAAATCACGTACAGCCCGTGCACTCGTCGTCTAGGTTATTTAGAGAATAGCAACGGTATCTATGGACGCCTAATCTCAAAACGAAAGGAAGCATGGATCTCAAGGACTTTTTGAGTGATTCGCTGCTCGAATGGTGCGACATCAATGGCGAACAACACCAACAAGACAACACCGACGTCGATAGCTTTCTCCTTGCCGCCCTGGATTCATTCGAGCGAGACCATGCAACTAGCTCCGCCCAAAGTCATGAACTACCGTGCCCACTGGTGAGCTCCACCCCTACTTGCAACGCTGGAGTTCGGCCTTACGCTACACCCATGACAGACACAGCAGATAGCGGACGCTAGAGTGTCTGGAAGACCTAAGAAAACACAGGAAGACACTCAACACTGTGTTAGGCTGTGGGAAGAGTGGTGCAAATACAGACAGAATCTCGGTGACTGCATCCCTGGACTAACGGAGTTACGCCAAAAGATTTACAATACTAGCTCATTCGTTTCATTCTAGAAGTAAGGAAGAAAGATGGCTCAGAGTTTGTACCAAATACCCTCCACTACATTTGTTGTGGGATAATGCGGCATCTCAGGTGGAATGGTCAACCTGCTATTGACTTCTTTGCAGATGCCACATTCGCTGAGTTCTCAATATAATGTGACAGGTATGATATGTACGTAGTATTGTGTGTAAATATTCATGGACTCAAGTGAAGAAACATCACGTCATTCAAATGAATTTCCTAATCAAAGACTCAGGGCTTGTCAAACTTATTAAGAGATATTTGACTGTATGTTGTAATACCTCATGAACGTCACCCTACTAATTAGTAATCAGCCATGACTGTTGATACATGTAGAATTGTTCTAATGCACAGAAAAGTGGTCTCTATTGAGTTCCTAATCACTACTGCACAGGCTGTGTAGAACATAATATCCATTCGCTGATAATTACAGTGAATAATTTGAGTATTAGATCTAGGCAACAATGTATGGCAGTCCGTTATACTTCATTGCAGGTCAAAGGTTAAGTGTTAATCCTCTTTGTACTCAAATACTAGAAAGTCACCCAAGAGTTCATAATAATTAAGGGGAGAGTGTCACATAAATTTAAAAATCCTTTGAAAATATTCTCACAAAGGTCACCACAATTGGAAATTAGTAATATAGTGCTAGCAAAGTGTTGCAAAACATACCTTGCATGTAGCATGTGTCAAAATCCTCTAAGACAGTTCTAGCAGCAAGAATACCCAGAGGGCGACCTAGGTTAGCTTATATGCCTTAGTCTAGCTCGCTAGACCTTCCCTTTCCCTCATAAAAAATAAGAGAAAGGTAAAGGAGGAGAGGGAGGGTGTAGCAGAACTTGCACAAAATTAGATTCAAATTGATCAATCAGCTTTCACTATAAAAAATCCTGCCAGTGATTACATCATTGCTCTGTGGTTTCACATGAGTATGAGTGAAAAAAGGATTAATTGTGGCATTTAAGTAAGCTACTTTACAACAAGATGGTTAAAGATCAAAGAAGCAACATCACAGAGTATCCCAAGCTCCTCACTTCGTATCCGAGTGCATCTTTAATCAATTCTGCTTTGATGCCGGAGTGAGGCCAGTACAATGTAAGCAAGCACACCAACATAACTATGCAGTAGGCTTGTCCACATGCTCAAAACTTTTCCTACTATGCTTTTGAGTAATTTCCACAAAACATGCCCCATTCCAGCTGCCAGTTATGCTGGAGAATGACTAGAAATGCATACTGTGCACAAGTCTATGCTGTGCAGGTCCTAATTGCATTCAAAGGGATTCCCCCCACTTAACTCAAGTATGCCTGTATAAACAAAAACAGATCCCTCTACATACTAATTACATGTACTACATTTAGTAGTGTTCTTCATGGATTCCATTCTCTTATGCCCATCCTCAGGCTGCATCAACACCATATTAAAAGAGTCAAACATGACTCCATCGTCAAAACTTTAGGCTGGATTCCATGGGATTTCCCCACACTTAACTACTGTACTTTCAAGTGGCTGTTCTGTACTATTGCTACCAACTACAGGACAAAAAGGATTCTTTAAACTCTGCAAGTACTGCCCTTAAACTAAAGCGTAGCTACCCTAAACAGCCACAGCGCTCGGTTCCTGGGATAGCGAGCCTTCGTATGTTCACCAGCTGAACCCGGAATGGAAGAGGTGAACTTTGTGCCATGCCTTCGTCCCACCCAGATAGTTTGTGAAAGATGTTGCGTATCATGAAGCTTGCCCTGTCACCTCAGAACTTGTGGCACACCAAGAGATGTGGACTCATAGAGTTTCATACCACGAAAGGCTTACTGCAGCTCCCAGGTTAGTCGAGTTTGCGTAGCCTCTGTATGAAAACATGCTCATTCTCCACAGACTGATGCATGGGATGTTAAATACCCCAGTATTCAACAATGCCATCACCGGCTAGTAAAGGAGTATATACATCACGTTGGCAATATGGCCCCATATCTATACCTAGGTCAAGTGGAAGTTACAGTTCACTAACTACTAGGGGCTCAGGCAGGCCTGTAGCCAGGATTTTCAAAAGGGGGGTTACATCGGTCGTCGGTTAAGGCTGCCGCACAGCGGCCGTGGGGGAAGGGTTGCGGGAGGGGGGTGTCCCCCCTCCCGCGCGAAGCACAGAAGCCTAGAAAATATGCCATTTTTGATAGCCTTAAAATGGCCCAGTTTCAATATGTGCAGTTGAGCAGTAGTAACCTCGTTTCTTCTGTACTACGTAATTAGCTACTAGTTAGCAGAACATGTCATGGGCGTGCCCGTGAACGCTAATAATCAGAACTCACTCTACATACGAAAACTGCTTTTTAAAGTTGTGCGACTACACTACCTGAGACCTACATTGTCATATATACATACCCCGAGGTAAGCCTTATCCGCTCTGAGTGAGAGAGTACAGAGATCCGTACATGTACCGGTATGCACCACTTAAAAATTATTCGGTAGCTCTGTGTTAGCGCTATATTAGGCTTTAATCAGAGTCGAACAAATAGGTATTAGCTACTGAAACAACAAGTTAGCACATTCCATTCGGCGGGGGAACTTCTCTATAAATAATTTGCACAACCTCGTTGTTCTATCACGTGAGTCTTTAGTATAGTATAGTGGGCTATATAGCGCAGCGCAGCAGCGCAGTGCAGTGCAGCGGGCGTAGTCTGGGCACAAGACTACGTTCCGAGGTGCTTGGGAATGAGGATATGCCGTTTCGTGATGTGAGTTGCGAACCGCCTTTCTGTTGAGACGACAGTGATTCTTGGACCGGTCGACTAGAAACGGTAGAGTTTGTGAAGCTAGGTTGTGTGTAATTTTTTTTGGCCTTCCCAGGAATGGGGGTTCGTGCGAACCCCCTCGAACCCCCCCTGCCTACGGGCCTGGGCTGTACACACAATACAGGAAGACAGCAGAGCAATCTATACAGACAAAGTATGGAGATCTGGGAATGACACTGTTATACAAATTGTACTTACTATGTAAACTATAGCATACCACACACATTGAAGAGTGGCATGGTAGTAGTACATTAACTTTCTGTCACCTTCTTTGGAAGGTTGATATCAGCTCCTTTGCTGATTAGTAGGTCAGCAGTAGTGCTGTGGCCATGTTGGGCAGCGATGAATAGAGCGGTAGCCCCGTCCTGTGATTAAGGAATGACAAATAATTGTAATATTATAATGTGCTTACAAGCAGTAGACCTGGTTTTTATCTGGATTATGATTTATACATAGTGCGATGTCTTCACTAATTAGTGTCCGTCAAAATTGACATTCTAACGTCTACCAAACTGCCGAAGGCAGTGAAGGAGCATTCACTATCAAAATGTAAAGCATGTTGCTTCTGATGCAAAACAGGGAGTACAACTACAAGAGTCATGGTTTGGTCATGATGATGTCGGGGAGCCATACACCCAACTCAGTAACATCTATATTACAATTCAAACATGGCGGCACGGTTAGTTTACATTTCAGTATTACTACATGTACTTCAGTAGTTGAATGCTCCTTCACTGTCACTGGCAGCTCATGCAATCCTGCCTCTACATACGTGTACAGTATATTCATTGTAACATTATTTGGCTAATTAGCATGCACTGGGCTAAAAATCAATCCAAATGGATAATGTGCTATAATTAGAAAGCATCATATGAAAGTATTCTGAGCAGAAAGGCCTCATATATTAGAGTTTGGTAATATCTGCAAAGTAAACAGAACATCTGAAAAGACTAGGAATAGTTCAGCTATATACTTAACTCTTCATGAATAAGCCTGACATGTGGGTAGGAAATTGGTAGGTATGAGCATGAATTATAAATTTGCACTACGTACACAAATATTGTTGGAACACTCCATAATTCTGTAATTAGAGCTAATTCTTTAGATACCATAACCACTAATCAGTGGCGGCAGAAGCATGAAACAAGTGGGGGGGCTGATAGAGTCGGACTGCGTAGCAGCTCGATCAGCGCGCGCAGCATGAATTTTTTTTCACTTGGTGTTTTAAAGTGGTCAAGAATCGCTCTCATGGGGTCTCTGCAAATCAGTACTGGAAGTGCTCTTGGTAAGTTGAGCATGAAGGAATAAGCCCATGGCCGTAGACCTCGCTACCTCTCCCAGAAAATCTCCTTGCCCGGCGCATACAGCGCACGTAGAGCCAGATTGGCTGTGAAGTCTTGGCTCGTCCAGAGTACAAGTGAAATCACAGCATCAATGAACAAATGCATCGAAAGATATTCAACTGCAAACGTCCCTACTACCTGTGCATCTAAGGACATGACCAAATGTGCTTGAAAAATTGCTTGTATGGCTATAGTATACGTATGTTGCTGTAACTTTTGGATTATTGCACAGTTGAAAGTGAAACTTTTATCATTGTTTATAAAGCAATTAACACCTTGGAGGCCACACCCATGAGTTATTGAGGAAAAACGACCGCCAATTGTCTGCCAAAATGCTAAATCACAAAACGCGGAATGACAAAAGTTGATGTATTCCCTATATATTTACAAGAGGTAATCTTAAAAGCTTTCTAGCGAATATAATCTGTAATATGAATTCCACGACTGGCGGTAGGGCACCATTTACTCACCTAGGGGGCGTTGGCCAGGAGAGTTTGCTTCAATACCGTCGTTTGATAGGAATGCTTTCTAAATTATATTCGCTACAATCGAAATAAACTACACGTAGACTGGTTCTACCGCACAAACCAGAGCCTATGAGAAACGTTCACGTTTCACGTCAGCAGCTTCTTACTGTGACTTCACTTTGCTCAGGCTACGCCCAAAGTCATGCCATAATCACGAGCGTACAATGCCGCTTCCTTTTACAATTGAAAGCCGCGTTCGCGGTAAGATCAGAGATAGTCACGCTAATCGTCATATGACATAATCAGATTGTAGAAGCCTTAATACTGTAATTGGTAATACTACAGTCACGGATGCTCCTTAAACTCGCAGAGTACTACAATGAACAGCAGTTGTGTGAGTTAGCTGGTAATTAGAGTAGGTACCATGAGTATTCTGGGTAGTACAGCACAGTGGTGTAGCACCAGCCCAGGTATGCAAATATATTGAAAAATGAGCATGGTTGTGTTTTCAATCTTATTATACGGAAGCTAATGAAGCTGCAAATTAGATTTGCAGATTTTGTGATGTATTACTTCCTGAGTCATGTACTTACGCAATTCAGGAAGCAACTAATTAGTGAACTGAGTCTGCGACGCCTCATTCTAGACGAAAGGTTAAACGACTAATCATATTTGTAGTCAACCAATGGGTAGTCACATGATTACAGACACATCACTTGTCTTTGCATCTATGGAACTTGGTATACTCTGTGTGATGCTGTTGCTGCCCAACAGATTAAGTGTAGTCCATTTTAATGAAACTTTGGCTGCACAAAGTTTCCATGGAAGCAATCATTGGAACATTGAGAATTGAGTTTGAATACAGTGTAGTCCATTCCACAGTATATCGTGTTCCACCACAGGAATAGTTATAAATTGCACTTCTTTAGGTCTGTGTTACAATTTGAACATTTCAAATTAACTCCTTAAATCTAAAGAGCATACTTTAATGTACACTCAGTCATTGGAAGCCCTATTGCCTTCCTTGGAATACCTCCCACATAACTGAGTGCTTTCACTTATCCAAGTGACTCTTTCTCAGTGTGTACAAACAATTAATTGTACATGTAAACACTACGTAGCCCATCGCCATAAACCGATTATGTACATGTTGTGCTACGTAGCGTCATTCCAAGGCTCTTGCAGGGAAGGAGTAGAGAGCCTGGGATCTACCACTTGTACGTACATGTGTGGCAGACTCGGGTAGAAAACAAACATTATTCTGTCATATATTTCAGCTGCTTTATTGTGCTGGTATCTATTAAGGGTGGAGCTCACACTGCATAAACGAGTAAATATGTGAGGCTTCTATGCAGCACGTATAAGCCCTGCCATTAGCAGAAGTTCAGACATAGAGTGCTTTGCACACCGTGACATGATCAAAATACGTGACGGAATAATGTTTGTTCCTGCCCGGGACTGCCACATGTCTAAACAAATGGTGAGAATT
Source organism: Phakellia ventilabrum (assembly GCA_963921505.1). Classification (NCBI taxonomy): domain Eukaryota; kingdom Metazoa; phylum Porifera; class Demospongiae; order Axinellida; family Axinellidae; genus Phakellia; species Phakellia ventilabrum. Next base: position 8,060,906 of record OY997378.1, read on the forward strand.
TACAGGGTTGTTTGTGAATGATCTTAAATGCCTACGCACAGAGGTTTTAAGCGATCAAATCTCGACAACCAGTACCGAGACATGAGTCATTCTTGGTAGAGTATATGTACTAACGTTCAACTAAAGTAATCCCATGCTAGAAGTGCTGGAGCAATGTCACTGATAAAAGGTAGAGAAACGCACATTCAATTTGTAAACAGTGAGCTAGTCACAGGATCAGTGAGCCTAGGCATAGTCTCAAGTATGTGAGAATAGCCTCATCCCCCGACCCTCCCTAAAACGGGGGGTATCTTTTCTCACGTGAGTGACACTCTGGCTCAAAAGGGGGTAAAAAGGACATAATTTTGCATCGGTGAGCACAGATGTAGTTTTCCGATACTGAGGAAAGGCAGTAAATCAGTATTTCCTGTAGCTATAACTTTTAGGCCCCATTGATGTCACAGTCCGAGCGCTGAAACAGTGTCGCCAACACAGAGAAACACAGCTGTCTTTCAATCATCCCTAATTATGTAAGTTGAAACATGAGGACGAGCTCTATAACAACTCCTTAACAACTCCTTTAACAACTCCCAACAACACAGAATACAAGACATTAAACAGAGAAACATAACAAAAGTACACAATAAACAAAGGCAATACATCTCTACTCGCCAGCTATACTTTACACCTGGCAGTGGGATTACCCCCAGTAAATAATTAAAGAATATCATAATTTGCATGAAGTAGGGGTCACGAGGTGTGAACTTTTGTGACCCTTGGGTGAATTAACACTAAGAAAACACATGTGAATCTCTGTAACATTCACTTTCTGTGAGGAGTTATGGCCAAAACAAAACTATATACATTTTATATGGGTCTTTATGGGGCCACTACACATACTCAAAATGGCGTCTCTGGCAGCTAGTCACATGGATGCTGTCTTGGCGTACGAGGAGTCTACAAATCTACCACACAGTTTTACCAAGGAAGGCTTACTACAGCTCCCAGGTTAGTAAAGTTTGTGTAACCTCTGTGTTAGTAGAGATATGAGCGCTAATTACGGTCAGCATGATTGAGCGATGAGCATATGTTATTTTCAAATATCACAGCCTGTACGTCTCTCCATGCCATTATTAAACCTGTGGCAACCCCTGGATGATCAAAGATATTAGTACTTGCAATAATCTTGCGTTTAATTTCAATCTTTCACCATGCATAAAAATGAAGCTAGAAGTTACTTGAGGGTGGTATTCATGTGAGGAAACACAATATCCATGTACGGGCGGACTTTTGCAGCATAGCCTCTTCAGATCAGTGTTATCTTTATCATGAGAAATAGAGGTAGGTACGTTCCAGCTTGCATGCAAAAAAAAATCAGACATCTCAAAAAAATTAAGAGGGGATTCTCCCTTAGTGTACAATTAGAGATCAAAATGCTTACGTATACACACTACAGTCATGATAGCAAATGCCATCATTGGCCAGTAAAGGACTATGTACATCATGTTGGCAATATAGTCCCATATCTATACCTAGGAAAGGTGAAATTTACAATTCCACTAACTACTACAGGCAGTACACACAATACAGGAAGAAGGTAGAGCTGACAGAGTCTGGGAATCTGGGGATGTAACTGTTATGCAAATTGTACATACTATGGGAATTGTAGCGTACCACACATGGCAAACTTTTAATTACCTAACCCATTTAGTAATACCATGAGCCACTGTATTGGCTATCATCTAAATATTCCTCTATGTTCTAGGTCATTATACATGTGACGTAATCCCACCATAAATGCATACGTACCGTACTGCAACACGTATATATAGCAGTATGCCATTGGATTCCGCTACAATGACTCCCCTGAACCCAAAATATTTTGGACCGCAGAACTAAATGCTTACATGTGTACCTATGTCAAACATTTTTTGAAGGGGATTAATAGCTCTAATTACAGTTTAGCATGCATCAATAAATACTGTATGTCCTCCACAGGCCACTGTACCTGGCTTCCAAAGAGTTAATTAAATATTCAGGACTCAGGCACTCACAATTTCAAATCCCAGTCACAGGTTTGGCTATGTATCTTTATGAGATAGGTGGCATATTCAAGGGATTTATGGAGTCCATTTAATCAGCACACCCAGTCTCTTTCACAAGTTATACTCAATTTTGAAAACAGTGAGCTGGCCACAGGATTAGTGAGCCATGGCACAATCTCAAATACGTGAGAAAGTATAGCAACCTAAAGGTCAATCGTCAAAATGTCTGATGTGTATAACGAGGATAATCACACTGCCAAGTGTAGAGTATAACGGGCCTGTACCCATGCAACTGCCACAGACGTTATTATGAACACATGCCTTGTAGGGGGCCAATAAGCACCAATATAAAGTATGATGGTTTTGTTTTGGTCTTAACTACTTACAGAAACTGACAGCATAGAAGCCTGAAATACATTTTCTTATTTGCCATCCAAGGATCACATGATATAAATTTTGATCCTCTCTGATCACTCTTTCATACTAAAGCATTATAATACACTCCCTTCTTATCGCTACACTTGGCAGTGAATTTATGTGTAATTGCATGCCAGTTCACTGGCCAACATAAAAGTTACTAAACAATGATTCTGTATGGAGTACTTTTCATGTGGCTTATACTACCTGATGTTTGATGTTACTATGGATACCAGTCAATTTCTAACCAATTACTATAGCATGTGTTTCATGCATCCGTTATTAACAATTAATTAACAATTAATTAACAAAGTCATTGTATATCCCAGACAGGACAGCATTCGCCCTTCTTACTTGTACATGCAGCAACAGCAGTAGAAGTGAGGACCATGACAATTTATTGTTTTCAAGAATCTGCCAATGACTCCCATAACTAGTGCTAATGGGATGTAGAGGGACCTCAACATACTCCAGGTAGCATGGTCAATATCTACATTCAAGGTTCATTAGTATAGCAAACTGGCACTAGGGAGATTAAAATTTTCTGTCAGGAAGCACTGTTATTGCGTACTTCAACAACCAATTAAGGCTGCTTAACTACTAACGTTACACTTTCCTTGCTTCAGCTATACTGTGCTGAACGTGGCAATCGCGACACATGTACATGTATATTTCCAGGTGTTTAAGAACGCATCATTAATGTAATGATAACCATTACAGTAAAGAAATTCACACTACTCTATATAGTGATGCATGAAATCATTATAATGGGCAGAGCTGTGATGTAAAAAACGCTAAGTAACCTTTGTACTCACATCTGTGATGTTGAAACATTCATGGCTGCAGCTACAGTGCAACTTGGCAGTAGCACGATCGTGACCAAAGTTTAAGTGTAGTCCATTTTAATAAAACTGAAAGTTTCCCTGGAAGCAATCACTGGAGCCATTGAGAGCTGAGTTTGAGCACAGTGTAGTTGGATCTATGGTATAGTTTGTTTCACCCCAGTGATAGTTATGAATTGTACTTCCTCTAGTCTATGCAACAGTTTGAGCATTAGTAATTAGCTCTCATACTTTAATGTACATGTAAGTCACTGTGAGGCCCTCCCTAATTGCCTTCCTTGACTCCCACTTAACTAAAGTGCTTTCCACTTATATCTCAAGTGCTTACATGTACATGTAAACATTATGTAGCCTATCACCACAAACTAATTACATTTTGTGCTAGCCTCATTCCCAGGCTCGTGCAGGGGAGGAGTAGAGAGCCTAGAATCCTATGTACATGTGTAAACAAAAGAATTTACTGGGTCTCTGTAAATGATCTTAAGTGCAGAGGCAGTATACATGAATGGTAGGTAGAATTAGACATTTTGTAAATGGAATAGCTTCCTAACCAGTTTAAATTAGCAAAAGGTTATGGCAGCTATCTTACCACAAAAATTTGTATTCAGATTCATAACCAAATGTGATATCATTATAATAGGAGATGCTCGTTAGGCATGTATGATGATTGCTTGGAGGCGGACTATTGAGAGTGAATTGACAGGTTATATTTTGAATAGGTGGTGCCATTTCCAGCAAAGATTATACCCTTGTAAGGATAATCCATCTTCACTGGCAAACTTTGAAAATTGCTACCAGCTGTCAGTGTTGGCCCCACCCACCTAACAGTGATAAGGCAGGAACTATCATGTGGGCATGCCTGTATCTCCTTAAACATCCACCAGAAATGTAGAATAAAGTGTATGCTGCATCTACAACAATAGATAGCAGGGTGCATGCTGGAAAAACAGTCTTCCCCCTTGTCTTTTTGGTCTAATAGTGGCTCCCAAGCATTTCTGAAAATACTATTTGATATAGACAGCCAGGAAATAATGTAATCAATACGATATCACATTCATCTGTAGTGCTCTAAAGGTATATAAACATAACTCATCGCAAGCCGTGAGCCACTATAATCTATTGCTCCATATTGTAAGACAGAAAAGCATAACATGTGTGATACAAATGCTTAATTGAAGCTTTGAATACTGTTCACACCCACCATACATGCATACCATACTGTAACATGTACGGCGGGTATGCCATTGCATTTCCCTAAAATGGCTTCCCTAGCTCAAAATATTTTAGCTCCCAGAAGATCAACTGTTAACAGATGTACCAATGGCAAGCATTTATTGAATGTCGGAAATTAAACTGCATATACAAAAATGGTTATTTGAAGGCTACATATTTTGTGGGGGTGTAAATATAATGTGACAGGTATTATATGCGGTATTGTGTGTTCACATTCATACATTCCAGTAAAGAAACATAATGTTATTCCAATGAACTTTCTAATCAAAGACTCAGGGCTCAGGGCTCAGTAATGTTTGACTGCATGTTGCAATATCTCATGAAAGTCGCCCTCCTCATTAGTAATCAGCCATGACTGTTGATACATGTAGAATTGTTATAATGCACAGAACAGTTGTCTCTATTGAGTTCTAGTCAGTACTGAAGAGGTGTGCATAATTTACGTAGTAGCCATTCCTGATAATTGGGGCGAGCCTGAGCGAGCCCCACACTAGTCATGTCAGCGGTACTTTTTTTCTGAATGTATGTATGTATGTACGTCGTGCCGCATATTCGATGTTCACATATTTTAACGCATTGCAATCTAATTTTGCAATTCCAATTTCTCGCGCTCTCACTTAGCAGTTGAATTTCTCGCGTTTCTACTACACGTACCAATCTGCTACAAGATATAGCCTCATTCGCCAACAGCTCCTTCACATTCACAATTCTCGCGAAGGCTCGCCCCACAATGCCCTGCATTTGCCTAGTTAGAGTAAGTATTATGAACATTGGATCTAGGCAACAATGTATGGCAGTCCGTTATACTTCATTGTAGATGAAAGGTTAAGTGCTAATCCTCTTTGTACTCAAATACTAGAAAGTCACACAAGAGACCATGTTTTGGAGGGGAGAGTGTCACCTAAACTAATCAACTCTGTGAAAAATAATTTAACAAATATCACCACAATTGGAAATTAGTAATATAGTGCCAGTAAAGTGTTGCAAGACATATGTTTAAAAACTTTGCATACAGCATGTGCTATTAGAAGTATTTTGGTTGTAGACTGGTGAGAAGAGAGTCAAAAAGAGCGACTAGAGTCTTGTTCGAGATCTTCTAAGACAGTTCTAGCAGGGAGACGACCCAGAAGATGAGCTAGGTCGGCATATATAGGCCGTAATCAGTCTATATAAAAAACCTGCAAGAGATTACATCATAGCTCTGTGGTTTTACACGAGTATGTGCGAAAAAAAGGATTAATTGTGGCATTTGAGTAAGCTACTCTACCACAAGATGGTTAAAGCAGAAGTGATTGAAGATGCACTCGGATATGGAGCGAGGAGCTTGGGATACTCTGTGATGTTGCTTCTTTGATGCCGGAGTGAGGCCAGTACAGTGTAAGCAAGCACACCAACATAACTATGCAGTAGGCTTGTCCTCATGCTCAAAACTTCGCCTACTATGCTTTTGAGTAATTTGCACAAAACTTGCCCCATTTTAGCTGCCAGGTATGACTAGAAATGCATACAGTGTAGAAGTCTATACTGTGCAGTTCCTAATTGCATTTGAAGGGATTCCCCCCACTTAACTCAAGTGTGCCTGTACAAACATAACATATCCCTCTACATACTAACTACGTACATGTACTACAGGTAGTAGTGTTCTCCATGGATTCCATTCTCTTATGCTCATCCCGAGGCTTCACCATGACCATAGTTCCAAACAGCGGAGCATTGAGGACTCATTATCAAACTATAGGTTAGATTGTCAAGGGCAAAACATCCTGTTTATGAAACTACTATTATAGCTACCACATGTTCCTCAATATATTTTCTCTTTCTCCCTGCAGGTGAAGTACGTCAATGCAGGAACCTGCCAAATCTTTACATTAGCTTAAAGCAACTTAATTAGCTTTTCCGTGGTCATTTTAAGGTCCCAGTTTTATCATAAAGAAGACTGCATCGTAGTTGCCGAAACATTAGCATTTGAGAACGTTTTGACTTCTGAATGAATTCTACTAACGAACAGAAAGAAAAATTGCCTAAGCATGCAAAATTTGGAGATAATAGGCCATTCCTGCTAAGTAGGCGAAGCATGCGTGAAAACATGCTCATTCTCAATAGACTGATGTATGGCATGTTAAATATCCCAGTATGCGGCAATCTGAACTTCACACATACTTCACTTAGGCAGGAATGACCTATTACCTTAAATTTTGCATGCTAAGGCAATGAATTGTCCTGTAGAAATGTAGTTATCTATGGAGGGGAATACCCCTATTGTACCAGTGGAGGTCAAGGCACTTAAGTAGCTACAGACTATATACATTTCTTACAGCAACTGCTGTCATTGGCCATGGGAGTATGTACATCATGTTGGCAATATGGCCCCATATCTATACCTAGGACAAGTGGGAATCTGGGAAAATAACCCTTATACAATTTGTATGTACTATGTGAACCAATTGTGTACCAAACACATTGAAGAGTGACGTGGCAAAAACTCTCAGCTCTGAGGCTTCGTAGTGTTGCAAAGATTCTGCAAATTCTTGCAAGAGAATGAAAGGTACAGGGCAAGGGACTTCCGTTTTCTTACCCTCATCCCCAGAATACTTTGGGGGTGAAGGGTCAATTCCTTGAAAGAGTCGACATGACTCCATTTTCAAACCTTGACAAATCTACCACACACTTTACCAAGGTAGGCTTACTACAGCTTTAGCTTTAGCACGCTTACTAGAAACTGTGGTCTAGTGCTTTACTAGACCACAGTTTAGCTTTTCTGCATTGAGGGCCCAGTTTTGTCCTAAAGAAGATCGGATCATAGTAGTTGAAACATCAGCATTTGAGACAAAGACATTTGTTGTGAGACACAGTATACGTACACAGAAAGTAGCTGTACCACAAATGTTTGCAAACATTTATATCAGATTTGCAACGTCATTATCATATGGAGAGGCTTGCTAGCGATATGACTTTCTCAAGAAAAGAACAACATCTAAAACAATTATAACAGCAAATTTTCAACGTAAGCCACTAAACCTTGTACCAGAGGAGGTTGGAAGAGGCTTTGACGTCATTTAAAATCACATGACATAATTGTATTCCGCTGGATTGGTGAGTGATAAAATCCCAAATATCTTTGGTATGTGTGTGCGTAAACTAAAGCAGCAGTAGACTGGCTAGCTAGGTTTTACTCTCCAGGATTGTCTGTAGTGCTCTCTAAGAGTTTGTGTAAGTTGCAAAACCTTCTTCACCGTGTTTTGCAGTGTATTGTGCTTCTCGGGGGCTGAAAAAGCTACGAAGGTAATGTTGAAAGCCATCCGATATCGGTAAGCGGGTGCATGAAGGCCGTTCCTGGCCATGGTCAGTGCTTTTCTATACAGATTCCTGTCTGAAAGCCTTGCAGTATTGACACACATTATGCCCACTGGGTATGGGTATGATTTGGGTATATACTGGCTGTTTAAAGATGCTAGTAATGGTAGTGGACTAACCGCTAGCATTCTTTGCAAGACTTCTATTGAGAAACACTGGGACACAGCGGGGCTCCATCAATTTTCTTGAAGTACCCCACTAGTACTAATATTTCTCTGCTTCAAACAGCTCTTGGAGTGCTTTGCTTTGGCAGTAGAGGGACTATAATTTTCTATATGGTGATTTCTGTACTTAAGTGACGTCACATGCTTATTTGATGTGCGCACGCTCACTCTAACCTTGTACATAGAAACAATGTGGTCTAGTGTTTTGATAAGGTACTTAATTGGGATGGTGATAGTAACAGGACTGCAGAGGTTTCCATGGAATTGTTGCAGCCATCAATGAATATCACAATGAAGGAAGGGCTGCAAGTACATACCGTCACTTAATTAGTATGGGTAATCACATGGATTTGAGTGCGATTTGGGAATAATTGCATGAGCAATAGGTAAGGTAATTGCACGAGTGAAGCGAGTGCAATTTTGTCTATTGCAAATGCAATTATTCCCAAATGGCACGAGAATCCATGTGATTCCACGTTAATCACATATCATTACAGTTTCTACAGTTACAGCCTTTGTTGAACTAAATAAGTGTGCGATTATGGAAATAATCACACTCTTATCTATAGGGGTAAATGTATTGTTACCAATATATTATGTGATTAGTCACTTAATTCAAATACACATGGAATTTCCTGGCCAGATGTAACTGAGAAAGGGAACAAAAGTTGCTGGAAAATCAAGTTGACATCGTTTACATATACATATGGCCAAAATGTGAGTTTTCATGTTGTAGACCAATCAATTTCCTTTCAAAACAACCCCACAGCTGGAAGATTTGATACAATCATGTGATAGGCCTTGTGGTTATGGAGTTGTATGTATTCTCTATGGAGCAGTCCATAGAATTACAGTAGGTTTTGGCACAAATGCCCAAGAAACGTATATTGCTGGAACCAAGTTGTGAAGAAAGCAAGTCAACCCCATTCAACCCCTGGGTCATTGGGGAAAAGTAGCAGTGCCTACACAGACATCAATCGACAAACATCAAGCTGCTGCTCATCTAGGTCTGTACTAACTATCTTACATCCATCTACATGCTATTGTGGCCTACCAGTGAGCTATGTACCTGTTTTTGAGTGTTGCTGTCTCTGATTGTGGGTCCACTATCGGGAGCTCCACCCACTAGATCACGAGTACTATGTCAACCTCCACTGCCTAGCAATGATGTCAAAAGAGATGCCAAAGTGAAGCTGACATAAGCCAAATTGAAGCCCAGTTGAAGCTGAATGTACTCTGCTTAGCTTAAACAATTTAATTAGCTTTTCTGCAAGTATTTTTAAGGTCCCAGTTTTGTCCTAAAGAAGACTGCATCATAGTAGCTGAAACATCGGTTTTGAGAAAGATTTAGACTTCTGAATGAATTCTACTACCCAACAGAAAAAATGATTGCCTTAGCATGCAAAATTTAGGCCATTCCCGCCCAGTAGGCGAAGTATGTGTGAAAACATGTCATTCTCAACAGACTCATGCATGGCATGTTAAATACCCCAGTATGCGACAACCTGAACTGCACACATACTTCACTTAGGCAGGAATGGCCTATTATCTTCAAATTTGCATGCTAAGGCAATCATTCTTAAGAATTATCCTTTAGAAATGTAGTTATCTATAGAGGGGAATCCCCCTTATTGTACCGGTGGAGATCAAGGCACTTAAGTAGCTACAGACTATATACATTTCTTACAGCAACTGCTGTCATTGGCCTTGGTAGTATGTTCGGTGTTCCAGTAATAATTGTGTTTCTATGACCATGTGGTCTCTACTCCATGGAGTGTTCCAACAATATTGTGTAGGCAGTGCAAAAGTTCATGTTCATACTTGCCAATTTTCTACTCACATACCAGACTGTTTGTATGCACGTTTTAATAAAATGTGTTGTCATTCCCCACTCACAGACCGGCTCACATATTTTATTTGTATAACGGTTATTTTCCCAGATTCTCACACTCTGTCAGCTCAGCCCTCCTCCTGTATTGTGTGTACAGCCCCTAGTAGTTAGTGAATTGTAACTTCCACTTGTCATAGGTATAGATATGGGGCCATATTGCCAACATGATATACATGGGCTGCGGCTGCTCCTGGGTTAAGAACCACTAGCTCTGGCAGTGTCTAAGGCCTACACTTGCACTAACTATTGGTGAAGGTGAAAATGGAGCAGTTCCATGTTCCACCAGTGTACTGCCAAGTTGATTGCTAAGGACTTTTACATGTCATGCATGATACAACTGTACAAGTGCAGTGTAATCTCATAAACTAATTTCACCCTCCAGTACAACTCTACCGCATCCTAGGATATACCGTATAGCGGGAAAATTCGGCGAGGACTTTAATTTGGCCGTTTGGCGAATTGTAAAAAAATCACCAAATTAAATTCTCGCCAATAATAAAACCTGATGTAATGCATACCACCCACGTGTGTATATATTATCTACGATACATGTACGTCTGAAGCGGTACTATAATCATGGCGCTGTATAAGTATTTCAAGAGAGGACCTGTACTTCCCACTCTACGGACGTGTGGTGAACAAGCAAACACGGAGGCTCTTGGAGAGTCATCGAGAGAGCCGACTGGAAATAAAGCTATCACACCTCGAGGCAAGTACAATAGCTACACGTAGAAAGGGAACGGGTAGGGAAGTACGCCGCTGAGAACGGTTTGACTAAGACGGCTAGGTACTTCTCGAAGCTTCTAGATAACCGAATCATCAGCGAGAAGGATTACGCACGTCGTTGCTTTCGGTAAAGCACAACTATTATGTCATAAGCTTACGACGGTTGAAATCGGCAAATTTAAATTTCACCAATATTAAAACTTTAATACTTGCTAAATTTTGCCGCTATACGGTACACACATTCTCATTAAGGCTGACCCCTCGATGATTACAGGTACTTTAGTAGTTGCAATAGCCTTGCGTTTAATACCAAATTTTCACCAGACAGCCGGCCACCGTAATGTACTCTGTGTGATGCTGTCACTGCTCCCTACATCAAATGTAGTGTGCTTTATTGTGTTTGTCTGTGCAGTTTCCATGGAAGTAATCACTGGAATATTGAGAATTGGGTTTGAGCACAGTGTTTGTCCATTACTCAGTATAGTTTGCTCCACCCCTAAGATAGTTGTGAATTACACTCCCTCCAGTCTGTTTGAGCATTTCTAATTAGCTCCTGAAAGCTGAAGTGCATACTTTGATGTCCATGTAAATGTAATTCACTGCGAGGCCCTAATTGCCTTCCTTATAAAATCCCCCACTTAACTAAAGTGTTCTAAAGTGCTTTCCACTTATCTCTACTGCCTCTTCCTACAAACCACTACCTTTCCCTTGTGTACATGTAAACACTACGTAGCCCACCACTAACACACTGATTACATGTAGTGTTAGCCTCGTTCTCAGGCTCTTGCAGTAGACAGCTTGGTATCCACTATTTGTTGGGAGTAATCTGCCAAAGACTAGTTGCTTTTTCACAGCTTCTCCAGTAGCATTGTTAACAAGATTTTGGGTTAGTTGTAATTTTCATGAAAGGCTGGCTTGCAACCACCCAAGTCGTGATTCAATTACAAGCATTCTACTCAGCCACTATACTTTACACTAGGCAGTGTAATTACCCTAGATACTATGAGTATTAGATCTAGGCAACAATGTATAGCATGCCATGGTGCTTCATTGTAGACCAAAAGTTAAGTGATAATTTACGGCATATTTGATATACTCTCTCCTGTGTCCTCCCATAGACCGCCATGGAATAACCCAACACACTTAACTGTAGTGCCTAAGTCATTCTAACAAGAATTGCCAAATCTCTGGGAAGAATCAAACTACAGAGTAGCTAAGTTTGAATTTGGTACAGAGCATGGGTGAAGCTAAAAAGTGTCATTTCGCATGATACGGTAAAAGTGGCTACCTAGCATCAACATAACAGCTCTCAAACAACATACAAGTAACAAAATTCTCCCAGCGACTGTAGCAAGCATTAGTGGTGCTATTTTGACATAACACAATAGGATGGCAGCGTGGATGTACACACACACACATAGAAACATAACAAAACTAGGCACAGACTATGAACACTACAGTAACAGTTACCTTGCAGCATCCCTCAACCTAATTAGTGTTGAGAAAAAAAAACTGCAGAGCTTGCTACAAAAGGTTACCAAATCCCTAATTCGCTGTCATAAAAAGGGTGTATTTTGGCTCCAAAAATGTACAAACTTAATAAATGACTCATTTGTCAGTAGTATGTGTAAACCTTAGAAAAATTCCTCCAGGAAACATCTAGTTATTGCCGATACATAGCAAAGGAATAATCTTGACTGTAGTGGTTCATTTCAAAAAACCCTCAGGTTTGGTCATATAGGCGGCATTATAAAGGAACCTATTCAATCAGCACAGCCTGCCTCTTTCACAATTTACCCTCAAGTTTGTAAACAGTGAGCTAGTCACAGGACCACTGAGCCTAGGTACAATCTCAAATATGTGAGAATAGCCTCATCGCCAGGTCCTCCCTAAAACTGGAGAGAGACTGGGATCTTTTCTCACGTGAGTGACGTTCAGGATAGAAAGGGGGTAGAAAAGACTTTATTATGTGTAGGCGAGTGCAGTTGTAGTTCTCTAACACCAAGGAAAGGCAGTGAATCAATATTTCCCGTAGCTAATCTTAAGACCCCATTGATGTCGTAGACTGAGTGCTGAAGCAATGTCGCTGATAAAAGGTAGAGAAACGCACATTGTTAACAGTGAGCTAGTCACAGGATCAGTGAGCCTAGGCAAAGTCTCAAGTATGTGAGAATAGCCTCATCCCCCGACCCTCCCTAAAACGGGGGCTATCTTTTCTCACGTGAGTGACACTCTGGGTCGAAAGGGGGTAAAAAGGACATAATTTTACATAGGTGAGCACAGATGAAGTTTTCCGATACCGAGGAAAGGCAGTAAATCAGTATTTCCTGTAGCTATAACTTTTAGGCCCCATTGATGTCACAGTCCGAGCGCTGAAACAGTGTCGCCAACAAAGAGAAACACAGCTGTCTTTCAATGATCCCTAATTAAAGTACATGGCCGCTCTTCAGGAAACAAAGCACAAATAACAATTGTTGCCTGTGCTAGTACCACTGGTGTTGTGCTCCCTCCCTGTGGTGAGATGTCCACAGAAGGTATTCAGAGCCATGAAATCTCCTGGAATGAGTGTGCAGTTTGCTTCGGTGTTTACGACGATGACCTTGGTCAGGATGGTAAACCAGTACGTGATTGGATACAGTGCACATACCCTGACTGCTCAAAGTGGATGAAAGATAGTAATCATTGTATGATTTGTCCTCTGTGCCACATTTTATTTAAGTAAGCAGTATGAATTCCGATTATTATGAACACTTTTTGCCACTTTTGGAATGCATTTCTACTCTTGTGTTGGTTTAATAGTGATAAAAGTTGAACTGGAGTGGGTGGTTTCACTGCTGATACCGTAGAAATGTGTGCTTTTTGAGGTATGCAAACAGACTGGCAGTAGTGAGTGAGATAGTAAGATTGATTGCAAAACTGGGTGACAATGAATTGCGCCAAAATGTATTGAAGGCAACATTACGTAGTGAAGGGCAAGAATCGGTTGATGTATATGGTGTTTGTGCTGCGACGTCAGAACTGCTGTGGGCATGCCAGAGACTTCGTTTCTGGTACAGAATGGGGACAGAAAGCAGAGCGTTCGTTTGGCGTTTCTCCAATGAAAATATACCGAAGTAAGCGCGAAATATGAACTTAGCGAGCTTAAGAGCAGCGTGAGTATCAATGACTTACGCTAAAAGAATATAAAATTTTCTATGTTAGCTATTTTATCACAAAAACTCGAAAGTGCCCTCTCCTGGAGAATGGGTGCGAAATGCTTCATTTTTAATCTTTAGATCTGGCTTTCTAGGCCTTTCAGTGGCAAACGGGATGGCAGATTTGAACTATTAATCACTTACTAAGCATCAACCTGGTAAAAAACCATCACTACTGTACAGGGACGGCACCACCGGTCAGGTTGGTCAGGTTTCAATCTGACCTCTTTTCAGACAAATATTGTGTATAGAAGTATAGAGGGATCATTGCTGTATCGTTACTGTGAATTGCATGTCACTCTCTCCTAGTACAGCGTAGTAACTCGACTTAGTTCACGAATAAAGCGGCCACGCCTGCTGGAAAGTGTCAGCTGAAAATGATATCATACAAGTGGTCTGGTCACGAGACTAGTTATCAGCGTGATTTTCAATACGAAGAACGTCTCAATCATGACGAGCATAAGAACATAGTGTTCTGTGGATTTTAATGTGATTGGTTTCAGGGTGAAAAGATACTACGAGAGGCTACGAGAGCGCTTTCTGCCGGCTGAAAGAGAAGTCAAAATTTTTTTCCGCACTTCGCTTGAATTATCTAGATTCTGATTAGTTCTGCTGCCAATAGCTGCTTACAGTTCAGAAACGTTAGTACAAGTGGGGTGGTTCAGGAAAATTGACTGCATCTCACCGTTTTTCTAGGTAAGAATGCTAGCGGTTGGTCCACTATTGTTACTAGCTTCGTAGATCGTACCTGTAAGCAAGTAGGCATAACGCATGTCAACACTGCAAGATTCCAGATAAGAACCTATAATAGAAAAACACTGAAAAGTGATAAAGGCTAGAATCAGCCTTCATGTACCCGCTTACCAGTATCGAACGGCTTTCAACACTGCTTCTGCATCTGTAGCATTTTCAGCCACCAAAGGACACTGGAAAAAATGTAACAGTAAGATTTGGTGAGCACAACATGTGATCCTAGACCGTGAAACCATAACCACTGTTGCTTTAATTTACGTATGCGTATACCAAAATATTCAGAATTCCGTCACGTGCAGATTGAAATTGTGGATGACATCATATTCCAGCTTCGCGGCCACAACGGTGGGATGAAGGAAATTTCATTGAAGGTACTAACATCTCAGAACTGTAAGCAGCTACTGGCGGTAGAACTAAAACAAAATCTAGACCTAGTCCAGTCCATAGTCCAGTGCATGGTCCAGTCCATAGTCCAGTCCAGAGTCCAGAGTCCAGCTTTTACAGATACCCCAAGACTAATGACTATGAGAGTATAGTCAGGGTATCTGTAAAAGCTGGACTCTGGACTGTGGACTTGACCATGGACTGGACTATGGACTGGACTAGGTCTAGATTTTGATTATAGTTCTGCTGCCAATAGCTGCTTACAGTTCTGAAACATTAGTACCAGTGGGGTGGTTCAGGGAAATTGACACGGTATCCCACCGTTTTTCTAGGTAGGAATGCTAGCGGTTGGTCCACTATTGTTACTAGCTTCGTAGATCGTACCTATAAGCAAGTAGGCATAACGCATGTCAACACTGCAAGATTCCAGATAAGAATCTATAATAGATAAGCACTGAAAAGTGATAAAGGCTAGAATCAGCCTTCATGTACCCACTTACCAGTATCGAATGGCTTTCAACACTGCTTCTGCGTCTGTAGCGTTTTTAGCCACCAAAGGACACTGGAAAACATGGCACAGTAAGATTTGGCAACTTAATGAACTTACAGAAACTCTTAGCGAGCACTACAGGTGATCTTAGACCGTGAAACCATAGCCACTGCCGCTTTAATTTACGTATGCGTATACAGAATTCTATCACGTGCGGAATGAAATTGTGGATGACGTTATAGCCTCCAGCTTCGCGGCCTCCTCGATGCCATAATGGTGGAATGCAGTCAATTTCATTGAAGGTACTAACATCTCAGAACTGTAAGCAGCTATTGGAGGCAGAACTAAAACAAAATCTAGACCTAGTCCAGTCCATAGTCCAGTCCATGGTCAAGTCCATAGTCCAGTGAGTCCAGAGTCCAGCTTTTACAGATACCCATATAGTCAAGATTAGCTCGAGCGTTTGTTGGTTAAAGAGGTCAATACTGTTTACAGAGTTACATGTCCTCTCACTGCCGAAAGCAGCTCAATAAAAAATTGGTACTAATTATGTTTGTACTCAGGCAATGGGGAGAGTGTCATACCAGTATATCAACCACTTTAAAAGTATTATTACAAAGTTCACCACAATTGGGAATATGCTCGTGAAGTGTCGCAAGACATATGTGCGAAAACTTTGCATGTGCATGTCCTATGAGAAGTATATACTTCTGTTGCGGACTGGCGAGAAGAGATTTGAAAAAAAACTACAGAGTCAAATTCGCACTCCTCTTAGACTGTTTTGGCGGATAAAGAAACCCAGAAGGCGAAGTCAACATGGGGCTTGGCAAACTTTGAAAGCTAATTGGTGCGAGCCTGAGCGAGGTCAACATGGGGCTCGGCAAACTTTGAAAGCTAATTGGTGCGAGCCTGAGCGAGCCCCACACTAGCGTGTATAGTTGAACAATTTCTCTGTACGTACGTACTTCTGTCCGTACGCACATACCGCATTGCACTTATGCTCCAAATAATATACGCTTGTATAGGTGCAGGTTTTATTTGCATAAACACTGCAGGTACCATGGAGGAGAGGGAGGCCAGGTGCGAAAGGGATCTAGAAAGAGAGCAGAAGAGAGAGAAGAGTGACACAAACCCCAGTGCAAAGGCAGGCCAGGCTCCAGCAAGATGAAGAGCCTGCCAGTGAAGAGTTTCTGTTTGTTCATCCACACACACACACACATAATAGTTCAGTTATGTATTCCATGTACATGTGAGCACAATACTAGGCCTCGCCTGAGCACGCAATCATGCAAACAGGGTGAGTGGGGTAGATGAGTACTCCCTCCACGCGGGCCACCCTGGAGTTTTGAGTGACACACTCAGAACACTAAACTACTCTTGTCAGTTTCCCTACACAGTCTACACTAAGGGGCCAGGGCTTGACAGTTTTATTTCTCTTTGTTCCACCCACGTTCATTAATTGATGTTATCTTGTAAACATGCTTGTAATGTTGTACAGGCCAATTATAAAGTACATGCAAACAGGAAGATCAAACGCTGTTATCAGACAAATGTCTCCTGCATAGCAAGGCAAACTGAAAAATTCTTCTTTTGCACATTTTTTCATCTTTTTATTGAAGTCATTAAGTGGAGTTATGCTATACAAATTACTAAAAAAAGTAATGATGTACATGGAATGGTTATGTATTGGCTCAGCGTTTCTGGAACCAAAGTGTACATAATTCAAAGATGCCTCCGAGCCAGTCTGAGGGCTCAAACTTATCAAGTGCTGTTGACAAGAAGCCTTGTATCTCTGAAAGTCTAAGGCCAAGACAGCTGAAGTTTGTAGCAAGAGCAGATAAATTCTTCTCCAGCAAGTCTGCTGTTAATCTGAGGTAAGGTATCTGAGCTCCAGTTGCCACAAATATTGAATTTTTCTGAAATTTAAAACAGCCATATCCCGAGTTATACTGGGGCTGCAACATTCTGGCTTGGATATGTCACAAAACTGAAGTACCTTTATCTGTAGTAGAGCAATGGACCTGCAGATCTGTCTTGCACCAAAATGTACAAAATTCAAAGTTGCTCGCAATGCAGAAATGGCAGACACACGCTTGCCGACAGCATCGGGACCTAGCCAGCCGATCGGCACTCAACTAAACTAGTTTTGTAGACTTTGGCCTTCGATCCACGTGTATACCGATTTTTACAGCAATCCACCGCCTCCTGGCAGAGATACAGCGCTTTGGTGTGCACCGACGCCATTTTACTCACCGTCAGCCATCGAGAAACGGCTACTTCCGGTGCGCCCACGTGTCAAACAAATTTAACCCCTACGTGTAGACTGTACAACTGAATTCTGAACTGAAATAATAGCATCCAAAAAATGTAAAACATGCAGTCACACTTTATGCCATTGTACTTTGAAATTGCTTCTTGACTGTATTATCGATACCATTGTTCATGTCCGTAAGGTGTATTATGTATCGTCAAACCTGATATCAAGTACACCACCTGCATGCCTATATCATTGCTTCACTCCTGAATATGTATCAATCATTTGAGTGACGTATGACACTCGATCAGGCTCGCCCCTCGATGATTCCCAGCATCTTACCAGTTAGCTAGTGGGCTAATTAGAAGGATGCTGTGCATGATAGAAATAGCAGGGCTTGGCTGACAGAAAAACTTGACCAGCCATCACACCGCATGCTTTGCAGTAGTTGTAGTTCTGTAACGCCTAACATGGGCTGCGGCTGCTCCTAGATTAATTTAATCAGTAGAGAGTCTGATTCATGTGCAACTGTTACCAATAGATTCTATGTATACAGACACTTCAACAACATTTGCCATGTAATCATAACATATTATTGTGATAGTACATGGCAGTGTATTGAAAACATGCTTATCTCCACAGACTGATGCATGGCACGTTAAATACCCCAGTATTCAACAATGCCATCACCGGCTAGTAAAGGACTATGTACATCATGTTAGCAAAATAGCCCCATATCTATACCTAGGACAAGTGGAAGTTACAGTTCACTAACTACTAGGGGCTTTACACACAATACAGGAGGAGGGCAGAGCAATCTATACTGACAGAGTGTGGAGATCTGGGAATGGCACTTATACAAATTGTACTTACTATGTCAACTATGGCATACCGCACAAATTGAAGAGTGGCATGGTAATAGTACATTAACTTTATGTCACCTTCTTTGGAAGGTTGATATCAGCTCCTTTGCTGATTAGTAGGTCAGCAGTAGTCCTATGTCCATTTTGGGCAGCGATCAATAGAGCAGTAGCCCCATCCTGCGATTGGATCCAAAAATTGTAATATTATAATGTGCTTACAAGCAGTAGACCTGGTTTTTATCTGCATTATGATTTATACATAGTGTGATGTCTTCGCTAATTACTGTCCGTCAAAATTGACATTATAACGTCTACCAAACTGCTGAAGGCAGAGAAGGAGCATTCACTATCACTAGCATGTTGCTTCTGAAGCAAAACAGGGAGCACAACTACAAGAGTCATGGTTAGGTCGCGATGTCCGGGAGCCATACACCCAACTCAGTAACATCTATATTACAATACATGGCGGCATGGTTAGTTTACATTTCAGTATTTCTACATGTACTTCAGATGCTAGTCATGTCCTTAAACTCGCAGAGCACTACAATGAACAGCAGTTGTGCGAATTAACTGTTAGTTGGAGTAGGTACCCTGAGTATTCTGGGTAGTACAGCACAGTGGTGTAGCACCAGCCCAGGTACACAAATATATTGAAAAATTAGCATGGTTGTGTTTTCAATCTTAATATACGGAAGCTAGTGAAGGTGTAAATCAGATTTGCAGTTTGTGTTACTTCCTGATCGTGTACTTACGCAACTCAGGAAGCAACTAATTAGTGAATTGAGTCTGTGATGCCTCATTCTAGACAAATGGTTAAACGACTAATCATATTTGTAGTCAACCAATGGGTAGTCACATGATCACTGACACAACTTGTCACATGATCACTGACACAACTTGTCTTTGCACCTATGGAACTTGTATATTCTGTGTAATGCTGTCACTGCTCCACAGATTAAGCGTAGTCCATTTGAATGAAACTTTGGTTCCACAGAGTTTCCCTGGAAGAAATCACAGGAGCATTGAGAATTGAGTTTGAACACAGTGTAGTCCATTTCATAGTATATCGTGTTCTACCACAGGAATAGTTATAAATCGCACTTCTTTAGATCGGTGTTACAATTTGAACATTTCAAATTAACTCCTGAAATCTAAAGAGCATACTTTAATGTACATGTAAGTCATTGGAGGCCCTATTGCCTTCCTTGGAATACCTCCCACATAAGTGAAGTGCTTTCACTTATCCAAGTGACTCTTCCTCAGTGTGTACAAACAATTATTCGTACATGTAAACACTATGTAACCCATCACCATAATCCGATTATGTACATGTTGTGCTAGCCTCATGCCCAGGCTCTTGCAGGGGAGGAGTAGAGAGCCTGGGATCTACTACTTGTACGTACATGTGTGGCAGACTCGGGTAAAAAACAAACATTATTCTGTCATATATTTCAGCCGCTTCATTGTGCTGGTATATATTAAGGCATACTTTTTTCAGCATTTATTCACAGAAGGTAGGTAAGCACCTACTGAAAAATCCTTGTATGTAAGCTAGGGCACGAGATAGAGCTCATGAATATCAAGCCACTTACATCACGCCAAAATCACTGAGATCAATGCTGTTGAGCATGATTCTCTAAGTATTCCTTACTGTATTCATGAGGGACTGACGGAAGCTTTTGAAGCAATTATCTACCACAACAGAATGGCAGCTGTTTAGGCCTAGATTTGAGTGCTACTGGACCTACAAGTCCCAGGTTAAGTCATATCTCTAGTCTCTAAAGAGCATTACAAAAAGTGTCAGTCCCTCATGAATACAGTAAGGAATACTTAGAGAGTCATGGTTGCCTAGCAACAGCATTGATCTCAGTGTTTTTGGCGTGAAAAATTGCAGTAAGTGGTTGATATTCATGAGCTCTATCTCATGCCCTGAGGGCTTACATACATGTTTTTTTTCTTCAGTAAGTGCTACCTACCTTCTGTAAATAAATGCTGAAGAAAGTATGGCAATAAGACCCATAGTTGCTGAGATATGCATAATCATTCACTACACACCAAATAATCATATGGGGAGCCCGTAACCCAAGGATGGAGCTCACACTGCATAAATGAGTAAATATGTGAGGCTTCTATGCAGCACGTATAAGCCCTACCATTAGCAGAAGTTCAGAGATAGAGTGCTTTGCACACCGTGACATGATCAAAATACGTGACGGAATAATGTTTGTTTCTGCCCGGGACTGCCACATGTCTAAACAAATGGTGAGAATTTACAGGGTTGTCTGTGAATGATCTTAAATGCAGAAACAATATACATGGCTAGTAAGTAATAAGTAAAAATTTCTTAGGTAGGCATAGTACACGAGACCCTCTGCTATCCCCTCCAAGTGAAGTACATCCTCCAGAAAACAGAAGCTATTGGGAATGGGACTTCCACTACCTTACATGCATCCCCAGAATAGTTTGATGGTGAGCCTAGGACAATTGCCCCTCTCAAGGAGTTGAGCATTCATGATTGAGGCATTCATTGTTTACAAAATCTTTGTTGTTCTGTGCATAGGCGAGCACAGTTGTAGTTCTCTGACACCAAGAAAAGGCAGTGAATCAATATTTCCTGTAGCTAATCTTGTACCACGGTGCGTGGGCAGATCAAAGGAAGCCGGTGTACCAATATATTGCATGTGGCACTGCTATGACGTCACACAATGCCATAACAGCCTACGCACAGAGATTTTAAGTGATCAAATCTTGACAACCAGTACCGAGACATGAGTCATTCTTGGTAGAGTATATGTACTAACGTTCAACTAAAGTAATCCCATGCTAGAAGTGCTGAAGCAATGTCACTGATAAAAGGTAGAGAAACGCACATTCAATTTGTAAACAGTGAGCTAGTCACAGGATCAGTGAGCACAGGCATAGTCTCAAGTATGTGAAATAGCCTCATCCCCCGACCCTCCCTAAAACGGGGGGTATCTTTTCTCACGTGAGTGACACTCTGGGTCGAAAGGGGGTAAAAAGGACATAATTTTGCATACGTGAGCACAGATGTAGTTTTCTGATACCGAGGAAAGGCAGTAAATCAGTCTTTCCTGTAGCTATAACCTTTAGGCCCCATTGATGTCACAGTCCGAGCGCTGAAACAGTGTCGCCAACAAAGAGAAACACAGCTGTTTTTCAATCATCCCTAATTATGTAAGTTGAAACATGAGGACGACAACAACTCTACAACAACTCTTTAACAACTCCTTTAACAACTCCCAACAACACAGAATACAAGACATTAAACAGAGAAACATAACAAAAGTACACAATAAACAAAGGCAATACAACAACAAACAAAGAGACAAAGCACTGGGTGCCTCCCACAGAGTTCAGAGTTCAAAGGATGGATTCCAGTCCATCACAGAGGGCCTTTAGTATATTATCACCCTAAAGGCCAATGTTCATAACTTTTCTGGCCCCATAGTTGTAATGTGTATAGCTACCTATCAGTATAACTGCATGACAGTTTACAAGTTCTTGGCAAAACATGGAAATTACTAAGCAACGATTCTGTATGAAGTATTTTTCAAGTGGTGTCTTGTGTTAACAGATGTTTGATGTTACTATGGATACCAGTCAATTTCTAACCCATTACTATAGCATGTGTTTCATGTAGCCGTACAATTGATTTTCCTTGCTTCAGCTATACTGTGCTGAACGCAGCAAACTCACCACATGTACATGTATATTTCCAGGTGTTAAAGAATGCATCATTGAATGTAATGATAACCGTTACAGTAAAGAAATTCACACTACTCTAATCCATCATTCATGCCGTAGACCAATCAATTCCTCTTGGGTCAATGGGGCACTGAAATACCTAGTTGTTGACAATGTGGGAATACCTACACAGACATCAATCGACAAACATCAAGCTGCTGCTCATCTAGATCTGTAGTAACTGTCTTACATCCATCTACATGCTATTGTAGCCAGCCAGTGAGCTATGTACCTGGTTTTGAGTGTTGCCATCTCTGATTGTGGCTCCACCATCGGGAGCTCCACCCACTAGATCAAGAGTACTATGTCAACCTCCACTCACCAGTTACGACGTCAAAAGAGATGCCGAAGTGAAGCTGACATAAGCCAAATCGAAGCCCAGCTGAAGCTGAATTTACTCTGCTTAGCTTAAAACAACTTAATTAGCTTTTCTGTGGTCATTTTAAGGTCCCAGTTTTATCCTAAAGAAGACTGCATCGTAGTTGCCGAAACATCAGCATTTGAGAACGTTTTGACTTCTGAATGAATTCTACTACCAAACAGAATTTTTTTTTGCCTAAGCATGCAAAATTTGGAGATAATAGGCCATTCCTGCCAAGTAGGCGAAGCATGCGTGAAAACATGCTCATTCTCAATAGACTGATGAATGGCATGTTAAATATCCCAGTATGAGGCAATCTGAACTTCACACATACTTCACATAGGCAGGAATGACCTATTATCTTAAATTTTGCATGCTAAGGCAATCATTCTTAAGAATTGTCCTGTAGAAATATAACTATCTATAGAGGGGAATCCCCCTTATTGTACCAGTGGAGATCAAGGCACTTAAGTAGCTACAGACTATGTACATTTCTTACAGCAAATGCTGTCATTGGCCATGGGAGTATGTACATCATGTTGGCAATACGACCCCATATTTATACATAGGACAAGTGGGAATCTGGGAAAATAACCGTTATACAATTTGTACTATGTGAACCAATTGCGTACCAAACACATTGAAGAGTGACGTGGCAAAAACTCTCAGCTATTAGGCTCTGCAAATTCTAGTAAGAGAATGAAAGTTATAGGGCAAGGGACTTCCGTTTTCTTACCCTCATCCCCAGAATACTTTGGGGGTGAAGGGTCAATTCCATGAAAGAGTCGAGCATGACTCCATTTTCAAACCTTGACAAATCTACCACACACTTTTACCAAGGTAGGCTTACTATAGCTTTAGCTTTAGCAGGCTTACTAGAAATTGTGGTCTAGTGTTTTACTAGACCACAGTTTGGTTTTTCTGCATTAAGGCCCCAGTTTTGTCCTAAAGAAGATCGGATCATAGTAGTTGAAACATCAGCATTTGAGACAAAGGTAGTACTTCTGAATGAGAGAGAACCTGATAATTTAATTATTTAAGTATTTGTAAAGCTTGCAACAAGTGGACCCTGGGCACAGCCATCTACACACAGTGGGGGTAGGACAAGGTCACGAGTGTAAACCTGGTACATAAGATGTAGCGCTAACTCTCTTAAAGAGCTTCGTTTGTTTTTGATGTCGATGTAATAGTGGCTCAAAGCTGAAGAAAAGTCTCTAGGAGCAGCCTGAGTCTACTTCTGATGGTAAGGCACGGCATAGGCATGCATTCTGAACCTGGCGTACAACGCTCACCGTTATATGTGCTGGAATGTGACTCTTCTCCTGCATCTTAGGACTTGCCATCGGAAGGTAAGTAAATCCATGGATCGAGCCCCATTGAGCCCCGTTGCTGTAGCGAGCTTTCTAGCTAACTCCGTATCTTACTCACTTAACTCCGTATTTTTGTTCGTACGTGACCATGGAATGCAATTACCTGCACGTGCACATGAGGCTTGTCCGACCACCCAATCTATACGTGTAGCCTCGCCTCCAAGCCACACCCCCCCAAAATGTGGCCTGGTATTTACTGTCCATACATGTGAATGACCTCCGTATATAGCAAAGAGAATTTAGGAAGTACAGAGTAAAAAAAATTCTGGATTGTGATTATCTGAAGCCAAAAAGACTTTGCAGCCAGTCAAGAATAGTAAAAGAATATAAAATTTTCTATGTTAGCTATTTTATCACAAAAACTCGGAAGTACCCTCTCCTGGATGGAAAATGGGTGCGAAATGCTTCATTTTTAATCTTCAGATCCGGCTTTCTAGGCCTTTCAGTGGCAAACGAGATGGAAGATTTGAACTATTAATCACTTTCTAAGCATCAACCTGGTGAAAAACCATCACTACTGTACAGGGACGGCACCACCGGTCAGGTTGGTGAGGTTCAACCTAACCACTTTTCAGACAAATATTTTGTATAAAAGTATAGAGGGATCATTGCTGTATCGTTACTGCGAATTGCATGTCTCTCTCTCCTAGCACAGCGTAGTAACTCGACTTAGTTCACGAATAAAGCGGCCACGCCCGCTGGAAAGGGTCAGCTGAAAATGACATCATACAAGTGGTCTGGTCACGAGACTAGTTATCAGCGTGCTTTTCAATACGAAGAACGTCTCAATCATGACGAGCATAAGAACCTAGTGCTCTGTAGAATTTAATGTGATTGGTTTCAGGGTGAAAAGATGCTACGAGAGCACTTTCGCGCTTCGCTCGGATTATCGGCTGCTTCGCAGCCTCTTATACTAAATCTTCAACCTGACCAGTCAAAATTTCGTGGCTCCAGCCCTGCTGTACAATCGCAAAGGCTGCTACCTTTACTTTACAGTTTTGTGACATGAACTATTAGCAAATTCACAAACAAATACGATGTCATTACATCACAGACATAAAAGTTTTTATCTGGAATTTTCGAAAAATTAAGCAATATACACAAACAGTGGATACTAGACCACTCTGAGAGGGAGAGGGGTGGTCTGGGGATAAAGCTATCTACACACACAGCACTTCCAGACCCTTCCAATATCCTGATGTACGTACAGTTTTGGCCACACCCAGCTCACAATGGTAGACAGAAGGGGCTATTATCAGGTGAAAATGGCTTTAATTAGTCAGGTAGCTCATTGACAAGTATAAAGTATTCCGTTACAGAAACATTGAATACAGTAGCCTTGTTCTCAGGCCTCCCCGCCGAGTGAGCGAATCGTTGGGTGGGGAGGCCTGGGATGGAGGCTATAGCAACAGTCTAGCTCTTGCTTCTATTTGAAAAAGAGCACCACAAAAACTAGCAGTGAAGGGCATTAATAAAAACAGACAGGAAATGATGTAATCAATCATGACGTCATATCGAAGTGACAATTAGGTCATTGTACCCTGTTAGCCACTATAATAGTTATAAAGTAAATATTCCTCTATGTTGTAAGCCATAAAATAGATCTCCTGGTCTGAAATATTTTGGTCCCCAGTAACTAATTAAATATCACACTGCATATACAAAATATCTATTTGGAGGGTATATAATTCGCAGGAGTCTCAATATAATAGGCATGATATGTAGTGTTGTTCACAAACATTCATGGACTCCAATAAAGGGAATGTCTCATCATTCAAAGAATCACAGACTTAGATCTAGGCAACAATGTACGGCAGTCCATCATAACTACTTCACATTGGAGCTAAACATTAAGTGCTAACAGGCTGCATTGACCCCGGAAGGAAAGAAGGCACAGTCATAATGTAAATGGCAAAATTCAAATATGGTTACAGGATATATGTATACCCACGATTTTTACAAACACTATGTAATGTGGAATTAATTAAATAATCATACAGTGAGCCGGATAGATGGAGCCAGAGAAGAAGCAGGCATCCGAGGCTCATTGTGATGATGTTTCTGTCCATCCTACATGCAGCGAACAATGTATAGCATGCCATGATGCTTCATTGCAGATTAAAAGTTATGTGATAATTCCCTTTGCATTCAAACTAATAGAAAGTCACACAAGGGACCGTAATATGGAGGAGGGGAGAGTGTCACACACCAACCCAAGGTCACCACAATTGGCAATTAATGGCAATAAGAAGCACTTGCAGAATGTTGCAAGACATATGTGTGTAAATTTTACATGTGCTATCTGCTATGAGAAGTACTTTTGCTGCAGACAGGTGAGAAGAGAGTTGAAAAGAGTGTCTAGAGTATTATTCGAGCTCCTCTAACCACGTTCTGGCGGAAAGAGAAAACCCAAAAGGCAAGTTCAACATGTGCCTTACCAAAGCTAATTTGCTAGGGATGATGGGCATTAGCTAAGCTATAAGCAGCAGATGTGTCTGACAGAGAAAGATATTCTAATAGTCCCCAAAGACTGCTGTACCTACTGTATGGCATTATAATTAACACCCCAGTATGTAACAAGCTGAAGTAATCGAATCACTTTGCTCAGGCAGGAATAGCCTATTAACGTAGATATACATCTAAAACAACAGAAGAGCGTGCACCTTGGAAAACAGTCTTCCATTTGTGTGGACAAGTGGATGCCTACCACCTGCTCACTCCCCCCCTTGTCTTTAGTATGTGATATAGACAGCCAGGAAATAATGTAAATAATCACGAGGTCACATTAATGTGGTACTCTAAGGGTGAACTTAACTCATCGCAAGCCATGAGCCACTATAATCTATTGTTCTATGTTGCAAGACAGAAAAAACCATAACACGTGTACATGTGGTACAAACGCTTAGTTGAAGCTTTGAACACTACTCCTAAATTGATTATTAGATCTAGGCAACAATGTACGGCAGTCTGTAATACTTCATTGCACATCAAAGGTTAAATCCTAATCCTCTTTGTACTCAAATACTAGAAAGTTACCCAAGAGATCACATTACTATGTACTAGAGTCAGTCGTTAAAATCTCGCAATAGTATTTTCCTCTATCACGAGCCGGCAATAACTCGCGATAATTACGTCTGTGTTATTGACGGGTAAATAACGTGGTGCAGAGTCAGCTGCAAAAAGAAATATCTGAAGAGAAGTAACAGCAATGGGAGCTACCAAGCTACTAAAACCTTTGCGAAAGGAATACTTCTCTCATGAAATCGCTCCTAAGTGCGCGTGAAAAGTGGGACAACCTGAGTTGAAAAAGGGTCACCAGAAGCAATTTGAGATTAATGAAGAAGTCAAGGAGAAGTTGACGGAGGCGGAGACGGCGCTAAGCAGGTTGCCGGCTGCGGTGGAGAGGGCAAGGACGGCTATTGCAGAAGGTATGAGTTTAATAAATAAAAGACAAAAACTTATTAATATTGCGGATCGCTCCAAATTTATGGATGGGCGACCATCGACAAAGCCCTCTGGCCTATGGCCCTTGGGTAGCAGTATAATAAATCTGATACTGACCTCGCATCTATGACATAACTATTACAAACACGATAAATAAATGAGTGACTCAAATGCATGCAAACCTTAAACTTTGACTTCAAAATGACCCTTTTAACCATGTATGGGGGAACTTTTGCAGTACATTACAAAAACGTCATGTACACCCTTCAGATCAGTGTTAACTTTAATCTCAGGAAATAGTGGTAAGTACAGCTTGTATAGAGAGCTCAGACATCTCAAAAACTAATTTAAGAGGGGAATCCCCATTAGTCTACAAGTGGAGTTAAAGGTGCTTAGGTATTCACTACAGCCATAATAGCAAATGACGTCATTGGCCAGTAGAGGAGTATGCAGGGCCGTAGGAGTAGGTCTGGCAGGTGCGGCGGCCGTCGGACCAAAGTTCGGCGCACCAACCAAAAACAATGGCTGAGGCAGATAGCTATTATAGATAGCAGATTGTGGGTCCACTATCGGGAGCTCCACTCACTAGATCACAAGTACTAAGTCAACCTCTACTCACCAGCTATGACGTCAAAAGAGATGCCCAAGTGAAGCTGACATAAGCCAAATCGAAGCCCAGCTGAAGCTGAATCTATTCTGCTTAGCTTACACAATTTAATTAGCTTTTCTGCAAGTATGTTTAAGGCCTCCAGTTTTGTCCTAAAGAAGGCTGCATCGTAGTAGCCGAAACATCGGTTTTGAGAAAGATTTTGATAAGTAGTACTTCTGAATAAATTCTACTAGCCAACAGAGAGAACCAGTGATGAATTCATTATTTAAGTGTTTATAAAGCTTGATACAAGAGGACCCCGGGCATAGCATACATATAGCCTCGTCCCCAGGCCACACCACTCAAAAAGTGGCCTGTATCTACTGTCCGTAAGTGTGAATGACCTCAGTACATAGCAAAGAGAATGTAGTAAGTACAGAGTAAGAAATTTTTCTGGATTGTGATTTTCTGAAGCCGAAAAGGTTTTGCAGGCATTCAAGAATAGTAAAAGGATCTTAAATTTTCTGGACTGCAGAGGTTTCCATGGATAATGTTGAAGCCATCAATGAATATCATAATGTCACATAATTAACATCCACACATAATTTTCTGGCCAGGTGCAATTGAGAAAGGGGATGAAGGCT
The DNA here is from genome assembly GCA_963921505.1 of Phakellia ventilabrum. NCBI lineage: Eukaryota > Metazoa > Porifera > Demospongiae > Axinellida > Axinellidae > Phakellia > Phakellia ventilabrum. The sequence goes on from OY997378.1 coordinate 8,089,668, forward strand.
GCTGGAATAATTTTAATAAAGGTCTTACAAAGCTCACCACAATTATCACTTAGGTGGTAAAAAGCAGTGCTTGTGAAGTGTTGTAAGACGTGTATGAAAACTGCATGCGCATGCGCTATGAGAAGCACTATTATTGTAGACTGGCAAGAAGAGATTTAGAAAAAAATTGACTAGAGTCATGTTCACGCTGGTCTAAGACCAGTTTGGCAAATAGAGAAATCCAAAAGGTGAGGTTATAAACAGCACGACCTGGCTGAATTAAAAACATGACTGGCCATCACACCACAAGCTTTGCAGTAGCTGTAGCTATAGTACTCAATAGTCTTGACTACCGCCAATATTTATTGTTATATCCCATTGCTATACGCTACGATTACTAGGTGGAATAAATGTGATATTGCACTGCCAGACTTATGCTGAAGACTATTATAATATTATTATGGTGTCATGACTGAAGAATAGCGAGTATAATGACGTGCATGGCTGCCAAGCCTGGTGATATTATGGTTGTCAATGACTGCCTTTTATGGTTGTCAATGACTGCCTTTTATGGAAAGGAGTAGCTACTAGTGGTCGTGATATAACCATTTTATATCCCGTGGACCTAGCAGTGATGCTATCTAATACTCTTGTGGAAGATACAGGCTGCACTTTAGCACATTGCTATGGTACTAGGACGAACACGTTTCTAGCCCCATTTCAAGTAGTACAACAAATGGTGACGTATTAATAGTCTGTCTCTGTCACATGTACAAAACATTGATTCGAAGAAGCGCATCGTGAGTTAGAGTCAAGCATATATACACAGCTAAGCCCCACCCACAATTGTGAACAGTCAAACCATCCCCACTAGCTCAAGTAGGTAAGCTCCATCCTAAACTGCTATGATAGGGAAGAGAAAACTTATCTTTGCTTTCCTGCAATTTTCTGTATTATGTACTGAAGTCAAAAGAATGTATTGCATGAAGCCCTCTGGCCTAGGCCCCTTGGGTAGCAGTATAATAAATCTGATACTGACCTCGCGTCTATGACATAACTATTACAAACACGATAAATAAATGAGTGACTCAAATGCATGCAAACCTTAAACTTTGACCTCAAAATGACCCTTTTAACCATGTATGGGGGAACTTTTGCAGTACATTACAAAAACGTCATGTACACCCTTCAGATCAGTGTTAACTTTATCTCAGGAAATAGTGGTAAGTACAGCTTGCATAGAGAGCTCAGACATCTCAAAAACAAATTTAAGAGGGGAATCCCCTGTGGTAACCGTTAGTCGCCTCGGTGCCGCCGCTAGCTCTCGTCTGCTCTGCACGCGTTTCGTATTCTTGTTCCTCTTCTTATTCCTTTTCTGAATCCTTTTTCCTTAAACACACTACATACAAAACCCTATTTATACTACTACATCAAACTAAACATCACACCTGAACTAAGACAGCCAAACAACATACTACACCTATTAACAGACACTGGCACAAATACGTCCACAAGGAAACTACATACTAACACATTAACACACATACACTAACACATTAGCACATATACTACATCCCCATTAGTCTACAAGTGGAGATCAAGGTGCTTAGGTACTCACTATAGCCATAATAGCAAATGACGTCACTGGTCAGTAGAGGAGTATGCAGGGCCATAGGAGTAGGTCCGGCAGGTGCGACGGCCGCCGGACCAAAGTTCGGGTCACCAATCAAAAAAATGGCTGCAGCAGATAGTCTTTCAGAAAATGTAGCAAGAATTACGCTGCTTCCTTGCCTTGGTAAGTGAAAATGGAATGCAATTACCTGCAAGTGCACATGAGGCTTGTCCGACCCCCCGATCTACACGTGTAGCCTCGCCTCCAAGCTACACCCCCCCAAAATGTGGCCTGGTATCTACTGTCCATACGTGTGAATGACCTCAGTATATAGCAAAGAGAATTTAGTAAGTACAGAGTAAAAAAAATTCTGAATTGTGATTTTCTGAAGCCGAATAGGCTTTGCAGCCAGTCAAGAATAGTAAAAGAATATAAAATTTTCTATGTTAGCTATACAAAAACTCGGAAGTACCCTCTCTTTGAGAATGGGTGCGAAATGCTTCATTTGTAATCTTCAAATCTGGCTTTCTAGGCTTTTCAGTGGCAAACAGGATGGAAGATTTGAACTATTAATCACTTACTAAGCATAAAAAGAACCAGGTGAAAAACCATCACTACTGTACAGTGATGGCCCCACCAGTCAGGTTGGTCAGGTTTCAACCTGAGCACTTTTCAGACAAATATTTGGTATAGAAGTATAGAGGGATCGTCGCTGTATCGTTACTGCGAATTGCATGTCTCTCTCTCCTAGCACAGCGTAGTAACTCGACTTAGTTCACGAAAAAAGCGGCCACGCCCACTGGAAAGGGTCAGTTGAAGGTGATATCATACAAGTGGTCTGGTCATAAAACTAGTTATCAGCGTGCTTTTCAATACGAAGAACGTCTCAAACATGACGAGCATAAGAACATAGTGCTCTGTAGATTTTAATGTGATTGGTTTGTAACGCAACGGGCTGTCGCGCTAAGCGAATATGAGTTCTCAGGAGCACTAGGGAATTATTAAAAGGCAGCAATAGCAAGGGAAACAGGACTCAACTGATACTCTTACAAAATCAGAATCATAAATAGGTAGAGCGGGCCACCCACCAAAACTGGGCTCGAACTACTCCAATTCTAACAAAGGAACCACAACTATTTGATTAAGTACTGAGGGGTAAGCAAACATATCATTACAGGTTTCAGGGGGAAATGATGCTACGAGAGCGCTTTCTGCCGGCTGAAAAGAGAAGTCAAATTTTTATTCGCGCTTCGCTCGGATTATGGGCTGCTTCGCAGCCTCTCATACAAAATCTTGAACCTGACCAGTCAATATTTCGTGGCTCCAGCCCTGCTGGAAAATCGCAAAGGCTGCTACCTTTACTACACAGTTTTGTGACATGAACTATTAGCAAATTCACAAATAAATACGATGTCATTACACCACAGACATAAAAGTGGAATTTTTACAAAATTAAGCAATATACACAAAAAGTGGATACCAGACCACTCTGAGGGGGAGAAGGATGGTCTGGGGATAAAGCTATCTACACACATAGCACTTCCAGACCCTTCCAATATCCTGATGTATGTACAGTGTTGGCCACACCCAGCTCACAATGGTGGACAGAAGGAGCTATTATCAGGTGAGTATGCCTGTTTTATCCTAAATATCAACCAAAATAGTTCCTACTTAAACTTACACATGCACCTAAAACAGTAGAAGAGAGTACTCCTGGAGTAATGAGTCTTCCATTTTAAGGCACTTTTGTGGACATGGGGATGCCTACCACCAGCTCACCTCCCTCTTTCTTTTTTGGCCTACTAGCCCACAAAAACTAGCAGTGAAGGGCAGTAATAAAAACGGACAGGAAATGATGTAATCAATCATGATGTCGTATTGAAGTGACAATTAGGTCATTGTACCCTGTTAGCCACTATAATGGTTATAAAATAAATATTCCTCTATGTTGTAAGCCATAAAATAGATCTCCTGGTCTGAAATATTTACGTTCCCAGTAACTAATATTCTATCAGATGTACCAATGGCAAATGTTTCTTGAAGGGCTGGAGCATCTAAATATTACACTGCATAATACAAAATATCTATTTGGAGGGTATATAATTCACAGGAGTCTCAATATAATGATAGGCATAATATGTAGTATTGTTCACAAACATTCATGGATTCCAATAAAGGGAATGTCTCATCATTCAAAGAATCACAGACTTAGATCTAGGCAACAATTGTACGGCAGTCCATGATAACTACTTCACATTGGAGCAAACATTAAGTGCTAACAGACTGCATTGACCCCGGAAGGAAAGAAGGCATAGTCGTAATGTAAATGGCAAAATTCAAACATGGCTACAGGATATATGTACTCACAATTTGTACAAATACTATGTAATGTGAAAAAAATCATACAGTGACGCCGCCTAGATGGAGCCGGAGAAGAAGCAGGCATCCGAGGTTCATTGTGATGATGTTTCTGTCCATCCTACATGCAGCGAACAATGCCTCAGCTACCATAAATTTTGATCACTGCCATCTCCACTAAACAATACCATTCGTCAAAGTCTGCTGGCAAAACTGTGTAGCCCAGAAGATACCCAGAAAGAAAGGTGGTGATCTCACGAGTGAGCTGCCCTACAAGGCTAATGACAGTGGAGAGTGCAGTCAAGGTTAGCTAAAGTGTTTGTGGCTTAATGAAGTCAATACTGTTTACAGAGTTACATGTTCTCTCACTGCTGAAGGCGGCTCAATACAAACTTGGTGCTAATCATGTTTATATTCAGGCAATGGAAAGTCGCAGTCATGCATGACAAGAGACCACAATATGGAGGAAGGGGAGAGTGTCACACCAGTATATCAACCCTTTGAAAAGTATTCTTACAAAGCTCACCACTACATGCTCGAGCGATGTCAGAGACTGAGTTTCACTCTGAGCAGCACAGTCTGTCTCTGCACTATGCCGTAGCAGCCATGGCTGATCGTATAAAGATGTTACAGATAGATACATCAATTTCACTAAGACTAGTCGCTTTTTGGGTTCCGGGTTTAGTTGTTATTCTCATTGGCTTGCAAAAATACACTCACTCTCATCCCACCCAGTGCAGTCTTTGGCTTATGTGGTACTTGGGGCTAACCCCTGGGTCTCCATAGTAACTACTGTTGCATGCATGTACAGCAAAAACCTAATTGAGTTGAATATTCATATAGAAAAGGTATGTACATGTGTCAGATTCCTAGTGTAACAGACTATTCGGTGCTAATTAATATGGTGAAATGAGCGGATTATGTAATTAATCACAACTGGTGACTGAAAATGGATACATAGTAGTGAAACAATTTTGAGACATTGCTTTGCCTTGTATCACCTTAGTTCTTTTGGTATTGTTAGTACACTCTTGAGTGTCCTTGTAATCGACTTGAACTGAATTATTTATTATTGCTTTGAGTTATGCAATCATCACGTGAGACTGCTATCCCACCCGCCGCTTTTTGTCCTATTGTCACCTTAAGTATTATATGTTATTCTGGTTTTGTGAAGAGTCGTTAGTTTTTGAGATAGAATGTTGAGTTGCTCCATGAGTTGTTAGTTAGGATTTGTGTGCTTGATAATAATACTGTATAGTCTACCACATAGAATGTTGAGTTGCTCCATGAGTTGTTAGTTAGCAACAGGAAGCCCATTAAACAGGGCTAAACAGGCAGAACTTTAATCTGGCAGATTGATTGTGAATTCAAGTTGGCAAATTTTAATTTGGTGGTTTGGTTTAACAAGCAACAACGTCATGCAGGATGCAGCTTAGTTACGACGCGTAAAATTATCCAATATCGTAATTGTACAACATTGGAGCTGTCTGTAGAAAGCTGTGTTTGAGGACAACACGTCTAAGGATCAGCCATGGCTGCTATGGGAGAGTGGAGAGTTGGGCTGAGTTGCTTGAGACTCGCGTTTGCATTGTTTGATTATGCCGTCCGCCTCACAGCACTCATATCTCAACTTACGCAGAGGCTTCCTAAACTTACTAATCCGCCAAATCAAATTTCCCACCAAATTTGCCAGCCATATGGTATGCGATGCCGTCGTAGTACATACTCACCTTTTACTGGCACTGTACGTGCAAGCACTGTATGTGCAAGTGATGCCACACCCACAGGAAATGTGATTGCAATAATCATATTCCTATAGCATTACTTACATAATACATACAAATATGGAGTCTTCATGTGGTTGCCTTGCTTCCCGCTCGGCAAAAACATTAAACACTGATTTGACACAGAGGAGGTTGGACACGCATTCATTAACCATGCGTAGTCATGTGCCAATTTACTGCAATAAAATATATTCCAAATTGCATTCCAGAGTGCCATTTGCTCACTGTGAAGCTAAACTATACTGAATAAAGCATCAACAAGTTAGCAAGCACCAAAAATGACTTATCGTTAAGCTATCTCTTAAATGTCGAGTGTTTCTCCATGACTCCACATTACCAGAGCTGTGATAGAAATGACAGCGCATGCACATGTTTGCTTGTATTTTATCCATTTAGTGCTCAATTTTACCCCGATTACATCATAATGGTAGCGTAAGTTGCCAATTATCGACACATAAACGGTGCAGTGTACTAACCTCGCTCTCGTTAGTCGTAGAAAGCTCGCTCTTGCACCGGAAATGAGGTGATTGAGTTAACTAAATAACGCCCCACCTCCGAGGATGTTACTATTCATGATCATGAAGCGACAGTACAGTGGCCATTCCCCAATAATAATAATTAAGGGGAGAGTGTCACATAAATTAAAAAATTCTTTGAAAAATATTCTCGCAAAGGTCACCACAATTGGAAATTAGTAATATGGTGCTAGCAAAGTGTTGCAAAACATACTTTGCATGTAGCATGTGCTATGAGAAGTATTTTTGTTACAGACTGGTTAGAAGAGAGTCAAAAAAAGTGACTAGAGTCTTGTTCAAAATCCTCTAAGACAGTTCTAGCAGCTAGAATACCCAGAGGGCGACCTAGGTTAGCTTATATGCCTTAGTCTAGCTCGCTAGACCCTCCCTTTCCCTCATAAAAAAATAGGAGAAAGGTAAAGGAGGACAGGGAGGGTGTAGCAGAACTTGCACAAAATTAGATTCAAATTGACCAATCAGCTTTCACTGTAAAAAAATCCGGCCAGTGATTACATTATTGCTCTGTGGTTTCACATGAGCTTGAGTGAAAAAAGGATTAATTGTGGCATTTAAGTAAGCTACTCTACAACAAGATGGTTAAAGATCAAAGAAGCAACATCACAGAGTATCCCAAGCTCCTCACTCCGTATCCGAGCACATCTTTAATCAATTCTGCTTTGATGCCGGAGTGAGGCCAGTACAATGTAAGCAAGCACACCGACATAACTATGCAGTAGGCTTGTCCACATGCTCAAAACTTAGCCTACTATGCTTTTGAGAAATTTCCACAAAACCTGCCCCATTCTAGCTGCCAAGTATGCTGGAGAATGACCATCATGGGAATGATATTCCCTTTATATTCACAAGAGGTAAGCTTTAGGTTTTGCCTTCATATTTCAAACTGTTCAGGAAGTGCTCTCGTTGCTTTTCAGCTCAAGAGAAAAACCCAAACTGATAGCAGCTCATCATCCGGATCGCTTCCATAGCTGGCATAATACTAGCTACTACTACACATGTAACGATCAGAGTAGTCTCGTGCACAAGAAACCAAAACAAAGTGTCCTGGCCCACCCCTTTTGATCACCCGCCGTGCGAGCGAATGCTAGGGCACAGATGAAAGTTGCTCGGGCACGTTCCCGGGTGTGCCGGGGCTTGGCTACGCTACTGAGCTTCTCTAGCTTCTCTAGGAGTTGAAGGCCCAGCAGACTGGGTAAAGAAAAGAAAAGTAGTGGGTGAGAATCAACGGCAGCCTATAATTATACCAAAGTTTTAGTAGCGAGCGGGTTAGATTGGGCAAAAAGTGGATGTTAACCTTCAGCCAGCCGTACAAACAAGCTTTGCAGGGCTATGAAACCTAAAACAGAACTTATTGTTACTCACTCCGTGTCTTTATTTTGACCAGAATGGCTTTTACTCAAGTGTGCCACTCAATAATCAAAGTTCCATGCTTGAACTGTGGAATCAAATATTTCTGCTGATGGCCAATATGAGACAATCCAAAACAAATTGCACCCGCAAAATAACTGGCTCTACGATATTTTCGAGAGCGATTTAATCATGAGAACAGGAGCAATGCATATAGGTGATGATGTAGAAGCCTTCAACCCATGGCCGATACTATTGATGCTCAGGACCCTAGTATCACCAAGCTGAACTAAATGCATTTTCGAGGCACGAATGATAAATGCTTGGAGGCAAACGATTGAGAGTGAACACAGGAGAGTGAAAAGGGTGGCTTAGTATCCACTGCTTGTACAAGTGTGGCTCCCAAGCATTTCTGAGAATATATGTCTTCAGCTATTTGCAGATCACAGACTGCTCTAGCTCTCTGGACTAGAAGTTCAGAGTCATCACCTACTATGTCAAGCCACTGACTACAATTTTTCTCACCAAAAATCACTGAGGTCTATGCTGTAACTAGGCCACTATACTCTCTAAGAAATCTTTATTGTATTAATGAGGGACTGACAGAAGCAACAGAATGGCAGCTGTTTAGGCCTAGATTTGAGTGCTACTGGACCCAGAAGTCCTAAATGCCAACCACTTCCCTCACTTCCTCACGAAAACAGTAAGGAATCCTTAGAGAGTCATATTGGCACACACTTTACCAAGGTAGGTTTACTACAGCTTTAGCTTTAGCAGGCTTACTAGAAACTGGGGTCTAGTGTTTTACTAGACCACAGTTTAGCTTTTCTGTATTAAGGCCCCACTTTTGACCTAAAGAAGATAAGGATCATAGTAGTTGAAACATCCTCGTTTATGCTTGTTTAATACAATGAGTATGCAATTAATTTCTTGTTACTGTATCACAATCTTGTACGTGAGACTAACTGTATCACTAATTAACACTTTGCAATTGGGGGTAAGTGGAAAACACTGAAAACTGAAAAACTGAAAACTGAAAACTGAAAAACTGAAAAACTGAAACGCAGAAGATTGAAAACTGGAACTAAATTAAGAAGTGTACACTTATATATAGTTTAGCAAACAATCTAGCAAAAGCAGCCTTGTGTGAGACAATCAGGGCCATAGCCACCGGTCCTGTCTTTCCGGAGCACAAATTTTTTCACCACTATGCGCATTCATACGTGAGGCATGTATTGTGGAGCCATGCCTTCTCAAGTTCTGCAAGCGCTGAGCGCGAGGCTATAGCTAGCAAGAGCTATGGCTAGGTTTTGCAGCAAGTCATTCAAATTATTGTGACTTTAAGTTGAAGTACACTCTATATATGTAGCTACAGTCAGGTGTGGCTCCACAATACATGCCAAACGAATGAAGCTATGAGGGTTATTATTTCTCGTGCTACTTCGTATTTGAGAGAATCGTAGCTTGCGTTTGAGAACACGAAGCATTAAGAGTTGCAGAGTTATCCAGCATACCAAAAGAAGATTTACCCATGCAGTGTAGCTATTGATCCAAAAGTAGCAATACAAGAATCCTTCACTCTTCACTAACAAGTAGCCACATCTGTTCTCAACTGGTATACTGTTGACAGTGTTGAGTATTAGCTAAGGCAAAACAATATAACAAGGCTGCAGAGTGCAAGTCGATGGACAAACTTCTTGCATGCTTTAAAGAAGACTGGCATACCAATAGCAAGTGAGCAGGCTAAGGCAGCTAAGATTAACACCACTGCTTTTATCCAGAAGGCAACGTGCATAGTGGTTGAAAAAAATATAGGTGCTCCAGAAAGTGGTCCATGAACCAGACCAACCAAACCAGTGACTAGGCTAGTATGTTTGCTAAACTATAATCTTTATTTGGTTTCAGTTTTCAGTTTTCAGTGTTTCAGTTTTTCAGTTTTTCAGTTTTTCAGTTTTCAGCGTTTTCCACTTACCCTGCAATTGGTCCAGAATGGAAATAGGCTACAAGCATTTTCACATCTACTAGTCTCTGCTGCACCAAATCCACTCAAAGCCTCACTCCTAGACTTAGCAGACTGACTAGACAGACTCTGCTTTTTTTATCCCAATGCTGTTGCCTAATAATAATTCTGCTAGGGAATGTCCCTATTTTGCCAGCATTATGCCGCCTGCTAAACCCTACTCAATTTTCTCAAATTTCTACCGGCAAATTAGGCTCAGGCCTAGCTGGGGCCTGGTCAATTTAATTAGGGCATTTTGATTCTATTTGGAGCTAAAAAGGGAGGGTGGTCTAAATATAAGAGGGGTCGAATTAATTGAGACAATAAGGTACATAAGTCATCCAACTGAAGGTTACACTCAGCAACAGGTCAGTCTAAGTTAAATGCAGCTGTAGATTAGATCTGCTGGGCTAGACAGCTTCCAGCAAAACTGCTGACACAGCAATTCATAGTGCGCTTCCAGTTATCGATCAGAACTTGTGCAAACAGACTTATCATCGTTACCTACCACTCTTTCGTCGTTTAGGCAACACAAAATTAATCTAGCTTGACGTACCTCGGTCGACTACAGAATGATGTAACTTAGTGCACGTGATATTTGCGGAAGAACACACACACACACACAGACACACACACACACACACACACACACAAACGCGAAAACTTAAAGCAGTCTTAGGTGTGCACTTCGCGCGTGCCCGGCAGGTATTAACTCCGGTAATCATAGCTCGTTATACAGCTGTTATAGCTGTAAATAGATGTCAGATAGTTGGTACAGACCTAGAAGGGCAGCATCTTGCTGTTTGTTGATGGAATCTAAGTAGGCACTCCAGCCTTGCTGACAACTAGATAGTTTAAAGACCATAGTACCGCAACTCCCCAGGGATTGACTCACTTTCCTGAAGCGTTTCATAAGCAGATTCCAACAATATGTGTTTTTTGTGTATTGGCAACAAACTTTGCCGAAACTAGAACAAACTATTTTTGTACAGGCAGCTTCATAGAGAATGCATACAACTCTGTAATCACATAATCTGTCACATGACTATGTCCAACCTCCTCTGGATTTGACATCTACTACCAACCTACATGCGTAGGGTGGGCTCAAACAATAAATTATTTGTATGGGAGTAGCATTACCTTAAGCTGAAGGTTGACATCAGCTCCTTCACCAAGAAGTAGCTCCACCAGATTACTGTGACCCTCTTGGGCTGCGATGTATAATGCTGTACAGCCATCCTGTGATTGGAATGGCAAGAAATATTAACTTCTAAATAACACAACCAGAGTTAGCAAAATTACATACTTTTCAAATAGGCATGTGGTAAACATGGAAATGAATGGGAACAGAATGGGAATGGAAAGCGGGAATTAAAGGGAATGAAGTGCAATTTTATGCAATGTCAACTCTGCAAACGCTAGTCTGTCTAGTGTTTTGATAAGGTGTACATACGTGTACAGTATATTCGTGGGACCATTATTTGGCTAATTAGCATGCAATGGGCTAAAAAAAGAATCCAAATGGATAATGTGCTATAATTAGAAAGCAACATATGAAAGTATTCAGAGCAGAAAGGCCTCATATATTAGAGTTTGGTAATATCTGCAAAGTAAACAGAACATCTGAGAAGACCAGGAATACTTCAACTATATACTTAACTCTTCATGAATAACCCTGACAAGTGGGTAGGAAATTGGTAGGTATGAGCATGAATTATAAATTTGCACTACCTACACAATATTGTCCATAATTCTCTAATTAGAGCTAATTCTCTAGATACTATAAGCTAGATCCACTAATGAACTCGAGCAGACTGATAAGGGTATTGTAATTTTCACTCCTTTCTCCACTTGCTGAATGTCTCTACGCATGTAAGGACATGACCAAATGAGCTTGAAAAATTGCTTGTATGGATAGATTATTGCACAGTTGAAAGTGAAACCTTTATCATTGTTTATAAACCAATAATTAACACCTTGGACACCACACCCATTAGTTATTGAGGCAAATGGTCGCCAATTGTCTGCCAAAATGCTAAACCACAAAACACAGAATGACAAAAGTTGATGTATTCCCTTTATATTCACAAGAGGTAATCTGTAATATTAATTCCGTGACTGGCGGTAGGGCACCATTTACTCACCTAGGGGGCGTTGGCTAGGAGAGTTTGCTTCAATACTGTTGTTTGATAGGAATGGTTACCAATTTACATTCGCTACGATCGAAGTAAATTACACGTAGACTGGTTCTATTGCACAAACTAGAGCCTACAAAAAACTTTCACGTTCCACATCAGCAGCTTCTTACTGTGCCTTTACTTTGCTCAGGCTATGCCTAAAGTCACGCCATAATCACGAGCGTAGAATGATGCTTCCTTTTGCAAATGAAAGCCAGTAAATCGTGTTCGCGGTAAGATCAGAGAAAGTCACGCTTATCGTCAGATGACATAATTAGATTGTAGAAGCCTTAATACTGTAAATGGTAATACTACGGTCACGGATGCTAGTCATGTCCTTAAACTCGCAGAGCAGTACAATGAACAGCAGTTGTGTGAGTTAGCTGGTAATTAGAGTAGGTACTCTGAGTATTCTGGGTAGTACAGCACAGTGGTGTAGCACCAGCCCAGGTATGCAAATATATTGAAAAATGAGCATGGTTGTGTTTTCAATCTTATTATACGGAAGCTAGTGAAGGTGTAAATCAGATTTGCAGATTTTGTGATGTATTACTTCCTGAGTCATGTACTTACGCAACTCAGAAAGCAACTAATTAGTGAACTGAGTCTGTGATGCCTCATTCTAGACGAAAGGTTAAACGACTAATCATATTTGTAGTCAACCAATGGGTAGTCACATGATCACAGACACATCACTTGTCTTTGAATCTATGGAACTTGGTGTACTCTGTGTGATGCTGTTGCTGCCCAACAGATTAAATGTAGTCCATTTTAATGAAACTTTGGCTGCACAAAGTTTCCATGGAAGCAATCACTGGAGCATTGAGAATTGAGTTTGAACACAGTGTAGTCCATTCCACAGTATATCGTGTTCCACCACAGGAATAGTTATAAATTGCACGTCTTTAGGTCTGTGTTACAATTTGAACATTTCAAATTAACTCCTTAAATCTAAAGAGCATACTTTAATGTACACTCAGTCATTGGAAGCCCTATTGCCTTCCTTGGAATACCTCCCACATAACTGAGTGCTTTCACTTATCCAAGTGACTCTTCCTCAGTGTGTACAAACAATTATTTGTACATGTAAACACTACGTAGCCCATCACCATAAACCGATTATGTACATGTTGTGCTAGCCTCATTCCCAGGCTCTTGTAGGGGAGGAGCGCTGGTATCTACTAAGGGTGGAGCTCACACTAAATAAACGAGTAAACATGTGAGGCTTCTATGCAGTACGTATAAGCCCTGCCTTTAGCAAAAGTTCAGAGATAGAGTGCTTTGCACACAGTGACATGATCAAAATACGTGACGGAATAATGTTTGTTTCTGCCCGGAACTGCTACATGTCTCAACAAACGGTGAGAATTTACAGGGTTGTCTATGAATGATCGTCAATGCAGAAACAATATGCATGGCTAGTAAGTGTAAGAATTAGAATTATCCTGCTTTCTGGAATATCTTTCTAACCAGTGTATGTTATGGCAGCTACTTTATCACAACAGTTTCCCCAGTGGCGTAGCTAGGGTAGTGTACTTGCTCGGGCACAAGTAGGGCAAGGCTGCGAAGAATTTTTTTTTACCTTCGCATTTCCAACTGTTCAGGAAGCACTCTCGTTGCTTTTCAGCTCGAAAAACCCAAAGTGATAGCAGCTCATCATCCGCATCGCTTCCATAGCTGGCAAAATACTAGCTACTACTACACATGTAACAATCAGAGTAGTCTTGTACGCAAGAAGCCAAAACAAAGTGTCCTGTCCCGCCTCTTTCGATCACCTGCAGCGCGAGTGAAGAGAAAAGAAAGGTAGTGGGTGAGAATCTATGGCAGCCTATAATTTTACCAAAGTTTTAGTAGCGAGTGGGTTAGATCGGGCAAAAAGTGGATGTTAGCCTTCAGCCAGCCGTTTTGCAAATTACTAGCTGTTAAAAGTGTTTGAAAGTGATTCACAATAGTCCATCACTGTAGTCTAATCCCAACTCAGCTCAGGAGTGTCGTGTATAAAAGTGATTGACAATGTAGAGCCTACACTATTGTTGCTGCTCACTTTCAAAAAAGTAACATTTGATTGCAGAATGGATGGTGAAAAGGGTGGCTTAGTATCCGCTGCTTGTACAAGTGCGGTTCCAAAGCATTTCTGAGAATATGTCTTCAGCTACTTGCAGATCACAGACTGCTCTAGCTCTCTGGACTAAGAAGTTCAAGAGTCATCACCTACTATGTCAAGCCACTGACTACAATTTTTCTCACCAAAAATCACTGAGGTCTATGCCGTCACCAGGCCACTATACTGTCTAAGAAATCTTTATTTTATTAATCAAAGACAGTCCGTTAGACTTCAAGTGCTAATCCTCTTTGTACTCAAATACTAGAAAGTCATCCAAGAGTTCATAATAATTAAGGGGAGAGTGTCATCACATAAATTAAAAAATTCTTTGCAAAATATTCTCACAAAGGTTACCACAATTGGAAATTAGTAATATAGTGCTAGCAAAGTGTTGTAAAACATACTTTGCATGTAGCATGTGCTATGAGAAGTATTTTTGTTACAGACTGGTTAGAAGAGAGTCAAAAAAAGTGACTAGAGTCTTGTTCAAAATCCTCTAAGACAGTTCTAGCAGCAAGAATACCCAGAGGGCGACCTAGGTTAGCTTATATGCCTTAGTCTAGCTCGCTAGACCCTCCCTTTCCCTCACAAAGAATAAGAGAAAGGTAAAGGAGGACAGGGAGGGTGTAGCAGAACTTGCACAAAATTAGATTCAAGTTGACCAATCAGCTTTCACTGTAAAAAATCCTGCCAGTGATTACATCATCGCTCTGTGGTTTCACATGAGCATGAGTGAAAAAGGATTAATTGTGGCATTTAAGTAAGCTACCCTACCACAAGATGGTTAAGGATCAAAGAAGCAACATCACAAGCTCCTCGCTCCGTATCCGAGCTCATCTTTAATCAATTCTGCTTCAATGCCAGAGTGAGGATAGTACAATGTAAGCAAACACACCAACATCACTATGCAGTAGGCTTGTCTGTGCAGTTCCTAATTGCATTCGAAGGGATTCCCCCCACTTAACTCAAGTACACCTGTACAAACAAAAACCCTCTGCATACTAATTATATGTACTACATTTAGTAGTGTTCTTCATGGATTCCATTCTCTTATGCCCATCCTCAGACTGCATCAAGACCATATTTAAGTCAAGCATGACTCTATTGTCGTAACTTTAGGCTGGATTCCATGGGATTTCCCCCACTTAACTACCGTACTTTCAAGTGGCTGTTCTGTACTATTGCTACCAACTACAGGACAAGAATGATTCTGTAAACTCTGCAAGTACTGCCCTTAAACTAAAGCGTAGCTATGCTAACAGCCACAGCACTCGGTTCCTGGGATAGCGAGCCTTCGTATGTTCCCCAGCTGAACCCTGAATGAAAGAGGTAGATTTTGTGCCATGCTTTCGTCCCACCCAGATAGTTTGTGTATGATGACGCGTATTATGAAGCTTGCCCTATCACCTCAGAGCTTGTGGCACACCAAGAGATGTGGACTCATACAGCTTCATACCAAGAAAGGCTTACTACAGCTCCCAGGTTAGTCGAGTTTGCGTAGCCTCTGTATGAGTACACTAAAGGGGACGGCACGATCGAATGTTAATTTCAAGAAGCATACTCCATCTCTCCAGCAGTCATGCCTGATCCTTGAACACTAGTTGCAAATAGAGACATCGATCCGCCAGAGACTAATCGCTTATCCATACCTTCTCCAGCTGTATCTAACCATCTTGCCTCACCCAGGTCATGATACTTTACATCAGCGTCTGTATTCGCCCGCTATACTTTACACTTGGCAGTGGGATTACCTCCAATAAATAATTAATTTAAAGAATATAATGATTTGCATGAAGTAGTGGTCACAGAGGTGTGAAACTTTGTCATCCTTGGGTGAACACTTAACAAAACGCATGTGAATCTCTGCTACATTCACTTTCTGCGAGGAGTTATGGCCAAAACAAAACTATATACATTTAATATGGGTCTTTATGGGGCCACTACACGTATTTAAAATGGCATCTCTGGAAGTTACATGGATGCCGTCTTGGCTCATGAAGAGTCGGAGAATTTAATTGACAAGTCTACATCACAGTTTTACCAAGGAAGGCTTACAGCATTATTACAGGACTAACACAACAGTGAGCACATGCAATAATGAAATTCATGAGAAATGAAGTGTGCGCAACTCCTCAAGCATGTGTCTCATGAGCTCCTAGCAATGGCTAGCATGCACTATTTCAGGCATAGAACAGTGAGCACATGCAATAATGAAATTCATAAGAAACAACAACTGCAGACAGTACAGAGTCCACACCTAATTGTATTACTTATCAGTTGTCTTGTATAGGGCTACATAGCCATGGCCAGAGGTGGTCAGCCAAGGTTGATGTTTCTTAATCAGTTCTCACTAAAATCACAAAATATAATGTAATCTAGAGGCAATATTGTGTGTGATCAACACTGAGCGTTAAGTATTCCAAATGCCATAGGGAAAGAATTAAAGATTTGGCTTTTTTCCCTTGGCCAGATTACTTCAAAAATGGACTTGCAAGGAAGAAAGTTATTGATGGTCTAAGGCAGCTATTGACTCTTCCATACCTGAGACCGCTCATATCTCCATCGAGCCCTGGATGTAAATTGTTCATTCAAACATGTCTGTCCTTCTCTACTAGTTAAATGACAAGCCAATCATTATCGACCTTCATTATTAAAAGGTCAACCTCGAATGACCTCCACTGTACCTTCCCTACTTAGTATGGTATGGAGAATATAGGGTTGATAAACGTCAGCATTAGACCAAAAAAGGAGCTGGGGTAATATAAATTATCTAACTGAAGGTTGACGTCAACAACAGGTCAGTCCAAGCATAAATGCAGGTGTGGCATGGATCAACTTGTCTCCTTTTGTAGAGCTAGAGAAAGTGCTGATTCAGTAATTTCATAGCTTTTAGTTAGCTGCCAGAACCTGCCAAACCAGAAGTATTATTGCTATCTACCCCCTTTTTTGCCATCTGGGCAACACAAAACTAAGCTAGCTTAATGTACTTTAGCCTATTGGGCCTCCACTAGCTTCCACTGTGCTTGTGGCTATAGTGGCTATAGTGGCATAGCAACATAATGACGTTACAAGTGCCTGGCCAACATCAGAAGTTACTAAGTAACGACTCTATATAAAGTAGTTTTTGAGTGGTTTATATTACCAGGTGTTTGATACTACTATGTACCAGCCAATTTCTAACCAATTAGTAGCATGTGCGTTCCGCAGCAGTACATGTCCCACACAGAACAGCATTCGCCCTTCCAGTATGTATAGCTAGATGTAGCAACAATAGTGGGCGGTATGTATTGAAGCTACCTACAGTGAATGCTGCTGTGTTGCTATAAGCCATAGTGTGCTACAGTGAATGCTGCTGTGTAGCTATAAGCCATAGTGTGCTACAGTGTATGCTGCTGTGTAGCTATAAGCCATAGTGTGCTACAGTGAATGCTGCTGTGTAGCTATAAGCCATAGTGTGCTACAGTGTATGCTGCTGTGTAGCTATAAGCCATAGTGTGCTACAGTGAATGCTGCTGTGTAGCTATAAGCCATAGTGTGCTACAGTGAATGCTGCTGTGTTAGCTATAAGCCATAGTGTGCTACAGTGAATGCTGCTGTGTTGCTATAAGCCATAGTGTGCTACAGTGAATGCTGCTGTGTAGCTATAAGCCATAGTGTGCTACAGTGTATGCTGCTGTGTAGCTATAAGCCATAGTGTGCTACAGTGAATGCTGCTGTGTAGCTATAAGCCATAGTGTGCTACAGTGTATGCTGCTGTGTAGCTATAAGCCATAGTGTGCTACAGTGTATGCTGCTGTGTAGCTATAAGCCATAGTGTGCTACAGTGTATGCTGCTGTGTTGCTATAAGCCATAGTGTGCTACAGTGAATGCTGCTGTGTTGCTATAAGCCATAGTGTGCTACAGTGAATGCTGCTGTGTAGCTATAAGCCATAGTGTGCTACAGTGAATGTTGCTGTGTAGCTATAAGCCATAGTGTGAAGTCATATGTGTTGTACGTGTAAAGTCATGCACACACAGACACAAAAACATAAAGCAATCTTATATCAGTCATGCATGTGCTTTGTGCGCACCTGGCTGGTATGTCTGAAGTCATTTCATCCGAATATGCACCACGTTTCAAGGCAGGGCACTAAGAGGTGGTCATTTATAATTTCTGTGGTATAGAATCCCCCCCCCCCCAAAAAAAAACTAAAAGGTATACAGGATTACACCACAATACTTTAATAGTTTGTAATCTCTTAAGCCTTTTCTTGATATTTGTTCCAACCACTCATTCACCACAATTCCCTATATGCAACACCACCCATATTCACAGATAATCAATGAGTTACGCATGACCTCACATTATAATCCTTCTGCTGCAAGAGCGTGGGAATGGGACTAGCACTACAAGTAATGAGTTTGTAGTGATGGGGGACTACACAAGTGCTCATATGTATATACACTGGGGGAAGGACAATTGCTTGCACACACAGAGGAGGACATGCTTGAGGTAAGCGTAAAGCACTTTAGTTGCATTGGGAGATTCCAAGGAAGGCACTCCCTTAATGTGGTCAATGGGAGCATGTTATGTACATTAATGAATACCAATATATAATCACATACAGCACAACATCCTTGTTTCAAAACAAAAACAATATTTTGTTTCCATGTTATTCTTCTGATAAGAAATCGCTAATCAGTGGAACAGACACAGGAGTATCAAAGGTGGGGGACCAAGAATGAGTCTGCAGTTAACAGGCAGCAACAGATTGAGAGACGGTAGGTGAGCTCTCGGAGTTAGTACTAGTGACAATGTGCCCACATGTGTATCCACGAACAGATTATTGAAGAGGGTCAGTGAATGTATCCATGAATGATCTTACTATAATAGGGAGTTAGTATTGTGAAATCTACTAAAATCACTTTCTAAGTAGTAGTCAAAATAATAATGTCTACAGTACTCAATGTTACTGTACATCTGTAGCATTCATATTGCTATTGTGTACAGGCTAAACATAGCCTGAAAGCTAAATCAGATTCATAATAATTAATTAATATAAATTTGGTTTCTTACGTGGAGTAGCAAAGAGGATTTATCCGAATCAATTCCATCTGCATAATCAGCTACTAAGCACCAAGGCAAGGTAGTCGACATGAACAACTTTATTCTTAGTGAACAGAAACTACAGTAGACTACATGCTGACAAACTACACAATGTTAGGTACATAGTCTTAGACTCTAACTGATGCACAGGACAGACTACACCTTGCATGCTCAGCTCCTCATGCATTCCTTCATGCACAGGGCTGAGGCACATGCTATAATGAAATTCATGAGAAATCAAGTGTGCACAGCTCCTCAAGCATGCACTATTACAGGACTAACATGACTAACACAACAGTGAGCACATGCAATAATGAAATTCATAGGAAATCAAGTGTGCACAACTCCTCAAGCATGAGCTCCTAGCATTCACTATTGTAGGGCTACCAACCCTGAGCACATGCAATAATGACATTCACAAAAAACAATGGCTGCAAGCAGTGTAAGTGTAGACTACCAGTTGTCTTTCCATGTCACAGCTATTGTACCAGAGCAAGCCAACCAAGGTTGACCTTTCATAATCAGGTCGCATTAAAATTACATTATATATGCAATCTAGAGGCAATATTGTGTGATCAGACACTAATAAGCCATTAAGTATTGCAAACAGCATGGGGAAAAAATCAAAGATTTAGCCTGTTTTCCCTTGGCTGATCACTTCGAAAACAGACTTGCAAAGAAAAAAATCATGGCTGATATAGGAACGTAGCTATCAGATTGAAAGTGGTCAGGTTGGACAACAGATACATACATGTACTGCATGCCGTCACGTATTAAGCATGTGTGAAGCGCACCCACTAGGGGTGAGTGGGGTCCAACTCCAGGTTGTTCAATTAGAAGCTGCTACCCACGTGCAGAGCGGAAAACTTATTTTTTCAATGGACACTCCCGGCTGCTCTCTTGGCAATGGTTCTCACTGAGAACTCAGTGCATATGATTATTGTAGCTATGTAGTTACTGCGCTATGGAAACAAGGTGATTCAATCAAATCCACCTGCCCCTGTCTATACATGACTGGAGTTGGATGATCTGCTGCAAAAATGTTTGCCAGCTATAACTTCGCCCTTAGTGCTCGCAGAACTTGAGAAGACGTCACTCTGCTTCACGTATTAGTGTTCGAAAGAAAATTTTGGTGCCTGAGAAAGTGGTTCAGCTGAAACTCGACCAACTGAACCGGTGGCTACAGCCCTATGATATTAATGTTTACCAGCCAGGTGTGTCGGCTGGTGCTAAGGTTGCTTTACATTCACATGTCTGTCTTTGTGTGTGCGTGTGTGTGTGTGCAGTTTCACCTAAACATGATCCTCAATGACTATGTTAGCAACAACTAATTAATAACTACATTCAGACCCCACCCCTAGTTGGTTAAACAGTAATTACATCTCATGCAGCTATATATAGTAGCTACCTTAGGCATCATTCTTGTTGGCCTAAAGGCCTTGAACGTTACTGTTTTTAAGTACCGAATTTCCACAAAGAGTTGTGTGCAGTGAAACAGATAATTAAACAACTATTAACAATAACACTTTCTGATTGCTATGTGTAGTTGACATTCTGATATTTTGGTAAAACTGTGTGACTGTGTGTGTGTGTGCTTGTCCGCAATGATCAGATGTGCTAAGTTAAGTTACTGCATTACGATGCCACTTAATGCCATCACGTGCTGGTGGGTTCCATTGTCATACGTCATTTTCTCTGTACTAATAGTGTACTATCTTATTTCTCAGTTTCTATTTCTAGTATTGACTACGATGCCTTCTGGGTACTGTGTTCAAATTTCTACATGCAAGAGAGTATGCATACTGACCTGAACAATGCCCGCCAAGTAAGTGACTGTATTAGTTGAGCATGCTCTGCTGAAGCATTAACTTAAACTTGCAGTGTCTGCTGTGTTTTTAAGTCATTATGGCTGTGTCTTGCCCTTCCTAGCCATGTTCTTGCCACTGTAGCTGTGATTTTAGTAGCTAGTTGTAAGATTATACTGGCTTAATTCAAGTGCAGTTTGTGGTTACAGTTAGTCTAATCGATCCCTAAAATAAACACTCTATGCTGCACTTAAATAAACTACTAAAAAAATGAGCTAGTGATTATATCGCATGGGAAACTCTTAAATTGAAAGCAGGGCCAGTGCATTAATTATACACAATGGTCTGATCACAGAACTATGATAGACAATTCCTCTAGGCCACTGACTAGAGTGGGATCAGTTTTTTTGCACATGCAACATGCATTACATGTACACATGAATACGCACCTTCATTTGATGATTCACATTGGCTCCTCTTTTAATCAACAGTTCAGCAGCTTGAGTTTGGCCGTAAAAGGCCGCCAGTCCTAGAGCAGTACACCCGACCTGTGAACAACAACCAAAGGCAAATAGATGCATGCAAATCAAAATAAATAGACCATGGCTGAATCCACGTCTGTCACAACAACTGTTGCTAGTAGTAATTGATGCATACCCCTGCTACATGTAAAAAATTTGGAGAAGTCACCTGGTGTCCATTGTTTGCACATGTGTGGTCATTCCCAGAAAACCCTTGTGTATGTCTATAAATGGTCGGCATAAACAATAGGTATTCATCCAATTTATGACACTATTATTGACTGGTTGGGAAGCCATATCCATACTACTGTTTGCCATATGACTAAAACTGTTTACAGGAACATTTTCTAATTTCTCACACATACACGTGAACAGCAAAGTTCTCATTTCTGGCCTTGGGCATGAGGCTTCTGATTTGTCAACAGTCATAATTTAATGAGCACAGAAAAGATAGGCCCAGCAGTCTTCTAGGGCCGGTTTTAATCGTATTTTGCATCGCGACATATGAATGCTAAGGGTATTAACAGCAAAAAAGATGTATCAAAACAGCAAGCTCCACCTTACACCTGATCCTGATCTCTGTAATGGAAAGCCATTGCAAGAGGCATGGAGCCAAGAAAGTAATGATGCTAATGAAGCATGTAAACGTTTAACGCAATGACACAGTAATTTATTGTATGGCAT
This sequence comes from Phakellia ventilabrum, assembly GCA_963921505.1. Classification (NCBI taxonomy): domain Eukaryota; kingdom Metazoa; phylum Porifera; class Demospongiae; order Axinellida; family Axinellidae; genus Phakellia; species Phakellia ventilabrum. The sequence goes on from OY997378.1 coordinate 8,111,658, forward strand.
GCTATGCTAAGATTTCAGACTCTACACTTAATCATAATGCTAAATGAACTGTGCAACAGTTAAACCCAATGACACAGTAATTTATTGCAGGCATACTAAAATGTTATTTTGGTAAGCATGCTATGCTAATATTTCAGACTCTACAATCATTATAATTATTTCCAGCCTCTGTTTATTCCAACACCAACATTTTTCAAGAAAAAAGTGCATATTCAGAAGAAATTCGATGAACGAATCTGAAAGTGTTATTCTATTACGGAATACTTCTATAGCCTGAGTGCTACTATTACTAAATATCTGCCGACTTTCATTAAGACAACCACACTTGACTCACTTGAAGAAACACAGATCCTGCATTTAATAAAATAGCTCCAAAATTCTTCACTATCGTGTATTCAGCACTGTACATATGCACCATGTTGTGACTGCTTTTTAACTGTTTCTACTACTCTTAGTCCACACGAATGATAACTAGTGACATACACTCCAAGCATATATATTCAATAATCAGATTACTGTGCTAAGCTCTCAATGGCAGCTATCAACGCTGCCAACTGCACACAACATAATATGATATAGGCTACAGCATGTATGTGTACATACTCCTCATGCATGTGCCTCATGAACTCCTAGTGCAATATGCACACAAGGCAGACAAACAGTGGGCACACACAATAATAAAATTCATAGCTAACACATAATATAATGGTGCGATTCTAATTGAATCATTGTTTCCAAACCCAATATATAACGGAACGGAATTAGAAGAGCCAAACTATTACACTAACATAATATATGCCATGTGTGTGTATGTTGTAAGCAAAATTTTCAAAATGATATGTAAAACCTGCTGATTACTGACTCACATAATTCTCAGCATCAACAGCAGCACTCTTCAAAAGATCTAAAATCTTGTTTGTATTGCCCTCTGATGACGCTTCCCACAGTTCAATATCCTAAATAATAAGACCAGGAGTTGCATGACAAGTGGAAGAAATAGTAGAAGTGTACAATAACCATCCAAAAGATTAAAACATTCTAAAAGCAGTTTCATTACTATTTTGAGAGGCACATGCGTGCCCAATAACTACCATGGAAAATTCAGAATTTAATCTCTCGTGTGGTCATTTCAATTGCATGCTCTTCTTTCTTCAATTATATGGGCTTCAGATAAAACATATTCCATGCTGAAATAATCATCATGCTAAACTTACCAACAACTGCTAAAACATTACCGTAGCCTCCTTCCACTTACCTTGATACTTGGACAGCTGTATTTGATGTCATCTCCAACAGCAAGCCTTATGATGTTTCGCTTAGCAAGTTGGCTGTAGAGACTATTGCTAGGTACCACTGAAGTGATATGAGCTACTAGAGCTCTGGAAACTTCCCAATAAACTGCGAGTGGGCTCTCTGAGGACCCACAGTAGACTAGAGCAGCTACTGGAAGCTCAAAAAAGGCAACGACAGCTTGAGTGACACTGTCATAGTCTGAGAGATGGAGAACATCGGTAGCAACTTCAACTGAAATTCGTACAATATTAACGGAAGCACACAATCGATGTTCAGTAAGCCTAGTGAAGATAGCAGGCTGAGAAGATTGAAGTTCTCCAGACTGGGCTGATTTGTGGCTGAGAAAAGAGTCAGAGTGATGAGCTTTCTGATCACCACTGGCGATGCCTGCTTGAACAGCAAGGACTAAATGGCCATTCGCACCTCTAGCAGAAGTGAAGTTGTGGAAAGCAGAAGCAGATGCACTGCAGTCTGAGCTTTTGACTACAGTTTCAAGTATTCCAGTACTAAGGCAGTTCCAATACGGAGACAAGGACTTCAGCAATTCGGGAATAGTTCGAGCTTCTTTGTAAGCTGCTGAGTCTACAAGTGGAATGGCCTTACCATCATGTTGTAGGGTGAGTGAGGAAAGAGCAGATTTCACTTTTTCAGTAACATTGGGCATTGAGTCTATAATCTTTTGAAGACTCTGAAGAAAATGTTTAGACAGAGCATTGAAGCCTGCAAAAAAGAAAAACTGAGTTCAACAAAAAGACAAAATTTGACTACTATAGACAAAGTAGCTAGATTGAGTTTGGAGTTCGCATTACGTTTCTATGTCTTAAGCTACCTCTGATTCAGTGATTATGTACTGCTACTGGAATTGCATATTTTAATGCTGGTTTGAGCTAATTAGCACCCATGCAATATATAGCTAACTCTGGTTGATTTCAGATATAAAATCAATTTCAATGTTGAGGCCTCCTCTGGTTTCTTATATGCTGCGGTTTCAAGGATGTACTGCTGATCTAACAGAGTTAAGAACTCGATTAGACTTTACTTATAGCCTTATAAACTTTACACTCTTATGATGTTGGATTCATGGGAAAGTAAGTAGCTGTACAGACACTACAGAGATACAAAAATCAGTAGCGCTGCTAATACTGTACAGATTACCTAAGCCTCCCAATTCCACTAATTTCTTTATTAATCTCCTACACTGGACTATTTAGGCTCATTCCCACTAAATGAAACTCTGCTGATATGTTCCCACTAGATGAACCTCTGCTGATACGTTCATTTCAGTATCTATCCACCACCTTAATAAACTGTGGGTGCTCAACTATCACAGTCACTTGCTGCAACTTAGCTGACAAATCCTCTGGAGCAGTAACCACAGTCTATAACATGCACAAACTCAAAGGTAGTACCCAAAATGGCAATGGTCGTATGCACATGCATTTGAAAAACAAGCCTAAAAAGTAACTTTTCTAGTTAACTGATTCCTGCGCCTTTTGGGGTTAATGTTTGGCCGGGTGTTTCTTGCCATAAATGCTTTGAACAGCTTGAGAGAATCATCTCCACAGCTTTTTTGTTGTCAGCAACTAAAAGGTATTGAGCTCAATCTTATTTTCTTTGCTTGTAATAACAGTAAACAGTATGATATCAGAGCTCAATGGCGGTTAAAGCTTCATTATCATACAGTGCCAATTAACATCAGAGCTTGGGGCTGTCATAAAGCTCTGATGTTATACAGTACCAACAGCTGGTAGATGGCCCTTGCCACCATGTAATGACTAATATTTAATAAATTCAAGTATGTTACACTAACCACAGGGATAGACTATGGTTCGATCAGTTTTCCTGTGAATGATTTTGTGTTCCTGAAGGAAGATAGCAAGATTGAACCGTGTTATTTCATTAAGTAGCAGATTGAAGCATTCTGGTCTTATGTAGCTTCAGAAACAATATGGTGGATAATCTTTTCTAAGGTTAGTTAAGTTATTGTTTGATTACTTGACCAAATATTATCCTTGCTCTCAATTCATTGTTAGGCATTTGACATTTTAATAGTGCTGTTAATCATTAAATGTAAGTCTAGCAGTAGGTGGATGTTAGACGTTAGAGAACATAGAATTAGATGAAGTACAATAACATTAGCATTGCATATAAAGCAAGTGTAATATGTACCATTGTATGCATTACAGAGGCTCTCAGTATTCATTGATCCATCATACATGTACACAGATGCTCTGTACTTCTCTTTTGGCCACATCATCCTTGATGAATTTGCAATATTACGGAATAACCAACAAATTAGACACTCAAGGATGGCAGAGGTCCCTCATGGAATTCCGAAGATACTGTAGCATAAATTGCCAATATTTGGGTGCACCACACCAATCTTACAAAAGCTCGCTCTTGTGCTAGAAATGAGGTCATTGAATTTACTAAATAATGCCCAACCTCCAAGGATGTTACCATTCTTCATCAGGAAGCAACAGTACAGTGCCATATCCACTCATCTACCGATTGTTGTGACCCAGTACGTATTATCATCACTGTACATTTTCCAATACTCAATTATCATCACCCTAGAACTTTGCTTCACCACTTTGCTCGCCATTCAAGAAACAACATGTAACTACAATCTGGACATGAATTTACAATCTGAATATGAACCTTGTATAATAGCTCAGAACATAACTACTGTATCTGAACTCAAATTCTTAAAAGTACCATAAAAGAGGCAGCACAATCTGCTACTAGAGTTGATAATTTAGAGTATGTCATCATTCCACAAACAGTCTCTTCACATTTGAGACACAATAATTGTGGGTCGGCATAGAACACATCAATACCATCTGGTATCTTGCAGAGGGTATCAGAAACATAGGTACAGAATTCTGCATTGTTCCATGATGGAGGTGGTACACCCACCAAGTGTTAAATTTATACTACAATTCTCCTCCTACCCCTAACCCACCCATTCTGGATGAAACAGAGGACAGCAAACCCCAAACTACCCTAGTTTAACTTACAAACTGGCTGTGGGGGACTATTAAGGGGGACAAGTGTCAAATGGAGGTGGGCCACGTGGAAAAGATATGGATATAGAATGGTGTGATGGAGAAGAAAGTGATTGAATCTGGTGGTGATGGTTGGGGAGGGAGGTTTGGTGGAGACTTTGACTTGGTGGTGAGATGTCCGGTGGCTGAATGAAAAGTTCAAATGGTGACGGATGTCTAGTGACTGAAATCAAAAGTTCGACTGGTGACGGGATGTCTGGCGCCTGAAATCAAAAGTTCGACTGGAGGTAGAATGTCCTGTGGCTGAATGGAAAGTTTGACTAGTGACGGGATGTCCAATGGCTGAATGGAATTTTTGACTGGTGGCGGGATGCCTGGTGACTGAAATCAAGGGCTAACTTAGTCAGGTGACGGGATGTCTGGGGCCTGAAATCAAAAGTTCGACTGGAGGTAGAATGTCCTGTGGCTGAAATTGAAAGTTCGACTGGTGGCGCGATGTCCAGTAGCTGAATGGAAAGTTCGATTGGTGGCGGATGTCTGGTGGCCGAAATTGAGAGTTTGACTGGAGGTGGGATATCTGATGGCTGAATGGAAAGTTTGAGTGGTGGTAGGATATCCAGTGGCTGCTATGGCTGTAAATATAGAAGAACTTCTAGCAACAGGGCATGCTGGCCAATTGTCATGATTTTCTGCCACAAAAGTCGCTCAAAGTGCTTGGGCCTTAATGCGCGCAGCGTATCCATCCTAGTAACATCCTCTTGCTTTAAAAGTAGCGAAGACTGCTGTTTTTTCGCCACCTTGTTTTAACTTTAGGTTCTTCAATTTTAAAACAAACTGTCACAACCGCACAGGGCCTGGGCCCTGAGGGGAGGGCTTATTCTCGCTGTGGGACCCCGTGAGAGAGCCGAGCGTGCGCTATGCAAAAGCTCCATCCACGCCTCTGCAGTAACTATGCGAGCTCCATCCAGCTTTCCAAATATAACTGCTTGGGTACGTAAGCATGAATGCAAACATGCACGCAAACGTGCACGCCAACATTAACGCAACCATGCAAGTGAACGTGAATGCAAACATGCACGCGAACGCGGTGAATGCAAACAAAAACGCAGACATGAACACGTATGGCCACTCTCGGCTACCGTATGTAGTTAACAAATGAGGCAGTAAGTTACTTCGTAAGCTCATCTCAAATGTATGAACATGCAGCTGTTTCCTTCCGAGTAATGTACTCAACTTTCTTCGACTTTCTGAGTGATAGAGTGCGAACACTCATCTTGCTACAACGTGATTAGCAGGTATTCCTTTGGGGCGGCCCCAAAGGAATACCTGCTGATCACGTTGTAGCAAGAGACTATCATGTGAGCATGTTACGTTTCAGAATAGTTACACCTGACGTATTGTGTTTGATACACTTTAGTCATTGTTGCTATGTATTTTTGTGCTTTTTTTTGCCATGCATGCATCATAGTGATGAAGCCATCCAAGACTGTACATGGCTAGATATCATACCTCTGCAACCTACAAGAGCTATGATTGGAAAGGTAGCTAGAGGAACCTGGTGAGAAAGTCTTTTTGGGGGGATTGCAAAGCCTGCACAATGGATGCAGAAATCATGGTAAGCTGCTGTTCTTCATCTGTTTCTATACGCACATAGTTTATGTTGGTGCCTGTACATGTAATCAAGACCTAGCTGTGGCTAAATTGTAAAATTTAATGATGCCAAAGAAGCAATGGAGATTATCTTTTACGTCAGTATGCATTCTCATATACCTGAAAATGAGAGACAAGATGAATGAATCTAAACCGCGTGATTGTGCTGCCAATTGTGGTGTGATTTTATCACAGTTTATGTACACCTGCACTACACAAGTATCCTGTATAACTTTAAGTGTTAGAGAAGACATTGTGGGCAGGGCAAAATCATTATACACTATGTCTACTGTTGTTTTAAAAGGTTACATACAGGTTGTAGCATTGCAGCCATACGAATCAAAGGCACTGCTTGCAGTTTGTATAGAGTAGACATGTTCTAACAGTCAATTAGGGGTAGCTATAGTTAAAACACAGCAATAACAGTAGTTAGAACACGAGAGGCCTAAAAATACAGAAGAAAGTTCACAGAGGCTGTAGCCACCATTGTCTCATCGACAGACACATTCTGGGCAGGGATAAAGACTGCTCTAATGTAGGGACGAGCTCATCCAGAAGTGGCTGAATTTTGTCGATACAACGCAGGTGGTTGATGGAGATGCTAGGAAGGTGCAACATCCAAAATAAATCCAAAAAGTGCTTTTCGGATATGACGTCGTGGAAAAAAACGTCGTGCAAATCCACAATATCTTCCAGTACGACTCTAAGTCAGGTACATTGATTATTCCCATGTTGCAGATTACTGCCAAAACACCGATGTCCTCCTGTGTCACCACCTTCCATCTGTGCTACCGTGAACCTTTCTTCAACTTTCCTTCGCTCCTTAGTTTCAAAATTTTCTTGTCGGCATTTTCGTTTGTCCCCCCATGATCAGATCCAGAACATGGTCTGAGACAAAATTTGGAAAAATTCCACTAGCTTAGCATCGGGAGATAGAGTCACCTTGGGGTCAGATGTCTCAACGAATGCTGGCAGTGAAGGAGTGGAGTCAAGGGTGTGATCTTTCATCTCTTCCTATTTTAACTCCACCGTATCGCAATCACCCCTCCTGCTTCTCCTGCCCTGAACACCACCACGACTTCGATTATGACCACCACGACTATGACCAAATCCACCACGACCACGTCCACTGCCTCGACTACCGCCGCGACTGCTTCCACTGCAGCCTCGACCGTCCCACGACTGCACCTCGATGGCCACCACGACTGCTCACACTGATGCTTCGATCATCTCTACAATTGTAGCTTTGACTGCCATCACGGCTGCTTGCACTACGGCCTCGACCACTGCAACAACTGCTAGCACTACGACCTCAGCGGCTGAAAGTACTGGTCGCACTGTGACCTCCACACCCACGCTTTGATCTCACTGTAAAAAAAAACAAGGCACAGTAATTGTAATGGGTCAATGCATTTGATTCTAGCTGCCGATATCCCATATCCTTCATGTTCATGTATGTATATAATTAGTATTTTCTCACCATTCCCAGATGGAGACTTGTCAGATGACAGAGAGGAGTGGCTGCGGGAATGGTTCATGGAGCGGGTGCAGGACCGACTACGAGACTGACTTGGAGAATCAGAGGGGCTTCTCAACCCTCCTGTAATAAAATTTAAATTTTATAGTAATGTTATTTCAAGGGAGAGTATTCGTTTGTGCGTGTACAATCTAAGCCCTGTCTTGGACTTAGTTTGCATGTTCAAAATAATGACGGCTGTCCCATGATCTTAGTATTTCATTTGCTGACCTGGTCGAAGTAGGAGGGACAAAGCCTGACTCCCCAGAATCCCCACCAACTCGCATAGCCTCGATCCTACAAAATGAAGACATATCAAATATGCATGCAGTGCATTTTGCTGTATTATCTGCCTATCATTGTCCTCTTTGCTGCTGTCTTCATCTTCCTCACTGCTGTCCATTTCCGCCTCACTCCCACCCTCACCCTCGTCACCGTCATCTCCACTGCTGCTACTGTCATCTATGCTATCCTCATTCCCATCATCCAATAGCTCAAAATCACTAATATCTGATCTACTGTCCTGCTCACCATCCGTCAAAACCTGTACCAATGCCTCTTCAGTTCTGTATCTCTTTGCCATTCTATCCTCTCTTCAAAATTCCACCGTATAATAAGCGGCAGTAGATATTCATTGTGTTGCTATTATTAAATGAAGCCATTACTTCATTTATAGTCCCCTTCCAGCGCTAGATGAAAGGGATTGCCTCACAGCAATCGTGCAATATATTTATGCGTTGTGGGCATGGTAGCTACCGTGCATGCGAGACGCATTTATGCGTCAATGGCATGCAAATGTTAATACCGTTAAATGCATCTAGGGGCTGGTTTAACTACAATATAAAAATTGGGGTTGAATACAAATCAGATTCCATGATAAGAGCTTTCACCTCTAGAGTGTGGGTTCAAATTCAGCAGTATGCACCAGGAAGTAAAGCAGATTCAGATTCACACTCTCAAGATAAGGCTTCTTTCCCCTAAGCCACTAGAATCTCATCTGTAGTGAAGTCACTGACACACACATCACTTTACGCATAGGCTATAATAAGTGGTGCTTGTTATAGTGAGCAATCTCTTAGTGTACTTCAACCAAGATAGTTTACTTTTATGATTCATTAAATCTTTACAATTAGTATTCACTGTCAGCTGATATTTATAATCATTTAATTGTACCCGTACATGTAGTGATTACTTATCAACACCTTTACAAGGCTTACTGAGGACTGGGCCTATGTGATAGAGCATATGGCTGTACCTCATATTGAAAGGCTGAAGGCTCAAGAGCGCCAGCTCTAAGAAGTTGTTCAATAACTTCAGTATGCCCTTCACCTTCTGCCACAGTCAGTGGGGATGATCCAGTCTAAGAGGATAAAAAAGCTATGAACAGTAGTTTCTGTACCACCTCAGCTGAAGTATGTGTGTGTCAGCATTTAGCAATTAGTTAAACACTACCATTTCGCACATTCAATTACACACACTGAGTTCTTTTTCATATTTTCTCAGGAGTGTTTCAGTTAAGCGAGCTTTGTCTGATAAGTATGCACTGTACTGTGAGAAAACATGCAGTCAAGTTTATGATGTTAATTCATCTGCAGCTAAAGAAAGTGATTGCTGCACTATCTTCATCAGGATCTGGAGGAACAAAGGCATTTGAGACTATGGCTACCTAAAAGACAGCAGGGAACATATTTCTCAGGGAGATTGAATTTGTCTGGATGAATCAGCTCACTGTGAATACATCAAATTCACCATTGAGGAAATCCCAACTATGCCCACAGAATGGTATGAGTTGCATGCGTACAGGTATTAACACAGGGGCATGATACGGCTGTAGCTACCATATTGTGGAAATTATGAGCAGCAAAATGTTGGCTTCAGTGCTCCCTCATGCATGTAGGCTTTAGGAGTGGTGACTGAGTGACTTTGCCACTCATAACCTCTTGGTATAGCCTAGAGATTTTTCGTGTTTCATGCAGCTGTAGTAGATACCACAGGTATGTAAAGTTAACAACTACCGCACGCAGGAGGTGAAGTACATATGTAACGCGTAAAAATCTCAATTGATAAAATTGTGTCCTGAACAGAAACTGCTCAGTACTTCAGAAGTAAAATTACAATTTCTGGGAGCATTTGAACCGTGATGCAGCTGCATGTACAATGTTGCATCTCTGTAAGTAGAGCAGCCAGCAACTCTCAGTCTATGTATGCTATCTTTCGCTAGCAAACTTGCCAAGGGCTTGAGGATCTCTCTCTGTCCTTAAAAAGCCTATTAAATTTTTGGTATTTCCAGTGCAAACAGCTGTGCATTAGGCCACACAAAGTAAATTTTCTTTTTCTGGTCATATAAGTTACTTAAAAATCACCAGGTTGTTTCTTCCTTTTTCGGAAGGGGTATGTGTGCTGTGCATGCTTGTCCATTATCTCTGCAATGCATGAACACTAGGCAGAATCTAAAAAACACATGGGTAATTTTTACTGAAGGCAATATAGCAGCAACAATCCGGAAATGAAGCCTCTCTGAGTACTGCAAGGGAGATATGAGGCAGAGTTCACTGCATTCGCGATCAAGTCCTGATGCTGCCACTGCATCCATCTTAAGAATAGAGAGAGCTGCAGACGTCTAGTATCATTTACTATTAGTTGAAGGTTGGTACTTATACCGTACCACGAATTATTTTATTCACGGTGCTGGTTACTGAAAATACAACAGCTTGAAAGTTGATTTCCGCGGCTGAGTTGAGATTTAATTAACCAGCATGGTAATAAAAAATGTGTGGCTCTATATTAACAACTAAAAAGTGCAAGCTCATTGAAGTAAGCATGCTAGGACACTGCTTTCTACTAGTAAAGTTGTTTCAATGCTAGTCACTTGACCATATATACGATCACCATTAGCGCCTAACCTTATTTGTAAGAGTAATATGTGCTCCTCTGCAGAGCAGCACATCAACAATCTTGCTATGGCCTCTAGCAGATGCAATTATCAGTGGTGTAGATCCATGCTATGAGGATGCACAAAAAGTGTACAATAATATTATGTAAACACAATAACAGATATCGCATACAAGCACATTCATAAATCAAGAGTTACCTTCTCCTGCTGGTTTACATTAGCTCCACCATCAAGAAGTAGCTCAACAATTTTTTCATGGCCATTTAAAGAAGCATAATGCAGTGCTGTCTCTCCACTCTGTATGAGAGAAGAAGATCGATCGCTGGTAACAATAGTACACTAAACGGTGGAACAGAAAATTCTTTTACAATCAACACCTCTGTTATCATTTAAACCTTACTAAACAACACCATACTGTAGAATCGGGATAATTAGCACCCATAGAAAGTAAGCACCCTATAAATACAAGCACCGAATTAAAATGACACAATTCTAGGTACCCACACGTGATAAGCACCTTAAGCGGAAAGGTACCCAAGCCAGAGTAGGGTCGACAGCAACTATCAGAAAAACCAACTTCTATAACTGGAAACTTCACTATTGATTATAGCCTATGAAAAGTACACGTACAAGCGTGCGCATGTAGAACAGCCACTGAAATGGTGGTTGATTAGTAAGGCCAATGGTACAACAGAATTCATAAAACTTGCTGCGTATATTAAATTTGCCTACACAGCTACTATGTAATACAATTTTGCATTCAAGTCATAGTTCAAGGCTTGCTCAGAAATTAGAGAGCACTGACGGATACAAGCATGGTGATCAAGTATGCAGATAAACTGAACAACTGAACAGAAAACACAAACAATTAACCCCATGCAATCTACGCCTCATGCAATTGCCTCTACATACGCGTACAGTATATTCGTTGTAACATTGTTTGGCTAATTAGCATGCACTGGGCTAAAAAAGAATCCTTAAAGAACAAATGGATAATGTACTATAATTAAAAAAGCATCATATCAAAGTATTCTGAGCAGAAAAGCCTCATATATTAGAGTGTAGAGTATAACGGGCCTGTACCCATGCAACTGCCACAGACGTTATTATGAACACATGCCTTGTAGGGGGCCAATAAGCACCAATATAAAGTATGATGGTTTTGTTTTGGTCTTAGCTACTTACAGAAACTGACAGCATAGAAGCCTGAAATACATTTTCTTATTTGCCATCCAAGGATCACATGATATAAATTTTGATCCTCTCTGATCACTCTTCCATACTAAAGCATTATAATACACTCCCTTCTTATCGCTACACTTGGCAGTAAATTTATGTGTAATTGCATGCCAGTTCACTGGCCAACCTTAAGGTAGGAAGGAAGTTGCAAAAATCGTCGTAAAACGGCTCATGAATAATTAATGAGCAATCAGCGAGGTCACGTGAGCTACGTAAAGTTAATGAGATTCATTGAACTATTTACATTTTCCCATGGCGGCAACCGGAATCAACAGCGGGGGGGTGTCACTTTGATGTGGAAAGCGGCACTTTCAAGGGCAAATTCGGCGCTTTGATGTGGCCGAGCGGTACTTTGATGTTCACTTTCAAACCTCTTTTTTTTTTCTTTTTTTTTTTTTAATAAGAAGCCGTTTAGGCCGCGTGTAGTGCTTAGTAGGCTGTTTGTGTGTAAAATCCAGCCTGAAGTCTGTGGTAGTGTTTGTGAGTGTAGCTGAAAGACTGGCAGGCAGCCTGCCAGACAGATGGTCATCCAGTCTTCTCTAGTCAGTTGTCTTTAGAAAAGTGACCTTTCTATCTCGTAGACTCCGCCCATTTTCGCGTCTAGCTGCCGTTTGTGGGGCCCTGGCAAAAAGCATGGTGAGTTGTAGCTAGGCTTTGTGCATGTGTAACGTAGCAAGGGAGGGGTTAGTGGAGAAAAGCATGCGTAGATTTCTTGTGAGTAGGCTGGCTGTCATAACCTTGGGGTCAATCTACTGTAGCAGGCGTGGATTGTTGCCAAATCTACCGCACAGTTTTACCAAGGAAGGCTTACTACAGCTCCCAGGTTAGTAGAGTTTGTTTAACCTCTGTGTTAGTAGAGATATGAGTGCTAATTACGGTCAACACGAATGAGTGATGAGCATATATGTTATTTTCAAATACCACAGCTTGTACGTGTCGGAGTGATAGCTAACTGACAATTGCAAGACAGGAACCAAATGCGCGAAGAAGAAAGGATAGTAGTAGATACTATCGGAGCAAGAGCACTTGCTAGGCGCCAACGAGAGAACGATAGAGAAGAGTAGCAGTTATCCAGAGTTTTTTTTAATAGGTTGGGGGGTGGGATGCTCCTATGGTGAGGGAAGAGGGATAAAGTAGCCAGCTAGTTGCTTTGTAACTTAGGGTTAGGGGATTTAGGGTAATGCTTCCGTAGGAGAGTTGGTAAACTTGCAGTGTAGGTTTTACTTGCATAAACACCGCAGGTACCTCGGAAGAGAGGGAGGCCAGGTACCAAAGGGAGAGAGAGTACAGAAGAGAGAGAAGAGTGACACAAACCCCAGTGCAAAGGCACGCCAGGCTCCAGCAAGATGAAGAGCCGGCCGTTGTACAGTTTCTGTTTGTTCAGCACATACTCACACACATTTGTTCAGTTGTGTATTCCATGTACATGTGTGCACAAACCTAGGCCTTGCCCATGCACACAATCACGCAAACAGAGTGAGTAGGGTGGATGAGTACTCCCTCCACATGGGCCACAGTGGAGTTTTGAGTGACTCACTCAGAATTCCCTACAACTGAATTCTGAACTGAAATAATCGTAACCAAAAATATGAAAAACATGCAGTCACACTTTATGACATTGTACTTTGCTCCAGGACTGTGTCATCCATACCATTGCTTATGTCCTCAAGGTGTATTATGTATTGTCAAACCTGATATCAAATACACCACCTGCATGCCTATATCATTGCTCCACTCCTGAATATGTCTCAATCATTTGAGTGATTTATAACGTTCGATAAGGCTTGCCCCCTCGATGATTTCCAGCACCTTACTAGTTAGCAATCAACCATAACCAGTGTACCCGCAGCCGTAGGTACTGCTGTACAATTTCTTTCAAACGGAAGTTGCTACAAAACTAACAAGATTACATGATTGAGAGGGCGGGTGCAGCTGTTGTCATAGTGAGTCTTCCCAGGAAAGTAAAGTGACCACAAACCACGGGAAAACTCCTCCTGACATAACTCAAGCAGAAAATTTGGGATTTCCCCTCTCAGTATCTCCACACTGCACGGGATTACAGAAACAATATCCGAGTTGGGAGGATGGGTGCATGCCAAGTTTCGCGGCTCTCTGAGCAAGTTGGGTAAAAATTCGAAAATTTAGCTTTTTTGCTGCTACTGAAAAATTTAAAGTCTTTGCTGGTACATATCTCTGGATCCAGGTAAGCCACGAACATCGGGCTTTTTGCATTCTGTAAAGCTGTTTTAGCACTACTAACTAGCGTTGGTCTGGGGTTCTAGCGTTGTTGCATGCGCGATTTGCATACTAGATTGTCCAGCCCGTTTTGGAACTATTATCAAGCCTCATATCTCTGGTGTTACTGGAGCTATTACATTCTCGATCAGATATATTGCAGATCCATCTGTTAAGCAACTATACCTGAAAGATCTTTGAGATGGCATACTTTGCTCCAACTTGGGTAAAAATTCGAAGTTACCTCATTCGGACCGAAATGAGCCAAAGCAAGCAGCTGCCCCACCGCTCTGTAGAATCGAAACACTTGCAATTCCTGCTGTTTCTTGCGCAACTTACCTTGGTTATCACCCTACAAACTGTTCTGCCCCAGCTAGCTATCGCTTTCTCGAGATACAGACCTCAGTAGTACATCCGTTTTCTGTCGGTAAAATGTCTTTGATGTTAATTAACATCCGGTAGCACTTCCCGTTGTAAAGAAATTTCGACGGCTGCGGGTTAACTGTAACTGTCCTAAGGCACAGTACAGTAGTCTCTATCGAGTTGTAATCACTACTGAAAAAAGATGTGTAAAATGTAATAGCCGGTGAGTACGATGAGCATTAGCTCTAGGCAACAATGTGCGGCAGTCTGTGACACTTCAATGTAGACCAAACTTTAAATGCTAATCATCTTCATACTCGAAGGAATGTATAGGAGACCACAATGTAGAAGAGGTGATCTATGTCACGATGACAACTTATCAGTCACTTTTCAGGCAAGCAGTTGGTCATTCATGAAGCAGTCAGACTAGTCAATCCAGCCTGGATCATTGCTTCTGTGGTTTCACATGAGTATGAGTGAAAAAAGGATTAATTGTGGCATTTAAGTAAGCTACTCTACCCTCAAGATGGTTAAAGATCAAAGAAGCAACATCACAGAGTATCCCAAGCGCCTCGCTCCGCATCCGAGCACATCTTTAATCAATTCTGCTTTGATGCCGGAGTGAGGCCAGTACAATGTAAGCAAGCACACCGACATAACTATGCAGTAGGCTTGTCCACATGCTCAAACTTTGCCTACTACGCTTTTGAGTAATTTGACTAGAAATGCATACGTCTATACTGTGCAGTTCCTAATTGCATTCAAAGGGATTCCCCACTTAACTCAAGTACGCAGTGTTCTGCATGGATTCCATTCTCTTGTGGTCATCCTCAGGCTGCATCAAGACCATATTAAAAGAGTCGGAGCATGACTCCATTGTCAAAACATTAGGCTGGATCCCATGGGATTTCCCCTCACTTATCTACTGCACTTTCAAGTCGCTGTTCTGTACTATTGCTACCTTCATGCCCAACTACAGGACAAGAATGATTATTCGAACTCTGCAAGGTCTGCCCTTAAACCAAAGCGTAGCTATGCTAAATAGCCACAGTGCGCTCGGTTCCAGGGATAACGAGGCTTTGTACGTTTACCACTTTAATGAGGAGCTGAGCCCTGAACAGAACAGCTGGACTTCTTCGTCCCACCCAAATAGTTTGTGAATGATAAAGTGTATCGTGAAGCTTGCCCTGTGTCTTGGAACTTGTGGCACACAAAGAGATGTGGACCAGTCCATCATATAGTTTTACTAAGGAAGGTTTACTACAGCTCCCAGGTTAGTAGAGTTTGTGTAACCTCTGTGTAAGTAGTGACAAGCGCTAATTACAAACGGCATGATTGAGCGATGTGCATATATGTGTTAGTTTCCAATAGCATAGCCAGTCTCTCCATGCCGTTTTCAAACTTGTAGTGACCCCTCAATGATTACAGATATTTTAGTACTTGCAACACCCCAGTGTACCCGCAGCCGTAGGTACTGCTGTACAATTAACAAAACTAACAAGATACATGATTGAGAGGGCGGGTGCAGCTGTTGTCATAGTGAGTCTTTTCAGGAAAGCAGCTGAATGGCTAAAGTGACCACAAACCGCGGGAAAACTCCTCCTGACACAACTCAAGCAGAAAATTTGGGATTTCCCCTCTCAGTATCTCCACAGTGCATGGGATTACAGAACCGATATCTGAGTTGGGAGGAGTCCTGATGGGTCTACAGCTGCATGCCAAGTTTCGCGGCTCTCTGAGCCTTTGCTCCAAGTTGGGTAAAAATTCGCTTTTTTGCTGCTACTGAAAAATTTTAAAGTCTTTGCTGGTACATATCTCTGGATCCAGGTAAGCCACGAACATCGGGCTTTTTACATTCTGTAAAGCTGTTTTAGCACTACTAACGAGCATTGGTCTGGGGTCCTAGCGTTGTTGCATGCGCGATTTGCATACTAGATTGTCTAGCCCGTTTTGGAACTTTTATCAAGCCTCATATTTCCGGTGTTACTGGAGCTATTACATTCTCGATCAGATATATTGCAGATCCATCTGTTAAGCAACTATACCTGAAAGATCTTTGAGATGGCATACTTTGCTCCAACTTGGGTAAAAATTCGAAGTTACCTCACTCGGACCGAAATGAGCGAAAGCAAGCAGCTGCCCCACTGTTCTGTAGAATCGAAACGCTTGCAATTCCTGCTGTTTCTTGCGCAACTTACCTTGATTATCACCCTACAAACTGTTCTGCCCCAGCTAGCTATCGCTTTCTCGAGCTACAGACCTCAATAGTACATCCGTTTTCTGTCAGTAAAATTTCTTTGATGGTAATTAACATCCGGTAGCACTTCCCGTTTTAAAGAAATTTCGACGGCTGCGGGTTAACTGAACCTAATAATGTCAAACTTTCACCAGGCATAAAAACGGAGCTGGAAGTTACTTGAGGGTGGTATTTATATGAGGAAACACAATAAGCTGCCTGTTAAAGTGTGATTGTCAACTGATGCATTTGGCATCTCACTAAACCTTGTAATGTTTTGGCATCTCACTAAACCTTGTAATGTTTCAGCATAGAAACTGTGATCTAGTGTTTTGATAAGGTACTTAAGTGGAATGGAGAGTGATGTTATTTATAATAGAAGGTAGGGGTGTGCGGATTATGCCGGCATTAAAAAGAGCATAATAGGTAAATTTTCTGAGGATATTACGTCATTTTATTAAAGCTTTGCGGAAACTCAGCCATGTGGTGATTCTGTGATGGCAACGACTAGCAATCTCAGTGCTGTTAGTGAGAGTCAAGCAGCTAGCAGCAGCTTACAGGCAACTACTTCTTCACCGACATCGCTACTTAGCAACTTCGAGCCTCTATGCTACTGTAGGTTAGAGTAAACGAACTGCGAGACACTGGTGCAAAGCCAACTCGGCCAACGCGATCAGAAAGGCACGCAGAGAGCGAGTTAGTTTTCGGGTGAGATAATCAGGAAAGCTGTTTTGTTGATAATTTAACGAGCATAATAGGGGCGTTTGTTGAGCATAATAGGTACATTTTTGGAGCAGTGTAGCATAGCATAATAGGTAGATTATCGAGCATAATCTGCCTACCCCTAGTAACAGGACTGCAGAGGTTGCCATGGAAAATGTTGAAGCCATCAATGAAACGTAATGTTACATAATTAATATTCACAGAAAATTTTCTGGCCAGGTTCAATTGAGAAAGGGGACAAAGGCTGCTGGAATAATTTTAGTAAAGTAAGCCAGACAATCAAGTTGACATTTTTTACATACAAATATGGCCAAAATGGGAGATTTCATGCCGTAGACCAATCAGTTTCCTTCCCCTTGGGTCAATGGTTCAGAAGTACCTAGCTGTTGACAAGGTGGGAATACCTACCCAGACGACAAACATCAAGCTGCTGATCATCTAGATCTGTACTAACTGTCTTACATCCATCTACATGCTCTTGTGGCCTACCATAAGCCAAATCGAAGCCCAGCTGAAGATGAATCTATTCTGCTTAGCTTACACAAGTTAATTAGCTTTTCTGCAAGTATGTTTAAGGCCCAAGTTTTGTCCTAAGGAAGGCTGCATCGTTACTGTAGTAGCCGAAACATCGGTTTTGAGAAAGATTTTGATAAGTAGTACTTCTGAATAAATTTCTACTAACCAACAGAGAGAACCAGTGATGAATTCATTATTTAAGAGTTTATAAAGCTTGATACAAGAGGACCCCGGGCATAGCTATATACGTATACACTATTGTAGCGGTATTTCCTGGGAATTTCCCTACAGCTGTACTCTAAAGTATTCACAGATGCTGTGGCCACTCATTTAGCATTCACGACGGAACCATAGAGTGAATTACTGACTGTTGTGACAGCTCTGCAGTCCAGACTGTACTGTTTACATGATGGGTGTTTACACGGAGGAGCCACCCAAACGATAGAATTATCAAAATTGGGGGGGTGGGCACTTACACAGGGGTGGGTGCTTGCTCGGGACAATACGGTACTTAAGTGAGATGGAGAAGCAGGGTAGTGGTGCTATTTATTATAACACAACTATCAGAGGACCTTATAGTTCCAAGAATCAATCAATGACTGACCATCATGGGTCATAAGTACAGTGATATACCAGGTGCCATACTCATCATAATAACAGTCTCAGTCCATGGCTGAACTGAACAACCATTCAGTCACATTGTATAACATAATTTACGGCATATTTGATATACTCTCTCCAGTGTCCTCCCATAGACCACCATGGAATAACCCACCACACTTACGTAACTGTAGTGCCTAAGTCATTCTAACAAGAATTGCCAAATCTCTGGGAAGAATCAAACTACAGAGTAGCTAAGTTTGAACTTGGTACAGAGCATGGGTGAAGCTAAAAAGTGTCATTTCGCATGATACGGTTAAAAGTGGCTACCTAGCATCAACATAACAGCTCTTAAACAACATACAAGTAACAAAATTCTCCCAGCGACTGTAGCAAGCATTAGTGGTGCTATTTTGACATAACACAATAGGATGGCAGCGTGGATGTACACACACACATAGACAAAACTAGGTACAGACTGTGGAATTGATAGTAATAGCCTTACTGCACTGATTTTCCAACAGTTTATGAGCAAATAACGCCAGGGCTCCCGTAGGTATAGTACAGCCACCAACTAGCCAGTGCGTTCAAAACTTAATTATTCAGTTACTGCTGCTGCATTGACCAATCAGGTTTGTATTACAATGAATATGCTTAGCAATCACATGGATACGCTTAGCAACGATGATGTCAAAGTCGAGTGGCAAGATAAGAGAGTGTAGTGAGTCAGGGAGTTCGGCCACCTCCGGTCACATTCTAGTCCCAAAGTCACAATAAAACAGATAATGTGCTTTTTTTGTATATTGCGTGATTTATGGCACTCAGGCTATATAGTCTTGAGGGTGATACAGCACTCAGCTTTGCCTCATGCTGTATCAGTCTCTCGACCACCCTCCTTTTGCCATAAACCATGTAACACACTCAAAGCATACATTGTCTACTAGGTAAAGTTTTATAATAGCAAGGGAAGTGGTTTGTAGGGCAAACAGGTTCCAAGAATCCATCAATAAATGGTATAATTGGTGTTGACATTCACTGATTACCAGCCAAGGAGGGAGTCTGGTGTGGAGCTACATATTACTCTAAGTTGAACAGCTAACAGCTGTCTGCATTTGGAGTCCATGGTAACACCAAATGACATTGGAGAGTAAATACCTTTCATGAACTCTACAGTACCAGTATGGAGTCAGCTTGCAGCATCCCTCAACCTAATTAGCGTTGAGAAAAGTGACTGCAGAGCTTGCTACAAAAGGTTTCCAAATCCCTAATTCGCTGTCATAAAAAAGGTGTATTTTGGCTCCAAAAATGTACAAACTTAACTCATTGCACGCTATAATTACGTCACATGCGTGATGCGTCCTCGTGACCTTTCCTGCTGAAAATGGCGTACTAATAAAACCAGTGTAGTGCTAGCCGTTTTTTCACTTACCTGGCGAAGGAGACAACAGATTCTTTTGCTGATTTGTTCGAAGACTACCTGCTACAGCCATCCAAGGCAAAAAGGAAGCCAGATTGGAACGATGCAGACTGTTCAGGATCGATTTCTCGGTACACGGTAGGTTTCGATATGGCACTACTGTAAACGCAGTTTTCGTGCCCTGGTAGCGAAGGATGATGATCCTACTGAGTGTCCACCTCACTGTCCAGAAGCAAGATCCTCGTAACTGCCACTGAGGGTGACTGCAGAACCCGATTAACTGTGTAGTACTGTAGCTATACGTAACTAGTTATCGTATATCAATTTCTATTTGTCGTGTACATCCGTTATCTTTTTGCCTGCTTTCGGTAGTTATATCATATGGGTGTGGCCCATATGCCTTTATGGAATGGTAATGGGGAGTTTCCCTTCGCGTAGAGCTGCTGATTGGTGTGCATGTACTATGAGCCTATATATAGGTGCTTCGCGTAGACTAATTGGAATGCGTACGCCTATATATAGGCGCAGCGCGTGCAATGCAATGAGTTAATAAACGACTTATTGGTCAGTAGTACATGTAAACTTTGGGAAAATTCCTCCAGGGAACATCTAGTTATTGCCAAGCGTAGCGAGGCAATAATCTTGACTGCAGTGGTTTATTTCAGAGTTAGCATATATATGTGTCACACTTAGGAATGCAATTAGCCCGGCCCCAGGGGCCAAGGCATGCGTTCAAAATGACAGCTACTTGGATGCCGTCGAACTTAGAGTGCGCGAAGCGCTACAGATCTGGACAAGTCTACCACATAGTTTTACTAAGGAAGGCTTACTACAACTCCAGAGTTCAAGTTTGTGTAGCCTCTGCATAAGTAGAGATATCAGTGCTATAAACGAACTGCATGATCGAGCGATGTCAGAGACTATGAGTTTCACTCTGAGCAGCACAGTCTGTCTCTGCACTATCCGGTAGCAGCCATGGCTGATCGTTTAAAAGATGTTACAGATAGATACATCAATTTCACAAAGACTATAGTCGCTACTTGGGTTCCGGGTTTATTATTTTGTTATTCTCGTGGGCTTGCAAAAATACACCCACTCTCATCCCACCCAGCGCAGTCTTTGGCTTGTATGCTACTCGAGGCTAACTCCTGGGTCTCCATAGAAACTGCTGTTGCATGCATGTACAGCAAAAACCTACTCGAGGCTACTGAACTAATTTACCATAGTTGAATAATCTTATAGAAAAGGTATGTACATGTGTCAGATTCCTAGTGTAACAGACTATTCTATGCTAATTAATATGGTGAAATGAGTGGATTATGTAATTAATCACAACTGGTGACTGAAAATGGATACATACCGTATTCTACGTATTATCCGCCCATGATGTATTATCCGCCCATCCCCTTCTTTCAACAAAAGTTATGCTGGAGGGTATTTACATGAACAATTTTGTGACATTGCTTTGCCTTGGATTACCTTAGTTTTTTGGTATTGTTAGTACAGTGGTTGTAGTTAGTATTGATTTGACACAGAGGAGGTTGGACACACATTCATTAACATGATAGTCATGTGCCAACTTACTGCCATAAAATATATTCCAAATTGCATTCCAGAGTGCCATTTGCTCACTGAGAAGCTAAAATATACCGACTAAAGCATCAACAAGTTAGCAAGCACCAAAATGACTTATCGTTAACCAATCCCTTAAAAGTCAAGTGGTTCTCCATAATTTCACGGTGCCTAGGCATTGGCGAATTATGCTCAAACTTTGCCCTATTATGCTATGCCAGCATTGCTG
Organism: Phakellia ventilabrum; assembly: GCA_963921505.1. Lineage (NCBI taxonomy): Eukaryota > Metazoa > Porifera > Demospongiae > Axinellida > Axinellidae > Phakellia > Phakellia ventilabrum. The sequence goes on from OY997378.1 coordinate 8,133,148, forward strand.
GTAAAACCTTCCTATTATGCTCAGTATTATGCTTGCCCACGTGGCATATGTGCAGGCACCGTACGTGGTAGCATGGCTCTATAAGGCTATGCTACAGCACGATATAAATATTGTCAAAGTTTTGTTAGTACATCATGCTACGATGCATTCCAATGAATAACGAGTGTTTTTTTTCAATTTGGTATACTTGTTGTTTTATTTTTACTTATAAATCATGCAATAATATGAACATCATGAAGAGCTAAACTACTTTCAGATAAACCATTACTTAATGGTCTATTATCCCAGCATATGCTGCTATGCTAGAACATACCTATTATGCTTAAAATTATGCCAGCATAATTAGGAAATGCCTAACGGCACCAGAGCTGTGACAGAAATGACAGCATCTGAAAGCTACACTGACTAAACAAATCTTATTTTTCATAACTAAAAACCATATGGTTTATTTTTACCGTATTGTCTCAATTAATTCGACTGCTATATCAGCATTTCAGATTTGCGTGGTCTAATTTATTTGATTCAATTTGGACTAATTTGCATGCCGAAAGGGAGGGTGGGCTTATTGTTGCATGGAAATCAGTTGTCAGTCTCAGTAGATTGCCTTATTTGGTACTGCACTCTGAGTCTTACAGTTTTTACAGGACCAGACTAATTAAATCAATTATGGCACAAGCCCCACTGAAGCCAGCTGCAAAACAGCGCCTCTGAAGGACAATGTAGTGTGGTCGATTTAATTGAATCAGGGAATGGGCTGGGGCTAGGCCTGAGCCCAATCTGCTCGGACAGATTCCTATATTTCTTTCCAGCAATTCCTCCAAACCAAGCCTAATTTGCTTCAAGCTGAGCCTATTTTTCTCGTTAATGCTTACAATGAGTATGCAATTAATTTCTTGTTACTGTATCACAATCTTGTACGTGAGACTAACTGTATCACTAATTAACACTTTGCAATTGGGGGTAAGTGGAAAACACTGAAAACTGAAAAACTGAAAACTGAAAACTGAAAAACTGAAAAACTGAAACACAGAAAATTGCAAACTGGAACTAAATAAAGAAGTGTACACTTATAGTTTAGCAAACAATCTAGCAAAAGCAGCCTTGTGTGAGACAATCAGGGCCATAGCCACCGGTCCTGTCTTTCCGGAGCACAAAAAAATTTCACCACTATGCGCATTCATACGTGAGGCATGTATTGTGGAGCCATGCCTTCTCAAGTTCTGCAAGAGCTGAGCACGAGGCTATAGCTAGCAAGAGCTATGGCTAGGTTTTGCAGCAAGTCATTCAAATTATTGTGACTTTAAGTTGAAGTACACTCTATATATGTAGCTACAGTCAGGTGTGGCTCCACAATACATGCCTCACGAATGAAGCTACGAGGGTTATTATTTCTCGTGCTACTTCGTATTTGAGAGAATCGTAGCTTGCGTTTGAGAACACGAAGCATTAAGAGTTGCAGAGTTATCCAGCATACCAAAAGAAGAATCACCCATGCAGTGTAGCTATTGATCCAAAAGTAGCAATACAAGAATCCTTCACTCTTCACTAACAAGTAGCCACATCTGTTCTCAACTGGTATACTGTTGACAGTGTTGAGTATTAGCTAAGGCAAAACAATATAACAAGGCTGCAAAGTGCAAGTCGATGGACAAACTTCTTGTATGCTTTAAAGAAGACTGTCATACCAATAGTTATTAATTTATGCATTAAAGTTTCGTGTTTAGTGATGACCACAAAATCTTTTTTGGTCCACCAAAAAAGATCCTTTTGTTTACAGATCATACCGGTTATGCTGTTATAGCCTGAGAATCCCAACTCTATTCCAGCCATAGACCAATTCTAAGCCAGTTAGTGACCATCATGAGACGTTCCTTGGTTTCAAAATGCCACAGAGACTCATATTCATTCACTAACCATTACTTAGCGAGCTTGAGTGAGAGCATTGATGCCATAATGTGGTATAAAATCACTTTCCAAAATAGGTATAACCTACCACATAATCTACCAGGCATACGTATCTACTATCTCATTCCACCCCAGTGTACTCTCTAGCCGAGGCAGTTCTGTTCTCGAGATTTCCAGCTCTTTCTTATTGTCGGCGTTGTCCACAATTTTAATTCGCAATGGTTACGCCAACACAATCGCGATGCAGCTCGCCATCAAGTTTTAAAGCAGCAGACTGCCATAGTCTGTGAAAAGTTGGGATGACTATAAACACATTTGCAGCATTTGGTGACCTGAGGCCTTCGCTGCTTGGAGCCAAGGTAAGCCAAACATGGCTGTAAAATTGGGCCGGAAGTAATGTGTGTTTGTGCAGTTGTAGCTCCATAACAAAGTACGCTAGAATCATGAGACTAGCACCATTTAAAGGGCTAAAAGGTACCGATTCTAGCAATTACAGTTTGTGGGATGACACCCCCACAAGTGTTGGAGCTATGGGTCTCTGAGTTGTGGCATTATTTGGAAATACTACTTAAATTGCAGGAGTTTAACCACGTATCTACATGTAAGGGAACTAGTATTGTACTAGATGAAGGCACTGTACCTGCTGCTTCTAAAATTGTACTTTACAGCCATCCTAACTTTTCACAAACTGTGGCTCTTTGCAGAGCCATGACATGCCTTGAGTGTGGGGTATGTGCTCTTGGAACACCTCTAGTTTTAACTGCATTTCTGCTCATTTTGCTCTTAGCTTTACCTCCATAGCCAACTACTGAACAGGAGTGTATTCATCTTGAACTAAAGCCAAGTGGGGCTGAAACTCTAGAGCACTCTCAATTCTGAGGATTGCGACTGTTTGGTTTAGCAGCTGCATCAGGTCCTCGAAACACTGCCCATTTGATTTCTGGGTGATTCTTTAAGTCCTATTATAGGGACATAGCATACAATCACCCTTACTGTCCCTTATAATAGTTATTATTGCACCATGACCTAAACCTGGTTTGACAAATGGTATAATGTTCACCTTGTTTTGCTGATTTACTTTAGCACCTGCCCCGAGCAGCAACTCCACACTTTCAACACGACCTGCCTTAGAGGCCCAGTAGAGCGCTGTCTCACCACTCTGTAGGGAAAAACAACAGTACAATGGGAGCTTCTGTGCTTAAGGTGGAGGGATACAGTTTATGACCTCAAGCAATTAAATTATAAATGTACACTATCCTGCTAAGATATTGAAGTCGATATGACATAATGGGTGCTTAAAATAAGCACTAAATGGAGAAAATACATGAAAATGTGTGTAAAAAGCATGTTCTTATGTTTTTGTACAAGAAAACCAAAAGCACATATTCTCTTATATTTTCTTCATTTAGAGCTCAGTTTCACACCCCATTACATCATAATGGTAATACGTGCCTCACAGCCACCAACTCTTTAACTAAATTTTGGCTGCAGGGTGCAGCTGTTGTCATAGTGAGTCTTCCCAGGAAAGTAGCTAAAATGACCACAAACCATGGGAAACTTGGAAAATTTGGGATTTCCCCTCTCAGTATCGCCACTGTGAACAGGATTATAGAAACAATGTATGCGTTGGAAGGAGCCCTGCATCAGGTCCTCGAAACACTGCCCATTTGATTTCTGGGTGATTCTTTAAGTCCTATTATAGGGACATAGCATACAATCACCCTTACTGTCCCTTATAATAGTTATTATTGCACCATGACCTAAACCTGGTTTGACAAATGGTATAATGTTCACCTTGTTTTGCTGATTTACTTTAGCACCTGCCCCGAGCAGCAACTCCACACTTTCAACACGACCTGCCTTAGAGGCCCAGTAGAGCGCTGTCTCACCACTCTGTAGGGAAAAACAACAGTACAATGGGAGCTTCTGTGCTTAAGTTGGGTAAAAATTTGAAGTTACCTTACTCTGACAGAAATGAGCCAAAGCAAGCAGCTACCCCACCGCTAAGATATTGAAGTCGATATGACATAATGGGTGCTTAAAATAAGCACTAAATGGAGAAAATACATGAAAATGTGTGTAAAAAGCATGTTCTTAGTAATTTTTTATGTTAATTAACATTTGATAGCACTTCTCGTATTTCGACGGCTGCGAGTTACCTGTTTAGCGTTCAATTTTTACACCCTATTACATCATAGTGGTAGTATGTGTCTCACAGCCACAACCCTTTAACTATATTTTGGCTGCAGGGTTATATAGCAAGGCAGGGTGACCATCACAACCACTGCAGTATAACTTGGAAAATTTGGGATTTCCCCTCTCAGTATCGCCACTGTGAACAGGATTATAGAAACAATGTATGCGTTGGAAGGAGCCCTGATGGCCCTACAGCTGCAGAAGTTGTATGGCTATGATTTTTTGCTATGATTTTTTGCTCCAAGTTGTTGTTTTTGCTGCTACTGAAAAATGACAAGTCTTTACTGGCATGTATCTCTGGATCCAAGTAATCTACATATGAAGACTGGGCTTTTTGCATTCTGCAAAGCTGTTTTAGTATAACTAACAAGTATTGGTCTGGTGTTGTAGTGTTGTTGCAGGCCCGAGTTGCATATTAGATTGTCTAGCCCATTATTTGAATTCTTATCAACCCTCTCTGGCGCTACTGGAGATATTACATTATCACTTATTACATTATCACTCAGATATAATGCAGAACCATCTGTTATGCAACTATATCTGAAAGATCTTGGAGATGGCAGACTTTGCTCCAAGTTGGGTACAAATTTGAAGTTACCTTACTCTGACAGAAATGAGCCAAAGCAAGCAGCTACCCCACCGCTATGTAGAATTGAAACACTTGCAATTCCTGCTGTTTCTTACTCAACTTACCCTAATTATCAGCCTACAGATTTTTTTTTCTGTGCTAGCTATTGTTTTCTCGAGATATAGACCCTCGGTAGTACATCCGGTTTTGGTTAGTAATTTTTTATGTTAATTAACATTTGATAGCACTTCTCGTATTTCGACGGCTGCGAGTTACCTGTTTAGCGTTCAATTTTTACACCCTATTACATCATAGTGGTAGTATGTGTCTCACAGCCACAACCCTTTAACTATATTTTGGCTGCAGGGTTATATAGCAAGGCAGGGTGACCATCACAACCACTGCAGTATAGTTTAGAAAGTTTCTTAGGGATCGACTGATGGATACCTTTTTTGAATAGCTAGTGGAATACTGGAAATATACCCCTATAATTCCATATTTATGCATTTAGTGAAGTACAGTGGGATACATATCTGTAAATTTCTCCTTCATGTCACTAGCTATGCTTCCGTCAGTCTCTAATAAACACTCTTCTTGAGATGACTCGGAGGCCAAACTTTGGTTAGAGGGTTTGTGGCCACGAGACACATGCTAGAGCTTTAATATCTCAGTAGTTTTTGGGTTACATGCATGGTTTTTGGAGTGCTATACAAGCACATAATTATTACAGTAACAGTGCGGTGAAAAGTTTATAGGTAGGTAGTATAGATGAGATGTTAACAATTGGATTGCTTGAAGCCACTGAATATCCCGCCACCTTAAGTAACCATATATGAAACAATGCCACATGACCTATCAAGTCCATGTATGTATATACTCAAATACAAACATAAAATCTCCCACAATTACAATGAGGTAGCTATTATAATACAATGGGTAGCTAATTAATACAGAATCACACTTATGGAGATGCTGGACTCTGTCCGGTAGAGTGAGTGGTTGCTTAGCTTCGTTCCCAGGCCACTCCCCCCACCCTCCCCCCCCCCCCCGAAGAGTGGCCTGATTTCCACTGTTTGTGCATGCACAAAATACCCCATGAAATCATGGGGTATCGTACTACGTACGGATATTGCCGGTTTATTATTCGGTTACGTATCCGTTTATGTATCCATGTCACAAAAGTGAAAAATGAAGACAGTAAGCTTTTGAGCTGGTAATGACGGCTTTTTCACTATGTAGGTACCTAGAAAGTGACTATTAGCTCGAGTCTTCCATCCAGTTTGCCTCTGAAAGTACCAAAAGGTCCGATCTGGAATTGAAAATCGAGCAGCTTACAGCTACGGCCAGGAGAGAGGCACTTCCAAATTTTTTGCGGTAAAACAGCTACCAAAGTTTTAGCGGATAGAAAATTACAGGTCTATTTTCTATTCTTAACTAGTTACATAGCCGTTTCAGCTGTAGAAACTCGGAACCAGTGATTTATTCCCAGTTTCTAGTTTTTCCGCTTACTATATCCGTGTACTGCCTCCGTACTACTCGTTGCCATGTGACTGAGTTCGCTTACGGATGCGTTTACTGATCGTTTTTCGTAATTTCTTGCGCATGCGCAAGCGGTGGATACGAACGAGGCTAGTGGTTGCTCTGCTACAATTTCACTTTTTGCATTTTTGAAAGCCTTAGAATCTATCACAGACCAAGTATGTTACACTGATACAAGCTTACAAATTATGGGCACTGAACTACGATCCTACATTCAGTGTTTGTCCAATAGCAGCGGAATACTAAATCACCATGAGAAGGGTGCTCATCTATAGCACCGCTAAACTTAGTCTATTAGAGTAAGGCTGTACTAAACTTTGTGATCTCTTTATACAGTGATGTGTGCAATAGACTGAGACCCAAATATTAATGAATTTGGTGAATTAGGTATCATTTCCCATTTCCTCTGTAGGTACTACATACATGTATGAACTAAAGAATGTACCTCATACTGAAGTTCTGTGCTAGCACCAGCTCTGAGAAGTTGTTGAACAACTTTGGTGTGGCCCTTGTCTGCAGCCATAGATAGTGCGGTTGATCCATTCTAATAATGAGAAAACAATATAAAATTTTGTAGGAAAGGACTAATTCTTTAGTATCTATAGCTACACAAAATGCCCACACTGGATGTCATGATGTAATTGTGATTCTAATTTAATGCACCATATAGGGGGAAATCTTTACCAAGGGAAAAATTTCGCCAATTTGGCCAGTTGGTTCAAGCGGCAAAATTTTAACGGCCGAACATGTTGTCAGTTAAAATTTTGATTGGGAAAAAAATTTGACCAACAAAGTTTAATGTGAAAGTCAGGAGGGCATGAACAAGTTGTCAAGTACCGTCAACCATGGCTTTGTTACATTATACGCATCACAGAGAGCTCCCTGATGCTCATACTCACACTCACTCACATGCGCATTGCTTGATCGTGCCGTCCATATTTAGCACTCATATCTCTACTTACACATAGGCTACACAACCACTACTAACCTGGGAGATACAGTAAGCCTTCCTTAGTAAAACTGTGTGGTAGACATGGTTAGATCTCTGATTGTTCTTGCATCACAAGTTCGAAGACAGCATCCACATATGAGACACCATTTTCTATACGTACTTTGTAGAATTTAATTTCGCCCAATCACGTTTGCACAAAAATCTGGTGAAATTTTCCCGCAATACTACACTGTTGTCTTTGGCAAAAAAATTTCCCCAGTGAAACATTTCCGTTATATGGTATAAGAACCTTTTACTTGCACAACCCCCACGTTTCCAGAAGTGACTCCATAAATTTGGTATGTCAATAACTCCACAAATCTATGCAATTTATACTACTGCATGCAAAAGGAGACCGGCTATATGACTGATACAAATGCTAGATGGGTAGGGAGAACTGGCATGACATCAAAAAGCTTATTAATCCACCATTACCGATCATGGAAGGGGGTCATTAATGTGGGGCCCCTACAAAGCACATTTCAAAACACAGTCACAGGTTTAGCTATGAGATAGGCGGCTTAACCAAGGGATTCATTGAGTCCGTTCAATCAGTACACCCTGTCTCTTTCACAAGATATACCCATTGTGTTAACAATGACCTGGTTAGAAGATTAGTGAACCATGACAGAATCTCTATATAAGTAGAGATACGAGTGCTATTAACAAAGGCCAATCCTTAAAACATCTTTGGCACCATAGTTCTACTGCACGTAATGAGGGTAATTGCACTGCCAAGCGAAAAGTTTAATGGACCTGTATCCATGCAACTAGAGATAACAATATGATAAGACCAGCTGCTTTTTATCGTAGCTTCTTCAGCAGTATGGTTCCGGACTAGCCGTTATTCTCACGAAAGGCTGACTTGCAATCCATCGCACCCTGCCCACGTTGTGATTCAATACATCTACAGCTCTGCTCACCTGCTTTAGGATGGTGTATCTATGAGAAAAATGATATCTATTGAGGCCCTAATAACTATAACTACAGTTTAGCATGCATCAACAAATTACTCATGGCAAGTATGTCCTCAACAACACTACACAGGCCACTGTCTCTGGCTTCCAAGGAGTTAATTAAATATTCAGGACTCAGGCACTCACCATTTCAAAACACAGTCACAGGTTTAGCTATGAGATAGGCGGCTTAACCAAGGGATTCATTGAGTCCGTTCAATCAGTACACCCTGTCTCTTTCACAAGATATACCCATTGTGTTAACAATGACCTGGCCACAGGATTAGTGAACCATGACAGAATCTCAAATATGTGAGAAAGGACACCAACCTAAAGGCCAATCCTTAAAACATCTTTGGCACCATAGTTCTACTGCACGTAATGAGGGTAATTGCACTGCCAAGCGAAAAGTTTAATGGACCTGTATCCATGCAACTGCCAGAGACACTATTATGAACACATGCATTGTAGGGGGCCCATAAACACCCATGTAAAGTATGACGGTAGCTACTTACAGAAGCTGCTGGTAGCTACTTACTTAGAGAATTCTACCCTCACAAAACAACCGTGGAGCTTTAGGATGGCGTACGCATCTATGAGAAAAATGATATCTATTGAGGCCCTAATAGCTATGATTACAGTTTAGCATGCATCAATAAATACTCTATGTCCTCAACAACACTACACAGGCCACTGTATCTGGCTTCCAAAGAGTTAATTAAATATTCAGGACTCAGGCACTCACAATTTCAAATCCTAGTCACAGGTTTGGCTATATATGTATCTTTATGAGATAGGTGGCATATTCAAGGGATTTATGGAATCCGTTTAATCAGCACACCCTGTCTCTTTCACAAGTTATACTCAATTTTGTAAACAGTGAGCTGGCCACAGGATTAGTGAGCCATGGCACAATCTCAAATACGTGAGAAAGTATACCAACCTACAGGTCAATCCTCAAAATGTCTGATGTGGTAATCACACTGCCAAGTGTAAAGCATAACGGGCCTGTACCCATGCAACTGCCACAGACGTTATTATGAACACATGCCTTGTAGGGAGCCAATAAGCACCAATATAAAGTACGATGGTTTTGAATTGGTTTTAGCTACTTACAGAAACTGACAGCATAGAAGCCTGAAATACATCTTCTTATTTGCCACACAAGGATCACATGACATAAATTTTGATCCTCTCTGATCACGCTTTCACACCAAAACATTATAATACACTCCCTTCTTATCGCTACACTTGGCAGTGAATTTACCTATTAGTGTAACTGCATGCCAGTTCACTGGCCAACATAAAAGTTACTAAACAATGATTCTGTATGGAGTACTTTTCATGTGGCTTATATTACCTGATGTTTGATGTTACTATGGATATCAGTCGATTTCTAACCAATTACTATAGCATGTGTTTCATGCATCCGTTATTAATTAACAAAATCATTGTATATCCCAGACAGGACAGCATTCGCCCTTCTTACTTGTACATGCAGCAACAGCAGTAGAAGTGAGGACCATGGCAATTTATTGTTTTCAAGAATCTGCCAATGACTCCCATAATGGGATGTAGAGGGACTTCAACATACTCCAGGTAGCATGGTCAATATCTACATTCAAGGTTCATTAATATAGCAAACTGGCACTAGGGAGATTAAAATTTTCGGTCAGGAAGCACTGTTATTGCGTACTTCAACAACCAATTAAGGCTACTTAACTACTAACGTTAGACTTTCCTTGCTTCAGCTATACTGTGCTGAACGTGGCAATCGCGACACATGTACATGTATATTTCCAGGTGTTTAAGAACGCATCATTAATGTAATGATAACCATTACAGTAAAGAAATTCACACTACTCTATATCGTGATGCATGAAATCATTATAATGGGCAGAGCTGTGATGTAAAGAACGTTAAGTAACCTTTGTACTCACATCTGTGATGTTGAAACATTCATGGCTGCAGCTACAGTGCAACTTGGCAGTAGCACGATCGTGACCAAAGTTTAAGTGTAGTCCATTTTAATAAAACTGAAAGTTTCCCTGGAAGCAATCACTGGAGCCATTGAGAGCTGAGTTTGAGCACAGTTAGATCTATGGTATAGTTTGTTTGCTCTTCCAAAACGTGTAATGAAGCGGTAAGGGGAGATATGGGGTTAGAGTCCTTGAAAGGGAGGAGGGATAGAAGCAAACTTAAGTGGTGGTATAAAGTCAATAAGTTGGATATTGAGCGGTATCCTAGAGTACTATTAGATGCTGAGTGGGAAGTGAAACCATGTAGAGGTAGGCAAAGGAAAACTTGGATGAAAGTAATTAATGAATTGCTGCTGCAGTTAGATTTAGATAGCCAAGAGGTATTAGCTGCAGATAATATTAATTTGTTTTTAGATACGGTAGACGAAGCGTTGAGGGATAGAGAATACAAGGACTTTAATGACAGCTTGAATACTAAAGTTAAGTTGAATCTGTACAAGTTTTTCTGTAAGGAAATAGAATTCAAGAATTATTTGCAGGGGGTAGGTGATCCGGGTACAAGATTATTGTTTAAGTTTCGGTCAGGTACGAACGGTCTGAATGAAGAGTTAGGAAGACATAGGGGTAAAAATGATGATAGGCAGTGTAAATTATGCAGGGGTGAATGTGAGAGTGTGGTACATGTTCTCTGGGAGTGTCCAGCATATGACAGCATTAGAAATAATTTCATGGTAGAATTAGAAAATCTATTGGGGGGGAGGTTTGGGGAGTTTAGTACACTTGATAATTTTAATAAGGCAAGTTTTATTTTAGGATTTGAGAATTGGAACAGGGATGATTTTAAAGCATTATTAAAGCTAGTTAAGAGCTTTGTATTATTGATATGGGAGACTAGGAAGAAGGAATTGTATGGTGATCAGGATTGTGTGGTCTCTGGTTGTTCTTGCTCTTGTCCTCTGACTGGAGGTCTTACAAGCTCCGCCTGCGTCTGTGGGTGCGTGGTCAATGGCGTAAGCGCTACGGCAGCAACATGAGTATATTATTATTATTAGTAAGTCGGTGTATATGGCTAATAATACTACCCTCGACCTCGGTCATCGGAAGTTTGCTGCTAGATATACCCCTCGCCTTCGGCTAGGGGTATATCTAGTGCAAACTTCCTCTGACCTCGGTCTCGGGTAGTATATTAGCCATATACACCTCCTCACTATGGTTTATATATTACAAAAGACAAAAACTTATTAAAATTGCGGATCGCTCAAAGTATGGATGGGCGACCATCGACGAATACGTGGAGGATAAATAGGCAGACCATTCTGACGGCGAGAAGCACTGGTTTAGGGTGGAAGCTACGGCAGGAAGGAAGCTGAAGACGGCACAGGCAGCTAAGCTGAAGAAGAGGAAGAGTGGGCCTTCGAGGAAGCCTCAGTTGGGTTTAGACCCTGGCACGGCTGCTAGCTTGTCAACTGGCACGCAGCAAATTGTACGGGCGTCATGGCCTCAGGCTAATAGAGTTGCCTACTCTGCCAACCAATCTTTGGGCCCTTGTTTCCTATGTGGAAAGCTTGGTCATTTTAGAAAGTCTTTCCCATTATTGCAAAGCTCTAGTGGAGCTGGTAGATAGGTACACGGGGCCGATTAGGCCAGGTACTCCAGCACAGCATACTGTATATTTATTGTACGAGATAGATTTATAACATGGTTATGGTGACAGGTACTACAGCACTGCATGCTGTCTGTTTGTATGAGATGTGTTGGTATGTAGTTCAGTCATGATGGTTTTGTCTGTGTACATAATGCATGGCTATGCAATAATTCTGTCTCCTACATGTCAGTCAAATGACACTAAAATCGCAGGAGGAGGATTTTGTTTGTGATTGCCCGGGAGCTGGTATCATTCGTTATGAACCCTCATTTGAAGCTGTAGAAGGCGTGTTAGCTGCTGATTCAGTATCCCTCGTTTCAGTCCAAGGCAGTCACATGCTGCTTTCTGGCTGGAAGATTTGAAGGCTAGTAGTTTTGTGGCTGGCATTGTTACCTCAGATTACCGATTGCCATTAGTTAGGGGGCATTCGCCCCCCACTTGTGGATTTGGATCTTGCAAAATTTAAATACCACTCAGGGTTTCCTAGGGGAGATTCCCCCCTCTTCACCAGTAAATTATTCACATTCTTCCCACCCCACCGAAAAATCGTCTATGAAATTCTGCAGCTCACTATCTGCACACACTCCTTGATTCCCAAAAGTTCTCCCAATTTGCTTTTACCCATCCGTAGGTACTTTCCTAAACGAAACACAGATAGCCGTGATAATGACTTCAGCATATGAAGTTTCATTGGGTGCTTACTACAAGGTGACTTGGCATCAAGTGAAAGAACTATGTCAACCTATTCAAATATCTGGTGAGGTGTTTGAAAAGCATTGATAGCAATTGACCATAATAAAATTTAATAGGCTTTATCTACAAACCAACCGAGAATTCCTTTGACTTTCATGTCACTCTGAAAACGCAAGAGGCCCATCCACAGTGTCACTAGATAGTAGATAGTTCATAAATGTTTACTACTCAAGAAGCACAGTTCTCTACTGTCCCTCCTTGACTACCATTTATGCTTACTCTGGCTCCTAGCAGCAAAGGTCTCAGGACCCCAAATACCCAACAAAAGCTGTATCGATTCGAAAACACCTACCACCTCAAAATGTGAGTTCATACGCTTCCACAGTCTCGTGCTCAGACTCCAATCCCCCGTATCGGACTGACTTTCTGAGTCCAGTATAGTGCAATCAACACCCACGATGAAGCCCTAGCAAGTTTAGTAAAGGTTTAGCACTAGCGATAAGTGTCAACTTTAGTGCTACATCAACATAGGAAACTGCAAAATCTTTACAACACTGTAAGGCCTCAGACCTGTCAGAACTAAGTAAAGTAATTGGTGGGTGAATCCATAATTAGGCTCTAAAGTCTCTCTTGGGTCAAAGCACTTTGTGCCTCCATATAGCAAAAACTCTCAGCTCTGAGGCTTCGCAGTGTTACAAAGATTCTGCAAATTCTTGTAAGAGACTTGTTTAGTTTTGGCATCTCATTAAACCTTGTAATGTTTCAGGATAGAAACTGTGGTCTAGTGTTTTGATAAGGTACTTAAGTGGAATGGAGAGTGGTGTTATTTATAGTAACAGGACTACAGAGGTTTCCATGGATAATGTTAAAGCCATCAATGAATATCATAATGTCACATAATTGACATCCACACATAATTTTCTGGCCAGGTGCAATTGAGAAAGGGGACAAAGGCTGCTGGAATAATTTTAATAAAGGCGAAAGAGTGATAGTTCTGTTTTGGCACGTTCTGATTGCTAAATGGAAGCGCACTACAAATTGCTGTGTCAGCACTTTCGTTGGAAGCTGTAACATGATGAGACTGTCTAGCCAAGCTGATCCATTCTATAGCTGCATTTAGCGCTTAGACTGACCTGTTGCTGAGCACAACCTTCAGTTGAATGATTTATGTAAAAAATAAAAAGGACTATGTTCATCATGTTGGCAATATAGCCCCATATCTATACCTAGGATAGGTGAAATTTACAATCCAGTAACTACTAGAGGCTGTACACACAATACAGGAAGAAGGTAGAGCTGACAGAGTCTGGGAATCTGGGGATGTAACTGTTATGCAAATTGTACATACTATTGGAACTGTAGCGTACCACACACGGCGAACTTTTAATTACCTAACTCAATACCATGAGCCACTGTATTGGCTATTATCTAAATATTCCTCTATGTTCTAGGTCATTATACATGTGACATAATCCCACCATAAATGCATATGTACCGTACTGCAACACGTATATATAGCAGTATGTCATTGGATTCCCCTACAATGACTCCCCTGAACACGAAATATTTTTGACCCCAGAGCTAAATACTTACAGGTGTACCTATGTCAAACATTTTTTGAAGGGTTAAAGGTCTGACTATTACATTATGCAATATATTATGGAGGATAAATGTTTTGCAGGTGTCTAAATGAGATAGGCCTAATACGCAGCTAACAAGTACAAAAAGGTATGCACTGAACTGAAGAGATGTCATGTCGTTAGTATAAATTTCAACCACAGACTCCAGACTTGTAAACTATTGAGAGATAGTGAGTTTGAGTGAAAGCACTGTAAGTCATGAAAGTCATCCTCCTAATTGGGGTGAGCCTGAGCGAGCCCCACACTAGCGCGTATGGTCGGACAATTTCTCTGTACGTACGTACATACTTCTGTCCGTACGCACATACTGCATATACGCTAATGCTCTAAATATATGCAAGTTATGCCAAATATAATGCTCGCGTGCACATTCAAGTTCCATTAGAATTGCAGTATTAAAAGAGAGTGATCATGATAGCTAACTGGCAATTGCAAGACAGGAACCAAGTACGCGTACAAGTGGTCTGGTCATAAGACTAGTTATCAGCGTGCTTTTCAATACGAAGAACGTCTCAATCATGACGAGCATAAGAATATAGTGCTCTGTAGATTTTAATGAGATTGGTTTGTAACGCAACGGGCTGTCGCGCTAAGCGAATATGAGTTCTCAGGAGCACTAGGGAATTATTAAAAGGCAGCAATAGCAAGGGAAACATAGAACTCAACTGATACTCTTACAAAATCAGAACCATAAATAGGTAGGCCCCCAACCACAAAAGGCTGGCCCTATACACAGGAGGTTCTAACAAAGGTAATAAAAACAGACAGGAAATGATGTAATCAATCATGTTGTCATATCGAAGTGACAATTAGGTCATTGTACCCTGTTAGCCACTATAATGGTAAATATTCCTCTATGTTAAAATAGATCTCCTGGTCTGAAATATTTTGGTCCCCAGTAACTAATATTCTATCAGAGGTACCAATGGCAAATGTTTCTTGAAGGGCTGGAGCATCTCATTGCATATGTGGCAGCCCCGAGTAGAAAACGAACATTATTCCGTCGCGTATTTCGATCGCACCCGCGCGTTCACTACACTATATCTTAGAACTTCCGTTAAGGGCGGGGCTCATACGTGCTGCGTAGAAGCCTCACATATTGACGCTACTACGTAGCGCGTATGAGCCCCACCCTTAACGGAAGTTCAGAGATATGGCGCTTTGAACACGCATATGCGATCGAAATACGTGACGGAATAATGTTCGTTTTCTACCCGGGACTGCCACATATACAAAATATCTATTTTGAGGGTATATAATTCGCAGGAGTCTCAATATAATGATAGGCATAATATGTAGTATTGTTCACAAACATTCATGGACTCCAATAAAGGGAATGTCTCATCATTCAAAGAATCACAGACTTAGATCTAGGCAACAATGTACGGCAGTCCATCATAACTACTTCACATTGGACTAAACATTAAGTGCTAACAGGCTGCATTGACCCCGGAAGGAAAGAAGGCATAGTCATAATGTAAATGCCAAAATTCAAATATGGCTACAGGATATATGTATACCCACGATTTTTACAAATACTATGTAATGTGGAATTAATTACAAAAATCATACAGTGAGCCGGCTAGATGGAGCCAGAGAAGAAGCAGGCATCCGAGGCTCATTGTGATGATGTTTCTGTCCATCCTACATGCAGCGAACAATGCTTACAGCTACCGTGAATTTCGATCACTGCCATCTCCACTAAACAATACCATTCGTCAAAGTCTGCTGGCAAAACTGTGTAGCCCAGAAGATAACCAGAAAGAAAGGTGGTGATCTCACGAGTGAGCTGCCCTACAAGGCTAATGACAGTGGAGAGTGCAGTCAAGGTTAGCTAAAGTGTTTGTGGATTAATGAAGTCAATACTGTTTACAGAGTTACATGTCCTCTCACTGCTGAAGGCGGCTCAATACAAACTTGGTGCTAATCATGTTTGTATTCAGGCAATGGATAGTCACAGTCATGCATGACAAGAGATCACAATATGGAGGAAGGGGAGAGTGTCACACCAGTATATCAACCCTTTGAAAAGTATTCTTACAAAGCTCACCACAATTATCACTTAGGTGGTAAAAAGCAGTGCTTGTGAAGTGTTGTAAGACGTGTATGAAAACTGCATGTGCATGCGCTATGAGAAGTACTATTATTGTAGACTGGCAAGAAGAGATTTAGAAAAAATTGACTAGAGTCATGTTCGTGCTCCTCTAAGACCAGTTTGGCAAACAGAGAAATCCAAAAGGTGAGGTCAGCATGGGGCTTAGCAAACTTTTGAAACCTAATGACCTAGTGGGCTAATTAGAAGGATGCTGGACATTAGTGTAGTTAATGAGAGTTATAAACAGCACGACCTGGCTGAATTAAAAACATGACTGGCCATCACACCACAAGCTTTGCAGTAGCTGTAGCTATAGTACTCAATAGTCTTGACTACCGCCAATATGTATTGTTATATCCCATTGCTATATGCTACGATTACTAGGTGCAATAAATGTGATATTGCACTGCCAGACTTATGCTGAAGACTATTATAATATTATTATGGTGTCATGACTGAAGAATAGCGAGTATAATGACGTGCATGGCTGCCAAGCCTGGTGATATTATGGTTGTCAATGACTGCCGTTTATGGAAAGGAGTAGCTACTAGCGGCCGTGATATAACCATTTTATATCCCGTGGACCTAGCAGTGATGCTATCTAATACTCTTGTGGAAGATACAGGCTGCAGTTTAGCACATTGCTATGGTACTAGGACGAACACGTTTCTAGCCCCATTTCAAGTAGTACAACAAATGGTGACGTATTAATAGTCTGTCTCTGTCACATGTACAAAACATTGATTCGAAGAAGCGCATCGTGAGTTAGAGTCAAGCATATATACACAGCTAAGCCCCACCCACAATTGTGAACAGTCAAACCATCCCCACTAGCTCAAGTAGGTAAGCTCCATCCTAAACTGCTATGATAGGGAAGAGAAAACGTATCTGTGCTTTCCTGGCATTTTCTGTATTATGTACTGAAGTCAAAAGAATGTATTGGTATGCATGAGATTTATTGCACGAAGCCCTCTGGCCTATGGCCCTTGGGCAGCAGTATAATAAATCTGATACTGACCTCGCGTCTATGACATAACTATTACAAACACGATAAATAAATGAGTGACTCAAATGCATGCAAACCTTAAACTTTGACTTCAAAATGACCCTTTTAACCATGTATGGGGGAACTTTTGCAGTACATTACAAAAACGTCATGTACACCCTTCAGATCAGTGTTAACTTAATCTCAGGAAATAGTGGTAAGTACAGCTTGTATAGAGAGCTCAGACATCTCAAAAACTAATTTAAGAGGGGAATCCCCATTAGTCTACAAGTGGAGTTAAAGGTGCTTAGGTATTCACTACAGCCATAATAGCAAATGACGTCATTGGCCAGTAGAGGAGTATGCAGGGCCGTAGGAGTAGGTCTGGCAGGTGCGGCGGCCGTCGGACCAAAGTTCGGCGCACCAACCAAAAACAATGGCTGAGGCAGATAGCTATTATAGATAGCAGATTGTGGGTCCACTATCGGGAGCTCCACTCACTAGATCACAAGTACTAAGTCAACCTCTACTCACCAGCTATGACGTCAAAAGAGATGCCCAAGTGAAGCTGACATAAGCCAAATCGAAGCCCAGCTGAAGCTGAATCTATTCTGCTTAGCTTACACAATTTAATTAGCTTTTCTGCAAGTATGTTTAAGGCCCCAGTTTTGTCCAAAAGAAGGCTGCATCGTAGTAGCCGAAACATCGGTTTTGAGAAAGATTTTGATAAGTAGTACTTCTGAATAAATTCTACTAGCCAACAGAGAGAACCAGTGATGAATTCATTATTTAAGTGTTTATAAAGCTTGATACAAGAGTACCCCGGGCATAGCATACATATAGCCTCGTCCCCAGGCCACACCACTCAAAAAGTGGCCTGTATCTACTGTCCGTAAGTGTGAATGACCTCAGTACATAGCAAAGAGAATGTAGTAAGTACAGAGTAAGAAATTTTTCTGGATTGTGATTTTCTGAAGCCGAAAAGGTTTTGCAGGCATTCAAGAATAGTAAAAGGATCTTAAATTTTCTATTTGCTAAACAAATGTTAGCTATTTTATCACAAAAACTCGGAAGCTTTATTTTTAATCTTCAGATCTTAACAGCATAACGGTGCAAGTTCGATGTTTATACGTTGCATGGTTCTCGAGATAGAGCTGTTGGTCTAGAACACTTTAGCATCATCTTCATTGAATATGATGCTGAAGTTTTTAGTGGATGGAAGCAGGCAAAGCAGCTATATCTTTGGAATGCCACATTGTATAAACATGAAACTTATACCGTTATGCTGCTAAGGAACTATACAATCCATTTATTGCTGAATCATCGTGTTAGCAGGTATTTTAGGGCATCTATGGCCAATAAATACAAAATTCACTGTCCAATCAAGGATATGTAGAGTGACCCTGCTTCGCATTCAGCAACACCCCTCAGTGCTCAAGGCAGTTACAACTACGAAAAGGTAGCGTACAGCGGCAGGGTCATGGAGCTTCCCAATGCTGCAGAAATCTCACCGACAGTTGCTTTAGAGAAGAGACAGGGAACGGAGTCCGACAATATATACAATTGTCCGATCTTCGGACTTACTTTTGGAAGGCTATAGCTCCAGAACTAAGCAACGGAGGAACATCAAACTTGGAACTCAGAGTGCGAAGGGTCTGTTGTATCAATCGAAGGCCCTACCCACTTCCAGTAATTTATGCATACGGAGCTAGTGCATCCGATTATACCTGTCATCCTAATATCCATTACTTACTCTATAGGCCTTACAAAAGTATTCACCGTTTACAAACTTTTTTATCCAATAGCTTTTTCGAAAGGGGTTGCTTTACACATTCTTTCGACTGATGCAAGGATCATGTTTGGAATTCCTGAACTGAGATCTGACAAACTTACAATAATTGGCGGCTTACGCTAACACTAGATGTGAGGCATGCGCACATGCCCAGCTGGTTTTTAGATATGAAATATCAGCCTTTGTTTGTTATGGCTGCAATGTAACGAACGGTACTGATTGAAGTGAAGTCATAACAGTAGCACATAGCGTAGATGACCAAATTATCGGCATGTACCTATTATCGGCACCGCACTGACCAATTATCGGCACACACATATACAAGAGTATTCGAAGAGATTACGGATTTTAGGCACGTGAACCAGCTGAACGCTTGCTGTTTTGTGTCCTTGGGCAGCTGTACTGCCCGGTAAGTGTACTCTTTGATGGTGTTAGAGCCCTCAGATATTGAAAAAGTAACTAAAACTATTGTTATCATCCCGTAGAGATCCACAGCTTGTCCGCCACATAAGCAGAGGGGATTGAAGCAGCGGTTGTTGTCAGCACCGCTAGTGCTACAAACGAAACAGAAGTTCCCAGAGAAAGCTGCGGTCAAGTGAAATTACAGTGAGTGCCATCAAAGCTGTAAAGGGTGGGATGAGTGTGCTGTGCACTGCAACTGTATTCGGTGTGCCCAGAAAAAGATAATTCGTGTGAAGGGACGAGTCAGGCATGGGAATAAACCGGGCTTAAATATCTATTTGAAGAGGAAGAGGACAGAAAAAGTTCATTATCAGGTCTCTGGGAGCAGGAAATAATTACTGTTTCTGGGTGCAATATGCAGGGGGTCAGACAACCCCTCCTTTCGTCATGAACTCAAAGTCGGTGACGCCCTTCCCTGGCAGAAGTCATCCCATTTCAGTGACACACTCTCCTGGCAGCAGTCTTCCTGCATCGGTGACACCCTCCGGGATCCCCTGGCAGCAGTCTGCCCTCCTATGATGTTGTTGTTGATGCCAGTGGCAGAGACCGGCTATGCCCACAGTGTATTTTGTAGATCGTATGAAATGTTGTTTACTATTCTTTGCAATGATTGTATTTTAAGGGCAGGGTGTAATGCAGGCTGTACTGAGGCATGAACTGGAAGGGAAATTAACTTTCCAGAAATCAATGTGTAGCGTAACTCGCATGCAAAGTGTTCAGGTGACGATAATTGATATTAGGCGTAAGTATGGACTGACGATAACTGGTACGTCATGCCGATAAACGGTCAACGAGTGGCTCCGCGTGATGCATTGTCGTTCCGCATATGATATAGCAATGACCTTCGAAACTATATCGACTGGAAAAGTAAAGATAGCTCTTTTTAAAGGTGCAAGTCCGAGATTTCAGAGATGCTGCTGGGTGGAGCACCAAATCGGGGACAAACGTATGCCGATAATTGGTCATTTACGCTACTGGCAGTGACATGTGGAAACTGTGCTATAAATAGAATGATACCATACTCTAGAATTACCATAGCCTGGCTAATGATTGGATAGAGAGACCTCAGGGAGACACTGAAATGGAATAAACTGAGCTGGAGCTTACAAAATATGGTTAACGGACTTTTGAGCCAGTTTATGAATAAATACCTATGCAGCACATCCCAGTAGCCCTAGCTCAGAAAACACAGTTGACTTACACACTACCACTTTCAAAGTCTCTCTCTACTCTCTCTCCTGAGAAACTAATGCCTAGACTACAGTCAGTAGCCAGCAAATGGAGGCTTTACATGGTAGCTACTAGCGACCATCCTAACATAACTAGAGCTCATTCACTAACAGTTCTCCGTTATCCTGGGCGTGGTGATGGCCAATGTGATATCACGTGGAAATCAGAGAAGAACAAGAAATTACCAGCAAACAATCATGTTAACACAACATCAAAGCACAAGTTCTGTTGTATTTTCTCCTACTATTACTCCATTACATCATACTGGATAAAGGTCCTCTACCTTATAGATATGTAGCCCATGAGGGTAACCACCTGTAATATTTACCTTCATCTGATGATTAATCTTGCTTCCCTTGCTGAGCAGCAATTCTACGGCTCCTTCATGGCCGTTTTGAGCAGCAACCACTAATGGGGTGGCACCAGTCTGTGAAAGGGACAGTATACACAGAATGAGGACAGAGCATACCACTTGTGAAGTCAGTAAATTAAATTTCAGGGTGAAAGGTAAGGTGCTAAGTCTCTACGCAGTATGCGTTTATCTGAGAAGTTTGTAGTTACAGTAGATATTATGTCTGTGGCTCGAAACCAAATGAAACAGTAATGTAACAAAGCTATCAAGAAGGTGGAGCCAGAGAGGGGCAAAACGTAATCCTGGGGTGAAAACTAGAAGAAAAAAATATACATAAGGGTTTTCCAGAGATACGCGCCTCGGTAGCATCGCCATTTTCGAGAAATTGCCGCGGGATCGAGAATACCGTGAACATCCACCCCATATCTTCCTAGCGGTTTGGCTGAAAGGCTTCATTTCCGAATGACTACTATAGTAATGCCTCCTGTAAAACTGCCTACGTTTCATTTAGATCGTGCCTAGCGTTGTGGAGATACGTACACGTATGTATACATGCATTTGAAGTATGTGCATTCGAAAATGCAGTAAGTGGCAAGTTTTGTTCACCTGAGCTATTGTATGGTTGCTCATGCCATATATGACAAATAATGGTACTCGCAACCATAAAATAACTACTACTTAAGGCCCCATTGATGTCGCAGACTGAGTGCTGATGCAATATCGCTGATAAAACGTAGAGAAACACACATTCAATTTGTAAACAGTGAGCTAGTCACAGGATCAGTGAGCCTAGGCATAGTCTCAAGTATGTGAGAATAGCCTCATCCCCCGACCCTCCCTGAAACAGGGGAGAGTCTGGTATCTTTTCTCACGTGAGTGACACTCTGGGTCGAAAGGGGGTAAAAAGGACATCATTTTGCATAGGTGAGCACAGATGTAGTTTTCCGATACTGAGGAAAGGCAGTAAATCAGTATTTCCTGTAGCTATAACCTTTAGGCCGCATTGATGTCACAGTCCGAGCGCTGAAGCTGTGTCGCCAACAAAGAGAAACACAGCTGTCTTTCAATCATCCCTAATTATGTAAGCTGAAACATGAGGATGAGAACAACTCTATAACAACTCCTTTAACAACTCCCAACAACACAGAATACAAGACATTAAACAGAGAAACATAACAAAAGTACACAATAAACAAAGGCAACACAACAATAAACAAACAGACAAAGCGGAGGACACTGGGTGCCTCCAACAGAGTTCAAAGTTCAAAGGATGGATTCCAGTCCATCACAGAGGGCCTTTAGAATATCACCCTAAGGGCCAATGTTTATAACTTTTCTGGCCCCATAGTTTTAATGTGTATAATCATAGCTACCTATCAGTATAACTGCATGACAGTTTACAAGTTTTTGGTAAAACATGGAAATTACTAAGCAATGATTCTGTATGAAGTACTTTTCATGTGGTGTCTTGTATTACCAGATGTTTGATGTTACTATGGATACCAGTCAATTTCTAACCCATTACTATAGCATGTGTTTCTTTAATCAGCACCAAAGCGACATTACAGAGTATCCCAAGCTCCTCGCTCCATATCCAAGCGCATCTTCAATCACTTCTGCTTTAACCATCTTGTGGTAGAGTAATTTACTTAAACGCCATCATCCTTTTTTTATATGAGCTCATGCGAAACCACAGAGTTGTGATGTAATCACTAGCAGGATTTGGTCAATTAGCTTATTGGCAAATGTAGAATACAAATTTAAATTAATGTGTATATGCATCTACAACAACAGAAAAGGGTGCACGCTGGAAAAACAGTCTCACCCCTTGTCTTTTTGGTCTAACAGTTCCACGAAAATAGTAAGTGATATAGACAGCCAGAAAATAATGTAATCAATACGATGTCACATTATATGTAGTACTCTAAAGGTAAACTTAACTCATCGCAAGCCATTAGGCAGTATAATCTTTTGCTGTTATGTTGCAAGCCAGAAAAGCATATTACGTGTGGTACAAATGCTTCATTGAAGCTTTAAATACTACTCGCACCCACCATACATGCATACCATACTGTAACATGTACAGCAGGTATTCCATTGGATTTCCCTAAAAATGGCTTCCGTAGTGCAAAATATTTCAGCTCCCAGGAGCTCAACTTCTAACACGTGCACCAATGGCAAGCATTTCTTGAAGGGCAAGAGTGTCGGAAATTAAAATGCATATACCAAAATGATTATTTGAAGGCTACATATTTTGTGGGGGTCTAAATATAATGTTCTCGAGATAGAGCTGTTTGTCTGAAAACTTCAGCATTATCTTCACTGAACATGATGCTGAAGTTTTTAGTGGATAGAAGCAGGCAAAACAGCTCTATCTTTGGAATGCCACATCGTATAAACATCGGAGTTGCACCGTTATGCTGCTAAGGACCTATACAATCCACTCATAGCTGTATCGTCATGCTAGCAGGTGTTTTAGGGCGTCTGCGGCAAAAAAAATACGAAATTCACTGTCCGATCATGGATAGAGTGACCCTGCTTCACATTCAGCAACGCCCCTCAGTGCTCGAGGCAGTTACAACTACGAAACGTTGGCGTGCAGCAGCAGGGTTGTGGAGCTTCCTAATGCTGCAGAAATTTTACCGACAGTTGCTTTAGAGAAGAGACAGGGAACGGAGCCCGATAATACACACACTTGACCGATCTTTGATATATTCGGACTTACTTTTGGAAGGCTATAGCTCCACAACTAAGCAACGGAGGAACACCAAACTTGGAACTCAGAGTGTGAAGGGTCTATAGTATCGATCGAAGGCCCCACCCACTTCCGGTAATTCATGCGTACGGTGCTAGAGCTTCCGATTAATTATTATACTTGTCGACCGAACATCCATTACTTACTCTACATCGTTTCTATACGTAACAAAATTTTGCCCGTGTTTATTATATCCCTGACAGACGATGTCCATGTTCTAGCGCGCACTGGCACCGGCGCTGATGGGCGGGACTCTCTTGCTACCGGGGGCGAGATTCGGGAACTTATTTTAGTTGTGAGAAGCCTGGAGCAGAGGATGACTAGCCTAAAGAGAGAGACGGCTGAGGAGGATGAGGCTGAAGGAGGACAGACCGCCTGAGTTGAAGAAGGGTCACCAGAAGCAATTTGAGATCAATGAAGAAGTCAAGGAGAAGTTGACGGAGGCAGAGACGACGCTAAGTAGGATGCCGGCAGCGGTGGAGAGCGCAAGGACGGCTATTGCAGAAGGTATGAGTTTAATAAATAAAAGACAAAAACTTATTAAAATTGCGGTTCGCTCCGAGCATGGATGGGCGACCGTCGACGAATACGTGGAGGATGAATTGGCAGACAATTCGGACGATGAGAAGCACCTGTTTAGGGCAGAAGCTAGGGCAGGAAGGAAGCTGAAGACGGCACAGGCAGTTAAGCTGAAAAAGAGGAAGAGTGGGCCTTCGAGGAAGCCTCAGTTGGCTTTTAGACCCTGGCATGGCTGCTAGCTTGTCAACTGGCACGCAGCAAATTGTACGGGTGTCATGGCCTCAGGCTATTAGAGTTACCTACTCTGCCAACCAGTCTTTGGGCCCTTGTTTCCTATGTGGAAAGCTTGGTCATTTTAGAAAGCCTTGCCCATTATTGCAAGGCTCTAGTGGAGCTGGTAGATAGGTGCGCGGGGCCCATTAGGGCAGGTACTCCAGTACAGCATACTGTATATTTATTGTACGAGATAGATTTATAACATGGTTATGGTGACACGTACTACAGCACTGCATGCTGTCTGTGTTGGTATGTAGTTCAGTCATGATGGTTTTGTCTGTGTACATAATGCATGCAATAATTCTGTCTCCTAGATGTCAGTCAAATGGCACTAATGTCTCAGGAGGAGGATTTCGTTTGTGATTGCTCGGGAGTAGGCCTGCGCTAATTATATCGGAATAATTTTAAGAATAATCGGTAGTTATAAGAATAATGCATGAATTTGCACTACCTACACAATATAATTGTTGGAACACTCCATGGTATGGAGACTATTTGGGCATATATAGACACAACTAGTACTGGACGCTACCACTGGAAGACCCAACATGTGCTGCAGCAATACCTGGGTTCTACTACAGAAATGAGAATACAATAATGTTCATGCCAACGACTAACTCAGGCAATTGTGTAAACTTCAAAAGGCCCACACTTAATTGCACTAACAATTGGTGAAGGTGAAAATGAAGCAGTTTCAAGTTCACCCCACCAGTGAGTGTACTGCCAAGTTGATTGCTAAGGCCTTTCACATGTCTTGCATAATACAACTGTACAAGTACAGTGCACAATGAAAGATTGTAATACGTTAAGATTAATTAGGTAGGCATAGAATATGCAACGCGACGTACATACCATGATGATACACTGCCATGTGTAAAGATTTAAGGGGGGTGTAAATAATATAATGTTTGGCATGAAGGATGATTCGCACAAGATTGATCCTATCTATTACATTCAGTTTCTGTGAGGAGATAATTAGGGGCCAAAACAAAATATACCAGGTGCGTAGGAAGCAGTTTGGAAGTGGGGAGGCCAAAGGGCTGCGAAGCAGCCTTTGCACACGGCGAGCGTGAAGCGCCGAAAATATTTTGGATATAGTCATCGCCACAGCGCTTAATGAAGACACTACTGCATGATATTCATCACTCAAGCTATTGTATCGTTCAACCATGCCCGCCTGCCGCTCTTATACGTGGTTGTAGCACCGAGTGCGCAACCTGACGTCTGGGCACAGATTAGCCAAAATTTAAAAGGGTACGAGTGCACGTGAAGCACAGCACGACATCTTGCTCTTCTACATAATACACCCATGGCCATTTCTCTGGAAAGAGAAAGAAAGGGTTCGCGGTTGGTAGTGTTGCAGCTTATGAATTAATATTTAGCCAAAAAGTGTAGCGGCAAAAGCCGCTGCGGCCACTACAACTCCTACGCCACTGCTATATACATTTTATATGTCTCTCTATGGGAGCATGTGTTCAAAATGGCGTCACTGGCAGTTACATGGATGCCATCTGGGAACTTGTGGTGAACAAAGAGTCAGAGATCTGGACAAGTCTACCACACAGTTTTGCCGAGGAAGGCTAACTACAGCTACCAAGTTAGTAGAATTTTTGTTGCCTCCGTATAAGTAGAGATATGAGCACTATTAACCGATGGCACGATTGAGCAAATTTATGTGAGACTCGAGCAGTTTCCGCTCTCATGCAGCAGCCATGGCTGATCTTTAAAAAGATGCTGCAGAAAAAGGTAGCAATCTGCCAAAGACCAGCTGCTTTTTCATAGCTTCTCTGGCAGCATTGTTAGGCATGGTTCCGGGTTAGTTATTTTCGTAACAGGCTCGCTTACGACTCATCTCACCCCACCCAGGTCATGATTCATTACATCTGCATCTCTACTTGCCCACTATACTTTACACTTAGCAGTGCGATCACCCTCGACAATAATAATGATAATAATAAATTAGGGAAAATGTCACGTTGATATCACCAGTGTGGGGCTTGTTCATATGCAATTGAGAAAGGGGATGCAAACGGCTGGAATAGCTACATTTTGAAATGAAGGCCAAAACTTCAATAAAGAAAGCCACGACATTGGCAAATATGGCAGAAATTGCCAAATCTGATTTTCCATGCTGTATCCCAATCAATTTCCTTTCAAAACAACACCAGAACTTGAAGGAGGTCTAACTTGAAGGAGGTTTGATACAATCATGTGATAGGCCACCTAGATATGGAGTTGAATGGATTTTCTATAGACCCTTTATCATTATGATGTAATGGGGGCGGGGGGAGGGGAGGGGAGTGAGCACTAAATGGAGAGAATGCTCGAGAACATGTGTAAACAAGCATGTTCTTATGTTTTCGTACACAAAAACTACATCAAAGCACATGTTTGCTTGTATTTTCTCCATTTAGTGCTCAATTTTACCCCCATTACATCATAATGGTAGCATAAGTTGCCAATTATCGATACATAAACGGTGCACTGCACTAACCTCGCTATCGTTAGTTGTAGAAAGCTCGCTCTTACACCGGAAATGAGGTCATTGAGTTTACTAAATAACGCCCCACCTCCGAGGATGTTACTATTCATGATCATGAAGCGACAGTACAGTGGCCATTCCCCAATAATAATAATTAAGGGGAGAGTGTCACATAAATTAAAAAATTCTTTGAAAAATATTCTCGCAAAGGTCACCACAATTGGAAATTAGTAATATGGTGCTAGCAAAGTGTTGCAAAACATACTTTGCATGTAGCATGTGCTATGAGAAGTATTTGCGTTACAGACTGGTTAGAAGAGAGTCAAAAAAAAGTGACTAGAGTCTTGTTCAAAATCCTCTAAGACAGATCTAGCAGCCAGAATACCCACAGGGCGACCTAGGTTAGCTTATATGCATTAGTCTAGCTCACTAGACCCTCTATTTCCCTCTTAAAAAATAAGAGAAAGGTAAAGGAGGACAGGGAGGGTGTAGCAGAACTTGCACAACATTAGATTCAAGTTGACCAATCAGCTTTCACTGTAAAAAAATCCTGCCAGTGATTACATCATAGCTCTGTGGTTTCGAACGGGCATGGGTGAAAAAAAGGATTAATTGTGGCGTTTAAGTACGCTACTCTACCACAAAATGGTTAAAGATCAAAGAAGCAACATCACAGAGTATCCCAAGCTCCTCGCTCCATATCAGAGCGCATCTTTAATCAATTCTGCTTTGATGCCGGAGTGAGGCCAGTACAATGTAAGCTAGCACACCGACATAACTATGCAGTAGGCTTGTCCACATGCTCAAAACTTTGCCTACTATGCTTTTGAGTAATTTTCACAAAACCTGCCCCATTCTAGCCGCCAGGTATGCTGGAGAATGACTAGAAATGCATATTGTGCACAAATCTATACTGTGCAGTTCCTAATTGCATTCGAAGGGATTCCCCCACTTAACTCAAGTACGCTCTACATACTAATTACATGTACTACATGTAGTAGTGTTCTTCATGGATTCCATTCTCTTATGCCCATCCTCAGGCTGCATCAAGACCATATTAAAAGAGTCTAGCATGACTCCATTGTCAAAACTTTAGGCTGGATTCCATGGGATTTCCCCCACTTAACTACCGTACTTTCAAGTGGCTGTTCTGTACTATTGCTACCATCTACAGGACAAGAATGATTCTTTAAACTCTGCAAGTACTGCCCTTAAACAGCGCTCGGTTCCTGGGATAGCGAGCCTTCGTATGTTCACCAGCTGAACCCTGAATGGAAGAGGTAGACTTTGTGCCATGCCTTCGTCCCACCCAGATAGTTTGTGAATGATAACGTGTATCATGAAGCTTGTCCTGTAACCTCAAAACTTGTGGCACACCAAGAGATGTGGACTCGTAGAGTTTCATACCAAGAAAGGCTTACTACAGCTCCCAGGTAAGTAGAGTTTGCGTAGCTTCTGTATGAGTACACTAAAGGAGGACGGCACGATCGAATGTGAATTTCAAGCAGCATACTCCATCTTTTCACCAGTCATGTCTGATCCTTGAACACATGTTGCAGATAGAGACATCGATCTTCCAAAGACTAATCACTTTTCCGTGCCTTCTCCAGCTGTATCTAACCGTCTTGCCTCACCAAGGTCATGATATTTTACATCAGCGTCTGTACTCACCCGCTATACTTTACACTTGGCAGTGGGATTACCTCTAATAAATGATTTGCATGAAGAAGGGGTCACAGAGGTGAGAAACTTTGTCATCCTTGGGTGAACACTAAGAAAACACATGTGAATCTCTGCTACATTCACTTTCCGCGAGGAGTTATGGCCAAAACAAAACTATATACATTTTATATGGGTCTTTATGGGGCCACTACACGTATTTAAACCAGTCCAGGTGTGCAAATATATTGAAAAATGAGCATGGTTGTGTTTTCAATCTTATTATATGGAAGCTAATGAAGCTGCAAATCTGATTTGCAGAATTTTTGATGTATTACTTCCTGAGTCATGTACTTACGCAACTCAGGAAGCAACTAATTAGTGAACTTAGTCTGTGATGCCTCATTCTAGACGAAAGGTTAAACGACTAATCATATTTGTAGTCAACCAATGGGTAGTCACATGATCACTGGTACATCACTAGTCTTTGCACCTATGGAACTTGGTATACTCTGTGTGATGCTGTCACTGTTCCACAGATTAAGTGTAGTCCAGTTTAAAGAAACTTGTGGCTGCACAAAGTTTCCCTGGAAGCAATCACTGGAGCATTGAGAATTAAGTTTGAACACAGTGTAGTCCATTTCATAGTATATATATTGTGTTCCACCACAGGAATAGTTATAAATTGCACTTCTTTAGGTCTGTGTTACAATTTGAACATTTCAAATTAGCTCCCGAAATCTAAAGAGCATACTTTAATGTACATTAACAGCTATGAGGATCATGCTTAGGCAGCTGTGAGGCTGCCTTTTCAATACTTGGTAGTAAAGCAGAGGAAGTTGTGCCCCAAGCACAGGTTAGGACCTTTGGAGAGACGGATGCACCTGGTCTCTTTCGGAATTAAGTCCATACCCAGATCTGTAATGCTTGGAGGGTTAGCTGAAGGACAGGGAGTTGTAGCCTCCCGTCCTGGTTCCACCTAGCTCTGCGTTTTCACTGAGCTAGTGAATGCATAGCTGGATTATTAAACTATAATTACTGTAAGTGGAGAGAATAGGTTCCTCCTATGGGTGGGAAAAATCAGGAGGACTTGCCGATTCACTCAGTCGCTAGAACTTGGCTGACTGACAAAAGGCGTGCACAAGTCATGTGAGACTGACTCTCAGATATCTCGTGATAGTCTATGCTGTGTAGGTTTGTTAATAATGATAGGTGCACACCCCTCTGCTGTTAAACTCGCTTTAAGTATTAGTTAAAGCACCGTAGTGAGTGCAGCACGGAAATTATTGCACGAGGGGCGGGTCGAGAGGCACATACAGCACGAGGCGAAGCCGAGTGCTGTATGTGACTCGAGACCCGCCCCGAGTGCAATAATTTCCGTGATGCACGAACGTATACGGTGCTTTAACTGGTTTATTGTCACTGCGTGGGTGGATCAGCGGAACCACAGAAAAATCAAATCGCTTTAGCTTACTAATAGCTGTAGCTATACGAGGACTCGCTTTCAGGTTTGAGCAGCAGCTGTGACATGCCATGGCCGTGGATCAGTCTGTGGAGTTCGATGGTTTGGTAGGCCTACAACCGTTCTGTTCAGCGGACTGCGACATGCAAGATCAAGGCCTCGGTGGTGACTTGCTACTCGGGGGTTGCGGGTCAGGAGATGTGGTACTGGACTAACCTGCTCCCAGAGACGTCTTCGTGAAAGGGTACGGCCTGTTTGGGGACGAGGAGAGAATCCCTGAAGAGCAGTCCGGCAGCTCCCCGAAAAGGGCAAGGCTAAGTATCGCTACAGCTC
The DNA here is from genome assembly GCA_963921505.1 of Phakellia ventilabrum. Taxonomy (NCBI): domain Eukaryota; kingdom Metazoa; phylum Porifera; class Demospongiae; order Axinellida; family Axinellidae; genus Phakellia; species Phakellia ventilabrum. The sequence continues at coordinate 8,163,662 of OY997378.1, forward strand.
AAGCGTAAACCGTCGCTCTATTTTCTAGTTGCCTTCTTGTATTGTGTCGCGCTCTATTTTCTAGTTGCCTTCTTGTATTGTGTCGTGCTACATGCATGTACTTAAGGAACTACTGTTTTTGGTGATGTGTTGTGTTTAATAATGCTTTTGCTGATTGTCTGCTGTTTCTTAAAAAACATTTAATTAGAAACTGTAAAAGTGCTGATGTGCAGGAAATGTTATGATAACAGCAACCACAGTACTGTATTGGCCACCACAGTGCAATACAGCACGCTAACATCTTGTATGGAAAATACAGCACTGTGCGCTCCTTTGATCCACCCACGCATGGTGTACAATAGCTACAATGTTAAAACTCATTGTAAGTCATTGGAGGCCCTATTGCCCTCCTTGGAATACCTCCCACATAGGTGAAGTGCTTTCACTTATCCAAGTGACTCTTCCTCAGTGTGTACAAACAATTATTTGTACATGTAAACACTACGTAGCCCATCATCATTATGTACATGTTGTACTAGCCTCATACTCATGCTCTTGTAGGGGAGGAGTAGAGAGCCTGGGATCTACCACTTGTACGTACATGTGTGGCAGACGAAAAACGAACATTAGACCTAGTCATGAATAATATCCTTTGAAGTATGCCTGCCTAATGAGGTATCTAAATCTGATAGATACCTGCTGGCAGGTATCTAAACGCCCGTTTAGATACCTCATCTTTATTCATGAAATTAGTGGCTGCCTATCACAACTGAAGCACTCAGCATGGGGCAGGTTGCTGCTTCCTTCAAAGGGTTAGCAGCGGTCACTTATAGAGGCGCTGTTATCATAACACTAGGTCTAAATCGGTTAGACACCTCTGTGTCGGTATCTCAGTCAATAGATACCTCCCTTCGCTCAGTATCTATTTTCCTGAGATACCTCCACCTTGGTGTCTAACCTATATTTATTCTGTCATATATGTCAGCTGCTTCATTGCGCTGGTATCTATTAAGGGTGGAGTTCACACTGCATAAACGAGTAAATATGTGAGGCTTCTATGCAGCACATATAAGCCCTGCCATTAGCAGAAGTTCAGACATAGAGTGCTTTGCACACAGTGACATGATCAAAATACGTGTCGGAATAATGTTTGTTCTGCCCGGGACTGCCACATGTCTAAACAAATGGTGAGAATTTACAGGGTTGTCTGTGAATGATCTTAAATGCAGAAACAATATACATGGCAAGTAAGTGTAAAAATTAGAATTATCCTGTTTTCTTGAATATCTTTCTAACCAGTGTATGTTATGGCAGCTACTTTATCACAACAGCTTCCCCAGTGGCGTAGCTATGGTAGCGTAATTGCTCGGGCACAAGTAGGGCAAGGCTGCAAAGAATTTTTTTTTTGCCTTCGTATTTCCAACTGTTCAGGAAGTGCTCTCGTTGCTTTTCAGCTCAAGAGAAAAACCCAAACTGATAGCAGCTCATCATCCGGATCGCTTCCGTAGCTGGCATAATACTAGCTACTACTACACATGTAACGATCAGAGTAGTCTCGTGCACAAGAAACCAAAACAAAGTGTCCTGCCCCACCTCTTTTGATCACCCGCCGTGCGAGCGAATGCTAGGGCACAGATGAAAGTTGCTCGGGCACGTTCCCGGGTGTGCCGGGGCTTGGCTACGCTACTGAGCTTCTCTAGGAGTTGAAGGCCCAGCAGACTGGGTAAAGAAAAGAAAAGTAGTGGGTGAGAATCAACGGCAGCCTATACTTATACTGAAGTTTTAGTAGCGAGCGGGTTAGATTGGGCAAAAAGTGGATGTTAGCCTTCAGCCAGCCGTACAAGCAAGCTTTGTAGGGCTATGAAACCTAAAACAGAACTTATTGTTACTCACTCCGTGTCTTTATTTTAACCAGAATGGCTTTTACTCAAGTGTGCAATAAAATCAATAATCAAAGTTCCATGCTTGAACTGTGGAATCAAATATTTCTGCTGATGGCCAATATGAGACAATCCAAAACAAATTGCACCCGCAAAATAACTGGCTCTACGATATTTTCGAGAGCGATTTAATCATGAGAACAGGAGCAATGCATATAGGTGATGATGTAGAAGCCTTCAACCCATGGCCGATACTATTGATGCTCAGGACCCTAGTATCACCAAGCTGAACTAAATGCATTTTCGAGGCACGAATGATAAATGCCTGGAGGTAAACGATTGAGAGTGAACACAGGAGAGTTTATGAAATTGTTGAAGCCAGCGCTAAAAAAGGAGTTAAGATTGATGGTTACATTTTGAATGGGTGGTGGTGCCATTTCCAGCAAACATTATCCCCTTGTAAGGATAATCCATCTTCACTGGCAAATTTTGCAAATTACTACCTGTAAAATGCGTTTGAAAGTGATGCACAATTGTCCGTCACTGAAGTCTAAATCCATCTTAGCTGAGGGCCACTGTGTGCAAAAGTAGTCGACAATGTAGTGCCTATACTATTTTTGTTGCTCGCTGTCACGGAATAAATATTCGATAGCAGAATGGATGGAATGAAAAGGGTGGCTTAGTATCCACTGCTTGTACAAGTGTGGCTCCCAAGCATTTCTGAGAATATATGTCTTCAGCTATTTGCAGATCACAGACTGCTCTAGCTCTCTGGACTAGAAGTTCAGAGTCATCACCTACTATGTCAAGCCACTGACTACAATTTTTCTCACCAAAAATCACTGAGGTCTATGCTGTAACTAGGCCACTATACTCTCTAAGAAATCTTTATTGTATTAATGAGGGACTGACAGAAGCAACAGAATGGCAGCTGTTTAGGCCTAGATTTGAGTGCTACTGGACCCAGAAGTCCTAAATGCCAACCACTTCCCTCACTTCCTCACGAAAACAGTAAGGAATCCTTAGAGAGTCATATTGGCACACACTTTACCAAGGTAGGCTTACTACAGCTTTAGCTTTAGCAGGCTTACTAGAAACTGTGGTCTAGTGTTTTACTAGACCACAGTTTAGCTTTTCTGTATTAAGGCCCCACTTTTGTCCTAAAGAAGATAAGGATCATAGTAGTTGAAACATCCTCGTTTATGCTTGTTTAATACAATGAGTATGCTATTAATTTCTTGTTACTGTATCACAATCTTGTACATGAGACTAACTGTATCACTAATTAACACTTTGCAATTGGGGGTAAGTGGAAAACACTGAAAACTGAAAAACTGAAAACTGAAAACTGAAAAACTGAAAAACTGAAACACAGAAAATTGAAAACTGGAACTAAATAAAGAAGTGTACACTTATAGTTTAGCAAACAATCTAGCAAAAGCAGCCTTGTGTGAGACAATCAGGGCCATAGCCACCGGTCCTGTCTTTCCGGAGCACAAATTTTTTCACCACTATGCGCATTCATACGTGAGGCATGTATTGTGGAGCCATGCCTTCTCAAGTTCTGCAAGCGCTGAGCGCGAGGCTATAGCTAGCAAGAGCTATGGCTAGGTTTTGCAGCAAGTCATTCAAATTATTGTGACTTTAAGTTGAAGTACACTCTATATATGTAGCTACAGTCAGGTGTGGCTCCACAATACATGCCAAACGAATGAAGCTATGAGGGTTATTATTTCTCGTGCTACTTCGTATTTGAGAGAATCGTAGCTTGCGTTTGAGAACACGAAGCATTAAGAGTTGCAGAGTTATCCAGCATACCAAAAGAAGAATCACCCATGCAGTGTAGCTATTGATCCAAAAGTAGCAATACAAGAATCCTTCACTCTTCACTAACAAGTAGCCACATCTGTTCTCAACTGGTATACTGCTGACAGTGTTGAGTATTAGCTAAGGCAAAACAATATAACAAGGCTGCAGAGTGCAAGTCGATGGACAAACTTCTTGTATGCTTTAAAGAAGACTGGCATACCAATAGAACGATGACGTGTATCATGAAGCTTGCCCTGTCACCTTGGAACATGTGGCACATGAAGAGATGTGGACTAATCCATCATATAGTTTTACCAAGGAAGGCTTACTAGCTACAGCTCCCAGGTTAATACAGTTTGCGTAGCCTCTGTATGAGTACACTAAAAGAGGACGGCACGATTGAATGTGAATTTCAAGCAGCATACTCCGTCTTTCCACCAGTCATGCCTGATCCTTGAAAACTAGTTGCAGATAGAGACATCGATCCTCCAAAGTCTAATCGTTTTTCCATGCCTTCTCTAGCAGTATCTAACCGTCTTTCCTCACCCAGGTCATGATTTTAGTTTCAGCTGTTTGCCGCTGTTTGCAGCTGTTATTAATTTATGCATTAAAGTTTCGTGTTTAGTGATGACCACAAAATCTTTTTTGGTCCACCAAAAAAGATCCTTTTGTTTACAGATCATACCGGTTATGCTGTTATAGCCTGAGAATCCCAACTCTATTCCAGCCATAGACCAATTCTAAGCCAGTTAGTGACCATCATGAGACGTTCCTTGGTTTCAAAATGCCACAGAGACTCATATTCATTCACTAACCATTACTTAGCGAGCTTGAGTGAGAGCATTGATGCCATAATGTGGTATAAAATCACTTTCCAAAATAGGTATAACCTACCACATAATCTACCAGGCATACGTATCTACTATCTCATTCCACCCCAGTGTACTCTCTAGCCGAGGCAGTTCTGTTCTCGAGATTTCCAGCTCTTTCTTATTGTCGGCGTTGTCCACAATTTTAATTCGCAATGGTTACGCCAACACAATCGCGATGCAGCTCGCCATCAAGTTTTAAAGCAGCAGACTGCCATAGTCTGTGAAAAGTTGGGATGACTATAAACACATTTGCAGCATTTGGTGACCTGAGGCCCTTCGCTGCTTGGAGCCAAGGTAAGCCAAACATGGCTGTAAAATTGGGCCGGAAGTAATGTGTGTTTGTGCAGTTGTAGCTCCATAACAAAGTACGCTAGAATCATGAGACTAGCACCATTTAAAGGGCTAAAAGGTACCGATTCTAGCAATTACAGTTTGTGGGATGACACCCCCACAAGTGTTGGAGCTATGGGTCTCTGAGTTGTGGCATTATTTGGAAATACTACTTAAATTGCAGGAGTTTAACCACGTATCTACATGTAAGGGAACTAGTATTGTACTAGATGAAGGCACTGTACCTGCTGCTTCTAAAATTGTACTTTACAGCCATCCTAACTTTTCACAAACTGTGGCTCTTTGCAGAGCCATGACATGCCTTGAGTGTGGGGTATGTGCTCTTGGAACACCTCTAGTTTTAACTGCATTTCTGCTCATTTTGCTCTTAGCTTTACCTCCATAGCCAACTACTGAACAGGAGTGTATTCATCTTGAACTAAAGCCAAGTGGGGCTGAAACTCTAGAGCACTCTCAATTCTGAGGATTGCGACTGTTTGGTTTAGCAGCTGCATCAGGTCCTCGAAACACTGCCCATTTGATTTCTGGGTGATTCTTTAAGTCCTATTATAGGGACATAGCATACAATCACCCTTACTGTCCCTTATAATAGTTATTATTGCACCATGACCTAAACCTGGTTTGACAAATGGTATAATGTTCACCTTGTTTTGCTGATTTACTTTAGCACCTGCCCCGAGCAGCAACTCCACACTTTCAACACGACCTGCCTTAGAGGCCCAGTAGAGCGCTGTCTCACCACTCTGTAGGGAAAAACAACAGTACAATGGGAGCTTCTGTGCTTAAGGTGGAGGGATACAGTTTGGTGACCTCAAGCAATTAAATTATAAATGTACACTATCCTGCTAAGATATTGAAGTCGATATGACATAATGGGTGCTTAAAATAAGCACTAAATGGAGAAAATACATGAAAATGTGTGTAAAAAGCATGTTCTTATGTTTTTGTACAAGAAAACCAAAAGCACATATTCTCTTATATTTTCTTCATTTAGAGCTCAGTTTCACACCCCATTACATCATAATGGTAATACGTGCCTCACAGCCACCAACTCTTTAACTAAATTTTGGCTGCAGGGTGCAGCTGTTGTCATAGTGAGTCTTCCCAGGAAAGTAGCTAAAATGACCACAAACCATGGGAAACTTGGAAAATTTGGGATTTCCCCTCTCAGTATCGCCACTGTGAACAGGATTATAGAAACAATGTATGCGTTGGAAGGAGCCCTGATGGCCCTGCAGCTGCAGAAGTTTTATGGCTATGATTTTTTGCTATGATTTTTTGCTCCAAGTTGTTGTTTTTGCTGCTACTGAAAAATGACAAGTCTTTACTGGCATGTATCTCTGGATCCAAGTAATCTACATATGAAGACTGGGCTTTTTGCATTCTGCAAAGCTGTTTTAGTATAACTAACTAGTATTGGTCTGGTGTTGTAGTGTTGTTGCATGCCCGAGTTGCATATTAGATTGTCTTCTAGCCCATTATTTGAATTCTTATCAACCCTCTCTGGCGCTACTGGAGCTATTACATTATCACTTATTACATTATCACTCAGATATAATGCAGAACCATCTGTTATGCAACTACCCTATCTGAAAGATCTTGGAGTATGGCAGACTTTGCTCCAAGTTGCCGGTAAAAATTTGAAGTTACCTTACTCTGACAGAAAGTGAAAAATGCAAGACAGCTACCCCACCGCTTTTGAGCTGGTAATTGACTGCTGTTTCTTACTCAATGTAGGTACCTAGATTATCAGCCTACAGACTGTGCTAGCTATTGTTTTCCATCGAGATATAGACCCTCTGAAAGTACCAAAAGGTCCGGATTTTGGAATTGAAAATCGAGCAGCTTACAGCTACTGCCAGGAGAGAGGCGCTTCCAAATTTTTGCGGTAAGACAGCTACCTTTAAAGTTTTAGCGGATAGAAAATTACAGGTCTATTTTCTATTCTTAACTAGTTACATAGCCGTTTCAGCTGTAGAAACTCGGAACCAGTGATTTATTCCCAGTTTCTATTTTTCTGCAGGGCTTACTATATCCGTGTACTGCCTCCGTACTACTCGTTGCCATGTGACTGAGTTCGCTTACGGATGCGTTTACTGATCGTTTTCCGTAATTTCTTGCGCATGCGCAAGCGGTGGATACGAACGAGGCTAGTGGTTGCTCTGCTACAATACCACTTTTTGCATTTTTGAAAGCCTTAGAATCTATCACAGACCAAGTATGTTACACTGATACAAGCTTACAAATTATGGGCACTGAACTACGATCCTACATTCAGTGTTTGTCCAATAGCAGCGGAATACTAAATCACCATGAGAAGGGTGCTCATCTATAGCACCGCTAAACTTAGTCTATTAGAGTAAGGCTGTACTAAACTCTGTGATCTCTTTATACAGTGATGTGTGCAATAGACTGAGACCCAAATATTAATGAATTTGGTGAATTAGGTATCATTTCCCATTTCCTCTGTAGGTACTACATACATGTATGAACTAAAGAATGTACCTCATACTGAAGTTCTGTGCTAGCACCAGCTCTGAGAAGTTGTTGAACAACTTTGGTGTGGCCCTTGTCTGCAGCCATAGATAGTGCGGTTGATCCATTCTAATAATGAGAAAACAATATAAAATTTTGTAGGAAAGGACTAATTCTTTAGTATCTATAGCTACACAAAATGCCCACACTGGATGTCATGATGTAATTGTGATTCTAATTTAATGCACCATATAGGGGGAAATCTTTACCAAGGGAAAAATTTCGCCAATTTGGCCAGTTGGTTCAAGCGGCAAAATTTTAACGGCCGAACATGTTGTCAGTTAAAATTTTGATTGGGAAAAAAATTTGACCAACAAAGTTTAATGTGAAAGTCAGGAGGGCATGAACAAGTTGTCAAGTACCGTCAACCATGGCTTTGTTACATTATACGCATCACAGAGAGCTCCCTGATGCTCATACTCACACTCACTCACATGCGCATTGCTTGATCGTGCCGTCCATATTTAGCACTCATATCTCTACTTACACATAGGCTACACAACCACTACTAACCTGGGAGATACAGTAAGCCTTCCTTAGTAAAACTGTGTGGTAGACATGGTTAGATCTCTGATTGTTCTTGCATCACAAATTCGAAGACAGCATCCACATATGAGACACCATTTTCTATACGTACTTTGTAGAATTTAATTTCGCCCAATCACGTTTGCACAAAAATCTGGTGAAATTTTCTTGCAATACTGCACTGTTGTCTTTGGCAAAACTCCACAAATCTATGCAATTTATACTACTGCATGCAAAAGGAGACTGGCTATATGACTGATACAAATGCTAGATGGGTAGGGAGAACTGGCATGACATCAAAAAGCTTATTAATCCACCATTACCGATCATGGAAGGGGGTCATTAATGTGGGGCCCCTACAAAGCACATGGTCAAAATCACATCTCTGGCAGTTATGTGGATGCTCTCTTTGAACTTGTGGTGTAAAGTCGCAAAGTCTACCATACAGTTTTACCAAGGAAGGCTTACTACAGTTGCCTGGTTAGAAGACTTTCTGTAGCCTCTATATAAGTAGAGATACGAGTGCTATTAACAAATGGCACAATCAAGCTATGAAAACGTGAGTTTTGAGCAGTACAGCTCATTTCTCCACACTCCCGTAGTAACCACGGCTGATCCTTAAAAATATGTTGCAGATAGAGATAACAATATGATAAGACCAGCTGCTTTTTATCGTAGCTTCTTCAGCAGTATGGTTCCGGACTAGCCGTTATTCTCACGAAAGGCTGACTTGCAATCCATCGCACCCTGCCCAGGTTGTGATTCAATACATCTACAGCTCTGCTCACCTGCTTTAGGATGGTGTATCTATGAGACAAATGATATCTATTGAGGCCCTAATAACTATAACTACAGTTTAGCATGCATTAACAAATTACTCATGGCAAGTATGTCCTCAACAACACTACACAGGCCACTGTCTCTGGCTTCCAAGGAGTTAATTAAATATTCAGGACTCAGGCACTCACCATTTCAAAACACAGTCACAGGTTTAGCTATGAGATAGGCGGCTTAACCAAGGGATTCATTGAGTCCGTTCAATCAGTACACCCTGTCTCTTTCACAAGATATACCCATTGTGTTAACAATGACCTAGCCACAGGATTAGTGAACCATGACAGAATCTCAAATATGTGAGAAAGGACACCAACCTAAAGGCCAATCCTTAAAACATCTTTGGCACCATAGTTCTACTGCACGTAATGAGGGTAATTGCACTGCCAAGCGAAAAGTTTAATGGACCTGTATCCATGCAACTGCCAGAGACACTATTATGAACACATGCATTGTAGGGGGCCCATAAACACCCATGTAAAGTATGACGGTAGCTACTTACAGAAGCTGCTGGTAGCTACTTACTTAGAGAATTCTACCCTCACAAAACAACCGTGGAGCTTTAGGATGGTGTACGTATCTATGAGAAAAATGATATCTATTGAGGCCCTAATAGCTATGATTACAGTTTAGCATGCATCAATAAATACTCTATGTCCTCAACAACACTACACAGGCCACTGTATCTGGCTTCCAAAGAGTTAATTAAATATTCAGGACTCAGGCACTCACAATTTCAAATCCTAGTCACAGGTTTGGCTATATATGTATCTTCATGAGATAGGTGGCATATTCAAGGGATTTATGGAATCCGTTTAATCAGCACACCCTGTCTCTTTCACAAGTTATACTCTATTTTGTAAACAGTGAGCTGGCCACAGGATTAGTGAGCCATGGCACAATCTCAAATACGTGAGAAAGTATACCAACCTACAGGTCAATCCTCAAAATGTCTGATGTGGTAATCACACTGCCAAGTGTAAAGCATAACGGGCCTGTACCCATGCAACTGCCACAGACGTTATTATGAACACATGCCTTGTAGGGAGCCAATAAGCACCAATATAAAGTACGATGGTTTTGAATTGGTTTTAGCTACTTACAGAAACTGACAGCATAGAAGCCTGAAATACATTTTCTTATTTGCCACACAAGGATCACATGATATAAATTTTGATCCTCTCTGATCACGCTTTCACACCAAAACATTATAATACACTCCCTTCTTATCGCTACACTTGGCAGTGAATTTACCTATTAGTGTAATTGCATGCCAGTTCACTTGCCAACATAAAAGTTACTAAACAATGATTCTGTATGGAGTGCTTTTCATGTGGCTTATATTACCTGATGTTTCATGTTACTATGGCTACCAGTCAATTTCAAACCAATTAACTCCCATAACTAGTGCTAATGGGATGTAGAGGGACCTCAACATACTCCAGGTAGCATGGTCAATATCTACATTCAAGGTTCATTAGTATAGCAAACTGGCACTAGGGAGACTAAAAGTTTCGGTCAGGAAGCACTGTTATTGCGTACTTCAACAACCAATTAAGGCTACTTAACTACTAACGTTAGACTTTCCTTGCTTCAGCTATACTGTGCTGAACGTGGCAATCGCGACACATGTACATGTATATTTCCAGGTGTTTAAGAATGCATCATTAATGTAATGATAACCATTACAGTGAAGAAATTCACACTACTCTATATAGTGATGCATGAAATCATTATAATGGGCAGAGCTGTGATGTAAAGAACGCTAAGTAACCTTTGTACTCACATCTGTGATGTTGAAACATTCATGGCTGCAGCTACAGTGCAACTTGGCAGTAGCACGATCGTGACCAAAGTTTAAGTGTAGTCCATTTTAATTAAACTGAAAGTTTCCCTGGAAGCAATCACTGGAGCCATTGAGAGCTGAGTTTGAGCACAGTGTAGTTGGATCTATGGTATAGTTTGTTTCACCCCAGCGATAGTTATGAATTGTACTTCCTCTAGTCTGTACTCACCCGCTATACTATACACTTGGCAGTGGGATTACCTCCAATTACTAAAGATTTGCATGAAGTAGGGATCACAGAGGTGTGAAACTTTTCCATCCTTGGGTGAACACTAAGAAAACGCATGTGAATCTCTGCTACATTCACTTTCTGTGAGGAGTTATGGCCAAAACCAAAATATATACATTTTATATGTGTCTTTATGGGGCCACTACACGTATTTAAAATGGCATCTCTGGAAGTTACATGGATGCCAGTCTTGGCTCATGTAGAGTCTGAGAATTTAATAGACAAGTCTACAACACAGTTTTACCAAGGAAGGCTTACTGCATTATATTACAGGACTAACACAACAGTGAGCACATGCAATAATGAAATTCATGAGAAATGAAGTGTGCACAACTCCTCAAGCATGTGTCTCATGAGCTCAAAGCAATGGCTAGCATGCAGTGTAGTTGGATCTATGGTATAGTTTGTTTCACCCCAGTGATAGTTATGAATTGTACTTCCTCTAGTCTATGCAACAGTTTGAGCATTAGTAATTAGCTCTCATACTTTAATGTACATGTAAGTCACTGTGAGGCCCTCCCTAATTGCCTTCCTTGACTCCCACTTAACTAAAGTGCTTTCCACTTATATCTCAAGTGCTTACATGTACATGTAAACATTATGTAGCCTATCACCACAAACTAATTACATTTTGTGCTAGCCTCATTCCCAGGCTCGTGCAGGGGAGGAGTAGAGAGCCTAGAATCCTATGTACATGTGTAAACAAAAGAATTTACTGGGTCTCTGTAAATGATCTTAAGTGCAGAGGCAGTATACATGAATGGTAGGTAGAATTAGACATTTTGTAATGGAATAGCTTCCTAACCAGTTTAAATTAGCAAAAGGTTATGGCAGCTATCTTACCACAAAAATTTGTATTCAGATTCATAACCAAATGTGATATCATTATAATAGGAGATGCTCGTTAGGCATGTATGATGATTGCTTGGAGGCGGACTATTGAGAGTGAACACTGGAGAGTTCCGGAAATTATTAAAGCCAGTGCTAAAAAGAATTTAAGATTGACAGGTTATATTTTGAATAGGTGGTGCCATTTCCAGCAAAGATTATACCCTTGTAAGGATAATCCATCTTCACTGGCAAACTTTGAAAATTGCTACCTTGTTTGAAAGTGACTCTCAATTGTCCGTCACTGTAGTCTAAATCAATCTCAGCTCAGGGGCACTGTGTAGAAAAGTAGTCGACAATGTAGTGTAAAATGGCTTCACTAGCCCAAAATATTTCAGCTCCCAGGAGCTGAACTTCTAACACGTGCACCAATGGCAAGCATTTCTTGAAGGGCAAGAGTGTCGGAAATTAAACTGCATATACCAAAATGGTTATTTGAAGGCTACATATTTTGTGGGGGTCTAAATATAATGTTCTCGAGATAGAGCTGTTTGTCTGAAAACTTCAGTATTATCTTCACTGAACATGATGCTGAAGTTTTTAGTGGATAGAAGCAGGCAAAACAGCTCTATCTTTGGAATGCCACATCGTATAAACATCGGAGTTGCACCGTTATGCTGCTACGGACCTATACAATCCACTCATAGCTGTATCGTCATGCTAGCAGGTGTTTTAGGGCATCTGCGGCAAAAAAAATACGAAATTCACTGTCCGATCATGGATAGAGTGACCCTGCTTCACATTCAGCAACGCCCCTCAGTGCTCGAGGCAGTTACAACTACGAAACGTTGGCGTGCAGCAGCAGGGTTGTGGAGCTTCCTAATGCTGCAGAAATTTTACCGACAGTTGCTTTAGAGAAGAGACAGGGAACGGAGCCCGATAATACACACACTTGACCGATCTTTGATATATTCGGACTTACTTTTGGAAGGCTATAGCTCCACAACTAAGCAACGGAGGAACACCAAACTTGGAACTCAGAGTGTGAAGGGTCTATAGTATCGATCGAAGGCCCCACCCACTTCCGGTAATTCATGCGTACGGCGCTAGCACTTCCGATTAATTATTATTATGTACATACCATGATGATACACTGCCATGTGTAAAGATTTAAGGGGGGTGTAAATAATATAATGTTTGGCATGAAGGATGATTCGCACAAGATTGATCCTATCTATTACATTCAGTTTCTGTGAGGAGATAATTAGAGGCCAAAACAAAATATACCAGGTGCGTAGGAAGCAGTTCGGAAGTGGGGAGGCCAAAGGGCTGCGAAGCAGCCTTTGCACACGCCGGGCGTGAAGCGGCAAGAATATTTTGGATATAGTCATCGCCACAGCGCTTAATGAAAACACTACTGCATGATATTCATCACTCAAACTATTGTATCGTTGAACCACGCTCGCCTGCCGCTCTTATACACGGTTGTAGCACCGAGTGCGCAACCTGACGTCTAGGCACAGATTAGCCAAAATTTAAAAGGGTACGAGTGCACGTGAAGTACAGCACGACATCTTGCTCTTCTACATAATGCACCCATGGCCATTTCTCTGGAAACAGAAAGAAAGGGTTCGCGGTTGGTAGGGTTGCAGCTTATGAATAATTAATATTTAGGCAAAAAGTGTAGCGGCCAAAGCCGCTATGGCCACTACGACTCCTGCGCCACTGCTATATACATTTTATATGTCTCTTTATGGGAGCATGTGTTCAAAATGGCGTCACTGGCAGTTACATGGATGCCATCTTGGAACTTGTGGTGAACAAAGAGTCAGAGATCTGGACAAGTCTACCACACAGTTTTGCCAAGGAAGGCTAACTACAGCTACCAGGTTAGTACAGTTTGTGTTGCCTCTGTATAAGTAGAGATACGAGCACTATTAACTGACAGCACGATTGAACAAATTTATGTGAGACTCGAGCAGTTTCCGCTCTCACGTAGCAGCCATGGCTGATCTTTAAAAAGGTGTTGTAAATAAAAATAGCAATCTGCCAAAGACCAGTCGCTTTTTCATAGCTTCTCTGGCAGCATTGTTAGGCATGGTTCCGGGTTAGTTATTTTCGTAACAGGCTCGCTTGCGACTCATCTCGCCCCACCCAGGTTGTGATTCATTACATCTGCATCTCTACTTGCCCACTATACTTTACACTTAGCAGTGCGATCACCCTCGACAATAATAATGATAATAATAAAATAGGGAAAATGTCACGTTGATATCACCAGTGTGGGGCTTGTTCATATGCAATTGAGAAAGGGGATGCAAACGGCTGGAATAGAAATGAAGGCCAAAATTTCAATAAAGAAAGCCACGACATTGTTTACATACAAATACGGCAGAAATTGCCAAATCTGATTTTCCATGCTGTATCCCAATCAATTTCCTTTCAAAACAACACCAGAACTTGAAGGAGGTTTGATACAATCATATGATAGGCCACCTAGATATGGAGTTGAATGGATTCTCTATAGACCCTTTACCATATGATGTAATGGGGGGGTGGGAGTGAGCACTAAACGGAGAAAATGCACGAGAACATGTGTAAACAAGCGTGTTCTTATGTTTTCGTACACAAAAACTACATCAAAGCACATGTTTGCTTGTATTTTCTCCATTTAGTGCTCAATTTTACCCCCATTACATCATAATGGTAGCGTAAGTTGCCAATTATCGACACATAAACGGTGCACTGCACTAACCTCGCTCTCGTTAGTCGTAGAAAGCTCGCTCTTGCACCGGAAATGAGGTCATTGAGTTTACTAAATAACGCCCCACCTCCGAGGATGTTACTATTCTTCATCATGAAGCGACAGTACAGCGGCCATACCCCCTCATTTACCAATTATCGTCACCCGGTACCTAATATCGTCACTCTGTACATTTTCACTAATGAATGGAGGAGACTGGGCATGATACCATGTAAACAAAACTTAGAGCTGTGGTGCTGATGCAACAATTTCATAGTGCCTTCAATCAAGTAACAGTGGATGTCATATTTGTAGAGCTGTTTAGAATTACCAAAAATGGAAACATACAAAGGCTTATTATACACACTCTCAGAAAAGCTAATTGAATCGTCCAAGCTAAGTAGAGTAGCTTCAGCTTCAGCTGGGCATGAGTCAACTTCGTATTGCTGTCTCTGATTGTTGGTCCACGATCTGGAGCCCCACCCACTGAGAGATGAGTACTGGGTCAAGCTCCACCAACCAGCAATGACATCACAAGAGACACCAGTTCAAGCCAAGCCAAATCGAAGCTGACTCTAGCCCAGCTGAAGCTGACTCTTCTGACCTTGAACAATTCAATTAGTTCTTCTATATAAGGCCTTGTATTTCCCCAGTTTTGTATTGTGCAGGCTACAACAACGGAAAAGAGAGTATCTCAAGAAATTAACAGTCTTCCATTTCTGTGGACATGCAGATGCCTACCAACTGCTCGCAATCTGACAGTACAACTACTTCACTCACTGTACACTGTGAGCCACTGTAATGACTATGATGATGATGTTAGTAGAGTTTATGTGGCTTCTGTATAACTAGAGATATGAGCACTACAATAGGATGGCATGATCAAGCGATGCGTGTGTGAGTTTTGAGCAGCACACTCCAATATCCTGTAGCACCCATGGCTGATTCTCGTAAATATGTTGCAGATAGTGACAGTAATCTGCCAAAGACTAGTTGCTTTTTAACAGCTTCTGCAGTAGCATTGTTAACATGATTTTGGGTTAGTTGTACTTTTCATGAAAGGCTGGCTTGCAACCGCCCAAGTCGTGATTCAATTACAAGCATTTCTACTCACCCACTATACTTTACACTAGGCAGTGTGATTACCCTCAATACTATGAGTATTAGATCTAGACAACAATGTATAGCATGCCATGGATGCTTCATTGTAGATCAAAAGTTAAGCACCAGCACAGATATCACTACAGAGTTGCAACAACATTACGTTCAATATTACTTATGGCAGTGTCTGACTTCGAACTAAACTGCATTCATATTAACACCATTCATGCTTATTCCGAATAGCTGTATTCTATCAGTATCTGTTATATAGAGTCACCTACCAGCTAGCAGTTGCAGGGGTAATAAGTGAGATCACAGGGTAATAAGTGAAACCACAGGGTAATAAGTAATTTAAAACCACATAAGTGAGCAATCAGATTACAGTATTTCACTGAAGTATAGTATAAGTGATAATTACCTTTGCATTCAAGTAATAGAAAGTCACACTCAAGACCATAATATGGAGGAGGGGAGAGTGTCACACACCAACCCAAGGTCACCACAATTGGCAATTAATGGCAATGAATGGCAATAAGAAGCACTTGCAAAGTGTTGCACTTAACTAGAGTGCTTTCACTTATCCAAGTGCCTCATCCTCAGTGTGTACAAACAATTACATGTACGTACATGTAAACACTACGTAACCCATCACCATACATCAATTACATGTTGTACTAGCCTCATTCTCAGGCTCTTGCAGGGGAGGAGTAGAGAGCCCGTGATTCACTATTTATAAGCGTTTATTATTATGGGGCCCCTACAAAGCACGTGGTCAAGATGGTGTTACATGCATGCCGTCTTCAAACTTAAAGCGCACGAAGCGTCAGAGATCTGGGCAAGTTTACCACAACTTGGCTTACTACAGCTCCCAGGTTAGTAGAGTTTGTGTAGCCTCTGTATAAGTAGAGATATCAGCGCTATTAACGGACGGCGCTCAGCTTTCACCGTCAAAAATCCTGCCAGTGATTACATTATAGCTCTTTGGTTTCAAACAAGCAAGTGTGAAAAAAGGATTAATTGTGGTGTTTGAGTAACCTACTCTACCACAAAATTGTTAAAGCAGAAGTAATAGAACGGATATGGAGCGAGGAGCTTGGGATGCTCTAGCTGTGATGATGCTTCTTTGATGCTGGAGTGAGGCCAGTACAATGTAAGTAAGCACACCAACATAACTTTGCAGTAGGCTTGTCCACATGCTCAAAACTTTGCCTACTATGCTTTTGAGTAATTTCCACCAAACTTGCCCCATTCTAGCTACCAGTTACACTGGAGAATGACTACAAACGTATACTGTGCACAAGTCTATACTGCGCAGTTCCTAATTGCATTCGAAGGGATTCGAAACTGATAGCAGCTCATCATCCGCATCGCTTCCATAGCTGGCATAATACTAGCTACTACTACACATGTAACAACCAGAGTAGTCTTGTGCGCAAGAAGCCAAAACAAAGTGTCCTGCCCCGCCTCTTTCAATCACACGCAGCGTGAGCGAATGCTAGGGCATAGACGAAAGTTGCTCGGGCACGTTCCCGGGTGTGCCGGGGCATGGCTACACTACTGAACTTCTCTAGGAGTTGAAGGCCCAGCAGACTGGGCAAGAAAAGAAAAGTAGTGGGTGAGAATCAACGGCTACCAAAGTTTTAGTAGCGAGCGGGTTAGATTGGGCAAAAAGTGGATGTTAGCCTTCAGCCAGCCGTTTTGCAAATTACTAGCTGTTAAAAGTGTTTGAAAGTGATTCACAATAGTCCATCACTGTAGTCTAATCCCAACTCAGCTCAGGAGTGTTGTGTATGAAAGTGATTGACAATGTAGAGCCTACACTATTGTTGCTGCTCACTTTCAAAAAAGTAACATTTGATTGCAGAATGGATGGTGAAAAGGGTGGCTTAGTATCTGCTGCTTGTACAAGTGCGGTTCCAAAGCATTTCTGAGAATATGTCTTCAGCTACTTGCAGATCACAGACTGCTCTAGCTCTCAGGGCTAAGAGTTCAATCAGAGTCATCACCTACTATGTCAAGCCACTGACTATAATTTTTTTCGCCAAAAATCACTGATGTCTATGCTGTAACTAGGCCACTATACAAAATCTTTATTGTATTAATGAGGGACTGACAGAAGCAACAGAATGGCAGCTGTTTAGGCCTAGATTTGAGTGCACTGGACCCACAAGTCCTAAATGCCACCCTTCCTACTTCCTCATGAATACGACAAGGAATCCTTAGAGAGTCATAGTGGCCTAGTGACAGCATTGACCTTGGAGGTTTTGGTGATATTTTAGACAATTTTTGGCTAGAAAATTGTACCCTGTGGCTTGATATTTATGAGCTCTATCTCATGTCCTTAGGGGCTTACACAAGTTTTTTTTCCCCGTGAGTACTCATTTAGCTACAGGCAATAAATGGTGAAAAACATATAGCAATAGGACCCATAGCATATGCAATTAAGTGATCACTTATTGCACAGTACCTATTAAAAAAACATCTTTTGCTTGCAACACTCATACAAGGTTTCTTAGCACAAGAGGATGTGAGACAAAGCAAAAATTCATTCTTAGTAGGAGTTCTTGGACTTGTTATTGTTCGGCGCCAAAGCCTTCAAGCAGTAGCGTAAGTGGTCATTTACGCTAATTTGCAATTTTATTTCACTATCTGGCATCTGGTAAGACTCACGTATAATTAAATAATAGTTAGATGACGAGTGCAAGGGCTCTACATGATTTAGAACGCCGAGGGCCCCAAGCTGTAGTGTCCGAGCGCAGCGAGGACTCTACCATGGGGCCCGAGGTGTTCTAAATCACGTAGAGCCCGCGCACTCGTCGTCTAAGTTATTTAGAGAATAGCAACGGTATCTATGGACGCCTAATCTCAAAACGAAAGGAAGCATGGATCTCAAGGACTTTTTGAGTGATTCGCTGCTCGAATGGTGCGACATCAATGGCGAACAACACCAACAAGACAACACCGACGTCGATAGCTTTCTCCTTGCCGCCCTGGATTCGTTCGAGCGAGACCATGCAACTAGCTCCGCCTAAAGTCACGAATTGCCGTGCCCACTGGTGAGCTCCACCCCTACTTGCAACGCTGGAGTTCGGCCTTACGCTACACCCATGACAGACACAGCAGATAGCGGACGCTAGAGTTTCTGGAAGACCTAAGAAAACACAGGAAGACACTCAACACTGTGTTAGGCTGTGGGAAGAGTGGTGCAAATACAGACAGAATCTCGGTGACTGCATCCCTGGACTAACGGAGCTACAGCCAAAAGATTTACAATACTAGCTCATTCGTTTCATTCTAGAAGTAAGGAAGAAAGATGGCTCAGAGTTTGTACCAAATACCCTCCACCACATTTGTTGTGGGATAATGCGGCATCTCAGGTGGAATGGTCAACCTGCTATTGACTTCTTTGCAGATGCCACATTCGCTGAGTTCCGTGCTTCGTTAGACTCCGAGATGAAGCGTTTGCAAGCTGCAGGAATAGGTACAAAGAAGCAAGCAGAGCCGCTTACAGTAGAAGAAGAGGAGATCTTGTGGCAAAGGGGACTGCTTGGTGATGAACTCCTCAGGCTCTCTTGGATGCTATTATCTTCATGAATGGCCTTTACTTTGCACTTCGTAGTGGCAAGGAGCATCGCCAGCTGAGATTCACTCCATCACAGATTGAGCTTGTGGAAAGGCCAGGAGAGAGGCCATATCTAATATACAGGGAAGACATCTCCAAAAATCGTCCTGGTGGGTTGAAGGGTAGGAAAATGAAACCCAAAGTTGTTGTGCATCATGCCAATGTTGAAAACCCGAAGAGATGTTTCATTAGACTCTACAAGCTCTACATCAGCCTTTGCCCTGCAGATCGACCACCAGATGCCTTCTACCTGCTGCCCCTGCAAAAACCATCCGCTACCTGTTGGTATTCCAATCGACCACTGGGATACCATAAGCTTGGCACCACAGTAGCCTGCCTGTGCACATTAGCTGGAATACCAGGTTATAAAACAAATCACTCTCTCAGGGTCACTGCAGCAACACGGCTATACGATTCGGGTGTAGACGAGCAGTTAGTGATGGAAACAACTGGACACTGCAGTACTGAAGGGGTCCGTACCTACAAGAGAATATCGGTGACCCAACGTGAGGCAGTGTCTGATATCTTGAGTTGCACAAAAAAGCCATGCATTGAATACCCCATACCTCCTCTCGAAAGCTATTCCTCCCAACAGCCACATTCTTCTGAAGTGAGTTCCCGTTCAGGGACAGTCATCGACTCTGGAACTTTCCAAGACTGCATCTTCAAGCATTCCAGGATCATTTTACTTTCAGTCATGGTCATCTGTTGCAATCAACCTCAACTGCAATAGTTGTAGCTAACTGAACCATTTATACTCTGAGCTGTCTTCTCTTTATGTACCCACACTAGCGTAAGTCATCAATTGTCGAGCACCTAATTTTGTACACGTATCTACTCCAATACCGTACTAGCTAGAAACTACGGACAAAGTCCAGATACCAAATGATCATTTTTCGAATGAGTAGCTGTAATGACAGGGTCTTACCGAAGCGTAGCAATGATCGGCTCTCTTCATGTATTGTCGGCCAGCTCTACCTGTTGTCGACCGCTCGATCGTGGTAGTTCACGCAATGTCGGCCATTTCACATTTCCGTTCATTGATGTCACAGCATTTGAACCACACCCACCAAGTATATAACTTTCGAATTTACAGCATGCACAGACTCCAAGATTAAATTTTCATTTAAATAGAACTTACAACGTCGCTACAATGCATTTTCAACACTGAGCCAGCTATAGCAATTTTCCCGGGAACGTCGCGGTATCCGTAATCGATCGTTACCGCGCCGTAATTTTCGCCGACAATAGATAGCCGACAATAGATGGTGGTCGACATTCGATGACTTACGCTACTATTCTAATATTCTCATTCACCCTGTCTAAAAACAGCTGCATGCACAAACCACTTAAGGCTATACTGTACATACTGTAAACACTTGTTTCCTAGTAACTTAATTCCCTCAGGACCCAGACTCTATATGTAGAGATCCAGAGGACTCTAAGTGTATTAGAATCCAGTAACTGTCCAATCACATTGCACAGATGTACATCAAAATTCTCTAAAGTATATTACTGCTATGCACAAGAGCTTCAACAAATCAGAAGTCTCAAGACCGATCACATGACAGTACTTTAAAGCCACAGAATGCACACTTTGGTGTGTGTTAAAGCATACTTTCTAAATGATGCCCATCAGGGTTATGGCTGTCTCAGGCCAGTACTAAGTAGTTTATTTAACAGTTGGTAGTACATTACAGGATTACGTAGAAATAATTATAGTAACTGTCTCGGGCAGATAATGTGCTAACTTTTGGCTCATGCATTGTCCTGTCTTCTAGCTACAATTACTATAATGCCCCCGTGTACTAACTAAACCCATGTAATGCACTGTAAACTGATACTTAAATATTGCTTAGTGCAGCAAATGTAATTGGCTAATACCACGCCTGCTCTATGAAAAACTCTTCTGGATATTTTACCCTCAGCTAAGCATTGGCTAGCTCATTTCAGTGCACTTGTACTCCTTGTAGATGTGTATGACATATAACTTGTTTTATTACCTCTCTCTGAAGATTAATGTCCACTCCATTATCCAAAAGTAGCTGCACTACCTCCTTGTGGTTGTCAAAACAAGCAGCATGTAGCGGTGTATCTCCAGTCTGCGGAAGGGAATGGGGAGGTATACATTAATCACAGGATAGCTGCCTGCTAGCCTTTCAGGTACACTCACAGACACTAATGCAGACTTCAGGCTGGGTTTTACTCACAAATAGCCTACTCAGCACTATATGTTGCCTAAACAGGATCGTAGCAAAACAAACCAAAAAAAAGAGTGCTGAATGGCAACATCAAAGTACCGCTCGGCCACATCAAAGTACCGAATTTGTCCTTGAAAGTGCCGCCTTCAACATCAAAGTGACACCCCCTCAATGTTGATGCTGGTTGTCGCGATGGAAAAATGTAATTAGTATTCTGAATCTAATTAATTTTACGTAGATCATGTGACCCGCTGCTTATTCATTGATTATTTATGAGTAGTTGTATGCAGGTACGTAAATAGGTTGAAAATTGGGCGTGGTCATGGTGATGACGTTTTTAGGCAAAAATTTGTGCATCATTCGCGCGCCGCTTGAATCGAGCGTAGTCACGTGTAAGCATTTTGGCACGAGACGCTAGTACTAGTACTAAAGAACAGCTGTCGGCCATTTTTGTCTGTGTGCCACCGCGCGCGGCCGCGGCTGCTACCATGGTGCGAGTAAAACATTCCGGGAAATTTTTTGTGCACAGCTGAACTCAATGTGGGTAGTAGCCAATCGGATTGATGCTAGTTGTGACGTTTCACTTCCTGACGAACATACGTCTGTTCGTCAAGAAGTAACTAATTAGTGTAACTGTACGGGGATTTTGTCAATTTCCCTTTCTATTTTAAGGAGAGAAGCTAGTGGACCATCCTTAAATTAAATAATACAACTATTATGTAGGACATATAGCTCAGTCCATTTTCCTCTATCTTCCTGCTAGCTAGTTCATAACAGAATGGAAGTTACAGGGCAAAGGGACTTTCATTCTTTTAAACTCATCTCCCCAATACCGGAAAATGCACATTCATGACCAAAACCTAGATTGCATATTAGAAGGGAGAAATTCTTTTAAAAACACTGTTATGTACATGTTGCTCAGTACCTTTGCCCAGTTGGTCAAGTACGTGAACAACAGAATGTTACAGAGATGTGGGCAGGACAGAGCTAGCTCTGGGATTGCAAATCGGGAAACAAACTCAATGCTGTATAGCCAGTTGTTTTCATGGGGTTCAAATATTCTGCTATATTTTACAGGGCTATCGTAATCTGTGAAAATTTCTTCCCACGGAATGTTTGGGCCTTGAAATCTGCAAACTATGGCGCGTTGACCGATTACGAGAAAAAAGTGGCTCAGCAGTATTGTTCAAGCTTCTCTAGGAGTAGAAGGACTGTTCAGGCTAAAAGCGGACTGGTTAAAGAAAGAAAAAAAGTAGTGGGTGAGAATCAACGGCAGCCTATAATTATACTGAAGCTTTAGTAGCACGGGTTAGATTGAGCAAGAAGGGGATGCTAGCCTTCAGCTAGCAGTACAAGCAAGCTTAGTAGGGGGTTATGAAACCTCAAACAAAGCTATTGTTCATGCCATTCATTGCTGAGCATGCTTAGCCTTCAGCTAGCAGTACAAGCAAGCTTAGTAGGGGGTTATGAAACCTCAAACAAAGCTATTGTTCATGCCATTCATACAAGGCCTTGTATTTCCTAGTTTTGTATTGTTGCCCTGAAGAAGGCTACAGCATAGTAGCCAAAACGTCGGCATTTGATGAAGTTTTGATTAGTATTTCGGGTTGGAATTGAAGAACTTCGGCATGAATTCTACTAACCAACCGAGAGAATCATTGAAGAATTGTCACATTTATATGTAGAACTCTATGGGTGAACTTAACTCATCGCAAGCTGTGAGCCTCTATAATCTATTGTTATATGTTGCGAGACAGAAAAGCATAACACATATGGTACAAACGCTTAATTGAACCTTTGAACACTACTCACACCCACCATACATACATACCATACTGTAACATGTACAGCAGATATGCCATTGGGTTCCCCTAAAATGGCTTTCCTGGCCCAAAATGTTTCGGCTTCAATGAGCTCAACTTCTAACAGCTGTACCAATGGAAGCATTTATTGCAGGGCAAGCGTGTTGGAGATTAAACTGAATATACAAAAATGGTTATTTGAAGGCTACATATTTTGCGGGGGTCTAAATATAATGTGACAGGTATGATATGTACATAGTATTGTGTGTAAATATTCATGGACTCCAGTGAAGAAACATCACGTCATTCAAATGAATTTCCTAACCAAAGACAGTCCGTTATACTTCATTGTAGATCAAAGTTTAAGTGCTAATCCTCTTTGTACTCAAATACTAGAAAGTCATCCAAGAGTTCATAATAATTAAGGGGAGAGTGTCATCACAAAAAATTCTTTGCAAAATATTCTCACAAAGGTTACCACAATTGGAAATTAGTAATATAGTGCTAGCAAAGTGTTGTAAAACATACTTTGCATGTAGCATGTGCTATGAGAAGTATTTTTGTTACAGACTGGTTAGAAGAGAGTCAAAAAAAGTGACTAGAGTCTTGTTCAAAATCCTCTAAGACAGTTCTAGCAGCAAGAATACCCAGAGGGCGACCTAGGTTAGCTTATATGCCTTAGTCTAGCTCGCTAGACCCTCCCTTTCCCTCATAAAAAATAAGAGAAAGGTAAAGGAGGACAGGGAGGGTGTAGCAGAACTTGCACAAA
Organism: Phakellia ventilabrum; assembly: GCA_963921505.1. Taxonomy (NCBI): domain Eukaryota; kingdom Metazoa; phylum Porifera; class Demospongiae; order Axinellida; family Axinellidae; genus Phakellia; species Phakellia ventilabrum. The sequence continues at coordinate 8,187,588 of OY997378.1, forward strand.
ATTAGATTCAAATTGACCAATCAGCTTTCACTGTAAAAAACCCTGCCAGTGATTACATCATTGCTCTGTGGTTTCACATAAGCATGAGTGAAAAAAGGATTAATTGTGGCATTTAAGTAAGCTACTCTACCACAAGATGGTTAAAGATTAAAGAAGCAACATCACAGAGTATCCCAAGCTCCTCGCTCCATATCCGAGCGCATCTTTAATCAATTCTGCTTTGATGCCGGAGTGAGGCCAGTACAGTGTAAGCTAGCACACCGACATAACTATGCAGTAGACTTGTCCACATGCTCAAAACCTTGCCTACTATGCTTTTGAGTAATTTCCACAAAACCTGCCCCATTCTAGCTGCCAGGTATGCTGGAGAATGACTAGAAATGCATACTGTGCACAACTGTGCAGTTCCTAATTGCATTTGAAGGGATTCCCACCACTTAACTCAAATACGCCTGTACAAACAAAAACAGACCCCTCTACATACTAATTACATGTACTACATTTAGTAGTGTTCTTCATGGATTCTATTCTCTTATGCCCATCCTCAGGCTGCATCAAGACCATATTAAAAGAGTCAAGCATGACTCCATTGTCAAACCTTTAGGCTGGATTCCATGGGATTTCCCCCACTTAACTACTGTACTTTCAAGTGGCTGTTCTGTACTATTGCTACCAACTACAGGACAAAAATGATTCTTTAAACTCTGCAAGTACTGCCCTTAAACCAAAGCGTAGCTATGCTAAACAGCCACAGCGCTCGGTTCCTGGGATAGCGAGCCTTCGTATGTTTACCAGCTGAACCCTGAATGGAAGAGGTGGACTTTGTGCCATGCCTTCGTCCCACCCAGATAGTTTGTGAATGATGACGCATATCATGAAGCTTGCCCTGTCACCTCAGAACTTGTGGCACACCAAGAGATGTGGACTCATACATTTGCATACCAAGAATGGCTTACTACAGCTCCCAGGTTAGTAGAGTTTGCGTAGCCACTGTATGAGTACACTAAAAGGGGACAGCATGATCGAATGTGAATTTCAAGCAGCACACTCCATGTCTCCAGCAGTCATGCCTGATCCTTGAACACATGTTGCAGATAGAGACATCGATCTGCCAAAGACTAATCGCTTTTCCATACCTTCTCCAGCTGTATCTAACCGTCTTGCCTCACCCAGGTCATAATACTTTACATCAGCGTCTGTACTCGCCCGCTATACTATACACTTGGCAGTGGGATTACCTCCAATTACTAAAGATTTGCATGAAGTAGGGATCACAGAGGTGTGAAACTTTTCCATCCTTGGGTGAACACTAAGAAAACGCATGTGAATCTCTGCTACATTCACTTTCTGTGAGGAGTTATGGCCAAAACAAAACTATATACATTTTATATGGGTCTTTATGGGGCCACTACACGTATTTAAAATGGCATCTCTGGAAGTTACATGGATGCAGTCTTAGCTCATGTAGAGTCTGAGAATTTAATAGACAAGTCTACAACACAGTTTTACCAAGGAAGGCTTACTGGATTATATTACAGGACTAACACAACAGTGAGCACAGTGTAGTTGGATCTATGGTATAGTTTGTTTCACCCCAGTGATAGTTATGAATTGTACTTCCTCTAGTCTATGCAACAGTTTGAGCATTAGTAATTAGCTCTCATACTTTAATGTACATGTAAGTCACTGTGAGGCCCTCCCTAATTGCCTTCCTTGACTCCCACTTAACTAAAGTGCTTTCCACTTATATCTCAAGTGCTTACATGTACATGTAAACATTATGTAGCCTATCACCACAAACTAATTACATTTTGTGCTAGCCTCATTCCCAGGCTCGTGCAGGGGAGGAGTAGAGAGCCTAGAATCCTATGTACATGTGTAAACAAAAGAATTTACTGGGTCTCTGTAAATGATCTTAAGTGCAGAGGCAGTATACATGAATGGTAGGTAGAATTAGACATTTTGTAAATGGAATAGCTTCCTAACCAGTTTAAATTAGCAAAAGGTTATGGCAGCTATCTTACCACAAAAATTTGTATTCAGATTCATAACCAAATGTGATATCATTATAATAGGAGATGCTCGTTAGGCATGTATGATGATTGCTTGGAGGCGGACTATTGAGAGTGAACACTGGAGAGTTCCGGAAATTATTAAAGCCAGTGCTAAAAAGAATTTAAGATTGACAGGTTATATTTTGAATAGGTGGTGCCATTTCCAGCAAAGATTATACCCTTGTAAGGATAATCCATCTTCACTGGCAAACTTTGAAAATTGCTACCTTGTTTGAAAGTGACTCTCAATTGTCCGTCACTGTAGTCTAAATCAATCTCAGCTCAGGGGCACTGTGTAGAAAAGTAGTCGACAATGTAGTGCCTACACTATTATTGCTGCTCACTGTCACGGAATAAATACTCGATAGCAGAATGGATGGAATGAAAAGGGTGGCTTAGTATCCACTGCTTGTACAAGTGTGGCTCCCAAGCATTTCTGACAATACATGTCTTCAGCTATTGGCAGATCACAGACTGCTCTAGCTCTCTGGACTAGAAGTTCAGAGTCATCACCTACTATGTCAAGCCACTGACTACAATTTTTCTCACCAAAAATCACTGAAGTCTATGCTGTCACTAGGCCACTATGACTCTCTAAGAAATCTTTATTGTATTAATGAGGGGCTGACAAAAGCAACAGAATGGCAGCTGTTTAGGCCAAGATTTGAGTGCTACTGGACCCACAAGTCCTAAATGCCAACCACTTCCCTCACTTCCTCACGAATACAGTAAGGAATCCTTAGAGTCATAGTGGCCTAGTGACAGCATTGACCTTGGAGTTTTTGGTGATACCTTTTGATGAGGAAAATTGTACCCCGTGGCTTGATATTTCTGAGTTCTATCTCATGTCCATAGGGGATTACATACAAGCTTTTTTTTTCAGTGAGTACTCATTTAGCTACAGGCAATAAATGGTAAAAAACGTATGGCAATAGGACCATAGCGTAAGTGATCACTTACCGTGCAGTACTTATTGTCAAGCATTAAAAACGTTTTTTGCTTGCGACATTCATACAAGGTTTCTTAGTATAAGTTGATGTGAGACAAAGCAAAAATCACTTTTTAGCAACTAGTACATTTACCTGTATACCATTGCACAATAACTGCTACAGCCAAAGGTATTGGTACCATGCATGGCGCGCAATAATATGTGTCCATGCATGATAATAAATGGGCTCCACCTTACCATTCGCACCAAAAATATCCAGCTGTCAGTGTTGGCCCCACCCACCTAACAGTGATAAGGCAGGAACTATCAGGTGGGCATGCCTGTATCTCCTTAAACATCCACCAGAAATGTAGAATAAAGTGTATGTGCATCTACAACAATAGAAGAGGGTGCATGCTGGAAAAACAGTATCCCCCCTTGTCTTTTTGGTCTAATAGTCCCACGAAAATACTATTTGATATAGACAGCCAGGAAATAATGTAATCAATACGATGTCACATTCATCTGTAGTGCTCTAATGGTATATAAACATAACTCATCGCAAGCCGTGAGCCACTATAATCTATTGCTCCATATTGTAAGACAGAAAAGCATAACATGTGTGATACAAATGCTTAATTGAAGCTTTGAATACTGTTCACACCCACCATACATACCTACCATACTGTAACATGTACGGCGGGTATGCCATTGCATTTCCCTAAAATGGCTTCCCTAGCTCAAAATATTTTAGCTCCCAGAAGATCAACTGTTAACAGGTGTACCAATGGCAAGCATTTATTGAATGTCGGAAATTAAACTGCATATACAAAAATGGTTATTTGAAGGCTACATATTTTGTGGGGGTCTAAATATAATGTGACAGGTATTATATGCGGTATTGTGTGTTCACATTCATACATTCCAGTAAAGAAACACAATGTTATTCCAATGAACTTTCTAATCAAAGACTCAGGGCTCAGGGCTCAGTAATGTTTGACTGCATGTTGCAATATCTCATGAAAGTCGCCCTCCTCATTAGTAATCAGCCATGACTGTTGATACATGTAGAATTGTTCTAATGAACAGAACAGTTGTCTCTATTGAGTTCTAGTCAGTACTGAACATGTGTACATGTGCATAATTTACGTAATAGCCATTCCTGATAATTGGAGTGAGCCTGAGCGAGCCCCACACTAGTCATGTCAGTGGTACATTTTCTCTGAATGTATGTATGTATATATTAAATATTGTACGTACGTCATGCCGCATATTCGATGTTCACATATTTTAACGCTTTGCAATCTAATTTTGCAATTCCAATTTCTCGCGCTCTCACTTAGCAGTTGAATTTCTCGCGTTTCCACTACACATACGTACAAAACAAGTGGCAAAACCACTGGTTTTTCCTCGGCTATGAATGCTATAAAAGCGCAAACTAATTCCTTAAACTGAATCATGCAGTGCAGAGAGAGAATAGGCTACGCCATAGAAGAGAACGACAGAGGGCCTAGCATGCTGTGCTTCCTAAAATCCGGAACAGAGAGAAGAAAGGTTGCGGAAGCGGAGAATAAGGGATAGGACTAGGCACGCTGCTCAGACTGCCGAAAGAAGAGGGGCAGACCTGCAACAAAGAAGGCGCAGACTGGCAGTTGAGACTGACGAGGTAAGGTAGGCTAGGCTGCAGCGAATGACTGACAGACTTGCCGATGAGACTGCTGAGGAGAGAGAAGCCAGGCTTATGCGATGTGCATATATGTATTAGTTTCCAATAGCATAGCCAGTCTCTCCATGCCGTTTTCAAACTTGTAGTGACCCCTCGATGATTACAGATATTTTAGTACTTGCAACACCCCAGTGTACCCGCAGCCGTAGGTACTGCTGTACAATTAACAAAACTAACAAGATACATGATTGAGAGGGCGGGTGCAGCTGTTGTCATAGTGAGTCTTTTCAGGAAAGCAGCTGAATGGCTAAAGTGACCACAAACCGCGGGAAAACTCCTCCTGACACAACTCAAGCAGAAAATTTGGGATTTCCCCTCTCAGTATCTCCACAGTGCATGGGATTACAGAACCGATATCTGAGTTGGGAGGAGTCCTGATGGGTCTACAGCTGCATGCCAAGTTGCGCGGCTCTCTGAGCCTTTACTCCAAGTTGGGTAAAAATTCGCTTTTTTGCTGCTACTGAAAAATTTAAAGTCTTTGCTGGTACATATCTCTGGATCCAGGTAAGCCACGAACATCGGGCTTTTTACATTCTGTAAAGCTGTTTTAGCACTACTAACGAGCATTGGTCTGGGGTCCTAGCACTGTTGCATGCGCGATTTGCATACTAGATTGTCTAGCCCGTTTTGGAACTTTTATCAAGCCTCATATTTCCGGTGTTACTGGAGCTATTACATTCTCGATCAGATATATTGCAGATCCATCTGTTAAGCAACTATACCTGAAAGATCTTTGAGATGGCATACTTTGCTCCAACTTGGGTAAAAATTCGAAGTTACCTCACTCGGACCGAAATGAGCGAAAGCAAGCAGCTGCCCCACTGTTCTGTAGAATCGAAACGCTTGCAATTCCTGCTGTTTCTTGCGCAACTTACCTTGATTATCACCCTACAAACTGTTCTGCCCCAGCTAGCTATCGCTTTCTCGAGCTACAGACCTCAATAGTACATCCGTTTTCTGTCAGTAAAATTTCTTTGATGGTAATTAACATCCGGTAGAACTTCCCGTTTTAAAGAAATTTCAACGGCTGCGGGTTAACTGAACCTAATAATGTCAAACTTTCACCAGGCATAAAAACGGAGCTGGAAGTTACTTGAGGGTGGTATTTATATGAGGAAACACAATAAGCTGCCTGTTAAAGTGTGATTGTCAACTGATGCATTCAATGGCAATACAAATATACAAGGGGCAAAAAGTCGTGTCTGGTCTGCCTAAAGTAATACTGACAGCACCTGTTTATTTTATACGTGGTTGTAGCACCGAGTGCGCAACCTGACGTCTGGGCACAGATTAGCCAAAATTTAAAAGGGTACAAGTGCATGTGAAGCACATCACGACATCTTGCTCTTCTACATAATGCACCCATGGCCATTTCTCTGGAAACAGAAAGAAAGGGTTCGCGGTTGGTAGGGTTGCAGCTTATGAATTAATATTTAGCCAAAAAGTGTAGCGGCAAAAGCCGCTGCGGCCACTACAACTCCTACGCCACTGCTATATACATTTTATATGTCTCTCTATGGGAGCATGTGTTCAAAATGGCGTCACTGGCAGTTACATGGATGCCATCTGGGAACTTGTGGTGAACAAAGAGGCAGAGATCTGGACAAGTCTACCACACAGTTTTGCCGAGGAAGGCTAACTACAGCTACCAAGTTAGTAGAATTTGTGTTGCCTCCGTATAAGTAGAGATACGAGCACTATTAACTGATGGCACGATTGAGCAAATTTATGTGAGACTCGAGCAGTTTCCGCTCTCACGCAGCAGCCATGGCTGATCTTTAAAAAGATGCTGCAAAAAAAGATAGCAATCTGCCAAAGACCATTTGCTTTTTCATAGCTTCTCTGGCAGCATTGTTAGGCATCGTTCCGGGTTAGTTATTTTCGTAACAGGCTCGCTTACGACTCATCTCGCCCCACCCAGGTCATGATTCATTACATCTGCATCTCTACTTGCCCACTATACTTTACACTTAGCAGTGCGATCACCCTCGACAATAATAATGATAATAATAAAATAGGGAAAATGTCACGTTGATATCACCAGTGTGGGGCTTGTTCATATGCAATTGAGAAAGGGGATGCAAACGGCTGGAATAGCTACATTTTGAAATGAAGGCCAAAACTTCAATAAAGAAAGCCACGACATTGGCAAATATGGCAGAAATTGCCAAATCAGATTTTCCATGCTGTATCCCAATCAATTTCCTTTCAAAAGAACACCAGAACTTGAAGGAGGTCTAACTTGAAGGAGGTTTGATACAATCACGTGATAGGCCACCTAGATATGGAGTTGAATTGATTTTCTATAGACCCTTTATCATTATGATGTAATGGGGGCGGGGGGGAGAAGAGGGGAGTGAGCACTAAATGGAGAGAATGCACGAGAACATGTGTAAACAAGCGTGTTCTTATGTTTTCGTACACAAAAACTACATCAAAGCACATGTTTGCTTGTATTTTCTCCATTTAGTGCTCAATTTTACCCCCATTACATCATAATGGTAGCATAAGTTGCCAATTATCGACACATAAACGGTGCACTTCACTAACCTCGCTATCGCTAGTTCGTAGAAAGCTCGCTCTTGCACTGGAAATGAGGTCATTGAGTTTACTAAATATCGCCCCACCTCCGAGGATGTTACTATTCATGATCATGAAGCGACAGTACAGTGGCCATTCCCCAATAATAATAATTAAGGGGAGAGTGTCACATAAATTAAAAAATTCTGTGAAAAATATTCTCGCAAAGGTCACCACAATTGGAAATTAGTAATATGGTGCTAGCAAAGTGTTGCAAAACATACTTTGCATGTAGCATGTGCTATGAGAAGTATTTTTGTTACAGACTGGTTAGAAGAGAGTCAAAAAAAGTGACTAGAGTCTTGTTCAAAATCCTCTAAGACAGTTCTAGCAGCTAGAATACCCAGAGGGCGACCTAGGTTAGCTTATATGCCTTAGTCTAGCTCGCTAGACCCTCCCTTTCCCTCATAAAAAAATAGGAGAAAGGTAAAGGAGGACAGGGAGGGTGTAGCAGAACTTGCACAAAATTAGATTCAAATTGACCAATCAGCTTTCACTGTAAAAAAATCCGGCCAGTGATTACATTATTGCTCTGTGGTTTCACATGAGCTTGAGTGAAAAAAGGATTAATTGTGGCATTTAAGTAAGCTACTCTACAACAAGATGGTTAAAGATCAAAGAAGCAACATCACAGAGTATCCCAAGCTCCTCACTCCGTATCCGAGCACATCTTTAATCAATTCTGCTTTGATGCCGGAGTGAGGCCAGTACAATGTAAGCAAGCACACCGACATAACTATGCAGTAGGCTTGTCCACATGCTCAAAACTTAGCATACTATGCTTTTGAGAAATTTCCACAAAACCTGCCCCATTCTAGCTGCCAGGTATGCTGGAGAATGACTAGAAATGCATACTGTGCACAAGCCTATACTGTGCAGTTCCTAATTGCATTCGAAGGGATTCCCCCCACTTAACTCAAGTACGCTCTACATACTAATTACATGTAGATGTAGTCATCCTCAGGCTGCATCAAGACCATATTAAAAGAAAGTCAAGCAAGAGGTAGATTTCCCCCACTTAACTACTGTACTTTCAAGTGGCTGTTCTGTACTATTGCTACCAACTACAGGACAAGAATGATTCTTTAAACTCTGCAAGTACTGCCCTTAAACAGCGCTCAGTTCCTGGGATAGCGAGCCTTCGTATGTTCACCAGCTGAACCCTGATTGGAAGAGGTAGACTTTGTGCCATGCCTTCGTCCCACCCAGATAGTTTGTGAACGATAACGTGTATCATGAAGCTTGCCCTGTAACCTCAGAACTTGTGGCACACCAAGAGATGTGGACTCGTAGAGTTTCATACCAAGAAAGGCTTACTACAGCTCCCAGGTAAGTAGAGTTTGCGTAGCTTCTGTATGAGTACACTAAAGGAGGACGGCACGATCGAATGTGAATTTCAAGCAGCATACTCCATCTTTCGACCAGTCATGTCTGATCCTTGAACACATGTTGCAGATAGAGACATCGATCTTCCAAAGACTAATCACTTTTCCGTGCCTTCTCCATCTGTATCTAACCGTCTTGCCTCACCTAGGTCATGATATTTTACATCAGCGTCTGTACTCGCCCGCTATACTTTACACTTGGCAGTGGGATTACCTCTAATAAATGATTTGCATGAAGAAGGGGTCACAGAGGTGAGAAACTTTGTCATCCTTGGGTGAACACTAAGAAAACACATGTGAATCTCTGCTACATTCACTTTCTGCGAGGAGTTACGGCCAAAACAAAACTATATACATTTTATATGGGTCTTTAAGGGGCCACTACATGTATTTAAACCAGTCCAGGTCTGCAAATATATTGAAAAATGAGCATGGTTGTGTTTTCAATCTTATTATATGGAAGCTAATGAAGCTGCAAATCTGATTTGCAGAATTTTTGATGTATTACTTCCTGAGTCATGTACTTACGCAACTCAGGAAGCAACTAATTAGTGAACTGAGTCTGCGATGCCTCATTCTAGACGAAAGGTTAAACGACTAATCATATTTGTAGTCAACCAATGGGTAGTCACATGATCACAGACACGTCACATGTCTTTGCATCTATGGAACTTGGTATACTCTGTGTGATGCTGTCACTGTTCCACAGATTAAGTGTAGTCCATTTTAATGAAACTTGTATCTGATCATTCAGATGATAGATACCTGCTGGCAGGTATCTAAACGCCTGTTTAGATACCTCATCTTTATTCATGAAATTAGTGGCTGCCTATCACAACTGAAGCACTCAGCATGGGGCAGGTTGCTGCTTCCTTCAAAGGGTTAGCAGCAGTCACTTATAGAGGCGCTGTTATCATAACACTAGGTCTAAATCGGTTAGACACCTCTGTGTCAGTATCTCAGTCAATAGATACCTCCCTTTGCTCGGTATCTATTTTCCTGAGATACTTCCACCTTGGTGTCTAACCTATATTTATTCTGTCATATATGTCAGCTGCTTCATTGCGCTGGTATCTATTAAGGGTGGAGTTCACACTGCATAAACGAGTAAATATGTGAGGCTTCTATGCAGCACATATAAGCCCTGCCATTAGCAGAAGTTCAGACATAGAGTGCTTTGCACACAGTGACATGATCAAAATACGTGACGGAATAATGTTTGTCCTGCCCGGGACTGCCACATGTCTAAACAAATGGTGAGAATTTACAGGGTTGTCTGTGAATGATCTTAAATGCAGAAACAATATACATGGCAAGTAAGTGTAAAAATTAGAATTATCCTGCTTTCTTGAATATCTTTCTAACCAGTGTATGTTATGGCAGCTACTTTATCACAACAGCTTCCCCAGTGGCGTAGCTATGGTAGCGTAATTGCTCGGGCACAAGTAGGGTAAGACTGCAAAGAATTTTTTTTTTTGCCCCTCGCATTTCCACCTGTTCAGGAAGCGCTCTCGTTGCTTTTCAGCTCGAAAGAAAAACTCAAACTGATAGCAGCTCATCATCCGGATTGCTTCCATAGCTGGCACAATACTAGCTACTACTACACATGTAACGATCAGAGTAGTCTAGTACACAAGAAGTCAAAACAAAGTGTCCTGCCCCGCCTCTTTCGATCACAAGCAGCGCGAACGAATGCTAGGGCACAAACGAAAGTTGCTCGGGCACATTCCCGGGTGTGCCGGGGCTTGGCTATGCTACTAAGCTTCTCTAGGAGTTGAAGGCCCAGCAGACTGGGTAAAGAAAAGAAAAGTAGTGGGTGAGAAACAACGGCAGCCTATAATTATACCAAAGTTTTAGTAGCGAGAGGGCTATTAGATCGGGCAAAAAGTGGATGTTAACCTTCAGCCAGCCGTACAAGCAAGCTTTGTAGGGGCTATGAAACCTGAAACAAAGCATATTGTTACTCACTCCGTGTCTTTATTTTGACCAGAATGGCTTTTACTCAAGTGTGCAATAAAATCAATAATCAAAGTTCCATGCTTGAACTGTGGAATCAAAAATGTATTTCTGCTGGTAGCCAATATGAGACAATCCAAAACAAATTGCACCCGCAAAATAACTGGCTCTACGATATTTTCGAGAGCCATTTAGTCATGAGAACAGGAGCGATGCATATAAGTGATGATGTAGAAGCCTTCAACACATGGCCGATACTATTGATGCTCAGGACCCTAGTATCACCAAGCTGAACTACATGCATTTTCGAGGCAGGAATGATAAATGCCTGGAGGTAAAATGATTGAAAGTGAACACAGGAGAGTTTATGAAATTGTTGAAGCCAGCGCTAAAAAAGGAGTTAAGATTGATGGTTACATTTTGAATGGGTGGTGGTGCCATTTCCAGCAAACATTATCCCCTTGTAGAGATAATCCATCTTCACCGGCAAATTTTGCAAATTACTACCTGTAAAAAGTATTTGAAAGTGATTCACAATAGTCCATCACTGCAGGAGGCAACAGCAAAAAAAGCCCAAGACGCACAGCCCCTTTTTTGCGGAACCCCCAAAACAACCGACCAACTACGTCACAAAGCGTCATAATTACATACATTATGTCATAAATAATCAATTAACCATAGTATGACATCATATAATGGTTAAATAATTATGACCCAACCCTTACTTCGCACTCGCAATAATGATCGAGAATCAAGCGAGCCCTGAGCCACGGCCGAACGAGATACTGGAGAGCCGCTGCCGAGTGAGTGATGTGAGTGCAATGCAGTGATGGTAGACTAAGCGAGTACCATCTCGAGAAACATCTCCAAGGCCAGAAGCACAAATCCGGAATGATTCAGTCGAAACCGATCTCGACTCGGCTGCCGGTCCCAGTAGTACTCAAGCTCTTGTAATGAGTCGCGACGGTTCTGAACACAACATAGACACAACAACCTGCCAAAAACCAGTCGCTTTTTCGTAGCTTTTTGTTATGCATGCTTCTGGGTTAGCTGTTATTCTCGCGACATGCTGGCTAGCACGTGACCCATCTCACCCCGCCCAGGTCGAGTGCAATTATCCTCTACTGTAAAAAAACAACACAAGCTTTAAACAGCTACAAATCTCAATAACAAATCAGTATGTAATAAAGATGCCTCCAGCTGGCTCCAGCATAGTTTAGCCTGTCTGAAAATACTAAACTCCTGTCAGCAAAAAAATCCCCGTCTTTTGAGGACCTTTTTTGCTAAACCTCCAAACCAACTTCATGGGTGCACGTCATGCCTTTTTCAAGTGTGGCCTCCCGATCACTGTAGTCTAATTCCAACTCAGCTCAGGAGTGTTGTGTAGAAAAGTAATTGACAATGTAGTGCCTACACTATTGTTGTTGCTCACTATCATTTGATTGCAGGATGGATGCGATGAAGAGAGTGGCTTAGTATCCACTGCTTGTGCAAGTGCGGTTCCCAAGCATTTCTGAGAATATGTCTTCAGCTACTTGCAGATCACAGACTGCTCTAGCTCTCAGGGCTAAGAGTTCAATCGGAGTCATCACCTACTTTGTCAAGCCACGGACTACAATTTTTCTCACCAAAAATCACTGAGGTCTATGCTGTCACCAGGCCACTATACTGTCTAAGAAATCTTTATTTTATTAATGAGGGACTGACAGAAGCAACAGAATGGCAGCTGTTTAGCCTAGAAAGTCACCCATAATAATTAAGGGAAGAGTGTCACATAAATTAAAAAATTCTGTGAAAAATATTCTCGCGAAGATCACCACAATTGGAAATTAGCAATATAGTGCTAGCAAAGTGTTGCAAAACATACTTTGCATGTAGCATGTGCTATGAGAAGTATTTTTGTTACAGACTGGTTAGAAGAGAGTCAAAAAAAGTGACTAGAGTCTTGTTCAAAATCCTCTAAGACAGTTCTAGCAGCAAGAATACCCAGAGGGCGACCTAGGTTAGCTTATATGCCGTAGTCTAGCTCGCTAGACCCTCCCTTTCCCTCACAAAGAATAAGAGAAAGGTAAAGGAGGACAGGGAGGGTGTAGCAGAACTTGCACAAAATTAGATTCAAGTTGACCAATCAGCTTTCACTGTAAAAAATCCTGCCAGTGATTACATCATTGCTCTGTGGTTTCACATGAGCATGAGTGAAAAAGGATTAATTGTGGCATTTAAGTAAGCTACTCTACCACAAGATGGTTAAGGATCAAAGAAGTAACATCACAAGCTCCTCGTTCCGTATCCGAGCGCATCTTTAATCAATTCTGCTTCAATGCCAGAGTGAGGATAGTACAATGTAAGCAAACACACCGACATCACTATGCAGTAGGCTTGTCTGTGCAGTTCCTAATTGCATTCGAAGGGATTCCCCCCACTTAACTCAAGTACACCTGTACAAACAAAAACCCTCTGCATACTAATTATATGTACTACATTTAGTAGTGTTCTTCATTGATTCCATTCTCTTATGCCCATCCTCAGACTGCATCAAGACCATATTAAAAGAGTCAAGCATGACTCCATTGTCGTAACTTTAGGCTGGATTCCATGGGATTTCCCCCCACTTAACTACTCTACTTTCAAGTGGCTGTTCTGTACTATTGCTACCAACTACAGGACAAGAATGATTCTTTAAACTCTGCAAGTACTGCACTTAAACTAAAGCATAGCTACCCTAAACAGCCACAGCGCTCGGCTCCTGGGATAGCGAGCCTTCGTATGTTCCCCAGCTGAACCCTGAATGAAAGAGGTGGATTTTGTGCCATGCTTTCGTCCCACCCAGATAGTTTGTGTATGATGACGCGTATTATGAAGCTTGCCCTGTCACCTCAGAGCTTGTGGCACACCAAGAGATGGACTCATACAGTTTCATACCAAGAAAGGCTTACTACAGCTCCCAGGTTAGTCGAGTTTGCGTAGCCTCTGTATGAGTACACTAAGGGGACGGCACGATCGAATGTTAATTTCAAGAAGCATACTCCATCTCTCCAGCAGTCATGCCTGATCCTTGAACACTAGTTGCAGATAGAGACATCGATCCGCCAGAGACTAATCGCTTATCCATACCTTCTCCAGCTGTATCTAACCATCTTGCCTCACCCAGGTCATGATACTTTACATCAGCGTCTGTATTCGCCCGCTATACTTTACACTTGGCAGTGGGATTACCTCCAATAAATAATTAATTTAAAGAATATAATGATTTGCATGAAGTAGGGGTCACAGAGGTGTGAAACTTTGTCATCCTTGGGTGAACACTTAACAAAACGCATGTGAATCTCTGCTACATTCACTTTCTGCGAGGAGTTATGGCCAAAACAAAACTATATACATTTTATATGGGTCTTTATGGGGCCACTACACACATTTAAAATGGCATCTCTGGAAGTTACATGGATGCCGTCTTGGCTCATGTAGAGTCTGAGAATTTAATTGACAAGTCTACAACACAGTTTTACAAAGGAAGGCTTACTGCGTTGTTATTACAGGACTAACACAACAGTGAGCACATGCAATAATGAAATTCACGAGAAATGAAGTGTGCGCAACTCCTCAAGCATGTGTCTCATGAGCTCCTAGCAATGGCTAGCATGCACTATTTCAGGCATAGAACAGTGAGCACATGCAATAATGAAATTCATAAGAAACAACAACTGCAGACAGTACAGAGTCCACACTTAATTAATTGTATTACTTATCAGTTGTCTTGTATAGGGCTACCATAGCCAGAGGAAGGTTGCTGTTTCATAATCAGTTCTCACTAAAATCACACAACATAATGTAATCTAGAGGAAATATTGTGTGTGATCAACACTGAGCGTTAAGTATTCCAAATGCAATAGGGAAAGAATAAAAGATTTAGCTTTTTTTCCCTTGGCTAGATTACTTCAAAAATGGACTTGCAAGGAAGAAAGTTATTGATGGTCTAAGGCAGCTATTGACTCTTCCATACCTGAGACCGCTCATATCTCCATCGAGCCCCGGATGTAAATTGTTCATTCAAACATGTCTGTCCTTCTCTACTAGTTAAATGACAAGCCAATCATTATCGACCTTCATTATTAAAAGGTCAACCTCGAATGACCTCCACTGTACCTTCCCTACTTAGTATGGTATGGAGAAAATAAGGTTGATACACGTCAGCATTAGACCAAAAAAGGAGCTGGGGTAATATAAATCATCTAACTGAAGGTTGACGTCAACAACAGGTCAGTCCGAGCATAAATGCGGGTGTGGCATGGATCAACTTGCCTCCTTTTGTAGAGCTAGAGAAAGTGCTGATTCAGCAATTTCATAGCTTTTAGTTAGCTGCCAGAACCTGCCAAACCAGAAGTATTATTGCTATCTACCCCTTTTTTGCCATCTGGGCAACACAAAACTAAGCTAGCTTAATGTGCTTTGGCCTATTGGGCCTCCACTAGCTTCCACTGTGCTTGTGGCTATAGTGGCTATAGTGGCATAGCAACGTAATGACGTTACAAGTGCCTGGCCAACATCAGAAGTTACTAAGTAACGACTCTATATGAAGTAGTTTTTGAGTGGTTTGTATTACCAGCTGTTTGATACTACAAGCTATGTACCAGCCAATTTCTAACCATGTGTGTTCTGCAGCAGTACATGTCCCACACAGAACAGCATTCGCCCTTCCAGTATTTATAGCTAGATGTAGCAACAATAGTGGGCAGTATATATTGAAGCTACCTACAGAGTATGCTGCTGTGTAGCTATAAGCCATAGTGTGCTACAGTGTATGCTGCTGTGTAGCTATAAGCCATAGTGTGCTACAGTGAATGTTGCTGTGTAGCTATAAGCCATAGTGTGCTACAGTGTATGCTGCTGTGTTGCTATAAGCCATAGTGTGCTACAGTGTATGCTGCTGTGTAGCTATAAGCCATAGTGTGCTACAGTGTATGCTGCTGTGTAGCTATAAGCCATAGTGTGCTACAGTGAATGCTGCTGTGTAGCTATAAGCCATAGTGTGCTACAGTGAATGCTGCTGTGTAGCTATAAGCCATAGTGTGCTACAGTGAATGCTGCTGTGTTGCTATAAGCCATAGTGTGCTACAGTGAATGCTGCTGTGTAGCTATAAGCCATAGTGTGCTACAGTGAATGCTGCTGTGTAGCTATAAGCCATAGTGTACTACAGTGAATGCTGCTGTGTAGCTATAAGCCATAGTGTGCTACAGTGAATGCTGCTGTGTAGCTATAAGCCATAGTGTGCTACAGTGAATGCTGCTGTGTAGCTATAAGCCATAGTGTGCTACAGTGAATGCTGCTGTGTAGCTATAAGCCATAGTGTGCTACAGTGTATGCTGCTGTGTTGCTATAAGCCATAGTGTGCTACAGTGAATGCTGCTGTGTAGCTATAAGCCATAGTGTGCTACAGTGAATGCTGCTGTGTAGCTATAAGCCATAGTGTGCTACAGTGAATGCTGCTGTGTAGCTATAAGCCATAGTGTGCTACAGTGAATGCTGCTGTGTAGCTATAAGCCATAGTGTGCTACAGTGAATGCTGCTGTGTAGCTATAAGCCATAGTGTGCTACAGTGAATGCTGCTGTGTTGCTATAAGCCATAGTGTGCTACAGTGAATGCTGCTGTGTAGCTATAAGCCATAGTGTGCTACAGTGAATGCTGCTGTGTTGCTATAAGCCATAGTGTGCTACAGTGAATGCTGCTGTGTAGCTATAAGCCATAGTGTGCTACAGTGAATGCTGCTGTGTTGCTATAAGCCATAGTGTGCTACAGTGAA
The DNA here is from genome assembly GCA_963921505.1 of Phakellia ventilabrum. NCBI lineage: Eukaryota > Metazoa > Porifera > Demospongiae > Axinellida > Axinellidae > Phakellia > Phakellia ventilabrum. The sequence goes on from OY997378.1 coordinate 8,204,016, forward strand.
TGCTGCTGTGTAGCTATAAGCCATAGTGTGCTACAGTGAATGCTGCTGTGTTGCTATAAGCCATAGTGTGCTACAGTGAATGTTGCTGTGTAGCTATAAGCCATAGTGTGAAGTCATATGTGTTGTACGTGTAAAGTCATGCACACACAGACACAAAAACATAAAGCAATCTTATATCAGCCGCGCATGTGCTTTGTGCGCACCCGGCTGGTAAAATGTCTAAAGTTATTTCATCCAAATACGCACCACTTTTCAAGGCAGGGCACTAAGAGATGATCATTTATAATTTCTGTGGTATAGAATCCCCCCCCCCAAAAAAAACTAAAAGGTATACAGGATTACACCACAATACTTTTACAGTTTGTCATCTCTTAAGCCTTTTTTGATATTTTGTTCCAACCACTCATTCACCACAATTCCCTATACGCAGCACCACCCATAATCACAGATAATCAATGAGTTACGCATGACCTCACATTATAATCCTTCTGCTGCAAGAGCCTGGGAATGGGACTAGCACTACAAGTAATGAGTTTGTAGTGATGGGGGCTACACAAGTGCTCACATGTATATACACTGGGGAAAGGGCAATTGCTTGCACACACAGAGGAGGAGTGCTTGAGGTAAGTGTAAAGCACTTTAGTCGCATTGGGAGATTCCAAGGAAGGCAATCCCTTAATGTGGTCAATGGGAGCATGTTATGTACATTAATGAATACCAATATATAATCCCATACAGCACAACATCCTTGTTTCAAAACAAAAACAATATTTTGTTTCCATGTTATTCTTCTGATAAGAAATCGCTAATCAGTGAAACAGACACAGGAGTATCAAAGGTGGGGGACCAAGAATGAGTCTGCAGTTAACAGGCAGCAACAGATTGAGAGACGGTAGGTGAGCTCTCGGAGTTAGTACTAGTGACAATGTGCCCACATGTGTATCCACGAACAGATTATTGAAGAGGGTCAGTGAATGTATCCATGAATGATCTTACTATAATAGGGAGTTAGTATTGTGAATCTAAAATCACTTTCTAAGTGGTCAAAATAATAATGTGTACAGTACTCAATGTTACTGTACATCTCTGGCATTCACATTGCTATTGTGTACAGGCTAAACATAGCCTGAAAGCTAAATCAGATTCATAATAATTAATTAATATAAATTTGGTTTCTTACGTGGAGTAGCAAAGAGGATTTATCCGAATCAACTCCATCTGCATGATCAGCTACTAAACACCAAGGCAAGGTGGTCGACATAAACAACTTTAATCTTAGTGAACAAAACCTACAGTAGACTACATGCTGACAAACTACACAATGTTAGGTACATAGTCTTAGACTCTAACTGATGCACAGGACAGACTACACTTTGCATGCTCAGCTCCTCATGCATTCCTTCATGCACAGGGCTGAGGCACATGCTATAATGAAATTCATGAGAAATGAAGTGTGCACAACTCCTCAAGCATGTGTCTTATAAGCTCCTAGCATGCACTATTACAGGACTAACATGACTAACACAACAGTGAGCACATGCAATAATGAAATTCATAGGAAATTAAGTGTGCACAACTCCTCAAGCATGAGCTCCTAGCATTCACTATTGTAGGGCTACCAACCCTGAGCACATGCAATAATGACATTCACAAGAAACAGGGAATGCGTGTAATAAGAGATTTATTCTATATAGCTGTACTACATTGACCATAGCTGGCATGCACATAACATTGCACAATAAGTTTACAAACAGCGATGATAGTTCACAATGATCTACATGGCATGTATAATTCAGAAAACTATGGTACAAAATGAAACGTGGGTGATTTTTACAGGAGGCGTTATTGTAGTAATAACTCAGAAATAAAGTCATACTGCCAGACCACAAGGCAGAGTTCGCGGAATTTTTGATCATGCGGCGCTGGCGACGCTACCAAGGTACGTATCTCTGGAACGGAGAGGGATATAGACGTCTAGCGTGGAATTCCTTTAGTTCACAGTTCGTACTTGTACTGTACCAAGAATTATTCGTGTCTCGCTAATGGTTGTCGAGATATGACAGCATGAAAATTGGCAAAAATTACGAAATTCAAATTTACAGTTCAACTACGCATGTGCATTTGCCCGTGCAATACGGGATAATATTGCACGGTAGCTCTACGTAACAATAATATTATGCACTGGTGGAGTATAGAATAATGCATGATAATCATCACTCAAGCTATGGTATCGTTCAACCACGCTCGCCTGCCACTCTTATACGCAGTTGTAGCGCTGAGCGCGCAACCTGACGTCTAGATAGGCACAGATCAGCCAAAATTTAAAAGGGTACGAGTGCACGTGAAGCACAGCACGACACCTTGCTCTTCTACATAATGCACCCTTGGCCATTTCTCTGGAAACAGAAAGAAAGGGTTCGCTGTTGGTTGGGTTGCAGCTTATGAATAGTGTAGCGGCCAAAGCCGCTACGGCCACGACAACTCCTACGCCACTGCTATATACATTCTATATGTCTCTTTATGGGAACATGTGTTCAAAATGGCGTCACTGGCAGTTACATGGATGCCATCTTGAAACTTGTGGTGAACAAAGAGTGAGAGATCTGGACAAGTCTACCACACAGTTTTGCAAAGGAAGGCTAACTACAGCCTCCGCGTTAGTAGAATTTGTGCTGCCTCCGTATAAGTAGAGATACGAGCGCTATTAACTGAACAAATTTATGTGAGACTCGAGCAGTCTCTCCACTGTCACGTAGCAACCATGGTTGATCTTTAAAAAGATGTTATAAATGAAGATAGCAATCTGCCAAAGACCAGTTGCTTTTTCATAGCTTCTCTCGCAGCATTGTTAGGCAAGGTTCAGGGTTAGTTATTTCGCAACAGGATCGCTTGCGACTCATCTCGCCCCACCCAGGTCGTGATTCATTATATCTGCATCTCTACTTACCCGCTATACTTTACACTTAGCAGTGCGATCCTTTATCATTATGACGTAATGGGGGGGGGGGGGGGCAGGTAAAAGAGAGCACTAAACGGAGAAAATACACGAGAACATGTGTAAACAAGTATGTTCTTATGTTTTTGTACACGAAAACTACACCAAAGCACATGTTTGCTTGTATTTTCTCCATTTAGTCTTCACATTTACCCCCTTTACATCATAATGGTAAAGGGACCATTGAGCAGTCCATACAACAGACAACAATTGACAAACAGCATTTCTTGAAGGGCAAGCGCTTAATGAAGACACTACTGCATGATATTCATCACTCAAGCTATTGTATCGTTCAACCATGCTCGCCTGCCGCTCTTATACGTGGTTGTAGCACCGAGTGCGCAACCTGACGTCTGGGCACAGATTAGCCAAAATTTAAAAGGGTACGAGTGCATGTGAAGCACAGCACGACATTTTGCTCTTCTACATAATGCACCCATGGCCATTTCTCTGGAAACAGAAAGAAAGGGTTCGCGGTTGGTAGGGTTGCAGCTTATGAATTAATATTTAGCCAAAAAGTGTAGCGGCAAAAGCCGCTGCGGCCACTACAACTCCTACGCCACTGCTATATACATTTTATATCTCTCTCTATGGGAGCATGTGTTCAAAATGGCGTCACTGGCAGTTACATGGATGCCATCTGGGAACTTGTGGTGAACAAAGAGTCAGAGATCTGGACAAGTCTACCACACAGTTTTGCCGAGGAAGGCTAACTACAGCTACCAAGTTAGTAGAATTTGTGTTGCCTCCGTATAAGTAGAGATCCGAGCACTATTAACTGATGGCACGATTGATTTATGTGAGACTCGAGCAGTTTCCGCTCTCACGCAGCAGCCATGGCTGATCTTTAAAAAGATGCTGCAAAAAAAGATAGCAATCTGCCAAAGACCAGTTGCTTTTTCATAGCTTCTCTGGCAGCATTGTTAGGCATGGTTCCGGGTTAGTTATTTTCGTAACAGGCTCGCTTACGACTCATCTCGCCCCACCCAGGTCATGATTCATTACATCTGCATCTCTACTTGCCCACTATACTTTACACTTAGCAGTGCGATCACCCTCGACAATAATAATGATAATAATAAAATAGGGAAAACGTCACGTTGATATCACCAGTGTGGGGCTTGTTCATATGCAATTGAGAAAGGGGATGCAAACGGCTGGAATAGCTACATTTTGAAATGAAGGCCAAAACTTCAATAAAGAAAGCCACGACATTGGCAAATATGGCAGAAATTGCCAAATCAGATTTTCCATGCTGTATCCCAATCAATTTCCTTTCAAAACAACACCAGAACTTGAAGGAGGTCTAACTTGAAGGAGGTTTGATACAATCATGTGATAGGCCACCTAGATATGGAGTTGAATGGATTTTCTATAGACCCTTTATCATTATGATGTAATGGGGGCGGGGGGAGGGGAGGGGAGTGAGCACTAAATGGAGAGAATGCACGAGAACATGTGTAAACAAGCATGTTCTTATGTTTTCGTACACAAAAACTACATCAAAGCACATGTTTGCTTGTATTTTCTCCATTTAGTGCTCAATTTTACCCCCATTACATCATAATGGTAGCGTAAGTTGCCAATTATCAACACATGAACGGTACAGTGTACTAACCTCGCTATCGTTAGTTGTAGAAAGCTCGCTCTTACACCGGAAATGAGGTCATTGAGTTTACTAAATAACGCCCCACCTCCGAGGATGTTACTATTCATGATCATGAAGCGACAGTACAGTGGCCATTCCCCAATAATAATAATTAAGGGGAGAGTGTCACATAAATTAAAAAATTCTTTGAAAAATATTCTCGCAAAGGTCACCACAATTGGAAATTAGTAATATGGTGCTAGCAAAGTGTTGCAAAACATACTTTGCATGTAGCATGTGCTATGAGAAGTATTTGTGTTACAGACTGGTTAGAAGAGAGTCAAAAAAGTGACTAGAGTCTTGTTCAAAATCCTCTAAGACAGTTCTAGCAGCCAGAATACCCACAGGGCGACCTAGGTTAGCTTATATGCCTTAGTCTAGCTCACTAGACCCTCCCTTTCCCTCTTAAAAAATAAGAGAAAGGTAAAGGAGGACAGGGAGGGTGTAGCAGAACTTGCATAACATTAGATTCAAGTTGAACAATCAGCTTTCACTGTAAAAAAATCCGGCCAGTGATTACATTATTGCTCTGTGGTTTCACATGAGCTTGAGTGAAAAAAGGATTAATTGTGGCATTTAAGTAAGCTACTCTACAACAAGATGGTTTAAAGATCAAAGAAGCAACATCACAGAGTATCCCAAGCTCCTCACTCCGTATCCGAGCACATCTTTAATCAATTCTGCTTTGATGCCGGAGTGAGGCCAGTACAATGTAAGCAAGCACACCGACATAACTATGCAGTAGGCTTGTCCACATGCTCAAAACTTAGCCTACTATGCTTTTGAGTAATTTTCACAAAACCTGCCCCATTCTAGCTGCCTGGTATGCTGGAGAATGACTAGAAGTGCATATTGTGCACAAATCTATACTGTGCAGTTCCTAATTGCATTCGAAGGGATTCCCCCCACTTAACTCAAGTACGCTCTACATACTAATTACATGTACTACATGTAGTAGTGTTCTTCATGGATTCCATTCTCTTATGCCCATCCTCAGGCTGCATCAAGACCATATTAAAAGAGTCAAGCATGAGTCCATTGTCAAAACCTTAGGCTGGATTCCATGGGATTTCCCCCCACTTAACTACTGTACTTTCAAGTGGCTGTTCTGTACTATTGCTACCAACTACAGGACAAGAATGATTCTTTTTTCTAGCCTCACTCCTAGACTTAGCAGACTGACCAGACAGACTTTGCTGTTTTTATCCCAATGCTGTTGCCTAATAATAATTCTGCCAGGGAATGTCCCTATTTTGCCAGCATTACGCTGCCTGCTAAACCCTACTCAATTTTCTCAAATTTCTACCGGCAAATTAGGCTCAGGCCTAGCTGGGGCCTGGTCAATTTAATTAGGGCATTTTGATTCTATTTGGAGCTGAAAAGGGAGGGTGGTCTAAATATAAGAGGGTCGAATTAATTGAAACAATAAGGTACATAAGTCATCCAACTGAAGGTTACACTCAGCAATAGGTCAGTCTAAGTTAAATGCAGCTGTAGATTAGATCTGCTGGGCTAGACAGCTTCCAGCAAAACTGCTGACACAGCAATTCATAGTGCGCTTCCAGTTATCGATCAGAACTTGTGCAAACAGACTTATCATCGTTACCTACTACTCTTTCGTCGTTTAGGCAACACAAAACAAATCTAGCTTGACATACCTCGGTCTACTACAGAATGATGTAACTTAGTGCACGTGATATTTGCGGAAGAACACACACACACACACAGACACACACACGAGTGTAATGTCTCGCCATATTGCCCACTAAACCAGGTAATGAGGTGTTTATTATGTACTGCCTTCTCGTAATGTTAGCCACGCCTACCGTCATGAATTTTATGTCCACTGCCCCAGCACAAAATTACCTGCCTAGCTATCATAATGAGCTACAAAAGAGCTAAACTCTTTACAGTGAAGCCTAAAGTAGGCTTGTTTACCTTGCAGAGTTACGCATGCCTGCAATAAACTTCAAACTTGACTCTTGAGTGAGCATGTGACTCGATCAGGAGAAGCGGAAGGGATCACCGACCGATGCTATGACTTAGCCCCCAGTTTTCATGCGTAGTTAGGAGCGATTCGTGAGAGAAGTATTCCTTTCGCTAATGTTTTAGTAGCTTGGTAGCTCCCATTGCTGTGATTTCTCTGAAATAGTATTTCAGGACTCCGCATCACGTTAGTTACCGTCAATAACGCTTAACGCAGACGTCAATATCGCAAGTTATTGACGGCTCACGGTATAGGGAAATACTATTGCAGGATTTTGACGACTGACGCTAGTACGTAATACTACACATGTAACGATCAGAGTAGTCTAGAACACAAGAAGCCAAAACAAAGTGTCTGCCCAACCTCTTTCGATCACAAGCAGCGCGAACGAATGCTAGGGCACAAACGAAAGTTGCTCGGGCACATTCCCGGGTGTGCCGGGGCTTGGCTATGCTACTGAGCTTCTCTAGGAGTTGAAGGCCCAGCAGACTGGGTAAAGAAAAGAAAAGTAGTGGGTGAGAATCAACGGCAGCCTATAATTATACCAAAGTTTTAGTAGCGAGTGGGTTAGATTGGGCAAAAAGCGGATGTTAGCCTTCAGCCAGCCGTACAAGCAAGCTTTGTAGGGCTATGAAACCTGAAACAAAACTTATTGTTACTCACTCCGTGTCTTTATTTTAACCAGAATGGCTTTTACTCAAGTGTGCAATAAAATCAATAATCAAAGTTCCATGCTTGAACTGTGGAATCAAAAATGTGAATATTTCTGCTGGTGGCCTATATGAGAATCTAAAACAAATTGCACCCGCAAAATAAACGGCTTTACGATATTTTCGAGAGCCATTTAGTCATAAGAACAGGAGCAATGCCATGAACACAGGAGAGTTTATGAAATTAAGCGCTAAAAAAGGAGTTAAGATTGTGGTATGATGCCATTTCCAGCAAACATTATCCCCTTGTAGAGATAATCCATCTTCACCGGCAAATTTTGCAAATTACTACCTGTAAAAAGTATTTGAAAGTGATTCACAATAGTCCATCACTGCAGGAGGCAACAGCAAAAAAAGCCCAAGACGCACAGCCCCTTTTTTGCGGAACCCCCAAAACAACCGACCAACTACGTCACAAAGCGTCATAATTACATACATTATGTCATAAATAATCAATTAACCATAGTATGACATCATATAATGGTTAAATAATTATGACCCAACCCTTACTTCGCACTCGCAATAATGATCGAGAATCAAGCGAGCCCTGAGCCACGGCCGAACGAGATACTGGAGAGCCGCCGCCGAGTGAGTGATGTAAGTGCAATGCAGTGATGGTAGACTAAGCGAGTACCATCTCGAGAAACATCTCCAAGGCCAGAAGCACAAATCCGGAATGATTCAGTCGAAACCGATCTCGACTCGGCTGCCGGTCCCAGTAGTACTCAAGCTCTTGTAATGAGTCGCGACGGTTCTGAACACAACATAGACACAACAACCTGCCAAAAACCAGTCGCTTTTTCGTAGCTTTTTGTTATGCATGCTTCTGGGTTAGTTGTTATTCTCGCGACATGCTGGCTAGCACGTGACCCATCTCGCCCCGCCCAGGTCGAGTGCAATTATCCTCTACTGTAAAAAAACAACACAAGCTTTAAACAGCTACAAATCTCAATAACAAATCAGTATTTAATAAAGATGCCTCCAGCTGGCTCCAGCATAGTTTAGCCTGTCTGAAAACCCTAAACTCTTGTTAGCAAAAAAATCCCCATCTTTTGAGGACCTTTTTTGCTAAACCTCCAAACCAACTTCATGGGTGCACGTCATGCCTTTTTCAAGTGTGGCCTCCCGATCACTGTAGTCTAATTCCAACTCAGCTCAGGAGTGTTGTGTAGAAAAGTAATTGACAATGTAGTGCCTACACTATTGTTGCTGCTCACTGTCATTTGATTGCAGGATGGATGCGATGAAGAGAGTGGCTTAGTATCCACAGCTTGTGCAAGTGCGGTTCCCAAGCATTTCTGAGAATATGTCTTCAGCTACTTGCAGATCACAGACTGCTGTAGCTCTCAAGGCTAAGAGTTCAATTGGAGTCATCACCTACTTTGTCAAGCCACGGACTACAATTTTTCTCACCAAAAATCACTGAGGTCTATGCTGTCACCAGGCCACTATACTGTCTAAGAAATCTTTATTTTATTAATGAGGGACTGACAGAAGCAACAGAATGGCAGCTGTTTAGCCTAGAAAGTCACCCATAATAATTAAGGGAAGAGTGTCACATAAATTAAAAAAATCTGTGAAAAATATTCTCGCGAAGATCAGCACAATTGGAAATTAGCAATATAGTGCTAGCAAAGTGTTGCAAAACATACTTTGCATGTAGCATGTGCTATGAGAAGTATTTTTGTTACAGACTGGTTAGAAGAGAGTCAAAAAAAGTGACTAGAGTCTTGTTCAAAATCCTCTAAGACAGTTCTAGCAGCAAGAATACCCAGAGGGCGACCTAGGTTAGCTTATATGCCGTAGTCTAGCTCACTAGACCCTCCCTTTCCCTCACAAAGAATAAGAGAAAGGTAAAGGAGGACAGGGAGGGTGTAGCAGAACTTGCACAAAATTAGATTCAAGTTGACCAATCAGCTTTCACTGTAAAAAATCCTGCCAGTGATTACATCATTGCTCTGTGGTTTCACATGAGCATGAGTGAAAAAGGATTAATTGTGGCATTTAAGTAAGCTACTCTACCACAAGATGGTTAAGGATCAAAGAAGCAACATCACAAGCTCCTCGCTCCGTATCCGAGCGCATCTTTAATCAATTCTGCTTCAATGCCAGAGTGAGGATAGTACAATGTAAGCAAACACACCGACATCACTATGCAGTAGGCTTGTCTGTGCAGTTCCTAATTGCATTCGAAGGGATTCCCCCCACTTAACTCAAGTACACCTGTACAAACAAAAACCCTCTGCATACTAATTATATGTACTACATTTAGTAGTGTTCTTCATGGATTCCATTCTCTTATGCCCATCCTCAGACTGCATCAAGACCATATTAAAAGAGTCAAGCATGACTCCATTGTCGTAACTTTAGGCTGGATTCCATGGGATTTCCCCCCACTTAACTACTCTACTTTCAAGTGGCTGTTCTGTACTATTGCTACCAACTACAGGACAAGAATGATTCTTTAAACTCTGCAAGTACTGCACTTAAACTAAAGCATAGCTACCCTAAACAGCCACAGCGCTCGGCTCCTGGGATAGTGAGCCTTCGTATGTTCCCCAGCTGAACCCTGAATGAAAGAGGTGGATTTTGTGCCATGCTTTCGTCCCACCCAGATAGTTTGTGTATGATGACGCGTATTATGAAGCTTGCCCTGTCACCTCAGAGCTTGTGGCACACCAAGAGATGTGGACTCATAGAGTTTCATACCAAGAAAGGCTTACTACAGCTCCCAGGTTAGTCGAGTTTGCGTAGCCTCTGTATGAGTACACTAAAGGGGACGGCACGATCGAATGTTAATTTCAAGAAGCATACTCCATCTCTCCAGCAGTCATGCCTGATCCTTGAACACTAGTTACAGATAGAGACATCGATCCGCCAGAGACTAATCACTTATCCATACCTTCTCCAGCTGTATCTAACCATCTTGCCTCACCCAGGTCATGATACTTTACATCAGCGTCTGTATTCGCCCGCTATACTTTACACTTGGCAGTGGGATTACCTCCAATAAATAATTAATTTAAAGAATATAATGATTTGCATGAAGTAGGGGTCACAGAGGTGTGAAACTTTGTCATCCTTGGGTGAACACTTAAGAAAACGCATGTGAATCTCTGCTACATTCACTTTCTGCGAGGAGTTATGGCCAAAACAAAACTATATACATTTTATATGGGTCTTTATGGGGCCACTACACGTATTTAAAATGGCATCTCTGGAAGTTACATGGATGCCGTCTTGGCTCATGTAGAGTCTGAGAATTCAATTGACAAGTCTACATCACAGTTTTACCAAGGAAGGCTTACTGCATTATTACAGGACAAACACAACAGTGAGCACATGCAATAATGAAATTCATGAGAAATGAAGTGTGCGCAACTCCTCAAGCATGTGTCTCATGAGCTCCTAGCAATGGCTAGCATGCACTATTTCAGGCATAGAACAGTGAGCACATGCAATAATGAAATTCATAAGAAACAACAACTGCAGACAGTACAGAGTCCACACTTAATTGTATTACTTATCAGTTGTCTTGTATAGGGCTACCATAGCCATGGCCAGAGGAGGTCAGCCAAGGTTGATGTTTCTTAATCAGTTCTCACTAAAATCACAAAATATAATGTAATCTAGAGGCAATATTGTGTGTGATCAACACTGAGCGTTAAGTATTCCAAATGCCATAGGGAAAGAATTAAAGATTTGGCTTTTTTCCCTTGGCCAGATTACTTCAAAAATGGACTTGCAAGGAAGAAAGTTATTGATGGTCTAAGGCAGCTATTGACTCTTCCATACCTGAGACCGCTCATATCTCCATCGAGCCCTGGATGTAAATTGTTCATTCAAACATGTCTGTCCTTCTCTACTAGTTAAATGACAAGCCAATCATTATCGACCTTCATTATTAAAAGGTCAACCTCGAATGACCTCCACTGTACCTTCCCTACTTAGTATGGTATGGAGAATATAGGGTTGATAAACGTCAGCATTAGACCAAAAAAGGAGCTGGGGTAATATAAATTATCTAACTGAAGGTTGACGTCAACAACAGGTCAGTCCAAGCATAAATGCAGGTGTGGCATGGATCAACTTGTCTCCTTTTGTAGAGCTAGAGAAAGTGCTGATTCAGTAATTTCATAGCTTATAGTTAGCTGCCAGAACCTGCCAAACCAGAAGTATTATTGCTATCTACCCCCTTTTTTGCCATCTGGGCAACACAAAACTAAGCTAGCTTAATGTACTTTAGCCTATTGGGCCTCCACTAGCTTCCACTGTGCTTGTGGCTATAGTGGCTATAGTGGCATAGCAACATAATGACGTTACAAGTGCCTGGCCAACATCAGAAGTTACTAAGTAACGACTCTATATGAAGTAGTTTTTGAGTGGTTTATATTACCAGGTGTTTGATACTACTATGTACCAGCCAATTTCTAACCAATTAGTAGCATGTGCGTTCTGCAGCAGTACATGTCCCACACAGAACAGCATTCGCCCTTCCAGTATGTATAGCTAGATGTAGCAACAATAGTGGGCGGTATGTATTGAAGCTACCTACAGTGTATGCTGCTGTGTAGCTATAAGCCATAGTGTGCTACAGTGAATGCTGCTGTGTAGCTATAAGCCATAGTGTGCTACAGTGAATGCTGCTGTGTAGCTATAAGCCATAGTGTGCTACAGTGTATGCTGCTGTGTTGCTATAAGCCATAGTGTGCTACAGTGAATGCTGCTGTGTAGCTATAAGCCATAGTGTGCTACAGTGTATGCTGCTGTGTAGCTATAAGCCATAGTGTGCTACAGTGAATGTTGCTGTGTAGCTATAAGCCATAGTGTGCTACAGTGAATGCTGCTGTGTAGCTATAAGCCATAGTGTGCTACAGTGAATGCTGCTGTGTAGCTATAAGCCATAGTGTGCTACAGTGAATGTTGCTGTGTAGCTATAAGCCATAGTGTGCTACAGTGTATGCTGCTGTGTTGCTATAAGCCATAGTGTGCTACAGTGTATGCTGCTGTGTAGCTATAAGCCATAGTGTGCTACAGTGAATGCTGCTGTGTAGCTATAAGCCATAGTGTGCTACAGTGTATGCTGCTGTGTAGCTATAAGCCATAGTGTGCTACAGTGAATGCTGCTGTGTAGCTATAAGCCATAGTGTGCTACAGTGAATGCTGCTGTGTAGCTATAAGCCATAGTGTGCTACAGTGTATGCTGCTGTGTAGCTATAAGCCATAGTGTGCTACAGTGAATGTTGCTGTGTAGCTATAAGCCATAGTGTGCTACAGTGAATGTTGCTGTGTAGCTATAAGCCATAGTGTGCTACAGTGAATGCTGCTGTGTAGCTATAAGCCATAGTGTGCTACAGTGAATGCTGCTGTGTTGCTATAAGCCATAGTGTGCTACAGTGAATGCTGCTGTGTAGCTATAAGCCATAGTGTGCTACAGTGAATTTGCTGTGTAGCTATAAGCCATAGTGTGCTACAGTGAATGCTGCTGTGTAGCTATAAGCCATAGTGTGCTACAGTGAATGCTGCTGTGTAGCTATAAGCCATAGTGTGAAGTCATGCACCTGGCTGGTATGTCTGAAGTCATTTCATCCGAATATGCACTACTTCTGCTGCAAGAGCCTGGGAATGGGACTAGCACTACAAGTAATGAGTTTGTAGTGATGGGGGGCTACACAAGTGCTCATATGTATATACACTGGGGGAAGGACAATTGCTTGCACACACAGAGGAGGACGTGCTTGAGGTAAGTGTAAAGCACTTTAGTTGCATTGGGAGATTCCAAGGAAGGCACTCCCTTAATGTGGTCAATGGGAGCATGTTATGTACATTAATGAATACCAATATATAATCACATACAGCACAACATCCTTGTTTCAAAACAAAAACAATATTTTGTTTCCATGTTATTCTTCTGATAAGAAATCGCTAATCAGTGGAAACAGACTCAGGAGTATCAAAGGTGGGGGACCAAGAATGAGTCTGCAGTTAACAGGCAGCAACAGATTGAGAGACGGTAGGTGAGCTCTCGGAGTTAGTACTAGTGACAATGTGCCCACATGTGTATCCAAGAACAGATTATTGAAGAGGGTCAGTGAATGTATCCATGAATGATCTTACTATAATAGGGAGTTAGTATTGTGAAATCTACTAAAATCACTTTCTAAGTAGTCAAAATAATAATGTCTACAGTACTCAATGTTACTGTACATCTCTGGCATTCATATTGCTATTGTGTACAGGCTAAACATAGCCTGAAAGCTAAATCAGATTCATAATAATTAATTAATATAAATTTGGTTTCTTACGTGGAGTAGCAAAGAGGATTTATCCGAATCAACTCCATCTGCATGATCAGCTACTAAACACCAAGGCAAGGTGGTCGACATAAACAACTTTAATCTTAGTGAACAAAAACTACAGTAGACTACATGCTGACAAACTACACAATGTTAGGTACATAGTCTTAGACTCTAACTGATGCACAGGACAGACTACACCTTGCATGCTCAGCTCCTCATGCATTCCTTCATGCACAGGGCTGAGGCACATGCTATAATGAAATTCATGAGAAATCAAGTGTGCACAGCTCCCCAAGCATGCACTATTACAGGACTAACATGACTAACACAACAGTGAGCACATGCAATAATGAAATTCATAGGAAATCAAGTGTGCACAACTCCTCAAGCATGAGCTCCTAGCATTCACTATTGTAGGGCTACCAACCCTGAGCACATGCAATAATGACATTCACAAGAAACAATGGCTGCAAGCAGTGTAAGTGTAGACTATCAGTTGTCTTGACATGTCACAGCTACTGTACCAGAGCAGGCCAACCAAGGTTGACCTTTCATAATCAGGTCGCATTAAAATTACATTACATATGCAATCTAGAGGCAATATTGTGTGATCAGACACTAATAAGACGTTAAGTATTGCAAACAGCATGGGAAGAGAATCAAAGATTTAGCCTGTTTTCCCTTGGCTGATCACTTCGAAAACAGACTTGCAAAGAAAAAAATCATGGCTGATATAGGAACATAGCCATCAGATTTAAAGTGGTCAGGTTGGACAACAGATACATATATGTACTGCATGCCGTCACGTATTAAGCATGTGTGAAGCGCACCCACTAGGGAGGAGTGGGATCCAACTCCAGGTTGTTCAATTAGAAGCTGCTACCCACGTGCAGAGCGGAAAACTTACTTTTTCAATGGACACTCCCGGCTGGTAAGCGCTCTCTTGGCAATGGTTCTCACTGAGAACTCAGTGCATATGATTATTGTAGCTATGTAGTTACTGCGCTATGAAAACAAGGTGATTCGATCAAATCTACCTGCACCTGTCTATACATGCCTGGAGTTGGATGACCTGCTGCAAAAGTGTTTGCCAGCTATAAGCTTCGCCCTTAGTGCTCACAGAACTTGAGAAGACGTCACTCTGCTTCACGGATTAGTATTCGAAAGAAACTTTTGGTGACCGAGAAAGTGGTTCAGCTGAAACTCGACCAACTGAACCAGTGGCTACAGCCCTATAATATTAATGTTTACCAGCCAGGTGGCTGGTGCTAAGGTTGCTTTACGTTCCCATGTCTGTCTTTGTGTGTGCGTGTGTGTGTGTGTGCAGTTTCACCCAAACGTGATCCTCAATGACTATGTTAGCAACAACTAAATAATAACTACATTCAGACCCCACCCCTAGCTGGTTAAATAGTAATTACATCTCATGCAGCTATATATAGTAGCTACCTTAGGCATCATTCTTGTTAGCTTAAAGGCCTTGAACGTTATTGTTTTTAAGGACCGAGTTTCCACAGAGAGTTGTGCGCAGCGAAACAGATAATTAAACAACTATTAACAATTACATTTTCTGATTGCTATGTGTAGTTTACTTTCTGATATTTTGGTAAAACTGTGCGACTGTGTGTGTGTGCTCGTCTGTAATTATCAGATGCGCTAAGTTACGTCACTGCATTACGATGCCACTTAAAATGCCATCACCTGTTGGTGGACTCTATTTTCATACGTCATTTTCTCTGTACTACTAGTGTACTATCTTATTTCTCAATTTCTATTTCTAGTATTGATTACGATGCCTTCTGGGTACAGTTTTCAAATGTCTACATGCAAGAGAGTATGCATACTGACCTGGAACAATGCCTGCCAAGCAAGTGACTGTATTAGTTGAGCATGCTCTGCTGCAGCATCAAGTGAAACTTGCCGTGTCTGCTATGTTTAAGTCATAATAGCTGTGTCTTGCCCTTTCTAGCCATGTTTTTGCCACTGTGGCTGTGATTTTAGTAGCTAGTTGTAAGATTATGCTGGCTTAATTCAAGTGCAGTCTGTGATTACAGTTAGTCTAATAGATCTCTAAAATAAACACTATAAGCTGCACTTAGAATAAAGTATTGAAAAAATGGGCTAGTGATTATAACGCACGGGAAACTCTTATAATGAAAGCTGGCCAGTTCATTAATTATACACAATGGTCTGATCACAGAAGAACTATGATAGACAATACCTCTAGGCCACTGGCTAGAGTGGGATCAGTTTTTCTCACATGCAACATGCATTACACATGTATACTTGAATACGCACCTTTATTTGATGATTCACATTGGCTCCTCTTCTAATCAACAATTCAGCAGCTTGAGTTTGGCCTTTATAGGCAGCTTTCCACTAGAGCGGTCCACCCAACCTGTGAACAACAACCAAAGGCAAATTGTAAATCAAAATAAATAGACCATGGTTGAATCCACATCCGTCATAACAACTGTTGCTAGTAGTAATTGATGCAGCCTTTTATTCTCCTGCTACACGTAAACATTTGGAGAAGTCATCTGGTGTCCATTGTTTGCACGTGTGTGGTCATTCCCAGAAAAACCTTGCGTACGTGTCTATAAAATTTAATGGTCGGCATAAACAATAGGTATTCATCCAATTTATTATGTACTAGAGTCAGTCGTCAAAATCCTGCAACAGTATGTTCCTATACCGTGAGCTGGCAATGACTCACGATATTGACGTCTACGTTAAGCGTTATTGACGGGTAACTCACGTGAAGCAGAGTCAGCTGCAAAAGAAATATCATCGTTAAGCGTTATTGACGTCATATTGCTCTCGTGAAGCAGAAGTCAGCTGCAAAAGAAATATCATCAGACATTGAAGAAAAATCACAGCAATAGGAGCTACCAAGCTACTAAAACGTTAGCAAAAGGAATACTTCTCTCACGAAATCACTCCTGAGTATGCAAGAAAACCGGGGGCTACGTCATATCATCGGTCGGTGGTCCCTTCCGCTTCTCCAGATCGAGATTGAAGTTTATTCCAGGCAGCTCTGCAAGGTAAGCAAGCCTACTTTAGGCTTCACTGAAAAGCGTTTAGCTCTTGTAGCTCATTGTGATAACTAGGCAGCTACTTTTGTGCTGGGGCAGTGGACATAAAAAGTTCGTGACGGTAGAAGTGGTTGACATTGAGAGAAGGAAGTACATAATAAACACCTCATTACCTGGTTTTAGTGGGCAATATGGCAAGACATTGCACTCGTGTGCAGCATTTTCCCTCGCCTACGGCTTGGAAAAATACTTGTACACACTCGTGCAATATCTCGCCTTATACTATACCTAAGTCATTCTAACCAATCAGATTTCAGCATTATAGGTATATAACGGGTCATACCTACCACGCGGGAAAATATACCCCGATTGCTTACGTAAAGCGGGTACCCGATTCCGTTCCAGTCGTTCAAACATCAGAAAGCTGTGGTAGGGCTGGTGGCTAGGGAGCCTAGGCAAGACGTATGTTTTTTTTGCCAGTAAATCGATATGGGATAGCACGGTAAGCTATTGGTCTTCGTCTGTAGCTAGTTTTGTTGGGTTTCTGTGTATTTGTACGTGTGGCCACGCTGCTAGCCTACCGTTTTTTTTGCCAAAATGGCGCTAGGGTCGGGCTAGACGCGTAGCTACCGTGGCTATTAGCTGTTGTTTATGTTTGTTACAATTGCTGGGAGTGTTTCGCCACTTGTACCTACTATTTTGCGTTGTGAAAGCTGCTAGCTACCCAGTTTATCGCGTCTGACTGCTGAACGGCACCTTTCGAACCTTCTGGCGAGCAGTAGCTTGCCTTGCAGTTCTTGATGCTTTGGCAACTCTTTCAGAATGACTTAGGCATAGTGATAGACCACTGTGTAGCGGGGTGTATGACCCGTTATCTACCTTGGGAAAAATTATATACGAGGGCGAAGCCACTTTTTCCCGCGGTAGATAACGGGTCTTATACTATACCTAAGTCATTCTAACCAATCAGATTTCAGCATTACAGGTAAATACTGCTTCGTATTCTACCGCGCGAAAAAATATACCCCGATTGCTTACGTAAAGCGGGTACCCGATTCCGTTCCAGTCGTTCAAATGTTCAGAAAGCTGTGGTAGGGCTGGTGGCTAGGGTAGCCTAGGCAAGACGTATGGCGTTTTTTGCCCGTAAATCGATGTGGGATAGCACGGTAAGCTATTGGTCTCCGTCTGTAGCTAGTTTTGTTGCGTTTCTGTGTGTTTGTACGTGTGGCCACGCTGCCAGCCTACCGTTTTTTTTGCCAAAATGGCGCTAGGGCGGGCTAGACGGGTAGCTACCGTGGCTATTAGCTGTTGTTCATGTCTGTTACAGTTGCTGGGAGTGTTTCGCCACTTGTAGCTACTATTTTGCGTTGTGAAAGCTTGCTAGCTACCTAGTTTATCGCGTCGTGCTGAACGGCACCTTTCGAACCTTCTGGCAAGCAGTAGCTTGCCTTGCAGTTCTTGATGCTTTGGCAACTCTTGTCAGAATGACTTAGGCATAGTATAAGATAGATAGACCACTGCGTAGCGGGGTGTATGACCCGTTATCTACCTTGGGAAAAAAATGATCTCCCTTGGAAGCCTCGGAAGTATCTCGGGCTTCGCCCTCGTACTTCCTCGGATTCCGCGGGAGATAATTTTTCCCGCGGTAGATAACGGGTCATACACCCCGCTACGCAGTGATCTATCCTATACTTATAGTATTTTGCGTGGGCGGATCAAAGGCACAAAGTGTGCTTTATTTTTCATATAGCACTGTTAATGTGTGAACAGTGCTATATGAAAACTCATACAGCACAGGAAGTAAATATAGAACAGGTCAAAAGAGGTCAAGCAATTAACAGTAAACAGAATCCATGAAAGTGCGTAAGAACACCATGATGACAAAGCATAGATAGTAGAGATAGTAGTGCTGACGTTTCAAGTGTCGAAGGCCTAGCGACACATTCACTGCTCTCTCCTTCTAAGGTTGGTTCGTTCTCCTTGTCGCCATCACTAATTCAGTCGCCATTCCAAGGTCAAAATCCGGGTTGTATTTATACTCAAAATCCCAATCGCAAGGACGCAGCAGACTAGGAGAGATTATCTATTGAGCAGAATTCTTCTACAAATCCATTTGCAGAGACCAGAACTTGCACAAAATTCAAAACAGTAACTCAAGAACTGCACAATTGAAAGACGGAAACACTATAAACCAGTTAAAGTACCGTATACGCTCGTGCACTACGTGAAATATTGCACTTGGGCGTGGTCTCGAGGCCAAATATAGCACTCGGCTTCGCCTCGTGCTATATTTGCCTCTCGCCCACGCCCTCGTGCAATATTTCATGTAGTGCACTCGCGACGGTACTTTAACTAATATATATTGCCCACTAAACCAGGTAATAATGACAGGTCCTTCACTATTATTAACTGGTTGGGAAGCTGTATCCATACTACTACTAGCCATGTGACTAAAACTGTTTACAGGTACATTTTCTTTTCTGTAATTTCTCACACATACATGTACACATAAACAGCAAATGCTAGGCCATCTTTCTTCTCATTTCTGGCATTGGGTACGAGACTTCTGATGTGTCAACAGTCACAACTAGTTTAATGCGCTTTTCTACACGTTGCGAGAAAAGCTGGGGAGTGGAGCCTGGGGACGAGGCTAGTATATCCCATAATCAGGCTGCTGTGCTAAGCTCTCAAATTGGCTGCTGTCAAAGCTAACAACTGCACACAACATATGCGACAGACTACAACATGTGCATGTACATACTCCTCAGGCATGAGCTCATGAGCTCCTAGTGCAGTATGCACACAAGGCTGACAAACAGTGAGCACACACTATAATGAAATTCATACCGCATAAGTATAATTGTATAATGGTGCAATTCTAATTTTAATCATTGCTTCAAAACCCCATTTCCTAGAAAATACTATATGAGTGAATGGAATTAGAAGAGTCAAACAATTACACTCACATATAGATATGCCGTGTGTGTGTAGCTATGCTGTAATCAAAATTTTCAAAATGATATGTAAAACCTGCTGATTACTGACTCACATAATCCTCAGTATCAACAGCAGCAATCTTCAAAAGATCTAAAATCTTGTCTGTATTGCCCTCTGATGACGCTTCCCACAGTTCAATATCCTAAATAATAAGACCAGGAGTCGCATGACAAGTGGAGAAATAGTAGAAGTGTACAATAACCAATCAAAAGGTAAAAACGTTCTAAAAGCAGTTTCATTACTATTTTGAGTATGCATGTGCTAGGCACGTGCGTGTCCAATAACAACCTTGGGAAATTCAGAATTTAATCTCTTGTGTGGTCACTACATGCTCTTCTTTCTTCAGTTATATGGCTTCAGACAAAGCATATTCCATGCTGAAGTAATCATCATGCTAAATTTACCAACAACTGCAAAAACATTACCGTAGCCTCCTTCCACGTACCTTGATACTTGGACAGCTGTATTTGATGTCATCTCCAACAGCAAGCCTTATGATGTTTTGCTTAGCAAGTTGGCGGTAGAGACTATTGCTAGGTACCACTGAAGTGATATGAGCTACTAGAGCTCTGGAAACTTCCCAACAAACTGCGAGTGGGCTCTCTGAGCACCCACAATAGACTAGAGCAGCTACAGGAAGCTTCAAAAAGGCAACGACAGCTTTGAGTGACACTGTCATAGTCTGAGAGATGGAGAACATCTGTAGCAACTTCAACTGAAATCCGTAAAATATTAACGGAAGCACACAATCGATGTTCAGTAAGCCTAGTGAAGATAGCAGGCTGAGAAGATTGAAGTTCTCCAGACTGGGCTGATTTGTGGCTGAGAAAAGAGTCAGAGTGATGAGCTTTCTGATCACCACTGGTAGTGCCTGCTTGAACAGCAAGTACTAAATGGCCATTTGCACCTCTAGCAGAAGTGAATTTGTGGAAAGCAGAAGCAGATGCACTGCAGTCTGAGCTTTTGACTACAGTTTCAAGTATTCCAGTACTAAGGCAGTTCCAATATGGAGACAAGGATTTCAGCAATTCGGGAATAGTTCGAGCTTCTTTGTAAGCTGCTGAGTCTACAAGTGGAATGGCCTTACCATTATGTTGTAGGGTGAGTGAGGAAAGAGCTGATTTCACTTTTTCAGCAACATTGGGCATTGAGTGTATCATCATTTGGAGACTCTGAAGAAAAACTGTCGACAGGGCTTTAAAGCCTGCAATAAAGAAAAAAACTGACTGAATAACATATAGGCAAAGTATCTAGATTGATGATCATGGCTAACTGGAGTTTCAAGATTGCTTTATGATTCAGTAATTTTGTATTGTAATAGAAATGCTCTACGTAAAATTTTAATACAGGCTTCAGTTAGCTGAGAGTCATAGGCCTGGCTGACTTCAGACACAAATATATGTTGAAGCATCTCTCTGGCACTTACAGGCTGTAGTTTCAAGGATGTACTGCTGGTTAAAAAGAGTTCAGAACGCATACTAAGAGACAACTACAAACTTATACTAATTGTGATGTGATTCATTGATGGCAAATTAAATAGTATAATATATTGCCCTGTGGTCAATTAGTGAACCAGAAAGAAAAAAAAATATTAGCAGCATGAGACTATCTTCAGCTGCTAGCTACTACAGAAAACACCACAAATCTACACATTTCTGTCACTAAAATTGCAGTAGCTAGCTATTGAACCAAAATAAGACAAAAGCTAGGCTTTACAAAAGTACAGCAATGTAAATAGTGCCATCTAACCACTTCAACTTTGCCTTCTGTATGCTTCTCGTAGCTTTTATTGCAACTTCAGACCCTTGCAACACAACTTGCAACTCGATACTGACGGCAGGGTGATTTCAGGAAGTCCGTAGATACTTTTGAGTGTCCCAGACACACCAAATGGGTCGAGCATTCAAACAGTGCCTCCAAACTTGACTTCCACTTACTAAAGCACAGCTACCGGACTCAGCTAGACTGTGTATGCATAAGATTAGATAACACTATATCGCAAGCAAGTGGAAAATACCGAAAACTGAAAAACAGAAAAACTGAAAACCTGACAATGGAAACCAGTAAACATAGCTACACACTTGGTGACTAAATATATCTGCTAATCAGTGCAGGATGCATATGTAGACCATATCTATACTATATGTAGCTGCAGTAGCTATGTACCCCGAGACTAATTTCTTCAGCATCTGGTTCTATTAGAGCACACGGCTCTATCAGTTTTTTTTGTGTGCTCTTGACTGTATATAAGCTATGATCGCAGTATATTGGCGACTGTAGTTCCTACACAGATTTGCTAGGAGCTATAGTGTTCCAAGCTTAAAGAGTAAAACTTAGAGTTTTGAATGTTACAACCACTCCACCATGCCCAAATAAGTATTAAAACAACAGAGAAATGGGTTTGACATGTTTTCCAAAAAAATGGTACATTGTTATTAGCCATTACAGAAGCCATATAGATATCATGAATATTTTGTGGAAAAATGACAAAACTGAAGATAAGTGGTATTATCCTGGGATCGATGAGGAGTTCAAAATTTCAAATTTAGGCCAAAACTAGGTTAACACAAGCTTGACTCCTAGAACTCTTTTGAAGTCACTTGGGCAATATTTGCTAAAGTTACTACTTTAAGCGAAAACCCACTCAGAACATGAACTTTGGTCCTTAGTTCTGGTGTTCATTGACAGAGGTAAACTATGCTAACTGCTTGTGACATCTAATGTTTCAACTCACTCAGAACTAAGATGCAGATTCAAGCACCGTAAGAATTTTTTTTCAAATCAGTTGTCCATACAATTCTGTAATTCTTACTAGAGTCTAATTGAATTAACACTTCTTAGCATCAAACTGTGTCAAAGATAAAGAAAATAAAAAAATTCTAAAGTTTTACTCTTTAAGCTTGGAGCACTGTATTTTGCACCAGAATCTGATGCATGACTACACAACTTGAGTCTCAATTGGAGGTAGTTGGCCATTCATGCTAAATTTAGCTACACTTACTCCAGTAGCACACTTGGAACTACAGTATAAACTTGTAGGTTTGATGGTACTACTCTTACGGATTCTGAATCAGATGCTGTAGAAGCTAGCCCACCAACATGTACCTACATCCTGAAACAATCAGCTAGCAGGTAGCTGATAGCTACAGTTCTGTAGACCATGCAGGATCACAGGGATGAATGACTCCCTCGGATGACTGACTCCCCCGGTCACTCATGCCTAATGTTGAGCAACTCTGCTGGGAGCCCCCCTCCCCATGCAGGAGGCATTCTGTAACAAACTTTAAAGTAAGCTGAGCAGTGTAGCACAGATAACTTAAATTATGTATCCTGCAACTGCTACACAGTGGTATAGCTATGAAACTGCTATTCTTTCGTATTCGCTTTTAAAAAGAAGTACTGTATAGCGAAAAAATTTGGCGAGGACTTTAATTTGGCAGTTTGGCGAATCATGAAAAAAATCGCCAAATTAAATTCTCGTCAATAATAAAACCTGACGTAATGCATACTACCCACGTGTGTATAAAGTATCTACGATACACATACATCTGAAGCGGTACTATTATCATGGCGCTGTACAAGTATTTCAAGAGAGGACCTGTACTTTCCACTCTACGGACGTGTGGTGAACAAGCAAACACGGATGCTCTTGGAGAGTCATCGAGAGAGCCGACAGTATTTCCGGTCGCATAAGATATAAAATGTGGCAGAAATCTCTTGAAAATATTATACGTAATTGCTTACATTAAATAAGCTATGTTGGGGCATCCATTAAACACGTCATTTTATTGGAATGGCCTAACTAATTTTCTGGTTCGTTACACAATTTTCCCATAATATTGCACTTGTCCCATGCTAGACTATATGTATTCACTTATATAGAAAACCCTGACCTTTGCTGTCCAGAATAGACATGACCTTGGCAAAAGTTGGCCGAGCCTAGCGATTAGAGAAAAGAAGGTAAAGAATTGCTAATGTGGACATCAATACAGGCCTACAACTACATGTTCAGTATATATTTAATAGTTACTTACTTTGGGATCTTTTTCCCAGCACATTGTCAGGAGTGTGGCTAAAAATGGCTCACATGTGTCAGGAATATCAGGTTTCTATATAGAAAATGATCACATAAAACAAAAGTAAAACTAAACATGCCCACTTGAATCAGTAATATTATATAATGGTCAAACCTGCATGTCTGTTGCAAACTTATCTAAACAGCTGCTTTAGTAACAGGCAGACCTTTTCTATCAAGCTGACAAACCTGTGTTGGAACTTACATGAACGAACTGGTTACTAATTTAATACATACACATATCTATCAAAATTCATCATTTTCCATCACAGCTGCCTTTGGGTGTCACAAGGGAAGCTAACAGTATAGACATGAATACTACTGTGTCCAGCAACTTTCAGAAAGAGTGACAATTTTAAGTAACTTGTTTATATACTGCACGATATTCATTTTTCAGGGACTACAAACATAAGAAATATAAGTATCGTATTACATATTGATTTTCTGGGAATATCTTTCCCCAAGAGCGTTTTACCTTGTATTGAGTACCAACAATGGAGGATTACTTCTGAAGCGACACTTACTAATCAAATTAATCGCAACAGTTAGCCATAACAATAGCCACATAATATTAATCAAATTGGAATTGTTAGCTGTGTTACAGCATATCAGTTTTGCTGATTTTTGAAGAAGGGAGGGGGTGGCATTCAGTTTGTTTCAAAATTCGCAGCTAAATTTACCTATCGCTAGCACTAGATCAGACCATCGCTAGTGCTAAAGTTACCCATCGCTATCGCTAGATTCACTATTGCTAGTGCAAGATTGCACCACTTTAGCGCTAGCGG
Source organism: Phakellia ventilabrum (assembly GCA_963921505.1). Classification (NCBI taxonomy): domain Eukaryota; kingdom Metazoa; phylum Porifera; class Demospongiae; order Axinellida; family Axinellidae; genus Phakellia; species Phakellia ventilabrum. The sequence goes on from OY997378.1 coordinate 8,228,547, forward strand.
TGAGTGACAACTTAGCGACAACTTTAGCGTTAGCGATAATAATGACTTTAGCGTTAGCGATAATGAATCTAGGGCTAGCAATGGTGCAATCTAGCGTTGGTGATAAGTGTCAACTTTAGCGCTAGCGGTAAGTGACAACTTCAGTGCTAGCAATAGTGACAACTTTAGCACTAGCGATAGTAATGACTTTAGCGTTAGCGATAGTGAATCTAGCGCTAGCAATGGTGCAATCTAGCGCTAGCGATAGTGAATCTAGCACTAGCAATGGTGCAATCTACTGCTAGCGATAGTGAATCTAGTGCTAGCGATGGTAAATCTAGCGATAGCGATGGGTAAATTTAGCACTAGTGATAGTCCTTATCTAGCGCTAGTGATAGGTAAATTTAGCATAAATTTTGAAACAAACTGAATGCCCCCCATATGAAATCTTAGGACTCAGGCGTCCCAGTCAATAGCTTCACTCAATATCAATTTTCTTGAGACGCCTTCACAAAAATAACTAACTTTTCTTGGCCTAATTTTATATAAGGTTACTCTGCCATTCAATACAAAATAGAACTGGGACGGGGAAGGACAGGCAGAAGTTCATCTGTTCTCTTCACCATGCATAAGCTATCCACAGTTTTAGCATGGTACCACTGTGTATTTTTTAAAGAGTTCGTGATCATTATTACTCCAGCTGAGCTTTTCTTGTACGCTATCTGGTAAGCTTTCCTTTGCAGACATGTGCCAGAATCTGTCAAGGAAAGAGCCTGACTCACCCCTGACCAATGACCAGACAAAAACTAATACTTGGAATGTGACCTGTATAGCATAGCTTCCCCTTTTGTTTCACAAGCTCAACACACTCCTACTTTATAGAAGAGTAGCTACTCTATCCTTAATTTACTGAATGCTGACCTCTGCATTCCGAATCTTTGACACAGCTTCCATAGCAGGAACTTCAGAAAATGGTTCTTTGCAAACGATTAGCTCGTATAGTATCATCCCATATGAGAAAACATCACATTGTAGAGAATATGGTTCTTCATTCAGAACCTAAAACATAGGCAATAGTCAAGTTGCATACTGTTATCATAAGGCATACATAATGAGAATGTGCATACCTCGGGAGCCATCCATCGGAAGGTACCGGTCATTGTCTGTGCAGTCGTATGCTCAAAAGTTTTCGCTGCACTGAAGTCGCAAATCTACAACAATAAGCATGGTATTATACTTTCCAACAAAATAACAGTTCCATGCATATAAAAAACATACTTTTGCTGTAAGGTCTTTAGTGACCAGAACTGTAAACAAAGAGGTATTGTCATGAGAGCATTATTAAATGTAAGCGCTTGATGACATACCATTGTGAGGCTTCAAATCCCTGTGCATTATCTTCATCTTGTGGAGATAGTTCATTCCTAAACATTGAAATTGAGCTGTTATAGTAGCCATCACTAATGTACAACAAATTGATATAGCAGTGATTTTTTTAAATATTGGGACAGTTTGCTAGCCAAAAATCAACACACACATGGTGCTTCTGATTCATCTCAGTCACTTCATAAGTCGATCCTTCTTCATGTCTAAGGCCATCGCAAAGCCATCATGAGGCACAGTGCCAGGCTTTTTCTATCAAATACAGACTCAGTCGGTCTGTCCTACAAGACTACCAAGCGATGTACGTAATAAGCTAAATCCTTTCACAGACTTCTAGGAAGACTAAAATGAGCTCAAAATACTGTTAGTATAGAAATGTGTATATTATTCTTGCCTGTGGCTATAGTATGTTTTGCTGACATGATAACTGATTATACAATTGTTGAATACTAGCCACAGCCATGGTTTAAAGAAGTAGCTATTTCATTCACTACTCCTACAAGTGTGGTTACTATTTGAAGCCATCAAGGGCATCATGAAATGCACATACTATACATACCTTTAGCAACTTGCATTGCCCATTTCAATCGCTGTTCATAGTCTACTTGAAACTCTTTCTTGTGGAGGTAATCATGGAGAGATCCATACTCGGCAAACTCTAATCAAAAGTAATACAAAACTGCATTAACATAGTACACACAAGGATGATATAGAATGGCTGAGGGTGTATACTCAAAATGTAAGCACTAATGAGTATTCAATACCCTGGAGTACTTACCGGTAACAATGTAGTAATTGGGCATCTTCATCACTGCTCCATAAAATGATATAATATTGGGGTGATCCAGTGAGCTGAGGTATTCAACCTGTCATGGGGAAAATAGAACGGGTACCTCAGACTCATCTAGGTTACACAGTAGTACTGCACTGCACTCACTTCCATTTTCTTTATTTCCCCTGTTGTTTTAATGGCTACAACTAGTCTCCGGGATAGCCATTTTCCTTTGTACACAGTGCCACTTCCTCCCTCTCCTACCTTCTTTTCAAACTCAAGATCAGAGGAGTCAATCAATGCTGTAGCTATAAAAGTAACAAAAGTATTGTTCAAAATTATAATAAAGTACAACCACACTTTTAAGTATAAGTTGTAGCTTGCAAGTGTAGATGTGTATGATAACCTGGGCACAGCTAAGCTAGAATAACCATTATGCTCTGAAGATTAGATTGTAGGTAATACGTCCTGGAATATGCTTGGCCATAGCATCATTACAAACAATATTAAAGACTCATGTATGGATAAACACTTCCAAATACAAGATTTGTACAGTTCACTGCTCATACACCTAAACATGAGTCATGGTTCCAATGGGCGAGCACAGAGACAAGATGAGCTGACTTAAAATGCCACCTATTTTGCAGTGCAGCATTCACATGTCCACCTTGCACAGACACTACATAGATACAAATGAGTATAGCGCTGTTAATACTATACAGATTGTACAAGCCTCCCAGTTCTGCCCATTTCTCCACTAATCTTCACACTGGACTATTCAGTCTCATGCACACTAGTTGAAACTCTGCTGATAAGTTCATTTTGGTATCAGTTATCAACATTAACTCACCCACCTATTTTATAGCAGCTTGACGATATTCAGTTGTAAAAAAAAATCGTTTTTGTTTTGCTGCTTACTATACATGTCACTGCCTCTGCATTATTCCTTGCCATATTATGACTATAGATGGTACCATAAATACCATGAAAGTTGATGCTTGGCCACTATCTTCTTTTGGGGGGGGGGAGGTAGGGGTGAGGGAAGGGGGGTGGATGTGACAGTCGCTTGCTGCACCTTATCTGACAAACAATCCTCTGAGGCAGTAAGCATAGTGGCTAGCATACACAAACGTGAAGGCAGTACCCAAAGAGGCAATGGCCATATGCCCATGCATTTGAAAAACAAGCCTGGGAACTGCTAGAAAGTAACTCTTCTAGTTAGCCAGGGCCGTAGTCACTGGTCGGGTTGGTTCAACCCGACCATTTTTCGGGGCACCAAAAAATATATAGACTGCTAGCTATGTGGACACACCATCTCAAGTTCTGTGAGCATTGAGCACAAGGCATTGTTATAGCTAACAAGCACCATGGTTGCATTTTGCAGCAGGTCATCCAACTCCAGGCGTAGCGAGAAGGGGAGAGATCAATCAAATCACCCCATTTTTGACAGTAACTCAATAGCTACAATTAATAATTGTATGCATGAGACTCCGCCCACTTTAATAATCCATCAGGTCTCAATTACTTTGATGTTAAAAACCTTTGCATGCCAAAGGATCTTCATATTGTATCAACAGCAAGTGCTGTTGTATTGCAGCTGAATGAGATACAACAGAGTGCTTCCTAGTCGAGAGTGGCTGCTGGGTAGAACACAAATTTCCGTGCCGAGTGCGGGCACTTATAATCAGTCTCTAATCGATACACCTGAAGTTGGAGGCTGGCTACAGGTCTAAACTATTGCCATTTTGCCTAAAAATGCATCTGAATCATCTCAGGAGGCCTGAAATTCTAAATTCCTGGGGCAGGGAGGGGCATGCCCCAGAACCCCTAAGTGGGTACGCTTCGCACGCTTTATTACGCGATGCTTGCATCCAACCGGACTACTTTAAATCTGGTGGTTACGGCCCTGTTAACTGATTCCTGCTCTTCCTGGGGTTAATGTTAGCCGTGTTTGTTGTCATAAATGTTTTATACAGCTTCAGAAAATTTTCTCTAAAGCTTGTTTCTCTTGTCTGCATCTCTACTCACCCGCTATCTTTACACTTGGCAGTGCAATTACCCTCGTTAACATACAATTTTGCGGAAATATGTATTAAACTTAAAAGTGAAGTTTGTAATTTTACTATGCACACACTATGTCTGTCATTCTATCCTCAACATATTGGTGTACTATTGTGATAATAAACACCAGGAGCCACTTCACAGCTCCCGTAAATACCATCAAATCAGTGACATCTGCATTTTGCTAAATTGGTGCCTATAGAATAATTACATAACAGTCGCCCTTAAACAGTCACTCATAATATACAGCTAGACAACATTACAATAGGTACTCTAAATGACCGGCTATATAATTATACTGTCTTTAAAAAGCAGTTGCTGACTGCAGTCAGGGAAAAGTGTCAGACCATAAAGCCAAAAACCACAGCTTCACTGTTTGGATAGCTAGGTGAGTATGGCAATGTGTCATGTGCCTTAGGTATTCCAAGTTATATGTACGTACTCAGATGACTTTATTCTTAATATCCCTACTCACTTCTTCCCCTTCAATGTGATCAACCTAATAATCACAAAGTATCCTCGCTTTCACGCTGCACTTCCCACTTATAGTGTGTGATGAATTGACAAGTGGAGCCAATGAACGAGCTACACACCAAGTTGAAAATTTGAAAGACTGGAACAGTGAAGGTGGTTAAACTTTAACATGGCAAGCAGCAATATTGGCCAATTTCATCATGATACCACATCAGGAGTACAGTACTTAATGCGGCACTTAATGGTACACCTAGCCCTTTAACTATATGGGTCTCCTATCTAGATTTTGTTCCATAGACGTTAGCTATGACATAAAATCTGGGTAATACATCTGTATGTGACTGAGGTTATGATTTCTAGACTCCACCCGAAACTTTTCTTGCATATGACGCAGGTGTAGCTGAGGGTTACTACGTACTCTAGGCTATCACATAATCAATAACCAACACTAAATACATACAATTAAACATTTTAGTAACTGTCCAAGCTGCTATTCAGGAGTTGATAGGCCAACAATTTATAACTATAATTATCAACTCCAGTGATGTAATGAGTAATGCTTATCTACTTTTACTTGCAAGCTATTATTAAAATTTGGTAAAAGACTACATACATTGCAATATGTATGCAAATAGGAAATTCATATGAAATTACCTTGATGATAGTATTTTTTCTGCAAATCATCCGCAAGGTGATTTTCATCAACAATTGGGCTTCTGAGTGCATCAATCAGATCACTCCAACCAGGCCTTGGATTTGCTCTCTTCAGCCACCATCGTAATGCTTCTAGTAGACAATCTTTGTCTTCAGCACATCTGCTTTTGATGTTGTCAACATTATCTAGAGGCATCTTTAGCTCCAAGGCAATGTCTTGCCATTTGGCACGGGCTGAGTAAATCTCTTTTCGTACGGTATTAACATCTTCCAAGCTCAACATCTAGAAACAAAAGATCAAACCATTATTCACATAGGATTAAAACGTAGTATGTTACATGCTGGTATAACACTGCATGCTTCTTTTAGAACACATGAATGAGTATAGACAAAACTGTCTATAAATACGGTGTGACCACGCTTCAGAGGGTATATGGGCAAGCAAACAAATAAGGTGAGCTGATTGAGACAGATCAATCATACTGTCTATGATGCAGCACTCTCATCTCAAGCCCCTCTATTGTGCCACCTCTGTTGCAACATTTACATGCAGTACACAATTCAAACCTTGGACCTGCAGAAAACATCTCTCCATTGGCATGGTTATACACATCTTGAAAAGCTCCAGTACACCCACATGTGGATAAGGTGTGCATATCAGGCTTCACCTCATGGCCCATTGATGCCTATACTAACCCTAAGGCTTCATTGGTCAGTTCTCAAAGAACATATGCTTATGGTGTGCCATTTATAACACAGTTTTACTACTACTTTAATTCAAACATACGTCTCAGAAATACGGAAAATAAGAAGAAATGAAATATATGTCCCAGATTTTGAGGCATACATTCAAGAATTTAATCCAAGATATTGCAAATAAGTTAGAGGAATAACAAGGTACTGCAGCACTTTATTTCTTATTGTATAAGGAATATATTTGGAATATGTACATTGTACGTATCACACATCTTTCCCACCTAACCAAGAAACTCTGCAAGTTGAGAACCAAACCTAGGCCAGATTTTTCCCTAATTTGTGTAACCATATTATATGTGAAGTCATTTGGGCACTCATGTGCACTAGAATTACCTTCACATTATGCAATTGCCTAGTCAGAAATCCATGCCCCATACCAATAGTGCAGTAAAAATGGATGCTGGAGAAAGGAGTTTTACATGAGCACAAAGCAAGCGTACTAACACACACTAAGTTTTCATACAAGCATACAATAGTACACTAAGTTTTTTTAAAGAAAAGTGACAACTTTCACCATAGTTATCAGATTCTGTTAGAGGAATAACAAGGTACTGCAGCACTTTATTTCTTATTGTATAAGGAATATATTTGTTTCCAGTATTACTACATCATTTACAAGTTCAGATGTATGACCATCAGAGTCAATTGCATCTACATTGAGAAAATAGGTATTTCTTTCTCTTCCTATGAATGTATCACATCTATAAGAAACCTCTCCATGGGATTACGCTCATTCACTGTCTAAATACTATGAAAATTCCACCCCTGGGTGAACACTTGAAGAGATTGGCTAATACGAGGCAAATAGGCATAGTAAAGTGTGCATGTCATTTAGTGGGTCAAAGAGGAGCTGAAACTCAAGGAAGTAAAAAGGTATAAACACATTTCACCACATTCTTTCTATATTACCGATGATCTGGTTATTACCTACAATGATGTAGTCCTCTATTCAGCAACATTAGCATTTTTAACTCCATGGTCTGACCTTACACGAGAAGGTAAGAAATACTGTTGAACAGCCTCCCGCATATACAGTTATAGCTCTACTATTGATAGCTCCTTTAAGGTTGTTAGCCATGGATGCAGTACTATCTGCCAACGAACCAACTTATGGTGGCTATCAATGCAGCACAAAGCTTTCGGCCCACTGACAGATTATGGCCTCCTAATAATAGGTGTTCTCCAACAAAGCACAGTAGCTATGTAGAGGGTCTACAGAATGGATAGCTAACCGATGCTTCTCTCTGGTAATAATCACCCCTTGGATTTCAAAATGCCATGTAATACTTTCTTTCCCTCGTTTGGCACCTTGGCTTTAATTGTTTCCAGAAGTTGCTGTAAATCTGAATCAAGTATACTTTTGTCATCATCTTCTTCATAATCAAGCTCCTGCCTTGCACAATACATTGTCATTTTATTTACACCCAGCAGATTAGCAATGTCTGTCCATGCAAGACCAATTGCACGTAACTTTCATCTAGCCATTGTACAGAAAGCTATAGAAATTTAGTCCTCTCTGGTTGTCCAGTTATAAATATAAGGGCTCTACTTCTCCATCAATTCTGGCACTGTTCTGTAACAATGATATTGCATGATCAAAGAATGACTTTGAGAGTTAGAACTAGAGAGCTCAAGTAGGCACTACATAGAGAGTATAATGTTTAAAATTTTGTATACACATTTAGTTTCAAGTGTACATTCTTCAAATTTACAATTTAGACAGACCTGAATGTACGTTTAAATGCAAGTTTGAATGTTCAAGTGTAGATTTAATTTTCAGACGTATGTTTGAAATTTGCTAGTGTATGTAAATTCTCAAACATACGTCAGATACTTGTTCAACGTACATTTTAAATTTTGGATGCACATTCAAGTTTTATTCTCGAACGTACGTTTGATAATCTTGAATGTGCATACCAAAATCTCAGACATACATTTTACTTCTTTGCAATTTCCATATTTTTAGACATACATTTGAAATAATTCTGATGTTCTGCTACAAATGGCGCTCCATATGTCCAGTATACAAATTCACTCCGAATACTTTTTCATTTCTCTGAAAAGATTCATCACTGTCTAACAGTACGTTTACGTGTTTGTAGTAGCTTATTCTGTGCTAAAGTTGCATCTAGCTTTGCCATACTACTCATATGAACTAGAATAACCCACCCTTAATTAATTCCTCCCCTTAACTATACAGATTAGCCTATCAATACAAAAAAGTAAATTATAGTCTCTTATAAAGATCTTATCTCTCTATATGTGACACTCTCATGTAGAAATTGAATGTTATTCGATCACAAATTTCGATCGCGTCACTGCATTCAAAGTGCTGTAGTTTGATTAAGGGCCATATGCACCAGTAGATATATCAGATATTCATGTGTTCACACAGCACAAATAAGCCCCACCCTTAACGGAAGTTTTGAAATACAGCGCTTTGAACACAGTGACATGATTGAACTACACAGCGGAATATTCGATTTCTACATGGAACTGCCACATATAAAGATATAAGACCATTATAAGAGGCTAATAATGACTTACCTTTTCTTCAATCTCATAAACACATTCATCTCCAATTGTTACACTCAAAATTGGGTAGCTCCTGAAAAACTCAGCACTCTGGCGTGCAATTTCAATAGCTTTGGGACCTAGCTTTGCTGGAATAAGCCACACAACTAGAATGCTTTGCATCAAAACAGCATCAAGAACAAAAGCAATTGGTGGAAGTAATAAGGTACTTGCTAGTGACCTCCATAACTGCTCAAGGTAATCTAGCGAGTACTCAGCAACACGCTCATCGAGCTTTATTGTAAGCTTCCAGAAGTAATTGGTATCTCGCTTCAATGGAGCTGATTCCACTGGCTCATTAGACTCAGCAAGCAGGGACTTTGCTACAGGGATATACTTCTTAATCTTTGTTGCAAGTTGGAAAGACGAGCGGTCCTTCTTGAATTGCTCCATCTGGGTTACCAAATCTGAATCGCCGTTGCCAAATTCTTCAATAAGGGATTCAAGGGGAAAATAGTTACTGTAATTCCAGAAATTATTGCGAGTCATGGCTTCAAATATTTTCATCAGGTCTGAAGAATTTGGTATGCAATCTGCAAAATTACTAGGAATAATAGAGATGAGAAATACACGAAGATTCTCTTTTATTTCCTTCTCACTTAGCTTCACTTGGAACAAGCGGCGCGCATTCTGGTGCAGCTTTACAAACTTTTGCTGAATCATTTTGAGGTTTCTCTTCGCATAATCATCCAATTCAATAGACCCTATCAAATGAGCAATTCCAACTGTAAACCATGATAAGGGTGTCCTAACTATTCTTTAGTGCTGGTCTACTAAAATGATCACAGAAAAAGTAAAAGCTGTATTAACGGATTTGAATAAAGTATGTCTTCGTGAGCAAAGTACAAAATCCAGCATATCTGATGCATTTTCCTATTATGCATTCAATACTAAAAATTAGACTGCTCCACACCCTTTAAAAAAACAATCAACTGTTTTCTAGAATTGCTGCTGAATTATAGTGGTAACTTACTAGCATCTACTGTAGTCAATGATGACTATACTGTGTGGAAGTCAAATTGAGTGATAAGCTGTCATAGTACATGTTCAATTTTAGTACCAAGATTCAGTTTCCTCACGATATTGAAAAACTCTTCTGCATCAGTGCAAAGCATAAAACTGTAAGTATTTTCATAATGGCCAGGAAGGCTCTTGTATAATGAATAATCTAATTAAAGTCTGGTTAATTAGGTGGCATCCCAGTTATGTGTTCTATTATATGTATTTTTGCATGAAGACATATACCTCTGTAGCACAGCCCAGACACACTACTATCAGGAATGCTGCAAACACTGCCCTATATCTCCTTCGTGGCATTGCAGAAAGATTTCACTTTTAAACCAATACCAATGTCCCTTGTAAAAGAACCCACATTTCCTCTATATTGAGCATGTCAGTGCAGAGTTAGGCATTTTGTAAGTTCAAACGTGCAGGTTGTAGCTACCAGGTTTTCACTCAGTAAGGTCACAAAATGCTTCACAACTGATACATCATTAGCTCCATTTTTCAGGCTTTTTGAATAGGTCCAGGAGGCTATATCACAAATCTCATCATCTACACATCCATTTTCAAACAAGGGCCTTTCCTTATGCTCTGGAAAATCTCTTCTGTAGCTGATAACCAATTAGATATCACTATGCCAAAACTCTTTTTCCTTTTGTCCCACACACCAATGTATAGGGTCTCATTCAATAGAATGGACATTAATTCACACTTGCAAAAAGGCTAATAGCTACATACAATGCTTACCTTGGCCACCAGGTGTGGCACTGTAGGGACTGGTAGGAGGTACAATTTCTGCGAGAGAAGAAGAACATATAATATCACAATGCCATTCTGGGCATTCAGAAATGTGGAAGTGTTTAATGTTGACTGTTAGGAATGTACAAACTCTCCAGAGTGTGGATACTATAGTGACGCCTATACTTTGGTACTCCTTAATGCATTAGTGGCACACACATTATACATCTCTTTCCAGAATATAAGGGAAGACCATTATGCTAACCTTCACCAATGTATTTATAGACCGTATCTAAGACTGCACACCTAAGCATTCCTTCCACTTTATACAAAGCTAACTCATGCATGGACCAAAGGTACATCGCTCTCACCTAGCTCTTTAGCCATGAATTCTCGCACTTGATTAGCAAGAGCTCTATTCATGACGGGAGTAGTCTCGCCCAACTTGGGATCAAGGACATTAACGATCACTTCATAGGTTGGGCTGCGGTGATTGGCTATCCACCACTGAAGCACTTGGCTCAAACTTGTGTAAAGATAGCTTGGGTTAGTGGCAGGATTTACTGCCTGAATCTGGGAGATCTGATCAGGGGGTACACCTATCTGATGTGCAAACACCCCCCAGTTGTGAACTATTGGAGAAAGGAGGCTCAGCAGCCTTGGGAGTGTCTCCTCCTTCACACATATTCCTATAAATCAGAGCATACGTTATCAATAAATACTCCATGAAATTCATTAGGTCAATGCATCAACAATACACCGTACTTAAAATCACTCACTAGCTCAGAATATTACAATTATAGAGCTATGAAAAAAAAACCTGGTAATTTGTCATTGCAATACACATTACTATTATGTGCGAGTTATTACCAACCAATAGTGATAATCATATGTATGTGCCTATAATCCTAACTGCAATACTGGTTAACATACAATCTTACAGAAATACGTGTTAAAATCTAAAAGTGAAGTGTGTAATTTTACTATGCACACACTATGTCCGTCTTTGCCGTTTAATGCATATTTATTCTTTCCTCAACAAGTAGGTGTACTATCGTGATAATAAGCACCAGCAGTCACTTCACAGAATTCATAAGCTCCCGTATACGTACTATCATTCGTATGTATTAAAAAATTTTGCCAAACAAGTGACATCCCCATTTCACTAAATTAGCACCCATAGAATCAGTACATGACAGTCACCCTTAAACATGCAGTCACTCAAAATAATACATAGACAACGTTACAGTAGGTGCTCCAAATGACTTGCTATATACTTTGTAAAGCAGTTGCTGACTGCAGACAGGGAAAAGCATCGGAGCATGAAGCCAAAAACTGCAGCTTCATGGTTTGGATAGGTGACTATGGCGATATGTCATGTGCCTTAAGTATTCCAAGTTATGTGCACATACTCAGCTAGATCTAGCCTTGTTCCCAGGTCATGCAGTCAGGATGTGGTCTGGTATCTACCATTCACACATTTTTTCACATTTGTGACATGGACACATGAATGGATATGCAACCGAATAATAAACCGGCAGTATCCATACTTAGTACGATATACCCCATGATTTCATGGGGTATTTCGCGTATGCGCAAACTGCAGATTCCTGGCCACTCTTTAGAGGGGCGGGACCTGAGGACGAGGCTAATACTCAGAATACTTTATTCTTGATATCCCTACTCACTTTTTCCCCTTTAGTATGAAAAACCTAAACAACCTAAAGTAGAGCCAATCAATGGGCTACACACCGAGTTGAAAACTTGATAGACTGGACCAGTGAAGGCAGTTAAGCTTTAACATGGTAAGCAGCATTACTGGCCAATTTGATCGTGATACCACATCAGGAGTACATTTCAAGTGCTAGTTGTCTAAAGGATTTCAGTACAGCACTTAATATGGTACACCTAGCCCTTTAGCTATACGGGTTTCCTATCTAAATTTTGTTCAATAGCCGTTAGCTATGACTTAAAATCTGGGTGATACTTCTGGGTGTGACTGAGGTTATGATTTGTAGACTCCACCTCATAGCTACCTTTCTTGTATACGACGTTGTAAACTGTGTTAGAAAAAAACTTTGCCTTCCTGCGATCACGAGTTTGTCAATCCCATAGTATCTCTCCCACAGTCCAACTCAATGTCAGGACTTGCAAATACTTTAGAATACCGTAGCAAGCTCAAGCACTCCAGTTGTAATACCGGGTATTACATTCAGCTTCTCATTTATCGATTGTAGGTTATGGTCATATTCTTTGACAAATATGAAGGTAGCTAATTCTCACTTTACTGGTGGTGGCAGTAAGTAGCTACAAAAGCAGCATGCTAAGCGAGATGATGCAGCCATTACGCTACCTACGTGCTAATAACCACACTACAAAAACGTTTGAGTGAGTGATAGCGACATTTGATATCCCATACACATGTACCACGTTCCAGAATCAGATGCCAGAGACAATAATTATCTCAATGCACATTTATGTGGCAACTCTTCTGAAGTCAAAAGCAGCACGTACCAGTAGTGTACTAGGAAATATTACTTGCTTGTAAGTAGTTATTTTCCTACATGCAAATAAATATCTGATTCTTGCTCTGGCCATCTATCTGGTGATTGATTATGCATTGATAAGCAAAGCAATACCTCCCCCTGCATGCTCACTATAATCATAACCCAAACATGATATCAACATGTAATCACAACGTATTCACCACCACAAAACATATTCATAGAAGTATGAATAATCTACCTCCTGGCAGTTTACAACAGACAGTTTGTGATTCAGATAACCAAATGGAGGTAAAAATAAAGTCTCAGTTGTTGTTGTGTTTTTTGCGGCATAATCGTCACAAGGTACACTGCCAGCCTTTTCTTCAGCAAAGACGCCATCTTTCAGGCTAGCTAGTCTCAGTCAGGCTGTGCTACAAGACCACCATAAGTAAACAGACTTTGCAGATGAGCTTGAATGCTAAAAAATGCTAAATATTAATACTGTACACTTGCCTACAGCTATAACACTCTTGTTGTCATGACATTTGCTCACATGCTATATTTGAATACATTTACTAGCTGCAGCCACCGATCGAGGACAGCGACTTGTTTAGTATACTTATGACAGTGTGCCCATATCCAAAGGTGGCAATTTAATCATGGGAAGTATCTAGTGGTAGAAATGCACTTACAACCAGAGTATAAGGCATGTAAAGGATTTCCAATTCACTGGTTAGGTACGAAATACTTCCTTACACCCAAACTAAAAAAAAAAATGCATACCGTATTGTCCCGAGCTAGCGCCCACCTCTGTGTGTCCCAGTTTTGATAGTTCTATCATTTTGGCGGCTCCTCTGTGCAACCGCCTACCATGCATTTATGCCGCTAGACCATGTAAACAGTGCAGTCTGCTTGTGAGTAATTCACCTTAGGGCTTCTGTTTTGAATGCTAACTGAGTGGCCACAGCAGTTGTAGGGTACAGCTGTAAGTAAATTCCCATGAAAATAGTGGGAGAAAGGGCTCCTCCCACACCCAGTTTTTCTTGCACGAGTTGCAAGTCCCCATGGGTGCTTGCTCGGGACAATACGTTAATTTCCACAAGCCCAAAACTGTTATAGCTACTATATCATTGGGCATATTATGTTGTATGCATTGCAGCTAAGAGCATGTAAAACCATGCAGTGTTGGTGATTGTAGATCGAAGCAACACTGAAGCAGATTTTCTCGAAATTTCAGATGTTTGCTTTAGTTTTTGTGTTGGTTCTCATGCTTTCTTGTTACAGTAAAATAACCAAGCACATAATAAAGGTTGATAATAAATCAATCGGACATTATATATACTGATCTCATGCTTACTTGGCCACTCGAATTTGCTTCCTCAGATAAAATTTTGAACTAACGTGAAAGATGCATATGCTCACTAGCTATATCAAATATAATCGACAAGCTTAGCAGCTGCACTATCATTTCTATATATAAGCAGCAACTTTGATGATTCTTGCACAAGAAACTTACAGTATTTACGCATAGTAGTCATCATTACATTGGCAAAAGTGGAAAACGCTGAAAACTGAAAAACTGAAAAACTGAAAACCTGAAAACTGAAAAACTGATAAACTGAAATTGGAACACGGAAAATTAAGCAAGCCATATGGTAGTCTGCTCGCGCTCGCTGCTCCAGAGTTCCTCCTGTGCTATCAGCCCCACCCACTAACGGCACTGTAGCCATCACGTGCATGATTGTGACGCGTATATGTAGTCCTCGATCCTGGGCGTGCCCTTCCGCAAATTATTGTCGTATAAAGGTCCGGAACAGCATCGCTAATAAGCTTGTCTAAGTAATTACATTTTGACATCCTGTTGTCTGTTTATTGCTGAAGTCATTGGCAAACCACTGTGGCTAAAGGCCTCTCTGGGGTTGGGTGCATGTATTAAATGCAATCTGATTACAGCAGTTATGTCTGCAATTCTCTCTTTACTTGTGACCAATTGAAGCTTCCTAGTTTGTGGCTGGCTGGCTGGCTAGCTTGTGTGGTGTAGTAGCTATGGAAGCAAAGAGGGATCCTTCAATACAACAATACAACAAACAACATACAGTACAACTTTGCATGCACAGTTGGGGCGTATATTGACCTTAGCCCGTTCCCAGGCCTCCATTCACAGTTTGTTTTTTTGCAGTGACGGCTTTCAGCCCCACCCACTAGCTGGAACTTCATTGAACGCCATCAGAAGCAGCACCACCACTGTAATCGCGGTAGCCTTCCCCGCTTTAGAAGGCTTGTGAACGAGGCTAGGTAGCGTCTTTTAGGCTTGATCCATTGTTTCAATTTTCAGTTTTTCAGTTTTTCAGATTTCAGCGTTTTCCACTTACCTCAATAGCTACTCAGAAAACCCAAGCTTCAAAGCATGGCCCTTTGCAATTGCCTGAAGGACTTGAAAATCAAGATTCACCCAGTGTAAAGCTACTTTTTAAAATGAGTCCAAAAGGCTTTTTTATCTCAAATTCCATTGTTCCTGTTCCAATATTATGACTGAACACAAGGTAGCTGCACGTTTGGTGCAACAAAAGTAGATACACATGAACATTGTATTATAATTGTTGTTTATTTGTTGGAAAGTGGTACTGTATTATACAGATAGGTGGTGACTGGCCAATCAACCCTCAGTACTATTTACATAACAAAGTTAGCGTGCTTGCACGATAGTTTAATAGTCTTACGTACCAAACAGGTTGCAAAAAAAACAGACAAACAATGACACGGATTTCAGGATTCGGTGCAGGGATTGAAGCTAGCTACTTTAGAGCTATTTAATGTACCCATAAAAGTAGTATGCCGGTACCTAGTTAAAATCAATCTACGTACATTATTAACTAAGGCATAGGCTTTTTGATGCGGTGATAAAAAAAGGGGGCGGATCTGGACGCCTGAAAATATGTTTCATTTCCAAATATCAACAAAAATAGTTTACTCTGCTCATTAATTGTACAAACCTGCATGGGCTGTCTGGGGTCGGACAGCCATAGTATTTCTGTTCTGTGACTGCGACTGCGTCGATCGGGCCACTGCTCACTATGTCGCCATTGTTTGGGCGTAGCCCAAAAACACCTTATCATTTCAGTGTGACTAATTGAGGGTTTTCCTTAATTGTGGGTTGGGTCTTAATATGACGTCTACTACATTAGGCATAGGCAGCACTGTACAGAATTTCATTTACAGGCCAAGGACCAAGCTTCAGGCACAGTATATAAGCTACACATACACAGCCCAAAGGACGAGCTACATATACTCTAGCTTTATAACAGACTCACTGCTCCTGTGAGTCTGTGACACATACACACATGTAGCATCAATTTAAACAGCGTAAAATACATTGCAAAACACATACATGTACACAGTGAATATCTCAGCTGTTCAATAGCAATGTTTTAGCATGAAACTCATAAAGCAGCCAACATAACATACAATGTGATCTGCCAAAAGGGCAATGGAGTTACAGGGCATACATAAGCTCTCAGGACAAAGTGTTGAAAAGTCCAACTCAGACAGCAGTAGCAGTTCACTTGGTACCCTGCAAGAGACAGAGACAGAAACTTAACACAAGAAGTGTTTTATTGGCACATAGCTAACGATAGAGGAGGCAAGGGGGGAGAGGGTCAAAGTGGTCTCATTCTAGCAAGTGATTAGGAGGAGAGAGCACACTGACAAACTGGTATACAGTAGGAGTCAAAAAATTGTTCCCATAACGGAACAGTAGCGTAGCGGAGTCCGCTCCAAACGTAGCAAGTGTAATTCCGCTCCGTTACGCTCCAACGGAGTCCGGAGCGGAGCTGGAGTGGAGCGGAGATCGGGTCCGGGTCGAGAGAAGATGACGTCATCTGCACGGTTCATTATGAATTGTTGTGTACTATTTTCTCATGTTCTTGTTGAAAACTAATGCACAGCGCTTACGAGAGACAATAAGAACTACTCCGCTACTGTTATCGAGCTAACATACTGGCCTAACGAAGCCTGCTAGCTGCTAACACACACTACACTCCTACTTGATCGTTCTGGTGACCTACCTCTGCTTGGCTCGGTCCGAAAATAATGCAGGGCCTGTCTGACGATGGCAGATTGCAGCGGAAAGCTTCAGATGTCTCGGTCTCGGCGCTGTCTACGGTCTACTACCAGTACTGATCGCGCAATTCATGCACGAGGTCCAGCTAGCCGCATAATTATCTTACGTATGACGTAAGGCTCGTACCACGCGCGCGCGCGAGCGGAGATTAGTGGAGCAATAGGAAACGGAGTACGCTTTGAACTTGCTCCGCTCCGCTGGGCATGCATAACTCCGGAGCGGACTACGCTACAGCGGAGTAGGATTACGGGAACAATTTTCTGACTGCTACTGTACCTTCATATGTGCCCATTCCCTAGGCCTGGTCTTGATACTACCACCCCATTCAATCTGTACATTCACAGACTCTCCCCATGCACAGAAACAAGGCTGATATTTCATATCTAAAAAACAGCCGGGTGTTTTTCTAGTCTCGTGCCCAGACATGCATGCCCTCCAGGCGAAGGAATGTCTGGTGCTTTGATTTAAATTTCTTGTCACAGAGGCTTGTCCCATGAACGTATAACTGAAAGGCGCTTGCATCAAGAATGCAATTCTCCGAGCAACTCGAAGATGGATGTCCCTAATTGTGCTATTTGTTGTGCGACTCTACCTTCATGCAGTCAGTGACACTCTCTAAACCCGAAGCATCAGCCGCTAACAAAAGGGCAGTGGAATTCTTGGATTCAGTTATCAATCTGGCGCTAGAGCAATATAGCTGGCGGTGCTGGGACGACGGGTGGCATGAGGATACAGTATTGCTGTAAAACCAACTTCGAGAAGCATGGTTTAACCACGCTTCTCAATAGTTGGAGAGGGCTGAAAGGTCCTTAGAATCTACGAAGGAGATCATCAACGAGCTACAAAACAAGTTTGCTTTACCGCCCGTAACTGAGCTGATCCAGCAAATGGATGAGTCCCCAGATGACAAAAAGTACACGCCTTGAAGTAGGATCAGCATCCCACTTAAGAGATTCACGCAATGTAGTCCTCGTAAGAGTCCTAGAGTCAAAGACAGCCATAGGGATAAAATAGTCGTCTTCTTCAATGGCAGCCATCGTGCTTTTAACACTTCGACCATTCAGTGACGTAATCACTTTAATAACGCACTCTATAATTTCATTTGTCAGCTGACATGCCAGATGACAAAGGGGTTCCTAACAAGAAATTTAAATCAAGGTACCAGATGCTCCTTCACAGGGGAGGGCGTGGACATCTGGCTACTAGACTAAGGAATATCCAAATTCAGTACAAAATGCCCACTGAGGTAGTATCACACTAACTTACAGCCTTGTACTGCTTGAGCAGCTTAGCTATGCGGCCACCATACTCTGGGTCACACTGGCTGAAGTTCTTGACAGCTTTCTCCTGGATGAACTCGGCAGCATCCTTGATGTGGCCAGCAATGTTTTCCACCAGACGAGTGCGCTCCTCCTCTGACAGGACATCGCGATAGAAGGTACCCACCTGGTGTGTGTGTGTGTGCATGTGCGTGCGTGTGTGTACATGTATGTATGAGTATGTATGTGTGCGTGTGTGTATGTGTGAGTGGGTGTAGTGCATTGTATAAATGTGAGGGTTACATGTACAGCCATGTATCAGCAATGGCATCACCAGCACATGGTGGTAGGCACAACACCCTCACCTGAGTGAAGTTGTCATCATCAGCTGTGTTGTAGCGCTCAACATCACCAGTTTGCTGTAGAAGACACCGTTATAAAACAAAACACCAAGGTAATGGGAGATGCAAGGTCTCCCTTATCTATTCAGGAGCCCATACAGCAATAAACAGTTGAATATGGATATACACACACACACACACACACACACACACACACACACACACACAGGCACGCACAGATGCATGCATGCATGCATATATACATGTATAACTCAAGTCATACTGCGTGAACTCACCACAGTGTTCTTGCAGGCACGGTGCTGCACATCGTCAACAGGTCCAGAGAAGCTGTTGGGGTAGTAGTTGGGGCAGCCATCTGGGAGAGAGAAGGGGATAAAGGGTACAGCTTGAGACAGGTACAGGAGATATAGTCAGCAAATGATTAACCCTGTTTTACGTTCCCAGGCTCCACCCCTGAACCACATTGTTGTTTCATATTTAAAAACCAGCAGGGTATTTTTTCACATAAATCATCCAAATGAAGCAGTAACAGGTCAGTCCAAGCTAAATGCAGTCGCAAATGGATCAGCTTGTCTCATCTTGCACAGCGTAAATGCTAACTCGGCAATTTCATCATGCGCTTCCAGAACTCACTGAAACAGAAGTATCATCACTAACTACTACCTTTTCACCGTCTAGGCAACACAAATCTAAGCCAGCTTGATGTAACTTCCACTGTGCTCGTGACTATAGTGGAATAGTAACTTATGACGTAATTTGGTGATAAGTGACGCACAAACAAACAAACAGACAAATGCGGGAAAGTAATCTTAGGAACCAGCCGAGCGTGCACTTTGCGCACGCCCAGCTGGTAAAAAAAGTGGGGAGGGAGTCTGGTACCATGTGTCAAGAAGAAAGATTACCGTATTCCACATATTATCCACCCATGACGTATATATTCACCCATCCCCTTCTTTCAACAAAATTATGTGGGACGGTATTTCTACAATACAACTAAAAACTGAAAACTCCAAGACAGCGAACAGAATTCAGTGGCAAATTCGATCTTTGGTGTGCTTTAATTGGAAACGACGGCAAGTCAGCTAGCCATTTAGCTTTTTAGCTGATAATAGTTATCTGCATGCTTCCATAATAGATTTTTTTAAATCTTTGCATCCATACATGTACTTTGCTAAAAAAATGCTTTTGGAACGCGTTCAAGTGGGCAGATACTTGTATAGAATGGAGAACTGGGTTATTGACAGTGCTGTCAGCCTACCGTGGTTGCTGTCGACACACATGAAGCCGTCACGCTGGTAGTTCCTGGCACGGGTCTGGAAGGGGCAGTTGACTGGGATCAAGTGGTAGTTGGGTCCCAGGCGGTGGCGGTGGGTGTCCATGTAGGAGAACAGCCGGCCCTGTGGCAAGGAGGGAAGGCAGAGTAATGGGAGCACCACTGTAGGAGAGCAAGGCAGGCACCCACCTGCACACTACCATACTGATTATACTAGACATACGCATTGCGCAGATAGGGCTTCACACAGAGGTATGACGTAAGTTAGTTAGCACAAAACCACACCCACTAGAACGTTTGGGAGCCGCATCGCCCACGCAATTGCTGTAGAAGCGACAACTGGATGAATCGGCCTTCAGGAGACGGATGTCTCTGTATATAACACAGTTACAAGAACCAATTATGGCTGCTACTGGAGAGCAGAGGTGCTTGAAACTCACGTTTGTTATCGCTCGCGATCAATCCCCGTACGGACCATCTCCAGCGGTCAGATCTCTGCTGAAACAAGGCTACACAAACTCTAATCGCGTTGGAGCTGTAGTAAGCCTACCTGGGTAAAAGAAGTGATCAATTTGTCCTGATCTCAAATCCTTCGTGCACCAGAAGTACAAAGGCGGCATCCATGTAACTGGTCAGGACGCCATCTTGAACACGTGCTTGCCCCCCAGGTGACCCCCGGGACCGAAAGCGTTACAGACATAGATAGATATATCATGGAGTACGGTAGTACTCCATATATAGGGATGGCTCCAAAAAAAAATGGCTGCCCCATTGTATGTGTACAAAGTGATATGTTCAACACTCTGCCCTCGACTTAGTCATAAGCTTTTCTGGAACATACCTGTCATTCTCGAGTGTTTTCAACAGTAACCAGACTGTTAACGCTGACAGAGAGCATCGCTGAAGTGCCAAATCGGCAAGTCGCTAAATCGGCAAATCGTTTTCAGTCTTCTTTCTTTGACAGCCATAGCACAACAATGAATCAAGCGATTACAATAATTCAAACGCGAAGAAGCGCTACTGGATTTGGGCTAGTGCACCCACACCATAGCGCTCTCAAACAACTCAAACCGTTCAGCAGTGATTCTCAAGCGCTCGAGGCAAGTACTTGCCGCTATACGCCCTTCTGTTCCGTTCCGTTCTGCGCATTAAGCGATGGTTACGCCTACACCGGAAACGCAGCCTCGAGCATGCTGCATGGACGAGCTAGGCGCTTATAATACTTGGAGTACGCTTTATGACGGACCCAAAGTGAGTTGCTGTAGTTACGTTAAAATAGTAAGAACACTGATACAACTGCTAGACCATACTAACCTCCATGATGTGCATTAAATGGAGTCGGCAAACTGCTGTAGACAGCCGTCTGCCATTGCAATGTTACATACAAGAATGTGTGGGTGTACAGTGGCATTCTCAAGTCGGTAGGCGCTTAGCTACCATTCACATTAGCTGCTACTCTGCTGTATCTTTAAGCCCCACTGAAAGCTTTGCAGTGCAAAGTGCATTCTGTGTCTGTTACATTATAGGTGCTGTTAGTTTATCATAAATGGGAGCATATGTGGATACAGCTAATAACGCTCATCTCCCCCACACAACCAGACCATCTAAACACCATTCATATCTTTCTCCTCCCCACAAAAAACAACAGAAACAAGTAACAAAAAAAACATAAAAAAAAATGAAAGAACATATGTGACCGGATTTGCAATAACCGGCACTTCCCGCATTTTTGAACGCGCGTACTTCAAAGACGCATATCTCCAGAACGCTATGCGCTATCTAAATAAAACGTGGGTTGTTTATACAGGAGGCGTTGCTGCAGCAATAACCCGGAAATGAAGCCATTCAACCACACCGCAAGGAAGATACGGGGCCGAGTTCACGGAATGGTACAACAATACCCTTACGGATTGTCATCCCTATATCTTCTGCCATTTTTCCAACCTCAATACACACACACACACGCACACAGACCAATCCCTGCCATGCCACACCAGCCATATCCACAGCCAATAGAATGTGCATGGCAATTGTAGCACATCACCCCCTCACACTACAACTTATCCTCCACATGCAGCAATACACACTCGTAGGCTAGACTACATACATGTACCACTTACCCCACATTCTACACCACAATCCACACCTACAATGACAACTACACTCTTCCACCTGCAACAACACCCTTTCACCTCACCAACAGTTAGCACGGAATACATTTCCAAAAACATTACTCTATTATACCAAAGTACGTTCTAATCATCTACACCACAATCTAACATCCTGTCGTCCCATGTAACTAGCACTTACATATACTAGTGATACACAATGTGCAGGGATGTCCTCGCTTCATGAGAATTGCTGGGTGTGGCACATGGCATGCAGGTGGCACGCCCATAGCACCCACCCACAAATGAAAAAGGTCAAACTCACACCCACAAAACAAAATGGCTACTTGCTATTATGTGCTTAGAAGTCCAGAGGCCGAAGCAAGCTTACTGTGATAGTGACCGCTTCCAAGTCTCCCCGTTAGGAGTCACAGTTTATAGCGAAGGTAAGTGTTCGCTGTGTGTTTGATAGGCTATACCAGGAGAACTGGCTGGAACAGGTTACGACGAAAAAAGGTCAATCGAACTGGAGAATAGCTTTGCTTTGCTCGGAACTAGTTGCAAAAATGGCGAAAGATATAGGGATGACAATCCGTAAGGGTATTGTGGTACCATTCCTACCTTGTTTGGTTGCTTTTTGGGGATTCCATCCCTATATGTTCTTTCATATTTTAAAATGTTTTTTTGTTACTTATATATACATATACATACGTGCACTAGCTCAGAGTCGATCCCCACACTGCAAGATTACTTGCCTTGCACTAAGGCGCTCGGCAATGATCATTCACTACTATCAGTATTATGTATCCACCCAGCCTTGTTCCCCCCCTCCCCCAAGAGTGGCCTGGTATCCACTGTTTGCGCATGTGCAAATACTCCATGAAATCGAGGGGTATCGTACTGTGTATGAATGCTGGCGTTTTATTGTTTGGTCCCATTAATGCATTCATGTCAGAAAAGTTAAAAATGAAGACAGTAAGCTTCGACTCGGTACTGATGTTATTTTTTGCACTGTAGGTACCTAGACAATGATCCTGTCTGCCTATGAAAGGCACAGAAAAAGGCCCGATCTGGAAATAAAAATTGACCAGCTCACAGTTACTGCCATGCAGGAGAGAGGCGCTTCCGAATTTTGCGGTACAGCTACCAAAGTCATAAATTCTTGCACATGTGCGAATGGTAGATATCATGTGCAAACGGTAATGTTGCGTATGTGCGAACGGTAGATACCACGCCACTTCTCCGAGTACCCCTTTCCACCAAAACACATACACACACACACACACACACACAAACACACCTGTAACATTTTGTCAGGGGAGGTCTCGATGCCTGGGGGCATGTTGGAGGGTTCAAACGACATCTGCTCCACCTCGGCAAAGTAGTTCTTGGGGTTTCTGTTGAGCACCATCTTGCCTACCTTGATGAGGGGGTACTCTGAGTGTGGCCAGATCTGTGAGGGAGTGGGTGGGTGTGACAACAACTCACATAGTATATATAGTAGCAGTAACTACATGTACATATGACCGCAGTAGGTTATAGTGTTTCGGATTTTACACCACACCATGAATGTAGTCGTACTTAAGTGTTTAATGATGGGTGGTGAATGAGCTTGGCAGCCTTATAAATACAACTAGCTACGAAATTGCTTCTACCCAACAACGATTACATCATATGCTAGTTCAAATTAAAAATTGCCTGTATTAAAAAAAGCCGTTTAAAGTACATTAGTGCAGTGTGACACACTCCACTATAGGATGTCATACCACTCAATAGTTATGGTTTCACCTTAGTGAGGTCAAACGGATTCCAACGGAACTTCTCTGCCTGCTCAAAGGTCATGACCTGGATGTACAGTGTCCAGGATGGCTGTGGGGGGCAGAGGAGGGGCATAAAGATGACTGTCACACACACACACACACACACACACACACACTATACACCATACTCACATAATTGCCAGTTGCGATGGCATTGTATAGGTCTCTGATGCTGTAATCAGGGTCAGTCCCAGCTACCACTGCAGCCTTGTCAGGGAGGATGCACTTGATACCCTGGTCCGTCTGGGGAGGGGAGGGGAGGAGAGGGGAGAATGGGAATGAATATTGATTTTACACAGGAGCGCATAACAGCAGCAGCTGTCTTTGAAGTTTGAAGAGCAATGCCACGCTAGATTCCGTATTAAATATAGAACGTGCTCAGCATCACTTCCACAATTACATACAGAGGTCACGACATTAACCCTCACCAAAGTTTGCTGCCACGTCTAAAAATGTTTAGGACGCTTTCGAAGAGCAGTTCACTATCTGGCAAGAGTCTAGTCGACCCTACTCTACATGTGCTACAGCAGCCTTCGTTCCACTGGTTGCTGTTCCGAGTGGTATCCGTGACGTAGACCCCACAACATTCAAGCATTGCTCGAGAAAGCACTACAGCACTGTACAGTGATACATTGTAAACCGGCCATAGATCACAAAGGGTAGCATAAGGCCATACAAACGTAATAATTCCGTACCCTTTTGAATCAGATCTATGCATGGGCGAACTAGCTCTGAAGTAGTGTCATGCCAAGACTAGTATCTCTTCAAGGTTCTTTGGAACTGAAACATCGTCTCAGTAGCTGAATCGTGAACTGACTCTCAGAATCTATGCATGCAGCTAGCAAGAATTCACTGTGCAAAAATACTGAAGTGATGTCTATAGACTCTATTTTTTTAGTACAAAATGTAGCGTGGAATAGTTTTTAAACTTTAAAGATATTTGCCGCCGTTTCCCACTCCTACTCTTGTCTCTCTTACGCGCTCCTGTTTTACCATGTAATACACAACACATTTTCAAAGACCAATAAATAACTATAAACTATCCACCAGTGGTCCATTCCATTACACCAGGCTAGCCAGTGTGTCATAACGATCGATTGCACTAGTCATCACCACACCCTCTGTGGTGATGATGTAAGGGCCCACCTTGAAATGGAACTTGCAGTAGATTGGCTGGCCATCTTTGTTCACCAGCTTGAAGGTGTGGGAGCCATAGCCATTCATGTGACGGTGGCCATCAGGGATGCCTCGATCACTGAACAGAAAGGACACCTGGTGTGTGTGTGTGTGTGTGTGGTGTGTGTGTGGTGGTGGTGGGGTGGGATGGTACACAAGTGTATATAGCTAGGTCATGTAAATGTGGTTCCAGAGATGGATGACTCTCTATACCAAATTCCTGGAGGTAATATCTAAACTCCTCCCTGAATGTCATTGTCAATAACAGGAGTATTCTGAGTCAGCATGAAAAATCGGGACACAGCTGGGGACACAATAGATGCAGGACCTAAAACGCATACACAGCCACAGCTGAAAGAACAGACAGCCATTGGCCAATTTCCATATAAAAATCAATAGGTGTGGTCCAGCATGCACGCGATTGGCCACAGCATCGAAGCACTAGCTATTAAGCCACGAAGCGGAGTTATGAAGCACGAAGACAAACCAGTGGCAAACAATTGGCTAGTCTAAGAGTGTGTTCCAGAAGTGGCAAATGAACTTGGATCGGGTCTACCAAATGATGTCATGGCTCAACTGGGAAACCACAGTCTACAGCGTGATCAATCCTAAAGAATTTCAATCCACTGTCCTTTATACCGTGTCAATGAATGGCTGTAGCAGATAGCCTTCAAGCAAATACACTTTAACACAGCAAAAAATCCATCAATTGATGAGTGAAGAAACATTAGGTTTCAGTCACCACTTTTTTTTTTGCAGCCACTAGCGAGTGGAGATCTCACGTGTGTGATGATTCTGGGCATGCAATTGCTACGGCCAGCCGAATAATCAATCAACTGACTGGCCGGCAATAACATGACCAGCTGTATCATAATACTTATTGTCAGCTATGGGATTAAACTTCCCAAGCTGTGAGAGGCAGGGACACTGGCTGACCTGGTGGGTGGCCTCAGGACGCAGGGTGAGGAAGTCCCAGAACATGTCAGGGTCCTGGGGTTGGGTGGGGTGGGGTGGGCAGAAGGGAGGGAAGGGAGGGAGAAGAGGGAATTACACTTGCTCCATGCTACTTTACTGTGGGTAAAACAACTCCCGATCAGGCCAAACGGCATATCAATGCGTTTGTAAAACTCCATGCTACTTTACTGT
Organism: Phakellia ventilabrum; assembly: GCA_963921505.1. Taxonomy (NCBI): domain Eukaryota; kingdom Metazoa; phylum Porifera; class Demospongiae; order Axinellida; family Axinellidae; genus Phakellia; species Phakellia ventilabrum. The sequence goes on from OY997378.1 coordinate 8,254,690, forward strand.
GGGTAGGCATTTTGGTGTCAGGCAGTGTAACGAAGCTTAAAGACCCAAAGAAGTGCATGAAGACAGCAAAATATGGTGTAATGACAGCAAGACATGCCTGTAGTTTGTCAATGTTTTTGAATTTGGCCAATATTCACCCCAAATGTGCTCTTCAAATTTGATTGCAATATATAGCTCGACTTGTCTTGGAGTCCATTCTCCATAGAGAATGTACTGGGGGAGGAAGTAGACATTGCCCGCCCCCCCCCCCCCCCCCCAGCACAATCTCTATGGAAAACAGGTAAACTTTAGTGATGCATATTTCCGACATGAAATAAGTTCCTGCATTCAAACTTGAGATATGGTTAAACTCAGCACGGCTGAGATCTAAAAGACTTCAGTAATTATTGAGCAGCGATGTCATTGTGATGATAGCACATGGAAAATGGACTATTGACAAAGTCTATGTGGGCTCACCTCAATATGGCTTCTATACAGAGAGTACAGTAGACAAATTAGGCCCAGATAAATTAATGCCCCAGAGTTGCAGGTAGTGTCTAAAGCCAAACCTAATTAAAGCACTTCTGCCCATTTGCTATTTCCTGTGCACAATCAACTTGCAAACCTGCTCTACAGCTATGGTGCAGCATACATTACAGAGCCATACAAGGTACATGACTATCTTTGACTTGCCTTGAGGTGGGTGGCAGGGTTCCTCTTCTGGGTGTGGATGAAGCTGGGGAACTGGAGGGGAAACACAGACGGAGAGGCTTAATACCGAATGTGCGACGCAAGATCTTGTATCGTGATGTATCATTTGAATACCAGGGTAAATTCATTCAGTAGCCTCGTGTGGGATTTAGCCACACATTCATGCATGCAACAGCTAGTTGCTATAAGGACCTAGGATTTAGCACCCGACTGGGGCTGGGTGGGGAGAGACAGGGGTATTTTTGCGAGCCAGCCAGTCGTGAGCAAACATTGGAACCCAAGGACTGGCAAGGAGAAGCAACTGATCTGTGAGATACTAATGTCTTTATCTGTAAAGCAGTGTCAAGTATCAGCCATGGCTGCTACAAGAGAGTCACAGCGAAGAGACAGGCTGTACTTCTTGTCTGAGCAATGCAATTGTGCCATCCATTTCTAGCGTTTATATTTCTACTTACTAGACTAACTCTACTATCCTGAGAGCTGTAGTCTGTGGTAGACTAACTCTTCGTGCACTCAAGTTCAAATACAGTATCTATAGAGACACTATTTTGAAGAGGATGCAGCTGAAACTATATTACATTCCTAAGCGTGATACACATATATGCTCCAAGCCTAGAGAGTAGATTTTTGCTGCAGGCATCTTCTGTCAATCCTACTCTAAGAAATTAATGTAAATATTTATAATACCTGTTAATAAGCTCAGCCATTGAAAAACAAGGCTGTGGACCGACAGTAGAGCACTTTTCTGCCAAGTCCTCCATAGACTGCTGTACTTAAGCGGCCATTTTTATTTGACGTCACGGATTTTCAGTTTCGTCACATCGATGACGTAACTCGTCGTTACTTCAATTAAAGGTAGGCGTGGAATACATTACCAAGCGCTCTGATCTTGCCGCACCGCGTGCTCAAACTGTTTTCTGTGTGTATTAGACAGCTACGAAGACTGGAGGAGAGCTGGCTGTGATTCTCTGATGTCAAAAGTACCTCAGAGCCGAGAACAGCGACGAAGACCCGGGGATTGATGGACTGATGGCCCAGAAACAGCTACCGTAGGCTATGAATGCCAATTGTCAGGGACGATAAAGCCAGCAACTACCCATCTAACACTGTTACCGCTTACCCTGTCGCACAGAGAGGCCCACACAGCAGCCGTCTGACAACCAACGGGCAGGCGCTCTCGCTATCTGCACACCGGTAAGCTTGCCACGAGCAGCGGGGCGGGAGACAAAAGCAACGACGCCGAATTGCTCATACTCATTCATCTTGGAGTTCCATATGCTAGCTTTGCGTCCCTCAAGTCACTCTGTCAGACTAGTCAGTCTCTGAACTGTTGGTACTGAAAATTTGGTCACGTGCTGTTGTTGGACGTCATCATAAGTCGTGTGATGACTGAAAAACGTCAGAATACACACAATCAAAATGGCGGAAAACGTCTGGTGAGAGGAAAAATTTTTTTGGGAACGAACGGTAAAACTCAGGAATTGTTGGAGTAGTGGTAAATGATTAACAACAATTATGTACTTCTGAAAAAAAAATTGATATCTCTTGGATGATAAAGTCTGAAGTTACTACCTTAAGCGATAACCCCCTCAAAATCTGAACTTTCGTCCTTTTCTCCGGTGTTGATTGAGTGAGAGGAACAATACTAGAATCCAAAGTTACCTTGCCCTGATTGTTTGTTATATCCAAAGTTTGAACTCTCTCGGAGCTAAGATGTAGATTTTAGGACCATAAGCGATTTTTCAAATCAGGTGCCTTGTGGAAGCTATAGAATCCTTAGATTTTCACTAATTAAATTAAAACCTTCACCACATTGTAGCAGACATATGTAGGTATGTATAATCCGCTTCTGAGACCTTAACTCCAATGCATGTAGGGGGTAGATCAATTTAACCAATTTTTTCAAAAATCTACTCTCTAGGCTTGGAGCACTGTACATGTATACGCTAGCTCAGAAGTGGACCACCACTCTCAAGATTAATGCTTCGCTACACTAGGCAATAATTACATGGCTACATATTAAAACGTAATGTATTAACTGGTTTGAGAGCATTCACTTGCACACACACTCACACACACACACTCACACACAGTCCCTCTCACATGGATGGGATCCCTGATGAAGAAGATAGGAGTGTTGTTCCCCACTAGGTCCCAGTTGCCCTCCTCGGTGTAGAACTTCACTGCAAACCCCCGGGGGTCCCGCACAGTGTCTGCACTGCCCATCTCACCACCTGGACCAGAGGAATCATAGTAGATTTGGGGTTGCTATAAGGTTGATGCTGGTAGCATTGGGAGTACTAAAGCTCATCTTCTGTGATCAGGGGGAGGTTTACTCTACTATAGTTATCCCATCTGGCTCAGTTTGAATCTATACATGTAACCCCCCCACTGCTAATGGTGATGCATGCTCTAAGTGAAGCACATGCAAGTGAATGCACATATGCAGAATGATCTGTGGGCTAACTGACCGACGGTGGAGAAGCGCACACCCATGGGAGTCTTCTTGCCAATCTCACTGAACACCTTAGCCTTGCAGTACTTGGTGATGTCGTCTGTCACTTCAAAGTAGCCAAAGGCACCTTTACAGTGTGTGTGTGCATGTGTGTGTGTGTGTGTGTGTGTGTGCACGTGTGTGTGTGGGCATGCATGCATATTTATATCATAATGGGCAATAGTTACATACAGTACAGTTATCAATGCTACATGCATCAGACTTCACACTTTGGGCCCATATTATGTGTTGCTGTGCGAAATCCCCCCCCCAAAAAGAGTTGGCTACTGCATTGTAAGTTACAAAAAGTGACCCGGCACTTCCATGCATGTACTTCAAGAATGCGGGTGATTTCTACAGGAGATGTTCTTACAGCAATGACACGTTATTAAGCCTTTCAGCCATACAACAAGAAATAGAGGGCTGAGTTTGTGGCACTTCTGATTGGGTGGCAATTTTCGAAAAAGGCAGTCCACCGAAGCATGTATCTGTTGCTGCTTTTTATTAGCTCAAGGGTCCTGGGTGTTCAGTTTAAAATTTGACAAAAATTTAAGTTTGCAGAATGCACCAAGTTTTCACTCAGTGGTTCACTACTAGTAACTGTAAGGGGCCTTGATATTAATCAAATTTGCCAATTCAAATGTAGCTCCTGGACTCACCGGCTCCCTTGGCATGCACGACCCTCTCTGGGATGCGCTCGCGGTCGAAGTGGGCCATCTCATCCATGTAGACCACATCTTGCATCAGCATGGGTCCCCGTGGACCCACCGTCTGGACCGCAGTCTTGCAGTCGACGGGGATGCCATGGCTGGTTGTCAGCTGCTCCTTCTCCTGTGTGAGGGAGCATATACGTGTATGGACTTGTACTTCATAGTTTCAAACAAATGGAAGGCCTGCAATCCCCCCCAGAAGTTGATATCTCAGTAGTTTAAAGTCACAAAAAAACATTAAGAACATACCATACTACTAGCACAATGGAAGGCACTAGAAATTTGTAAGTCCAAGTTACAACCGGCTACATGTAACTTAGTCTTGTGTTGCTTAGATAGCACTAAAAGTGCACTGCTAAGCCAACACTTTTGCAAGCTAGATGAGACAGAAAAGTTGGCTAGTTCTATAGCTGCCTTTAGCTTGGCCTAATCTGTTGATTTGGAAATCTTAGTGCCCGGCTGGGTTTTAGATATGCCTTGTTTTTGAGAGTCCACAGGTAAATTCAGTACTATGTCTCAAGCAAGTACTCACAGGACACCCCATGGGCTTCTGATACTCAGGAAGTAACAAAACCCTTCAATTGACCTTTCAAATACACAACAGGTAATGAGTTCTTCCTGAAGGAGCCACTGTCTCCACTGGTGTCTGGCCTCTCATCCTCTTCCCACCACAAGCACAGGATGGAGCTGCATGCACTGAGCATTGTCACCTGCTCTGAGACACCATGCCACAGAGCACTGTATTTTTGATTATGAGGCTGTACTTTCGATTATGAGTCAGCGTCACTATACAACAAACTAACAGAAATACGAACAGTGCTATATGTATATCAGCTAAGTACATCCATACCAGGGAGAAAAACTTTGTGGAATACACGACACATCAGAACGGCTACTATCAACACAGTGCGAGAAAACAATTCAGAGCTGTGCTCCGCCATATTCATTCACAAGTCAGTCTATATGTCAGATACATCTCACACATGCAGTACCCCTCAAAACCATCAGTACTTTTCACGAATGTAATTAATGGCCAACTTTCTAGCCATTGTCTCCAATGAGACCACTGGAGCAACATGATAGCCACATGACTGCCACTCACTACACTATACTACAAGGCCCTACTAGGTAGAAAGTACAATTCATAAGCCAGCCATGAATAAGGTGACCTTTGCAGGGATGCTTCTAGAACATTCCACATCCATTACCAAGAAACAATCCCAAATAGCAAGATCAAGGTTCCACCCCTTAGTGCTGGGAAGCTTCCACCAGAAGGTGGTTAAGTTCATATTGCATTATGTGACTACCTCAATACATACTAGAACTGAACTGCAACCCTGGGTGAGAGACCCCAGTGGACGGGGCCATGTGCCGGTTGACTGTACAGACATACAGGATCCTCTCCTTTGCTGCATGTCTGCCGGACTATGCTGCAACTCAAACACCCCTCTCATAGGTAGGCCCATGCACACACCAACTATAGTGTATGTAGGCATCCTGATACTCAAATCCTGTCCCCATTATGTTCTGCCAGGGCATTATAATGTAATCCTCTATGTGGATATGTACATCCCTGACTCTATTGCCAGCATGAACATTACACTCCCATTCCAACATGGTACAAAGCTCAATTAGAAAGTATTTTAGCCTAAATAAGTGTCACAGACATCAATTCTTGACCATCTACTACACAGAGCTTCACATGCAGGATTCTACCAACACCAGTCGGCAGTGGTCGGGTCTGACCACCACTCGGTGACCCTATGCAACACGGACAGAAGTTTAAGCACAGTACAGTATATCAGCTTACATGTATAACATAAGTGACTGCAATCCTGAAGCATAGTCATGAGGCTTTAATGAGAACCAGCTCCTAAAGTAAACGGATTTGCAGCATTCTTGCAACATCTGCTTACCACAGGGTTAATAATGTCAACCAATCAAAATTGCAGAACTGTTGAAACTCCGCTGACTGATCAAGTTACTCTGTAAATTGAATGTTACAAGAACACTGCAAACTGCCGTACGAGGCATATGCAACCAAGTGGAGCCACCTGAAGGCCACCAGTTCAACCATTATAGAAGGGCTTTAAATAGAATAAATTCTAGTCTATAGTAAAAGATAATAGACTCCGCATGCCTTCACTGTCCTTGATCTCTTGGAGGGAGGTTCGGCTGTGTCCCTGGTCGGCTGCTGGACCTACCGAGATATAGCAGGTAGTTCAGTGGCATTCCAGATGGCTTCTTATACCATGAGTGGATTGATAAACCAGTTACGTAACTTTTCAACGTATTATCTAGTTACATATTCCATACACTTTATAAGTATGATCTAGGTTCTTGTCTTCATGTGCTTGAAGTAATCGTACGTACTCATGTGACAAAATAGGAAAGGACAAGAGCAAAACAAAGAGGGCCTGGTACAATTTGAGCACACATTGTGTTAATGGTACAACAGACTGTTTGCTACATACATGGCAGAAAATTGTGAAGGCTTGTAGAAGGCAGAAAACGGCAAGTTTCTGTAGGCTTGTCATGAAGACTGAAGGCTTAATAGCTCACTTGCTTCATTTGATCGGTTACATGTTGCAGTGGGAGAGCTTACATTCACAAGGGCTACCTACATATATACCCATGCAGGGATGAATAGATTGCTAGCACCTCTAGGTGTGTTCTATTTGGAATTACATCTGCAGGGCTGTATGACTATATCTATTAATAAAACCTATACGTATGTACACAAGGCATGTGATAATTTGTACTAGCCTGGCAGGCTTGCGTTTTTCTCCTTGCCAATTTAGAGCATTATTGCCATAATTATTTAAGTACTAAGTCAAAGCAGCTAACTACTGACACTTATAGGCAACTGTTTAAAGCAGGGAAGAAAATGTACTGCATCAGAGGGAGAGTATCCATGGCTATAGGTGAGAGGCCATGACAACATGAGGCACAACTATCTGTCTTGGGCATATTGCCGACTCAAAAATTGTCTGCCACAGTTAATAGACCACTGCTTCTGTAACTTTATGCTCGACGAATCAATCAGTGGCTGGGAATATCAAAGGCAATCTACATCTATTTGTACACATACAGGTTACAGGATGTGATAACTTGTACTGGGTCTTACCTTTTTCTCTGTGGTTGGCTGTAAGCAATAAACTGGGATGGGAAGGACTGGGCTCAAGGCCAGAGCCTGGGTATGCCAGCATAATTATGCCTTTTAAGCAACACACTCTTCTGTATGTCCACTATAGCATCAGTGCAGAAGTTTGCTATTGGATCATCTACCAGTGTTTCATTTATGAAAATACCCAAGGGGGGAACAAAAGTAGATCAGAAGACATTTTGGGGGAAGGGGGACACGTGTATACTGAGCAGCATTCAAAATTTGAAGAGCTGAAATCCCCAATAAGGGGTGGGGGCACAAATCAAACACTGTAGACTATACAAGTAATTGGGGAAATGATGCAACTACCTCTGTCCATTGCAGTGTACATGTATGTACTTGGCAACCTGACAAGTTCAGGTGGCATTACAGTGGTTTCACTGTAATTGCATGTCTCTGACAGTGGATTTGGTGCTCACTGTACTGAAGACGATCCGATATAGTCCCACAGAGAAAGCTGCTGCTGGTGGTGCTACCAATCTCCATACTGAATTATAAGTAGCCCCCACATGCAATTTGACTTCACTGCTCCGAATGAAAATCATTTCATGATAATATGCTTATAATGCTCAGTGCACACACTCGACAGTTGTCTATTATATATGCTCACATAATGTGCACAAACATGATCAGTAATCAATTAACTATACATAATCTGGCACACTCCCTGGCTTTGAATATATTACACAAGAAAGCATAACTACATGGCAACACTTCACTACAGGAGAAGGCAACTATATAAGGTTCATAAGAAGTTGCAGCATCTAAAATGCACAGAAAAAACTTCTTGTAGGGCCACTTTTGTAGCCTTTGCATCACTCAAATTATTGTACTGCAGACATTTCGTCCCATCGAGAAAGCTGCTACTGGTGGTGCTACCAATCTGAATTGGGACTTATAATTAGCCCACACATGCAATTTGACCTTGATGCAATAGTCCCAGAATGAAAACAATTTTACTATAATATGCCTATTGAATAGCATAATGCTCAGTGCACACACTTGACAGTTGTATATTATATATGCTCACATAATGTGCACAAACATGACCTAACCATTACATAATCCGGTACACTCACAGCTTTTGAGTATTACACAAGAAAGCATAACTACATGGCATCACAAAGTAGCACAATTCACTACAGGAGAAGGCAACTATAAGAGGTTTATAAAACGTCCTGAAAGTTGCAGCGTCTGAAATGCACAAAAAAAGAAATCACTTCTTGTAAGGCCAGTTTTGAAGCCTTTGCATTACCCAAATTACTGTACTGAGGATGTTTCATCCTGTAGAAAAAGCTGTTGCAAGTGTGCTACCCATGTGACTTATAATTAGCCCCCACCTGCAATTTGACCTCGATGCAATAGTCCCAGAATGAAAACCATTTCATGATTTAGGCTTAAGCTTACTGAATAGCAAACACTTAGTGCACAGACTTGTCTATTGCATGCACTTGTCTATTACATAGGCCAACCTAATATGCACAAGCACATCAGTAATCAATTAACCAACCATTACATAATCAGGCACACTCCACTGCTTTGAATATTGCACAAGAAAGCATAACTACATGGCACCACAAAGTAGCACATGTAAAGGCAGGGATTAGTTAAGGCGCCTTGAAAGTCCAGGATCTGAAATATACAAGAAATTTCTTGTAAGGTCACTTTTCTAGCCTTCGCATCTCATTCATCACTCAACCTTCGCATTCATAATACTATCTGTACAGGTATGTATGTGTACACGTTATTGCAAATTCTATGTATAGAAAAATTCTTAGCCATGTTTCTCGAGAAGTCAACTTCAACTGACAATATAGAAAACAAAAATTTTAAGAAGCAAAGACCTTATCAAAACAATGACCACCACCACACACCACCGAAAAACAAACATGTACATGTCCACAACAGAGTAGGGCAAGATGGCCATACCTTGCACAAAATGGCAGTAAACTAAATTGCAGTAAATTACAACACCAAACATAAACTTTAAATACCTTACATGTAAAACGAGGGGAAAGGTCCCACAACAGACTCAGAACTCTACCTTTAGTCCCCCAACACCAGCCAAAAATAACAAATTATACTATTTTGACTTACTACTTTGCCTTAGAAACAGCTACACATACTTTTAAGAAAGCTCACAGGCAGAAAAAAATATATATATATCAACGTGAGTAGCCACCACGTGCCCCCAAAACTGCCCACAGCACACCCACAGCAAAACCATACTACAGCAAACGAGGCTAACACTGACACACAAGACTTTTGCATAGGCAGAACAACAAACAGTAAGCAATACACACCAAATCACATACATCATGGGCACCAATACAGTTAAAGCTGTGGCAGCTATGGCGCCAGACTCAGATTCACCATACACCAAGAAAATCTAACCTTTTGCTCGGCAGCGTATTCTGTCAGCTGCATTTGGGTCTTGGAGCGTTGCTGGGTAGTCATCTTCGTTCGTATAACTGTTTGCAATCGGTTCAACGGTCGAGAGAGGCCGGTGCTGGGCACTTGCAGACGATAAATGTTCAGAGAGCGAGGGATTAGGACTCGAAGGAACGATGCCATTCTGCGCATGCGCGTTTATAATTCATTCCGACTTCCCGTCCTTTTCATTCCGGTTCCAGTTTACCGGACCTGGTTCTTGCAGCTCCCAGTCGAAAGGAGTGTATAGCTGCAAAGGTATGCTGTATACCGTTAAAAATACTCACTCTGTATTTAAATTTAAAGCCTAGTAAGTTTATGTTTGATGTGAGTGTCATAGCACAGCTAGAGGCATAGCTGTGGTTTACGCCAGGCTATTGTCGGTACTCAATAATTTTCATACAAACTCTTGCACTTGCTATTTAATATGTGGACTCTAACTGCTAATTTAGGCGCACTGATAAATTGATGCAGGCGGCGATGAGAATCTTAGGCCGTTTCGTCGAGTAATCTCGCGAGCCACGCCTCACTAGCACTTGCGAGGCGTGGTCCGCGAGACTATTTCTCTGACAGCCCTGGATTTTTAAATGCAGCCATTGTGGGGTGAGCCTTTGCAAGAAGTACATGCTGTTGTGTTGTGCTTTTGTGCTACTACTCTGTGGTGGCAGATAATAATCAACTCAACAATTGTAAACAATAGACCTTAACAATGCAAGCCTGTGCAATGATTATAGTCACTATGTCTGAGTCAGTTCTATTAATAGCAGTTCTATGAATAGTCACCACATTACATCTCTCCTCCCCCCCCCCCCCCCTTCCTTTAGGTCAGTCTCTGTTGGGAGGGGGGGGGGGGGGTGGCCTGGTACACACTGTTTGTGCATGCGTGTAATTACAAGGTTTTTATGGTAATCTATTGCCATACATTCATTACGTATATATACGAACTGTGTATTATTCATTGCACGAAAGTGAAAAATGCAAGCTTTGAGTCTGATAGCTACTGGTAGTTTTTCACTAGATAGATGCCTAGAAAGTGATTGTTAGTTCGAATCTTTGATCCCGTTTGCCTCTGAAAGGCCTAGGATACCCGATCTGGAATTGCAAATCGACCAGCTCACAGCCACTTCCAGGAGAGGGGCACCTTCAAATTTTGACGGTAAGACAGCTACCACAGTCGTAACAGATAGCTATTCCTGACTGATTATAAGCCATTCCCATGAACCTGCATAGTTTAGTGATGTTTTGAGGGGGATCCATCTCAAGGATTGTCCAAATACCCTCTCGTCAATGAGGTACGTGTCCTAGAAACTTCACCGTCTTTGGCTGAATGTGCACTTTGCTAGGTTCAGGATGACCCCTGCTGCTTGTAATCGCTGGAGTGCCGCAGTCAATCGTGTGCTTGGTTTGATTTGGTCCAACTGCTTACCATCTCTTACCTTGATAAAGACAATAGAGTCTTTTTTTACTTGCTTTGTCCTACAGCTGTACTTTTTGTCCCTTCACGGCTTCTTTCTGTCGCAAGATATTCTTGGCTTTCTCAAGTATGTGATCATGGAGGCATTCAGATAGGACTGCGTTGTTTGTACCAACGACAATTTGGTCTTGCAGCATTTCATTTTGGTTGCATGCCTTATTCATAAGCTTTAATCAGGCACAGTGTGATGTATCGTTCGGCTAACTCCCTGGTGAGCTGATCTCTTTGATTGAATCTCATATGTGGCAATCCTGGGTAGAAAACAAACATTATTCCGTCGCATATTTGATTGCACGTTCAAAGCGCTATATCTCAGAACTTCTGTAAAGGGCGGGGCTCATACGTGCTGTGTAGAAGCCTCACATATTGACGCTACTACGCAGCGCGTATGAGCCCCGTCCTTAGTGCAGGTTCAGAGATACAGCGCTTTGAACGTGTGGATGCGATTGATATACGCGACAGAATAATGTTCATTTTCTACCCGCAACTGCCACATATGCTCAAAGATGATACTTTTTGGCACCATGAAAAACTCCTCAAATTTCATCCTGACCGAGGTGTCACTTTCTTGTTTGCTTAAGCTATGCTCGTTGAGGTCAGAATACCGTCCACTTCTTCCCCCAGGCACGTGCTCACTTGACCAAGAAGGCTTACTATAGCTCCCAGATTAGTAGGGTTTGTGTAACCTCTATAAAAGTATAAGTGCGGGAGACAGATGGCACAATTGATGATGCAAGCGTGAGTTCAAGCAGCACAGTTTGTCTCCACTCTCCCGTGGCAGCCATAACTGAGTCTTGGATGTGTGTTACAGATAGAAACCTCACCCTCTTGAAGGCCAGTTATAGTTGTTCTTCGTTACTTCCCAGCATCACTGATACATTACTAGTAGCTACAATATCATGCTACAGTTTAATTCTTGAGACTGGCTGGCTTGTGATAAATAAACCTGGGTCCATGAATGACCGCAGGCCAGAGAGGCCAGCTGCAGACTACTAGTGCTCACCAGGTATCAGCAGGAAGCATAGCTAAACAGTTCTGCAGTACTAATTTCTCAGGGTTATAGACTTTCATTCCTCAACTTTGTTTATCCATGCATAGATTTCACTACACATTTGCAGGGGGAGTATATATGTGATGTGAGAGAGTATTCATAGAAATACTAATTTTCAAACATAGTGACTACATGCATTGCATTGTTGCTGTACTTGGAGTTGGTCTATTGTTCTTGCTTTTGTTGAGTTTACAACTACATACAACCACATGGTGGCAGTGGTATGGCAAACCTTCACCTACAACCTCCTAATCCCTTCAATTTCCGAAACCTGGACGAGTGGCCACATTGGAAGCGACGCTTTGAGCAGTTTTGCGGTGCCTCAGGCCTCGCTTCAGAAGACAATCTTCATTAAACTGTGCAATTAATATACAGTGGATATCAACAGGCAGACGGGTTGTGGCTAAGCTTCGCATGACCAAGTGTAATGGTGACGAGGTACTTTACAGTTTTTGAAGGACATATAGCGAAATGCAACCTGACCAATAACTTTGCCTTTGAGCTAGACTTTGTCACTGAAGGTATTGCAATCTTATTATCTTTTTCAAGCTGACTAAATTGTCGACTGTGTAGCTCAAAAATAACATATCAGTTTTATTTGGTGCTGTTCATAGCTATTTACTGCTGCTACTGAGCATCTGGTTAGTATGGGAATTTGAGGGCAATTTAGGAATAATTGCACTTGCAATAGACAGAATCAATCCACAGGCACCTGATAGAATCGAATGTGTTAGCACAGAGCATGACATTGATTGAGACCTTCCACTGAACCACTGAGTTCATTTTTGCCGTGATGGACCAAGGTACAGAATATGATGGTAACCAGCTCTGTCTGGCTAGAGAGCGAAGCACATGCAAACACTGCCACGAATGCCAGCCGGACCTACCCCGCAATCATAATAAAAAAGGTTGCATTCTTTGCTGACTACCGCCTTGATGACTATAATACAAGTGGTGGGGACATTTGTAGCTACCGGTACATAATGTTATTTTTCCATCAGTAATGCCAGCACAGACGTGCTAAAGATGTTTGGCCTCATGTGAATGTAGCCATGCCAGTATAGAATCTTAAAGCGTTCTGAACTATTTGGATCAATAACGTAATATTAAATTTCGACATATTCACACCAGACTGGTTCACACAACAAGAAAGGATGTCACTGCAGGCACTACCAATGTGTAGAGAATGCACAACGTCCCTCTCCTTTACATAAATTGTGCCAATACAGCTGTAAATCATACCACCATATATTCTCCTTTATACTTACACTCTGCAGGTTTCTGATCTCAGAAAATGGATGGACGCATGTTTCACTACTGTCAGGAGGATAAAAATCTGGTCGCCTTTGTATCCCTAACCGAGGAACAACGAGTGTGTACAAATGCCCTTATTCTAATACCTGGAATGTCAGATGGGTTTATGTCCATGAGTTATACTGAGGACCTCTCAGCAGAATTACTCAAACTGGACTACTCCATGGTGCAAGTAAACCTATCAAGCTCGTTCATGCAGTTCGGTATCAGTAGCCTCAAGCAGGACTGTCACGAACTGACTAAGCTACTCAATACTATAGCAAAGCTCTTTAAGTTTGAGAGGATCGTCATGTTAGGCCATTCAACAGGGACACAGGATACTATTTACTACATGCGATATGGGGGTTTGGCAGAAATGGTTAGTGGGATCATTCTTCAAGCTGCAGTAAGTGACCGAGACTATCTTTTGACTCTTGAAGAAACACCACGTCTGAAACAAGAAGCAGATAAGCTTATTGCAGATGGAAAACCACTGCATCTTATGTCTGAGAAGGTGGAAGGTTCTCCAATTACTGCAGAGCGATATATTAGTCTTACTGAGCGGCTTGGAGATGATGACATGTTCTCAGTAGACCTCACAGAAGCTGAATTAGAGCCAATTCTCTCCTCCGTGAAGGTTCCTGCTTTCCTGTGCTTCAGTGAAGACGATCAATTTGTTCCCAATAAGGCTGCTCAAAAGAACCTGGCTAAGAAAATGCTGTCAGTTTTTATGAAGAATGCACCCGTCGTAGAATGTCGGTACCTTCCAGGCAATCATGAATTGTCAAATCCAGAGCACTACAAGCCGTTTGTGCACTCTGTGTGTATGTTTATTAGAAAGCATATCTAGGTTGTTTTGGTGCTTTCCTTGTGTGCTACAGCCTTGTGCCATTGTTTCTCATACGGAGCTACCACCACATTTGTCCCAAGAAAAAATACAGCAAATAAAAACACTCACAGTACAAGTTGTATCACATAGCCATGATTGTATATTGTTATAATGGGCATGCATATTATGAGTTGAGTTGAATTTACCATTTTGAATCAGCATCACCCTGATAACTCAAAATGCAAACTGAATTTGCAAGCTTGAGTTTGATTATCAAGCTACATATATATTGGTGGAGGTACCAGTGTTACCTTATTATTCATTCTATTTGAAAATGTTTAGCAATTAAAAACTAAAGCATATAATTATTTAAAGCTTTTAGCCAATTAGCAGTTATTTTATATACCTTCGAATAGCCTTCTAATCTGCATCCAAGCCGGTTAATAAATGGTTCCGGATCCACTGGTTCTTGTGGCTCTACCGGTTCTTGTATGTAGTTCCACTTAATATAATTCCACTGGCTCTCGCATTTCCACTGGTTCCAGCTACTGGTTCTGCTAGTTCTAGTGGTTCCGTGGTTCAGGTTCCAACGGTTCTGATGGTTGTACCTTCATTTTTCTGATTGTTTCTGCGGTTCTCATGTTATAGAATCATCAGAACCAGAGAACTATCAGAACCACAGGAAGCATTGGAACCTATAGAACCAGAGGAACCACGAGAAGCAGAAGAAGCTGTGGTGCCATGGAACCATCAAAACCACTGGAACCAGTAGAATGACGAGAACTAGTGGAACCAGTAGAACCACGAGAATCAGTTGAACAAGAATTAAGAAGCAGCGGAACCATCAGGATCAGTAGAACAACAAGAACCGGTAGAACCACAAGAACCAGTAGAGACATGAGAACCAGTGGACCAATTAAACACGAGAACCAGTGGAACCATCAGAACCAGTAGAATCACAGAACCAGTGGAACCATCAGAACCAGTAGAACCACAGAACCAGTGGAACCATAAGAACCAGTGGAACCAACAGAACCAATTGAACCACGAGAACCAGTAGAACCACGAGAACCAGTAGAACCACGAGAACCAGTGGAACCATGAGAACCAGTAGAACCAGTAGAACCATTAGAACCACAAGAACCATGAGAATCACGAGAACCAGCAGAACCATAAGAACCAGTGGAACTACGAGAACCAGTACAACCATCAGAACCAGTAGAACCATCAGAATCAGTAGAACCATCAGAACAAGTGGAACCATGAGAACCAGTGGAACCATCACAACTAGTAGAACCACCATGCAGAACCAGTAGGACCATCAGAACCAATAAGAACCATCAGAACCATTAGAACCACAAGAACATTAGCCTGGTCCCCCCGCACCGGGGGACCAGGCTACAAGAACATATACAACCATCAGAACCAGCAGAACCACGAGAACCAGGCCAGTGGAGCCATGAGAACTACGATAATCAGTAGAATCATGAGAACCATCAGAACCACGAGAACCAGTAGAACCACGAGAACCAGAACCAGTACAACTATGGGAACCTGTAGAACCATGAGAACCATAAAAACCAGTGGAAACATGACAACCAGTGGAACCATAAGAACCATGAGAAGCATGAGAACCAGCAGAACCATAAGAACCTGTACAACTATCAGAACCAGTAGAACCATGAGAACCAGTAGAATCTGTAGAACCATCAGAACCAATAGAATCATCAGACCACGACAACCAGTAGAGCCGAGAGTACCATAAGAACCATGAGTACCATCAGAGCCACTAGAACCATGAAAACCACGAGAACCTATAGAACCATCAGGACCAGTAGAACCACTACAACCAGCAGAACTGAGAGAACCACAAGAACCATGAGAACCATGAGAGCCATCAGAACCATTAGAACCAGTAGAACCATGGTAAACAGCTAGTGGGACCATCAGAACCATCAAAACCAGTAGAACCAGTAGAACTATGAGAACCACAATGACATAGAGCCATCACAACCAGTAGAACCAGTAGAACCATGAGAACCATGCAGCACAACTACAAGAACCTAGAGAACCATTAGAACCAGTAGAACCATCAGAATTAACCAGTAGAACCATCAGAACCAAGAACTAGTACAACCACGAGAACCAGTAGAACGGAGCGAACCACGAGAACCATCAGAACCTCATTAGAACCAGTTTAACAGCTATGAGGATTGTGCATAGGCAGCCGAGTGTGGGGCTGCCTATTTAATACTTGGTGGTAAAGCAGAGGGAGTTGTGCCCCAAGCACAGGCTAGGTAGGACCTTTGGAGAGACTGGTCTCTTTCGGAATTAAGTCCATACCCTGATATGTAATGCTTGGAGGGTTAGCTGAAGGACAGGGAGGTGTAGCCTTCCGTCCTGGCTCTGCTTTTTCACACTGAGCTAGTGAATGCATGATTGCACAGCTCAGTGGAGGATTATCAAACTATATAAGTGGAGGGAATAGGCTTCTCAATGGGTGGGAAAATCAGGAGGACTTGCCGATTCACTCAGTCGCTATAGAACTTGGCTGACTGACAAAAGGCGCGCAATTCATGTGAGCTGGCTCTTTGATATCTCGTGATAGTCTATGCCGTGTAGATTTGTTAATAATGATAGGTGCATACCCTTCTGCTGTTAACTCGCTTTATAACCACCGTTAAAACTCATAGCTAGAACCATGAGAACCATGAGAACCATTAGAACCGCGAGAACCTGTAGAAGTAGAACCATCAGAACCAGTAGAACCGTGAGAACCAGTGGAACCATCAAGAACCAGTAGAACCAGTAGAACCATGAGAACCACATAGAACCATCAGAACCAGTAGAACTATCAGAACCAGTAGCTACAACCACAAGAACCAGTACAACCATGAGAACCAGTGAAATCATCAGAACCACAAGAACCTGTAGAACCACGAGAACCATCAAGAACCACGAGAACCAGTAGAACCGTGAGAACCAGTGGAACCATCAGAACCAGTAGAACCAGTAGACCCATGAGAACCACATAGAACCATCAGAACCAGTAGAACTATCAGAACCAGTACAACCACAAGAACCAGTACAACCATTAGAACCAGTGGAATCATCAGAACCACAAGAACCCGTAGAACCATCAGAACTAGTAGAACCAGTAGAACCATCAGAACCAGTAGAACCATCAAGAACCACGAGAACCAGTAGCTAGCTATAGAATCGTGAGAACCACGTAGCTAGAACCATCAGAACCAGTTGAACCATCAGAACCAGTACGACCACAAGAACCAGTAGCTAGAGAACCATGAGAACCATCAGAACCATCAAACCTTTGAAAGGTGTAATATCTCTGCACTAAATTCTTTTTCCATAAATGCATAATGCATAATTTTATATAATAACGCTAAGAGTGTAATATTAAGAGCTATGAGGGAGCCACAGTAGCTCTGCCAAATTAATAGGCAACTCGAGAGTAGGCGACTACGCGCTCTATTATCCACGGTGACTGGCCTTGGACATCACCCTCGCTACATCCGAGGGGCGGGTGCCCACTTGACCCCCTTATTCACACAGTTCTTTTTTAACCATCAGAACCATCAAACCAATATCTATGGTGACACGTATTGCATTACCCCTGATTCGCTGAGCTCTGCTGAATTAAATAGGCTGCTGTGACTATACAAAACGGCGTAAGCATGCTATACTAGGCTATAGGAGCTAGGAGCTAGGGGCTGGATACGAGGCTAGAACATAGGCGACGGAAGCAGTCAATGGCAATGGGGGGGGGGGGGGGGGGGGGCACTGTGCCTGGCTTCGCTGTGCGGCTCCAACTAAGGCTGCTTCGCAGCCGATTATATTTGAATTGTTTTTCTTACCTTTATCGTATCGCTTCGCTTATGCGAATTTTGCTTTTTATAGTACATATGTACTATTATATGTAAGCGTATAGTAATATAGTACGACAGTCTGCTACTTCAATAGTATACCGTAAACTATACATAAATAGTATACCGTAAATTATTTGTAGGCCAAGCCACTTCGAGCCAACTATCGTAGCTTTGTGTTGCCTAGACGGCGAAAATATAGCAGGTAGTGATGGACATGCAGTATTCTATGCTCTTGTGAAACGGTGCCCCCCTGTGCCCCCTCCTGACCTGTTGCTGAGCACAAATTTCAGTTGTGTAAAAAAAAAAGAAGCTGGTTTTAGATATGAAATATTAGTCTTGTTTGTCTGTTCCACTACTAACGAAAATCGCTTTTGCCTGCGGAGTACTAATTAGAATAGTATGCCTATCTCGCGAACTAGGTGTAAGGTAGAGAGGGGTAATTTCGGTCACATGCGCAATTTCGGTCAGCGTAGCTCGAAAGCTAAATGCACAGAGCAATGCGGATATAATCGCACTTCTAGTACAAGGAGTAGTTAGTGTTACTGCAGCATGAGTGAGACTTGCAAATAATACAGTTGTTGGTCACTTTTGTATAGACTGACCGGAATTATACCGTGACTGGAATTACCCCGCTCTACCTTACTCTTCGCTCTGTCTATCGGAGTATTGCAAGTACATACTCTATGATATTAATGATTAATGTATTTACCATTTAGTACTCCGAGCTTGAACTGTAGACTACGCTGCAGCGGCCATTTCATATCACGTGACCACGTTGTGGGCGGGGCTCATTAGCATCTACAGTGTATTACAGTTATACAAACTCATAAGTGCTTAACAAAAATGCATGCTAGTATACACAGTCCTTAAAACCCCTGAGTCGTTTCTTTTACCCTCTGGAGTTATACACCTATCTATGTTTAGGACCGTTACAATCACTCATGAGGGTGTGTACATTCGTGCGAATGGTCAGGCTCCGCGTGACTACTTGTGCTGGCCGTATGTCGATCGCGTGCCCAGACGTTCACGCCCCCGGCTGCTACACTGCTGAATGAATACGCGAAACCACGAGTGGGCAGGGCTAATCAACAAACACGCTTATGGAAGTCAAGTATGGCGGCAGCGCAGTTTTTTATGGTGTTTACTGCCCTCCTGAGAATTGGTGAGCTGGCCTACATAATGTACAGCGTAATATAACTGTAATAATTTGCATACTGGAAATTGTCACTACACGCGCACATGAGCCTCTATCTACGCCTGCCAGTAGATTATGAGATTTGTAACATTGTATTTCCTTGAAACAGGTGAGTCCCATTACATTAAGCTCCTGGAATAAGCTCCACATCTTGGTTTATAGCTAGTCTTGTTCCCAGGCACTCAAAAAAGTCGGAAGGAAAAAGGGTGTGTGTGGGGGGGGGGGGTGGGTTCTTGGGAAGGAACGGAGGGGGTGACTGGGAATGAGGCTAGGTTTTGGCGAGTGTAGCTATAGTAGGTATGAAGGTAGGAACAGTAGGTAGGAAAAGTAGACACCTAACAAATTGTAACACTATATTACATTGTGCCATGGAATGACTCATGCCACTAAAAATAACTGCTGTAACTACCTAGCTGTGCACATGTACTAGGTAGGAAAAGGGCAAGTGGAGAAGTAGGAAATGGGAAAAAATGAAAACAGGAACGGAAAGTGGGAACAGAAATGAATGTGTGCAATTTTACATATTAATCGCAGTCTCAGGATTCACATGAGCCACAGCGGTTCATGCCTCCTGGTCTGACTCTAATAGGCAGGCAGGCCAGACAAGTTTGATGGGAGTAGAAATCTGTTAACATTGTCCAGGTAGTAAAAGATTCAGCTTTAATTTGTTAACTAGTGAGCTGGGCTTTGTCTGTGGCTCCTCCTTCCTGACACCGATTGCTCCGAGGCTCTCAGAGTCGCTGACAGTCCGACAGCTAGAGCCTAGTAGAGGATTAAACCGAATCTAGGGTAGGGCTTGCTGTAATACATAGTGATAGTAGACCTGCATAACTGAATGTAGTATAAGTTGCTAGACGGTGGGCAGGGTTCTACTGTTAGGATGTAGCCAGTGAAAGGGAGCTCATAGTGTCGTGAGACAATGAATAGTTAAGTATCCTTGATTAGACGTCATTATACTCACTTAGTTGAGGACAACTTTACATGAAATTGCTTATTTTTTTACTATTCCCCGCTCTCCATTCCCATTTCTGTTTTCTTATTTGTCCACTTGCCAGTAGCTACCTGTGATACAGTCTCATGTGTTAGGTTCCCAAGACTACAAGTCATGCATGTATGTGGTGTACATAGTACATGTACATACCTTAGTGTCTCTTAGCAACTATCAGCTGCCATGCCTACTGGCATAAATACACTCAGCGATATCCAATAATCCCTCCAGCTTCACCTGTGAGGGAGGGGGGGGGGGGATATCACTTAGTGTATTTGTGATAACGTCCTGTCTAACTAATAACTACATATCCCTTACTGGATGGAAAACATTTCTATGGAAAACAAAGAATTTTTCCTGATTACTTTGTACTTGCCTATCATTCTTTTAGTGTAACCAGATGTCTGGTTGTCGATTGCACAATGGGATGTTGATTGGGTGTTGTGTGGGACATAAACAAGCTAGTACTGGGAGGGGGCTGAAGAAGTCGAGCTGCGAAATAGCCCAGGGCACAGAGTGTGCACCCCCCCTCCCTTCCGCGCGAAGCACGGAAATGTTTTTAATAAAGCTTATTAAAGGGGTCAGGAATCACTCTCATGGGGTCTTTGCAAATCAGTACTGAAAGTGCTCTTGGTAAAGTTGTGCATGCAGTAGGCCTATGGCCGTAGACCTCACTAAATCACCGTAAATCTGCTTTCCTTCATACTTACATTTCTGAGTGTAGCTACAGTCATCATTATAACAATAACAGTAGCGGATGTAGAGGGGGTTCCATGGGTTCCATGGAACCCCTCTTTTGAAGGGCTGCCTTCGTTTTTTCTATGATTATTATACTTAGTAAGTCTGCACATACGTAACTGCGTACGCGGGCAGTACCCTATCTAGGCATACATTATACAATGGACCTGATGATGCCATCAACGATGATGAATAATAGTAATTTAAATTTTCAGGAGCGATTAGCATTGTGTAATTGGAGCAACGTTTTATGCTAATGCTAAAGAAAGGCTTTCTGAATACCAACTTTAATTTGGAAAGAAATTTGCCGATGTTTCGACTAGATGCTCTAGTCTTCTTCAGGGCGAAAGTGAGGTTAATATGAGAACGCCTGCTATTTTATAGCCTTGCACGTCAACTTCACTTTCACCCTGAAGAAGACTAGAGCATCTAGTCAAAACGTCAGCAAAGTTTCTTTCCGAATTAAAGTCGGTATTTAGAGAGCCTTTCTTTCTTATACAAGAGCCAACTGAGAAGCCCTCTCTTCATATGCAAATGCTAATGAACATGAAATGTTACTGTCCAGTACTCTATTTTGTCATGCATGCAGCTCTTGCTATTATTATTATGTTCCACTTTGTATTGAATATGACATTTTGACAAAATTAATGCTCTTTCATTGTTTGGAAGGCAGACTAATATTGCATAAGCAAAGCAAACTGCTTCCATTTATAGTCACGGCAGAGTTATTGCTAGAACAATGCATATAGCTTTATACACTGTCTACATGTATGCACTCTATGTATACGGTCAACTAAGAGCATTTTTGCTGAGTGAGGAAATAGTTTCTAGATGACTATAACAGAATTATTACTTTGTAGTATCCAACAGTATAGCTAATACCCTCGTGTTATATGCCTATACAGGCTTAGCTCAATTCAATTCCAATGGGAGTGGATCCGGAGCTGTAGAGAGAAATCCTGCGTAAGTTGTACAAGTGTTAAATTTCTTTGTACGGAGGTTACATAATAATACAGTACTGAGTAGTATATGTTGTGAGGGATTTTATTACCACATTTTATGACTCAGGTGTGATTTTAGCGGGTTTCCTGAGGTTTCTGGAGTATATAATTTTTAACTACTCACCTGTCTAGCTGTGGGCGATTCAGGCTTGTATCAAATGAGCAAGCTTTGATGCTGTTGCTACCATCATATAAGGAACTGAGGCGACTGCTATATAGTGGGTGTGTCTGCATATGCATGATACTACCAAGCACGTAGTTAGAGTAGATTAGGGCATAGATAAATAGAGTACATTGCATACTCTATTATATGTGATTAGTGAAACATCATACCGTACTTAAGCGCATGGGCTTGTATTTCCACAGGAAGGAAATGAGCGCCTAATAGCGAGGTGCGCCTAACAACGAGGTGCGCTTAATTACAAATATTAAATTGGAGTGTGCTTTATTTGAAGTAGTACGGTCCTTGCGCCAGAGATCAGCCGGAACAGGAGTTTACTTTTCGATTCAAGAGTATCGTTCAAGGGCACCATGTCTATAAAGGTGCACTTAACAAAAAAATATTTTTGATAACAGAATCAAACCAGTGCCTAACGGCGAATATGCGCTTATAAGCGAAGTGCGCTTAACAACGCGTGAGTACGGTATTGTGAGATGTGATGACAATTGTATGTTCTCACAACTTCAGACAGCTACCACACCAGGCTGCAGTGGTGTAAAGCTACATTTATGTGATACTGTTGTTAAACGAGAGACATTAATGTGCATGGCATACATGTATGCATACACATTGTATAAGGCTATTTGTAGCCCTTTGCGTGGGCATATCAAAGCTACTGACAGGGCAATATATGTTCTGTAGTAGCCCTGTGGTTTGCCTCAGAGCAGTGTAATAACTTGTTATTGCACTGTGGTTACTACCCTAAGGAAGCCACTGATGGTAAGGTGCACACACGTTTGGGTAAGTGGAAAGCGTTGAAAAGTGAAAAACTGAATATGCTGCAAACTGAAATCACATAAAGAAGTGTACACTTATAGTTTAGCAAACAATCTAGCAAAAGCAGCCTTGTGTGAGACAATCAGGGCCGTAGCCACCTGTCCGGTTGATCCAGTTTCAACCGGACCACTTTCCGGAGCACCAAAAATCTCTTTTGACCACTATGCACATTCATACGTGAGGCATGTATTGTGAACAGAATACGATACTAGTAGCTTCTTTTTATCCCTTCTAGGTGTTTGGCAACACCATTGGACTCACCATGTCGTGATCTGCCGGGCACTACTAGCCCTTTCTCACAGCCACAGTTCATACCTGCAGTAGGAGGTGTTATTGAGATCGATGTAACAGAGATGCAGTTACTGTTTACCATACTACAAGGAAGCCCAGACCCTCCTGAGTGTGTGGAGTCTCTGAGGTATGCCTTTTGTCTGGCGGTGCAACCCCAGTGTGAAGAAAGTACAGGACTGCCTCTTAACGTCTGCCAGGAGAGTTGTGAGGTGTACATGTGGCTTTTGTCAAGCGGTCAGTGTGAACCTCTTCTTCAATATCTCCAATTTTTTGCTACTGGTTCACCAATTGCCACCATTTCGGAATTGGTGAAATTGTACACTGATTTCAACTGTACAAACCGCTCAACATACTATTATGGAGAACTTGATCCCGCAGAAGGCGTATGTGCTAATCTCTTTGACCCTCAAACACAAGGTAAGTATCTTACACGACAACAAAGGTCTTCGGTTATTGTTATAGGGAGGCCTTGTGTTGATTAGTTTCAATCATGCTTCTCCACTGTACACCTTAAGTCTGCATGGGATACGGGATGGTTTTAAATCACGTGAGAGTATTTTTGCTGAGTATAGGTGATGTATATAGTAATGAGTATATCCACTAAAAGATTGCAATAAGAAGGTACACATGCAAACACAGCATGCAGCTACCTGCACATAATCTCTACTCTTGATGCTGTGACTCATGTGCCATATTATCTTTCTCAACAGAAAGACTGGCAAATTCTACCAGGTGAGCTGTTATTATAACAAGCATAAGGAGCATGTAGCGTCTTGCAGGCTGGGGAGATGGCAGGATAGCTGCTCCATGGGTATTGGTGAACTGCATGCATGAAGAAAGGAATGATTTTAGATCAGAATTTTTATAAATTGCACCTGCGTTCATTGCTATTGCATGTATAGTTTGTACAGACTTAATCAATAATTCCTGGTGTTTTTGAAGAACAGGTAAGTCAAGGTTGATTTAATTTCTTGCTGAAGCTTTTGTGAATTAACTCATAAAGGTCTATCTTGACTTACCTGTTCTGCAAGAAACCTTGGCAATGGATAAGCACCAGGAGTTATTGTACAGGTAATGTATGTTAATGGCTCTTCATGTGACCAATAACAGCAGTTAATTAACTATTATTTCAAAGAAAAATATGAAATTCCTATATGGCAGTATTGGTGCTTACGTATATGTGACCGAATCTGAGAAAAGGGACTCAGGCTTGTACAATTTGCTTTCAATTTTTGACAATTTTCTAATCTCAACAAACTAGTATAGAGAGGACAGAATGATTCTTGGTACATTATAAATACTAGCCTTCCACTAATAGAAACCCATTGCAGATGTCTGCTGCTCTTTTCATTCCTGAGTACGCATCTTGATAGCATAGCCATTTTCAGAAAATCGCCATGTGATCAAGAATGGCACGACTTCTGCCCCATATCTCCCTTGCGGTATGGCTGAAAGGCTTCATTTCCGAGTCAATAGTGCAGCAACGCCTCCTGTTAAAATAACCCACTATGCGTCTTTGAAGTGCATGCATTCAAAATAGTTTAGGGCCCTTTTCTTAGATCCAGTCACATATGTAAAGACTTGATCTAGACTTTAACGAGAAAAGTCATAATTCTGCCAATTTATCTATGTGTCCAGTATCACACGACAGTACGCTAGCTGCTGCACATTCAATGGCAGTGTGCATGTATAGCTGAAGAAATACACTCAATTTTGGCATTCTTTTTATTCAAGGTGTGTACCTGTACCTACTGGAACCTGCACAGTAATCCGAAACTCGCAGTTTTATGTTCCTGCAGTGGGGAGAAGAGATGATACCCTTTTTCAAACATTGTCGGAGTTGGTTGCATCTATCAACACTAACAGCTTCTGTGTAGATGCTGTACTTACTATTGCATGTTACTACCTTTTTCCTGACTGCAACGTCGAAGTTGGTAGCCAGTTAGTCTTTTGCCCGAGTGTGTGTCCAAGTATTGAGATACTAAAGTCCAGATGTTCAGAGGAGTTTAATGAGCTGAAGAACTCAAAGACTGATTTTGCGAACTTCTTAACAAATCTCACATGTTCAGACCCAGACACATATGCTCTGCCTGGTGTGCAGATAGATCAAGAGAGCTGTGTTGATCTGCAAAATCTCGGTGAGTATTTGTGTGTACTCTCATTACCTACACGTTATTCAGCATGATTGTGAATAGAGACACCATACAGTATCTGTAGAGTATACACATCGCACCTAATCATAGTGAGCCAATCCCATAACATACATAGTTTCATCATCCTAAGCCATTTCAAATCATTACTACAACCACTCCTAC
Source organism: Phakellia ventilabrum (assembly GCA_963921505.1). Classification (NCBI taxonomy): domain Eukaryota; kingdom Metazoa; phylum Porifera; class Demospongiae; order Axinellida; family Axinellidae; genus Phakellia; species Phakellia ventilabrum. Next base: position 8,280,239 of record OY997378.1, read on the forward strand.
TATCCCTTACTATACAATAACCAGTTACTGCTGGATGCCTGACCTGGAATGGTGGGTTAAAAAGCTTTTTGATGGCATGCCAACTCTCCCCACCCATCCAGCTGTATACCACTGCTAATTACTCAGGAATTCATACAGGGGGGAAGCCCTGCCCCCCCCCCCCCAAAAAACAACTTTGGGAACAATAGTGATTGTGTTACTAAAAGATTACATAACAAATATTTTCTCTTTACAAAATCTCTTCGAAGGGGTACTGCTACTTAGCAGAATTTTGAGGACCATAAATTTGACTCCAAAATCGCATTAGAATCAACCTCCGAAAACGTAAAATCAAAACTTTGGGGGGGGGGAGCATACCCCCAGACCACCCTAGTGATCATGATTCACATGCATGGGTCACCGTTTTCCAATTAAAATCAATGTAAGTACAGGAGTCCTACAAAGAGTGTGCAAGAGATTAAACCAACTTTGCTTGCTCATATTTTTAAATGAAAATTGTTTTCTTTTCCTTTCAAGTTGATGAACTATCTTCTAATCAAGGTACGACATACAACATTCCATTGTTTTTTCTTTATCTAAAGTGTATAACCATTTATAGGTGATGTAATAATGTAACATACTCTTGACCCTCAGATGCAAATTACTTTAGTGCAGTCCTATTTATCTGAGCCTTGCCTAGACTATATTTTGACTGGAAACCAAGAGCCTCTACATAAACTGATTATTTATAACTCTGAGGCATTTTGGTACTATTTCAATGGATTGAAGATGTTGTCATGTAGTATTTCTAGGTTCACACCTTTAACAGCTCTAAATGAAACTGTAGAGATACATATATAAGGCTTTTTGCTTTCTGTTGTGGTCTTATTCCTAACCAATGTCATATCACATTTGGCTTCAGCGTACAGCTCCAGTTACATGGATGTTTAACTTGGTATATCAATTGTAACCTAATTTTTTCCCAATACCTTATTTGTCCGGAATCTACAATTTAGTGTTTTTCCCACAGCGATTGTTAATATCACTACTTAGCCACATCACCAGGCTAGTTCTTGTGCATAATTCTGTTTGCTGAATAGCAAAGTCTGAGAGTTAAGGGACGCGGTTAGTTAAATTATTATTGTACTTCCTTTTAGGGCATGATGACACTGTTATTATTGGTTCCCTGATTGGTGGAATTGGAGGCTTAGTTATCATCATAGTATTTCTGATTATTGCATTTTGCATTACAAAACGGAAAACAAAATGGCAGGCTGAGAATATAGTAAACCCACAGAACATCATTATTGGGTGAGTCAGTGATGTGATAGCTACTGTGACAGTGGGCTCTTTGTCTTGTATAATTATCTACATGCTTCCTACTTAATTAGAGGAGAGCACTATGAACTAAAAGGTCCTGCGGTCATCAGCCCTGTATCCATCAGTTCACCAGGTATAGAATTTGGTAAGTATGTGATGACACTTGCAAATTCACACTTTTGTCATCCCTTTCTGGCTTATCTGGGCACATCGATCATCCTTAAGGAGTATAGCATCACATTTTTGCTAACTGTATGTCTATGCACATGCATCAATGCCAGTAAATTTTAGTGTCACTCATTACTCTACTTCGTTATTACAGAGCTATTTTCTGACGAGGTCGTAATATGTGATGCAGATAAAGAGTATTTCCATGTCAAATTTGCTGGAAGTTCAGTTACTTATGGCCAGCTTGAAATTGGAGAGATAATTGGAGAAGGTATAATGTTGTGAAAGTGTATACCATTAGTGTGTTGACATGCATACCATTCAAGTCATCTCTAATTGATAGGTGCATTTGGAAAAGTTTTCAAAGGGAAGATGCTTCAGCCATCTGGTAGTGGCATTTGTGTTGCGATCAAGACCATTAGAAGTAAGTACATGCATTACCATGGTGTTTTATGTTTTCATTCCCTCAGCTAATGGTATTGTATGAATATACATTAATTTTGTTGTTTGCATTTTATAAATGTTCCTAGTGCACACAATGAATGGTAGCATAGTAGCAGCAGGTTAAATGTATCATCTTACTGTAAACAATTGTGACATTGCCCGTCATTGTAATTAGATTTGATATGTCACATGCATATAGCGAGTTGCCTCGATGAGCTACACATTGTACTTGTGTTTTAAAGGGTGAGCTTATACTACATATGATACTACATATTAAGAATTTTTTTGTTGCTTTATCATTTGTAATAACGTTTTCTATACCAGCATCTATAGAGGGCTGTATTAGCTATAATTGAAATGTGAATTGCGAGCAACAGCAGTTTAAATCAGAAATTTTATATAGTTTTGCACACTCTTTACATTTACTGGACCTATATGCAGGGATGCAGTTATGAAATAATTGCATACTTTTTGTGATAATATATTTTTTATGCGCAGATCAAAGTCATAATTATGACAACACAAAGTTGCATGAATATAAGTAACATTAATTCTGGGAACAATTGTGCTCTCACTTGTATCGTGCGCAACTTCAATTTGAATGGACAACTGTACATTACCTCAAACTCCTAAACCCCATTCTAAAGAAGAATTGATGCTATTTACATTCTATTGAATTGTTCATAATATTATCATATTTACTATCATCGCTGCATAAATGGTACACTTCATTGCTAGATGAACACTCAAAGCACTGGTCACAGTCTAGCCCAGTTTATGCATGGTGGGTAGTGTTTCATAGATATAAATATAATTTCTCCTTTTGTTTTAGACCTTGTATCCGATGAGGACCTGAAGGACTTCCTTGCTGAAAGTCTCATCATGAAGGACTTCAATCATCCAAACATAGTGGGCCTACTGGCGGTGTGCCTTGACGCTCCAGATGGCCATCCTTATATTGTTCTGCCATTCATGACCCATGGAAACTTAAGGAACTTTTTACAGAGCAGACGAGTTCATCTAATTGATGTCGATACATACCCTAAGGTGAATAATTTTTAGCAGTTATAAGCACCACATGATAGAGAGGCATGCCACTCTATTGTGTAAAACAGCACTATGATTATATGATCACAAATTTTATGTGTTCAGTATTCACTCTTTAGAAGAGCAAATGACACAGCCATTGAAATCCATAGTTTAGATGTGTACAGTGTTCAGTCTAGTGTGCTATGATAATGTATATTATAGGGGTCCAGTGATACGTCTAGTTCAAAATTTAATATGACATCATCATGCATGTACTAACTCTAGCAATGGGTTGTCCACAGGAGTGCACATCGAAGCAAAATGCTTTTATGTGAGTATGTGCTACTGATTGTCCAACGGCTTTACCAGCCATGCCAGTACTTACTGGTCAGTGCATAGCAAACTCCGGCACCAAATGCATGTAGTTGAGATTCCAATCTAATGTTTCAGCTACAATGCCGGTTCTAGCTCCTGTTTTATTAAGCAATTAGCTTACGTAGTTTTATTAGTCTTACCTTTATACCTGCAAAATCCTATTTGTCACACAGTACAAGTGTGGACAATTTGAGGTCAGTAATGCATTGTATTATCTATCGCAATAGGGACTGGGACTTACAGTGCTAATGCAGATGTGCATAGATATAGCCCAAGGAATGGAATACTTGGCACTGAACAAATTTGTTCACAGAGATCTTGCCACCAGAAATTGCATGTAAGTTACTTGCGGTAACTATTACCCTTTGTATGCAGCAAGTATTGTGCATAGGAAAATAGGCTGACATTCAAAACAGTGGTTGGGGTAATCACATACAATAGGTGAGGCAAAAAGGAAAAGGGGAAAACCCTACCTGAGCCTATCGACTTGTTAGTACTTAGGATAGTGCATGGATAACAATGTGTATATAAAAATGTATATGGGTATGTGTGTATATATACTTGACTCAAGTGTTGTTATATGCTGTGTAGGGTAGATGATAATCTAAAGATTAAAGTTGGAGACTTTGGACTTGCAAGAGATGTCTACCGTTCTAATTATTACCGTGCTAGTAAAAATGCCAAGCTGCCAGTGAAGTGGATGCCTCCAGAGACACTGCATGATGGAATCAGCAATGAGAAAACTGATGTGGTAAATGTAACTATGTATTTCACACCAGACGTCTCAAAGTAGCACAGTATAATTAGTACAGAGAGAAACCATATGAATAGATGATGTAATATAGGACACCTGCTGGAGTATATAATCTCATTACATTTGGTTAACCATTTCACGACAAAATAGAGAAAAGTGTGCATGTACTTTATATTACTGCCTAATATAAAAGTGCCATATACATTCATATATGAGCCTTATGGAAGTGGGAAACTACTGGTGAGAGGGTTAAATACACCTTTACCAATTGAGGTAACAAAAAGGTGCATTGTTAAGTTTGCACATTTGGCAACTCATGCTCTGCTACCAACAGTACAACAACAAGCGTACCAATTTTATCTACTGTGTTATGTTAAGCCTATATATCTGTGGTACATGTACAGTTTAGTTGTTTTTATATATCTGGATTGAATCTCAAAACAAATATATGTCTATATGATCATTGCAGTGGTCTTTTGGAGTGACCTGCTGGGAAGTGTTTAGCCTCGGCCGTACTCCCTACCCTGGAGTGGACAATTATGAGATTATACACCATGTGAGCAACGGAGGCCGTTTGCAGATCCCCACACTCTGTACACAGGAAATGTAAGGCTAGTAATAGAGTATTAACATTTTAATATTGTTAGTGCATGAGCCTTTCTTCAATAAAAATAACCTGTTATTAATTAACAAGTTGCTGATAGAACCTTATATTAAGGCCAACAATTTTAGTTTCTCATCATCTTCCGTGCATCCTTCCAGCCCCCATCTCCAACGTTTTATGGACATGTGCATTATATAATATCATACCAATACACATGGTCCCAGCTGTCACTGAAGGCTTTGGTATCTGGATATTGCCATAGGAGGGAGAGTAAGCTCCCAGTAAAGCAAATGATTAAGCGAAGACAGAGACAGGCAGTCATTTAATAATCATAACATTGTAGTCTGTCAATCTTATAATCACCTGCATTTACAGTACCATTCATAATGTTCATGTGCTAAATGAATACATTGTCTGGGAAATTACCCCCAGACAATGTGTTCATACATAATTTCCATGATGCTACTCAAAGAATGTTCTCAAGGAGGCTTGGGTATGGCTATGCACTCCTGCTAGTAGCACACAACATTTTGGCATCTCATTATGTGATGTTTAAACTGCCTACAGGTATGCTATTGTGGAAAGGTGCTGGGAAATTAGACCAGAAGAAAGACCTAATTTTCAGGAGCTTGTGACTCTCCTCAAAGACTACTGGGATGAAGAGCACTTCTATGTAGTTCAAACATTTTCTGTTGGAGGTCCATATAATATATCTTAAATGTTTACTGTCAGGCACTTTCTGTTAGAGAGCAGTATTTGCAATTATTTTTCGAATGTGTGCTGTTATATTATAGGGCTCTTAATGCTCAACTTTGGTGTGCCAACATGAGTATGTATACTATTATATATGTGCATGTGACTGAGTGTTAATATTTGACATGTAATATAAATTACAATGTCATGTATGCCTTGTGCTGTAATAGGGTAGTTATTTAGTAATCAAATTAGCACGACATCATCAATACATGCATGTACGCCAGTGTACACTTTAAACACAAAGATGATCGACTTCAGGGCAAAAGACTAGAGTTACGTGTAAACTTACACAAGTACAGTTATAGCTATAGCAATACAAGTTTACATATAACCTCCTGGCCTGTATAATTAATAAATGTCACTGAGACCTAGCTTAACTTAGTTTGCTGCATGTTAGTATTATATTGGTACAAGGCCTTTTAGGACATATGCTCAGCCATTTGCGATCTATTTTTACTCGTGTGTATATGTGTGATCATGCATTTTGTCAGAATTGTTATTGATAGCTATACACAAAGATTAAGTAATAATTTTTCTATGTACCATGTGATAGCTATATAGCTACATTCCTGACACATAGCCAAATTCCTGACACATGCAGTATATATATAGCTAGTGTTAAGCTATATCTCTGAAGTGCCACCTTCTGAAATTCCATGGCTATACATTCCTGACACAGTAGCTCCAAGCTACATGGTTTAACTTCCGTAGTACCGTCTGACATTCATGACACATACCCAAATTCCTGACGTAATCATGCAAGCTATGATAGCTATATACCTATTATCTGAACTTCTACTATCCAACATTCCTGACACACATGTAGCTACAGTTAAATTTCTGACATGCACATTACCAGTTATGATATAATTGCCCGAGTGAGCCCACAATAGGATTTGATCATGCACAAATGTGAAGATGGTTGAAGGAACCTGTTCATAGGCCTACACTTTCTCGTACGAGAATGGACTGCAGAAGCTTCTTTGTAGATCAGCACTGAAATGAAGTAAGAAATCTTTTTGATGAATGAAGAGCTTTTAAAAATCGCAGGCGTCGTTTTCTCCTATTGGCCCCTTGCACAAGGGTGAGCATTTCACAGAAGCATGGAAGTTGAAGTTGTATCTTGGAGTACAAAAAGTATGCCATTGAAGTTAGGTTAGATGGTAATGTTTATGAATGAAACAGCTCATATTATCTTACACTTATTTATATAAGAATGACTGCATGCAACAGTGTAACAGAAATATGACTTACCCACTCTGGTAAGGAGCGAATGCTTCAATGGTACTAGTAGCAGATGTTGACTTGGTCATTCCTATGACCCATCAGTCACACTTGAGTTAGGCTAGTGTAATGCATGCAATCCACCCACATTCCCTGGTAGTTACATGGATGTCGTCTGTGAACTTTAATAGAGTGCACGAACCGTCAGACAGGTTTACCCCATACTTTTACTAAGGAAGGCTTACTACAGTTCTCAGGTTAGTAGAATTTAATGGACGGCACATTTGAGCGATACTCTTGTGAGCTTTGAGCAGCCTACCTCGTCTCTCCACTCACCCGTAGCAGCTATGGCTGATCCTTGAAATTATGAGAAACAGCAATCTTCCAAAGACCGGTCGCTTTTTCGTAGCTTTAATTCTCCAGCAGCATTGTCATGCATGGTTCCGGGTCAACTGTTATTTGCACGACAGGGTGCGTTTCACCCCGCCGAAGTCATGATTCAAATACATCCGTTTCTACTCGACTGATATACACTCGGCAGTGCGATTACCATAGATAACGATAATACCCCGGGTAATACAGAGAAAATGCAGCGTGACATGACCAGTGTGGGGCTTGGTCAGGCTCGCCCCAGTTACAGACTAGCCTTCACTATAGCAGTAAATCTTTGACACAGCAATTCTTTTGCCAAGCATGTTTCTGCTAATTGTTTTAGAATGCAACTTTTCCCACTATTGTTCTTGGTATGCAAATGATCATTTTTCTTGCAATTAAATAAGTCCTTACTAAATTATCATCTTTTGATAGTTCCTAACCCCATGGACATTAACCACATGCATTTCAACACTAAACCACATCAAGACCAACTAATCAGCAATAGCACAGTACTGATGAAGAAAGGTTTACCGACTAAATTGTGTCGAGGGAAGAAAATCAATAACCACAAAGTTTCTCTCCCAAAAAATATAATAAGTTATGAACAAATAAATACCGTGGTAATCCTTATTCCATACAGATAAATTACAATTTAGAATTCCCAATAACGTGTTTATAATACACAATGTGAAAATTATCCTGTACAAGTAACCAGAGCTAACAGATCCCAGTCGACTAAAATTGTGTATTTGAATAGTTTTATTTCTGTATCATCATGTCATCATCTGATCATCAATTCATTCTGACCATCATCTGATTCATCTATATCAGTATCATCACGTCATCATCTGATCATCAAGTCATTGTGATCATCATCTGATTCAGTATCATCACGTAACTCATCTGGATTATAATCCTCGTCATCTTCGTACTGTCCTTTCTCAGCCTTCTTCAATGCAGCTAGCATCTTAAATTCTGGTAGGAAAATTTGCTTTTTGCGTTCATATTCTTCCATCCGCTGTAGGTTCAATGCTTCAGCCTCTTCCTTGTATATCTGCAATGATCATTGCAAACAACAAACATTTAATATGCAATGAAATGTCTTGTTATCACTGGTGTGGACACCAGTGATAACAAGACCTGAAACAAAAATTGACTTTCAAAGGCACAAATCAGCAGTGCTATTTTTGGTTAGTGTCTGGCCACTTTAGCAGCTACTACCGTATTCTACGTATTATCCGCCCATGGGCGGACCACTTAAGTGCTAGGTGAAAGAGGGGGGTGGGCGGATAATACGTAGTTTGTACAATCGCGATGTAGTATCCGCGCCGCCCACTCGAACGCGTAGCAAATACGCAATATGCAAAGCGAGGTTACAAGGTAAGTAGAGCCTTTTTTAGCATATCTGAACCAAGAATGGATGCAAAATGTATTTAAAAAGCTATTATGGAAGCATGCGGATATCTATTATCAGCTAAAAAGCTAAATGGCTAGCTGACTTACCGTCGGTATTCCAATTAAAGCACGCCAAAGATCGAATTTTGCCGCTCGATTCTACTCACTGCCTTGGAGTTTTCGGTTTTTAGTTATAGATTTAGCTCGCATGGACAGCGTAAGGGGTGGGCGGATACTATATATGTAAATACCCTCCACAATAATTTTTGTTCAAAGAAGGGGATGGGCGGATAATACATCATGGGCGGATAATACTTAGAATACGGTATTTCTGAAATAATACCAATCTTCAGAGCCCCATAGCTCAAAAAGTTGTCAATCCCACGAACATGTAGAGACGGCTAGAATCGGTGACCTTTGTCTTCAGATGGCGCAAATCCCATATGCATGATTCCAACGTACACCATTATAGAGCTGCAGCCGATCACGCACACGTCAATTCCGCCCAAAATATTTACTGCCATTGTTGGCTTTCCTGAAGGCCTCAGGTCTTCAAACACTCAAAATGAGCCATCCCTAATCTTCAAAAGTACAATGGCAGTGTCTGTAGCTACCTTCGCTGGCAATAAGCTCTGTTTCAAAACTTGATGGCAAGAAGTATCATTTACTGGGATCATGACTGATTATTGTATTAAAATGGTGGATGACAACGACATTAGGAAAGAGCTGGAAATGCGGAGAATAGAACCACTTTGCACCTATCAGGTATACATAATATTATACTAAGATATGGAGAGGTTCATCATTATACTCTATTTTGAAATCGCTAAACCCGTTGAAATGTCAGTTGGAAGGATATTTTTTAAATGCTTATAAGAAAATGATAGACAGATAGATGGACAAACCAAGTGCTTAATCCCATCTCTGCATACCGTACTCTCTGGAGAATAACGACCCCTCAATTACAATAACCCTATGAATATAATTACCTATCATAACCGTTACTACCGCTTTTGGAATAGTATTACCTATAACAAACACAATAACTGTATGAATATAATAACCCATCAGACAACTCAGAGACTACAGCACTTACAGCAACAGAGACTACCAGAAAACTGCCTTCTACAACTGGAAGCTTCACTATCCTATAGAGAGCATACGAGCAAACAGCAAAGCGCGTGCAGAACAGTGCATAAGGTCAATAATATTCATACGCTAGTTGTTGCTCTAGCGGCTGTAGCGCCTCCTTCTTCACAGCAGTTGTAGTGCTTCTTGCCAGCTGTGCTGTCAAGCATTGTAATGAGCCAATCTAGAGATGAATATCTTTCCTAGTGCCAAACCCACAAGTGTAGTGGTAGTACGTGTAGTATAAAAGGCAGCCACAGCGCCTACCGTAAGGCGGTGTTTTAACCTCGTCGTAAATTACCCCATCATTATAATTACTCCACGTAATCAGTACCGCAGAAATACACAATCTTCGAATAGAATAACCGGTCATTATTCTCCCGAGAGTACGGTATGCAATGACATCCTACCTCTAACAACACACTTTGAAATACAATCTTCAACCAAGAGCTTACGTTAATCCATCTTCGATTAAGGTCATAATATTATACAAATCACTTTTTCCAAAAAAAACAACAACAAACAAACAAACAAACAAACAAACAAACAAACAAACAAAACAAGACTGATACTTCATATCTAAAAACCAGCCGGGTGTTTTTTACATAAATCATTCAACTGAAGGTCGTGCTCAGCAACAGGTTAGTCTAAGCTAAATGCAGCTGTAGAATGGATCAGCTTGGCTAGACAGTCTTATCATACCGCTTCCAGCGAAAGTACTGACACAGCTATTTCGTAGTGCGCTTCCAATTAGCGATCAGAACTTGAATCATCATCATTACCCACCACTCTTTCACTGTCTAGGCAACACAAACACATCTAGCTTGACGTGCCTTGGCCTATTGAGCATCCTAACTTTCAGTAGCTTCCACTGTGCTCATGGCTATAGTGGCATAGTAACGAAATGACGTAACTTAGCGCACACACACACAAACCCACAGACACGGGAACATAAAGCAATCTTAGTACCAGCCGGGCGCACACTTCGCGCGCGCCCGGCTGGTAAAAACACCACATGTAGGATGTACGCATCACAATCTAACATCCTGTCTTCCTATGCAACCACAATGTGGTGTCATTCCTACCTTGTTTGGTTGGTTTTTGGGTATTCCATCTCTACATGTCTTTTTTAAAATGTTTTTGTGACTTTCAATATCAACATTCAGCAGCCTCACAGGCGCTATCATGTGTTTTCCAGGAAAAAATAAAGACTGCACAATTTATTTGAAATCTATAATTATGGCAAACACATATGAATTACTCACATGCATACATTTGTAGCGTAAACCACCCATGCTCGACCACCTCCTAATTTTTGACCACTACTATACAAACAATGGTTAGGTGATAAGATCTACAATGGTTGACAATAGGTCAGTGCAAAAAACATAGTTCACTAATGTAGTCTGACTTATGCCGCTCCCAGTCATACGTAGTTTCGATGCAAAACCTTGTGTATTGGTGTGTTACCTATAAATAGAGTAGTATCCAATCTTCTGCAGAAGTAGAAAGAGAAATGAGAGAAAGGTTCTGGAGCGGTCGAGATTCGATACTGCGAAAATATATATGTTATCGACATGACGTGACGCTAGTCGACTGTTGATTGAAAAGTACTTTATTGAATTGGAACTCATCTAAACGGTGTACAGCCACAGGTATAGTAAATGCTATAACTCAGAATAAAATGTTGAGTGGTAGGTAATACGAAACAGAACTTATTATGAAGGTTCAAAAGGTGGTCGACATTCAGTGACTTACGCTAGCATTACAGTATACAGGGTTTCATACCTTCTTTTCAGAATCGGGCATCGACTTCCACTTCTGCCATAAATCAGTAATTTTGCTCTGAAATATCAGTATAATGTAAATATGGCAAACATGCAAAGTGAATTAAACCAGATTAACAAAAACACAACACTGTTCACATTTCCCAATTTTTGATAATTAGCTCTCATAGCTATCTGGCTGTAATGGGAATGGACTAATGCTTAGCAAAGTAACAGTACTACTTTTTAACTAATACAACTGACTACATTTCACTTGATGGAGAGCCAGCACCTCTGGAGTATTTCATATCATTCAGAGACCTAAATTCCTCAATTTAATATATATTCTTGCAAGCACACAAACCACACAAATCTGGGAGCTGTAGTAACCTTCCACTGATAAAACTATGTGATGAACTTGTGCAGATCTCTCACTCTTCATGCACTACAAGTTCAATGAAGGTGAAGAGGTAACTCTAGGGTGATGCCATTGATGGAAACAACAAAAAATGGATTTGCATCAGATATTTAGCATATGCAGGATGTGCTTATGCACCAACGTAGAGAGAAATGCTCCCATCCGACTTGCTAGTGTAGGGCTCACTCAGGCTCACACCAATGACTGGTTCCTGATAGATATCAGTTCCTTACAGTTATAATTTCCCGTTTAGTTCCTTTCATTAAACATCTTATGAACATGTTTGCTGCCGTCAGTTTTTGGGGCTGTGTATGTGTATGTGTGTGTGTGTATGTGCATTTGCATGTGCATGTGTATTTGCGCAGGTATGTGTGCCATGTTCATGCATATATGTATGTGTGTGAGCGTGTGTGTGTGTGTGTGTGTGTGTTTGAGAGATTGTTGGGAGAAGAAAGACAAGTGGCTAAGGCTTGAGGCAGGGAACTGGTCAATTGCTATATGGGTCAAAACAGAAACTTTTAATTTTGACCAAAGTCTTCAATATTCTCACAAACAACCCATTATGTTTGTGCGTAAAAGTATATATGTATTTGTTATAACATCCCTAGGAGGGATGTTGTTGATTTATAAGCACGAGCCTTAGGGCGAAGAGGAGGGATGTTGTTGATTTAGAAGCACTTGCCCTCGGGCTTCGCCCTAAGGCTCGTGCTTATAAATCAACAACATCCCTTGCATGGATTTATTTGGCTATGCTAGGTGGTTGCCATCTAGTTACATAATCAGTGTTGCCTGCAGCTACCAGTACTTACATCTGTAAAAGCTGGACTCTGGACTGGACCATGGACTGGACTATGGACTGGACTATGGACTGGACTAGGTCTAGATTTTGATTAGTTCTGCTGCCAATAGCTGCTTACAATTCTGAAACGTTAGTACCGGTGGGGTGGTTCAGGGAAATTGACTGCATCCCACCGTTTTTCTAGGAAAGAATGCTAGCGGTTGGGCCACTATTGTTACTAGCTTCGTAGATCGTGCCTATAAGCAAGTAGGCATAACGTATGTCAACAATGCAAGATTCCAGATAAGAATCTATAATAGAAAAGCACTGAAAAGTGATAAAGGCTAGAATCAGCCTTCATGTACCCGCTTACCAGTATCAGAGCGAACGGCTTTCAACACTGCTTCTGCGTTTGTAGCGTTTTCAGCCACCAAAGGACACTGGAAAACATGGCACAGTAAGATTTGGCAACTTAATGAACTTACAGAAACTCTTAGTGAGCACTACAGACCGTGAAACCATAGCCACTGCTGCTTTAATTTATGTACGCGTATACCAAAATATTCAGAATTCTATCACGTGTGGAATGAAATTGTGGATTGACGCCATAGACTCCAGCTTCGCGGCCTCCTCGATGCCACAATGGTGGGATGCAGTCAATTTCCTTGAAGGTACTAACATCTCAGAACTGTAAGCAGCTATTGGCGGCGGAACTAAAACAAAATCTAGACCTAGTCCAGTCCATGGTCAAGTCCATAGTCCAGTCCAGAGTCCAGAGTCCAGCTTTTACAGATACCCAGTACTTACTTGTAGTAATTTAGATTGTACATGTAACCATAGGGCATTACAGGCTTCACTGGTGCTTTGGTTTAGATTGCTTTTACAGTTAAATGTCCTATTGCTTTTACAGTTAAATGCCCTCTATTTCCTTCTAAGAATGCATGATTGGTTATTGGCACTGCAGTGATGCGATAATTATGAGTCACTGCAGTGCCACTATCTCGATGGGCATTGCTATGACACGTTATGAGTTACTACAGTGCCACTATGTGGATAGTGGCATTGTTTGCACAAGAACGGTTACTCTCTGCTAGATGTTGGCACAGCCGGCCCTTTGATGTAAGGCTTCAAAACGCTACACCTTCAGTTGGATGATTATCTCAATTACCTGGCTGGTTTTTGGATATGAAATATCAATCTATTTTGAAATAGCATTTTAAAATTTTACTTTATGTATGCACGGAAAAGATGCCTCATAACACACCTCAGAGTACCAAAAATCTTGTACCTTTTGTGGGATCATGCTAATGCGAACAAAATACCTATAGGAGCCCCAGTTTTTGAGATTTGCCGTGGGTTTCCAAAATCCTCTCTCCCGCCCTACGCACACACATACACGTGCACACACACAAACAGACATACACACACACGCACCACAAGTTCATGGGAATAGGACAGACGCCGCTTGTCGTTGAAACTAACTGCATTTGCACTGTATGCGCACTGTTTCCATCTGTTGTGGGACCACTTGATATGTTCTAAAACAGCGTCTATTACAATGTAAAATACCTAAATGGGTTCATAGTTCACAGAAATAGACTTAAGCCTTCGATCCTGCGACACTCAGGTGGTCCCCCAACGGACTGAAACAGTGCAGATACGGTTAGCTTGAGCGATGAGTGGTGTCCATTATATTCCCTATTTTTTTCTATATACACACACCTTCAAAATGCCCAATTTCTTCATCTCCATTTTCTGTCGAAACCGTTTCATATTCTGCTGGTACTTCTGCAAATTATCCAGGTATTCCTCCTTGCTGTCACCAAGGTTGGCATAAAACCTTTCAAGTTCTTTCGTGTAGGCCTGCTTCTTCTCTTCATGCAAGTCATGGTAGTCCTACACAAAGTTGGAACCACATAGCCAAACTGACACACATGCATGAATAACCTTTTTCCCAGGCTGCATTACCCAGTGCGCTTTTGTAGCCTCGTGTCGAGGCCTCCCTGTTTCGTGTGTAATGTGAGCAAGCGAAGCGAGTGAGAGGAAAGCTGGGGAAGGCCCAGTATGACTTATCACGTGCTATGATGTAGGGTATAATAGATTCTTAGTATACGTTATCCCCACACGTATACCTTCTTCTTGTCATCGGGCAGTTCCTTCCACAAGGTGGCAGCCACACGAGTATTCCCAAGTTTGCCTTTCAATCCCGACAACTTGTCTTTTACAAAGAAGGCAAAGGCACCCCTGCAGAACACGCAAATAAAGCTTATTTGCAGAACTGTACAGTTAGACCGGTTTCAAATTTAAGGTTAATTGCAAATAGTACATAGCCAGGTAAAAATGCAATGAATAAACTATTGCATACATGCATACCATAGATCGCAATTGCTACAAAATATAAATTCCTTTCAAAACCCAGAAACGCATTTCTATCCCATGCCACTGCATATGCGTATACAGATCGAGGCAGTATTATGTCTGTGCATCCGTCTATTGATAAAATGCTTCCAACAGAAAATTTAGTGACTTCACAATACCATTTTAACAACGAAATTCACTGTATCTTAGTAGACATTGGGAAATAAGGCCTGATTTGCCGTGCTGTAACTTCCAGGTGGTACCAACATTCAAATACAGGGAAGACTATTGCAAAGCTCAATCTTAGGGAAAGCGAATGGTGAAAAGCCAGTGGGAGTGAACGAAAGGTGAGCTACGAGATGAGAAAGACAACTGGTGTTTAGAAGCAACAGTGGAGTCCAGAGGTAAGCCAGGAAAGCATGCAGGGTTACAATGAAGAAAACTAACCAGCTTTGCATGCCTCACACACCTGGTCACCATACTACGATAAACTGGTCACTGTATAGTGTATAACTAGCCTGTTGAGCGCAGAACTACCCAAAGCCAATGCATTACTGCATGGTACCATTGCTATAAGGTAGCTAGCTAAACCAGCCATTCTGTACTTCTACGTAACTATAGCCGTAGAACCCTTTAGTCATGCTTTCCTGGCTTACCTCCGGACTCCACTGTAGCTTGTAAGCACTAATAACCAGCTGTCTTTCTCATCTCATAGTTCACCGCATGTTTGCATGATCGCTACTGGCTTTTCACCGTTCGCTTTCCCAAAGATCGAGTTTTTCAATTGTCTTCGCTGTATTTGAATATTGGTATCACCTGGAAGTTACAGTATGGCAAATCAGGCCCCCTTCCCATTGACCGCAATAGTGAAGTATTCCAAGATGGCGCAGGAATGTACCCCAGATGTGACGTCACCGTCGTTAAACGAAAATTGCATAGTTTAGTGTGTTAAATGAAAAGCATATTGTACAGGTGTAAACAAGGATGCCACAAGGCACCAGCTACGTACCAGTACTAGCGACAAATTTATATACTCACTTTCAGTGGAAGCAAGCTTGTGAAACAGCTCTTCTAAATCAATGAAAACAATTAACGGCAGAATTCAATAATTACATGTAGCTGCGTCTGCATTCCAAGCATGGATCCACACAACCCCTTCACATGCACTTACTAGACATTCCTTCCTTTACGATGTTACCTGCTTTACTAATGCGGGACATATGGAGGGTCTGCAGTCGAGACTGTCATCACACTAGAGGACCGGTAGCCTTGTGCTCAGTCCACAAAAAGTGGCCTGCCACACACTGCTTGCACATACACAGGTTTTTAGTAAATTATATTGATTATTTACAGTACATTGTTATGAATACGAACTGCCGTGTTATTTGCTTCACAAGTTGCAATGTGAATAAGTTCATTTACGATTACTGACCATTTTCCAAAAATTTTGCACATACGTGGCCAGAGTGTAATGTTGGGAACGAGGCTAGATTACAGGACTGGAGGCAGAAAGTGCACACATTCACGTATGTAGCCTAGCCTTGTTCCCAGGCTTCACTCCTGGCATCATAGAAAAACGGGAAGGGAGCCTGGTCCATTTCATCACGTGGTATGTGACACATGGTGCTTGGTTCTGTTAATCGAATTATGCGTGACGTTTGTCATTGTGTAGGTGGTTCGAAGCAGTGAGTCGATAAATGTAGAGTAATCGTCACTAAGCAGAGAAACAATGCAGATTGAAGATGGAGAAGTTTATTGGATTTGAGAGTGGACAAACTAAATATCTGACCTCAGTTGTTGTTTCGCTACTAGGTTCAGACACATAGGTACTCAAAGCTTACATTTTCACATCCGATGGATCACTGGATGCTGTTTATCAAGATTGCTCTAGCTACATAATTTGGCTGCACAACGGAAAAACGTCACAAGAAATTCATTAATGACAAACCTTGCACCCTAGTTAGTCTCGTTCCCAGCCCACTCTTTGCCCTCCTTCGGGAAAAGCACGTCTGGTAACCCCCCTATTCCATTTCCATTCAAGTACACCGGAATGTTGGCGCATTGTAATTTAATATGTGATGGTCACGTAAGATTGTGCTGTCAACGTGCAGTGTACGTGACATAAGCAATGATTACATGACGCAAGCAATGATTGAACCAAAACAGTATAGGGGGGTTACCAGACATACTTTTCCCGACCGAGGGCGAAAACGAGACTAGCACCCTAGTCACGTAGCATGTGACGAAATAGACCAGGTTCCTTCCCCATTCTTCCACACGGTACAAGAGGGTCGAGCCTGAGAACGATGTTAGTCACGAGTAGCCTGACCATTCGCACAGAGCATTTCCTTGGTGCGAATGGTCAGGCTACGCGTGACTAGCTTAGTCTCGCGAGGCTATGACCAGCTTTGTGTAGCCTGTGTTTACCCCTAACTATCTTACCTAGGTTTCTTAGGTGGTAGAGGTCGGTTAAATGTTGGGCGCTTGAGTAGTAGACCGAGGCTCACTGAAATGGATCTGGTACGGTGCGGTCGACAGAGAACTAAGACTCGTGTAAACTGCGCTAACAATATAGCCATGGCATTGCAATGGCAGTGCTACTGGAACCGGATACCCAGTGCAAGATAAATTCACTGGAATGCGGGATTGGAATATGGGACTTGATAGAGCTATCAAACTGGATTATGGGACTCGAATCGGTTTTCTATCCGACGCGTACGCACCCTTAGGGCAGTTGCGCACGCCGCGCGTGCGCGCACTAGGCCTGGGCATATAATGCTCAATTTAAAAGCTATGCAGCACTGCTCGTTAAATTAGCCAATTATGCTCAGAGTTTAATAAACGCCGCCCTCCATTAGTCGCCGCCCTCGAATAGTAGCCGCACAAATTTGAGAGCTGAAATAAATAGTAGCCGCGGCGTCTGATCACAGAAATACGGTATTCCAAGCTGTATGTCAAACTGTACACTGTATCAATTTGCTATGTCTGCAGTCACGAGGTTTCTTCGCGTGCTACTCGAATACTAGCGCTATAGCCGCGGCCAGTATTGGAGGGTGGCGTCTATTTCGTTCGGCACGCCCGGAGGTGTGGCTATAATTCGAGGGCGGCGATCGCGGAAATACGGTATCAACCTACAACCCTTGCTGTATGAGTGTGTGTTTCTTTCCCATGGTACATGTATGCAAAAGGTATGGAGTGGTGCCTGGGAATGAGGCTGTAGTGTTTGATGCATAATTTTCATGTGTAGTGTTCACTATCCTACCGACACTGGAGAAGGCAAAAAAAGGCTCAGAGCATATTTTATGCCCCCAATTAAGATACATATTTAGCGCTTTATCGATATCCTTTTACCATCACCGCTTCCCTAACTTTTAGGGGGAAAAACACTGCTAAACACACACACATGTTAGCAAACAAGTCCAACTGGGCTCGGAAATACTCCAAGTTCTTTGTGTCCTGCAAATGAAAACACAAAGGTAAGAGCAACATCCAGCTCTCCCCAAAGGAAAGTAACTGTGCGCGTGTGTTATGAAAGTGTAGGTGTATGCCATGGCAGAGAAAGTATTAGTGAAAATATAATTGTTGCATTCTAAAATGATCCTGTACCGTACATATACATGTATGCAGTCGGTTACTTTTTGTGGGGTAATTTTTTTATAATGATCATCAGCAAAGATTTTTTGATCTCATATATATAGCTGGTTAGCACATACGATAGGAACATACATGTACATGCATAGTGCTCTTTAAACTTCCATGGGGAAAAAATATCAACGTTCATACTAGCCACATAAATCTAGCATAATGAAAAAGTAACCAATTACACAAAGTATACGTATGTGTGAATATCGTGTGAGTGTCACATGATATCACATGAAACTGGATGACCAACCTGGTTCTTTCTGTAGTTCTGCTGGGAGTGCTCGATGATCCGATAACACAGCTTGAAGATATACTACATGTTCTCGTATCTCTTGTCAGTGAGGTCACTCACTGAAACAGCGGCTTTGCACCATGCTTTAGTGGGATCTTTATGAGGTTGAAGATCTGTTGTGTGTGTGTGTGCGCGTGTGTGTTTGTGTGTGTGCATGTGTGTGTGTGTGTGTGTGGGTGGGTGGGATCACGAGTGGTGTGTACAATAGGTTTCTCATTGAATGGGTACCCAGCCATTCACTATCTGGGATCTAAGAATACTGCAAGCAACATAAAAACAGTCTTGGGAACAGGGCTATGTTTTTATATAGCTCTTATAATACATGGGGCAAAAAAAACAAGCTTGCTGGTGCAGGTATAACTAGTTTTGCTGCTATTACATCACCTCCTTCAGAACATCCTGCTCTCGGACCAATTTCTGGTGCTCCCTTGCAGGGCTGCCTTCCAAAGTGAGGGGGTCCGATCTCTGCCCCCTGGGCTTTTCCTTACAGATCACGAAGTACACCAGGTCCTCCAGAAGACGAATGATGGACCTAAGACAAGGTTTGTAAGAAAACACCCTTTAGAAAAGTGCTGGGTAGTAGCTCGGGGCATATTTTACTACAAAAGTTACACTACCACATTTAGTCTACATCCAAACTGCTAGACTTGATGCTGATGATATTGTCTTCACAATATTTGATAATTGCAATGTTGATTATCATGATTTTCAAGTATTTGATTATCATGATTTTCAAGTATTGTAACATTGCGATATTATTGCCTTACAATAATTCGCAATGTTAATTATCAAGTATCATGATAAGACGATATTATTGCCCGACACTACTTTAGAGTAGACCTTTCCAGTGCCAAAAAGTGTTCCACACATTCTCTGGTGTAGTGTGAGAGGCCTAACTGCAGTCTTCAGGTGTTCGATTTCTTTTTTAAAACATGCGAAAATAAAACTGCTTGTCTTACTTTGAAATTCTCTCATTCGGTGTCATGTTCTTTCCATCTATTTTTAGCTGAAAGTTACAAATGTACTAGCTAGTGTCTAGTAGTATAAGCGCTGCAAGTTTGAGCCCTGTCCGCTGTGGAAGATCGGCGATCTGGGGCTAAGTCCGTTTTCAAAGACGCGAAATACGTTCCATATTAAGCGCCACCTGGCAGTTCAATTTGGCGCTATAATTAGGACGAATACGGTAGCTACATGTCTGTTTTGTCTAGGTGTGTGTTTAATATAAACCTGCCATAAACTACTACTGTCATTTAATTAAAAAAATAGAGTGTAGCAATCCAATTTAATACATTCTAAAACTGTAACACACATCTAGCTATTGAGTTTAAATTAGAACTGATTGCACTATGACTAGTACTATATCTATCGTGTATAAATTATGCTTGTTTTATATTCATGAAGGAATGGAGTTTTTTGATGTGAGGCACCAATTCAAGCCCACCCACACTAATGCTACAAGAGTGCCTATTGAAAGGGAAGTTATTCAAGTAGTAGTACAAACACCATGCGGAAAGTACCTGGTTAGGTTATGATTTGAGCCATTGCATCAGTGCAGCATGTGGTATACTGGCTACACACCAACTGCTTTCTTCAACAACAGAAGGATTAATCTCAACAGTTGTCTTCGAAATCAAGGCATTGAACATGACTCCACAATCACACTCACTCATAAAATGAATGGAGGTGCAGGTAAGCTAAGTTCACATGACATATTATCAGTTTAATTAATAAGTGCTGTAAACTGTGGAGTGACCATGCCCTTACATTACTCTGCATTTACTAATCCCCATTAGGCAATCCTGCTAAATCTGATGATGACACACAAAGTGACAACCAAGATCAAGATATAGATAAGAGATTCTTAACTTCTGAAGCTTCTGAAGTAGCAACAAGCACAAAGCGCTCTACTACAAATCGTGGACCCATGTCAGTTGAACGATTCTTAATGATATGGAAGGCAGTGGATGAGCCTGCAGACCCTTCAGTAAGCGACTTCTAAAAGCCAATAGGAAGTACCTGTTTGATTCAGGAAAAACTTCCTTACCAAACTTTGTGTTGCGCACTAATGAAAACAACGAACAGGTGCTGTACCGAGTCATAAATAGGAACAGTGCAGGCCTCCAATCAGGTACATGTACAGGATCTAATTTCACAACACTAAATATATATCACTATTATCACTGTACATGCATGCATGGTCTCACGCATTAGGGATGGAGGGATTCTACGGAGTATAATACATGTTGCTCTCAAAGGGGAAGAGGTCTGTTTCTATATCATGACATCCAAATTGTACATGTGGACAGATTCTATGATCAACAAGCAGTGTGTGCTAATGTAAAGTCTAATGGTTTTATTAATTTCATCTAGGGGCGGCTGTTGAATGTTGCCGCACATCGATATCCTGGCCAGAGTGCATTCGGAAAAAATCTGGAACGTGTAGCCACATTGAAGGAGAGTGCCATTCCAGCAGATACCTGGCCACTTATAGATCCTATAGTTGTAAGAAGATTGTTGTTTGTTACAATCACATCAATACAAACCATATTACACTGATAATACAGGTGCAAGAAGTATTATATTATTTGAACACCATTGCTGAATGGGCCAAGAGACATCACCCAGCGATCCAACACCCTGCAGCAAGAGTTACGCGTGAAGTTATCTGGCCAGAGGTTAGAGGGCAGAAAGAACTGATTTTGACAACATTAATATGCCATTCTTCATTGTCTTGTAGGCCATGGTCACCATTATCGGTGCTACTTATCAAATTCAGCACAGTATGGCTATGGAGTGTTACCTAAACCGATCACTCCCACTCCGGGCCAGTAACTAATGATGTAGTACATGCATGACTTTATGACACCACTGATTATGTATGATTCATGATATTAGTACAGTTGTTACATGACAGAATATAATCTGTGGGACATGAAATTTAAACGACACGTATATTATAGCCTATAATCCAGCATGTAATATACATGCTACCCCCTTTGATATCTAATGTACTAATCCCCTTGGGCTTGAACATACTAACCGGCACAGGTGCAATCCACCATGCCAGGTAGTGAATGGAACACGTAAATGGTAATCCAATTACCAATGAATGTTTAAATCTTCTCACTACGCTCTTGGACATAAAATGAAGACTTTCACTAACCGGCACAGGTACAACTATGATCCACCATGCCAGCTGGTGAACGGACCATATACAAGGTAATCCAATAACCAGTAGCTATTGGATGTTTAAGTCTTCTCGCTACCCCTTCGGCATAAAATTCTGAGTACTGTACCAGTTAGTGAACACAATACATGGTAATCCAGAGTAGCCTTTGAATGCGTAAGTCTTCTCACTACATGTACTCCCTTTAATAGGCAATTTTAGTTAGTGAACAGATATTCGGGCGCCCAAACCGAGCGCACGCGCCTGGCCTGGGGCGTGCGCGGCTGTCCTAACCGAAACGTGCCCTAACGGAAACGCCACAGCTGTGATGTCACTAGAGTACCAGGGGTCAAAGGTCATCCCTGACCTGCCCAAAAGTGTGGGAATAGAATTCATTAGTGCGGGAAATGCTCATTGGAACATGGAAGATTATGAAGGCGTGACCAAGAAAGCGAAAGGGAAGGGCTTTATCAATACATTGAGGGTAGCCATGAATGGATCATGTGAGGGAGCTAGGAACTTCTTCAAAGCAGTTGAGAGCCTCAGTTTGGATGAGTGGGACTTCTTTGTCATGGACAATGTGGTTATGATGGAGTTTTTTCACATTTTCAAAAAGCTTGGTCACAGGAAAATGATGATGAATCTCTCTCCCCTACCTGCGACACCCGTCTTTCAACCAACGTGGCCCTTCCCAGTCTTCATGAGTCCTTACTCTGACAGAATGGGCTATTTTGAGAGACTACTCACTGCCGTACTCTACAAACCCATTGAGATTATTGGAATGTTGTTTGCTAACTATGGTATCACACATATGTGTGATATTGACTATGATATTGATGTGGGAGGCTTGGTTAACACTTTGGGTATGCACTATCCCGTTCTAATCAACACAGTTATAGGATTTGAGTTTGCCAAGCCATCCTATCCCATGCAGCATTATGTGGGACCCATGTTGATGAAGACTCCCCCTCCCATCTAACCGTCTCTTTTGCAATGGCTTGACTCTGAGGAAACTCAGAGTGTTGTCTGTATAACCATGGGGACGAGCGCCTCGCTCACAGCTCAGTTTGGAAGTGCACTGCTTAATGGAATCCTTTCCACTAACTACAGTGCTGTTTGGGTACTCCGGCAATCCAATCGAGACATCCTAGAGGGTTTGCACTGGGACGCCGAGCGCATCCACCTTGTTGACTGGGTGTCACAGCTTTCACTGCTTTCACACACCTCCATTGGTGCGACGCTCAATCACGGTGGATTGGGGTGTGTTCAGGAGGCACTCAATTATGGACTCCCTGTGGTGGTCATCCCTTTCGCCTTTGACCAGTACGACGTCGCATCGAGGGTGCACTACCAAGGCTTGGGGATCAGGATATTTGAGAACGACATCACAGAACAAGCAGTGAGTGAGGCAATCAGTACTGTCATGACAGGCAGCCACAGAGAGAGGGCCAGGAGAGTGAGTAAGATGTTTGGCATGGCCGGCGGAGCTCGAAGGGCTGCAGATCTCGTGGAACACTATGCCGATGTCGGCTATGAACATGCTGTACCTGCATTTGTCAAGTACAGGTGGAGTTGGGTACAGTTCTACAATGTGGATGTGTACATTACCATAGCGACTGTGGGGTCCCTCCTCGTGTACCTGGCGCAGAAGGTGTTGAGGAAGTGTCTGAGGAGACTGTGCAGCTGTTGCTGCAGCAAAGAGAAGCACAAGAGTGAATGATGGATGACCTGGGCGTGGCATGGCACATGCACAGGGACTGTGATTCATACATTGAGCTTTTCTTAGTGTACATTCAAGTTGCAATTTTTTTTGTCCAGTATGCTTAGCTAGCAATGTTATTGTGTAGGCAGCTACAGCGTCAGTCATTTTCACATGTGATAACATTGCAGATTAACAGGTACAGACCAAAACCACACTCCCTAGAGGAAAAATATATATTAATGCAAAGGAGAGCTGAAAATAGGGAACAATAGATGAATTGCAGCTCCAGATTAGGCTCTGCTACTGCAGTGACTAGAATAGCTAAATGCGTTAGTCTACCCCAGCCTTTGTCATATTTGGAGTAAGTTGGCTCACTTGAAGCAAATGGGTCCCACAAAGGATGCATGGGCCAATATATTGTCCAGGCCCTTCAAAGCTGCAGTATATAAAATTATAATAAATGTGCATGTTTCATCACGTGGTTGCATGAAGAGTTAATACATAATGGTTTCTGCACAGCCCTGGGCCAAGTCTTAAACTCCTCCCAGCTCATGTCTGACTGTTCCTCATCCATAAGCACATTAAATTCTCGGCTGTCAAAGTTTAGCAGCAGCCCCTTGGCTTGCTCGTCGATAAGAGAATTTGCCCTCAGCTCCCTAACTACTCTATCAAAGTTAGACTGGTCAACAAAATTGGCCGAAATCGCAAGAGATCTCTCCAAGTTTTCCACTCTGTGGGGACAGCCCGCTGGCACAAAGAGGATCTCCCCGGCCTGCAAGGTGCATTCTCTCGGGTGAGTAAAGGCCAAGAGCGGGTACTTCTTGGAGTCGGGCTTGGTGAGGTCAACTTGGAAGACGGCATCAGTGGAATGTTCGTAGACTGGGTAGAGGCAAGGGGTGTCTTCTGGTGGGAAGAATACCCACCTGCATGTGTGTGTACGTGTGTGTGAATGTGTATGCAGTGTGTGCGGTGTGTATGTGCATATATTGCGCATGTATCCATTATAGATGGATATTTTTCTCTTATCAATATATACATGACATTCTCCTGTCATTGTTAGTGGAGGGACAGGGGGAGCATGGACCTTTCACCACAGCACTATAGTTTATTGATGGGCTCAGGATAGTAGGGACTATTTACATACCTCAGTGCACACAATGCAGACATACATGTACATGTAATAACACCTGCATAAAAAAGAGCCTTGTTCCCAGGCTCCATTTCCCAGCTTTATAGTGTAGAAAAGTGCTAAAAGGTGTGGAGTAGAGCCTGGGAATGAGGTTACGTGTGGCGGTCAGCTGCCCATTCTTGACAGATACATATCACAAGAACAGAGTTACCTCTTTCTCCCTACAAATAGAGCCATCCAGAAGTTGGAGCCAAAGGCATCCACGTGGAGCTCGCTGCAGATGCCACCCGGAGCAACAAACAGGCTGGGCCAGCTGTCGTGGTAGAGAGACCCCCTGGGGGTTCGCTGGAGAAAATCCCCGGCAAAGTAACGGGGGATCTTCAGCTCTCTCACAAGTTCCGGGCAGTTTAGAGGAAGACTCCAGTCAAAGAGATATTTCAGGTCTGTAGGATAAATAAAATATTAATCTCCCAGGTTTCCAAGCCTCGGCTCCATGCCTTACATTACCATCACTCACATACAGTGATCAATGATACGAACTGCATGTAGCTATGCAGCTAGGGTTTCCCATACCACTGTTAGGGCAACTCCATTTCTCATCATGCTCCCTGCTCACTTGTTCACCGAGGAGGGTAAGAGCCGGGGCTTCCAATGATCAAAGGAGAAAACTTTGCAGTAGCCAGCATGCCCCCCCCCTCCCCTCAGTATGCTCTGGAGCTGGCCTCTAAGACTCCACTCCCTCTATTTTGTCTTTGATCACCTGTATAAGTCTATTTGGAAGAAAACTTCTCCCACCCACCCCTTCCCCTACCACTCAGAATCACCATCACATCACATCAAACTAAGCAGCTTCACACTTCCATAGTCCTAGTGGGAACTACAGTAAAAAAAATCATACAGGAAAGACTGAGCACTAGCTAACCTCCTGTGTCGTCATCTAAGGAGTCGATGAAGTCAGCCACTCTGCAGTCCCCGGCTGGCTCAAGCCGCGCCCACTCCACACTGCCGGGTACCACCCGCCTCAGAGGAGCCGTCTTGTGACCAATCCTCTGCAGGTACACATTATATAGAGACAGATTGAAAGGACGCCATAACTACATAAGCCGCTACATGCACACTAAAACCAGTGCGGTCTATAAGTGGTGTGGGTACAACCTATTGATGTTCAGCACTTTACAAAAAAAATGCCTACTGTTGGTGTCTGAGAACTGCAACCCTCCCAGTCTTGCTCCTCTCTACCCTTGCATCATGTGTGTAACATACCAGGCTCCAAAGTGAACAGCACATACCTCATGCATGTGCCCGCCTACGGAGGTTGTGTCAGAGGGTACATGTAGACTTGCACTAATTTTCATTGACAACACCTGGCAGATCAGGATCAGGTGTTGGCAATAGGGACGGATTTTCCCCCATATTCCTTCCATCTGCCATAGTGACAGACTGATTTTAGGGTGTGTTCCCACAGGTCAGCTACTTCACCACTGGGCTTTGGAATTATTGATGAAATTCACAGCCACCTATACACTAACAGCAGACTAATTAGTGTTGCTTCTCAAAACAATCACCTATTATTCTCATCAAAAACCCTATTATTCCCAAAGAAATTCCCGAATAATGTGCGTGTCCCTAGTTGCAATGAGAACTAGAAGCACAATGTCATGCATACTGGTACATGTACTTTGTACATGGACAGTAGGTAACAATGATAATTCTGTTTGGGATACTGTGCACTACGAAATTGCTTGTCACAATTTCGCTGGAAGGGTACATGGAGACTGGCCAACCTCCATTCTACAGCTGCAGCTGAGCACAACCTTATAAATGATTCATGTAAAAACACCCGGCTGGTTTTGAGATATGAAATATCAGTCTTGGTTATGCACGTTATTGAGGGCACCTCCCACAATGACGGGAGAACCTCACCATGCACTCACCTGTTGACGTTCACTACCAAAGGGGGCTGACGCGCTGGAGCTTACCTTAGACATACCCCAGCCCTCACACACAGCTAACAAACCTGTTTGATGTAGCCAAGTGTCCACGGTTGAGGAGTCATGTGCTCCACCATTCCCGTGATGACGACGGGGGTACAGGTGAGGGCGTAGCTGCGAAAGAACTCCCCAAAGCTCAGGTCCTCGGCACGCCTCCTCTCCACCTGAGGAGGGTCAAGATACAAACTGACATCTCGGCAGTGACAATGGTGTTGCAGCAATGCTCGGATTATCAGGAGACTAGATCATAATTATGGAGACAGAAAACAAGCTGTATAAACTCACAGGACTGTAATAATACCCACGGCTACTTTAATGATAGCTGAGCACACATGCATCAGTGGTAGTCAGAGTGTGTACACCCAATTGGGGAGTTAGAAACAAAGGCTGAGAAGGCCTCTTGCCTAGCTGTACAGTTTGCCTGCATTGGAAGCAGAGATCAGACCCTATGCATGGCTTTTTCTACACTAGCTGTTAGCTATTACTTCGAAAGCATCCGTTTAGGGTAAAAAGTAATTTCGCAACCCCTATCATAAACATCGCATGATCTCGCAGTTGGTCGCAGATACTGAGCAGAATTACTCTCAATTTGGAAAAGAGGGCTTGGCTTGTGTTTTTGGTGTAAAGTGATTCGATTAATATTTGCATGGCCATCAGTTCATGCCGCAGACTGATCACATGCTACTGTTAACTAGCCTAGTACCCAGGCCTCCCCTCGCAACGTTTTTCGCAGCTGTGGAAAACCGTGTTTTTTTCCACAGCTGCGAAAAAAGGTGTGAGGGGAGGCCTGGGTATGAGGCTAACTGTTGACTCTGTTCACAGTTTGCCACATGCTTCGGGGAGGATACAGCGCTGGGCCTTGATGTGAGAACAGGTTTAACATTCTGAGGACAGTGCTAGTCAGACTCACTTGGGTAGGTGTTGGCATCTGAAGAGAGCCTAGTGTCGGGCCTGGAGTAGCCATCCCTCTAGCCTGCAATTCCTGTATCTTCTCCTCCGCTGCACACTGCCGTTGTAGGAGCCCACACAGCCACAGCGTCTCACCGTTCTCTGGCTCGTCCCTGGCGGCCAACCGTGCGTGCTCCGAGGCTTGCTCACACAGCCCCAGCCGCTGGTAGCATGAGGCCAGCGACACCCGTGCGTCGGTCTTCACGGAAGCAGCCAAATCAGAGCTTATAATGGCCCTTTCTAGATGGTTGACTCGATGCCTGAGGAAGTCTCTTGCTTCAGGGGAGTTGAAATGTGATATCTAGTTTCTGCAACTGGCACATGTCCACCTGCTATAAGTCCATACAGGGCTTCATTTGGGGGGCGGGGGGCGGCAGGAGGCCCTTTGAAACTTTGTGCCCCCCTTGGGAACCTTTCAAAAGTGAATACTGATCACAACACACACGCCCCCCCCAAAATGTCCCGATGTGTTTTTGCCCCCCCCCCCCCCCTGGAAATTTTCATAAATGAACCCCTGGCTCATATACAGGATATCTTCTGGGAGTGGGAGAGATGTTGCACGCCCCCTAGGGGGGTGTCCCCTAAGGGGATGTGGAGACATGCTCTGAGATTGCTTCTGGAGCCGTGGAAATCGGCTACTAATAATGTACGGAGTATTAAAAACTCTACAATGAAATGTATAGTTCTTGGGTGGTTCTGAGTTTATTCGGTAATTAGGGTTCTCACATTACCACCCACGGACCAGACAACTAAGAGGTACCTCATCAGTTGGCAACTGATGAGTCCCACCACGTTAGAAACAAGGGACAGAGGTTGGTCTGGTCCTTTGCTGCTAATGCGGTGGGACTCACCACAAATGCTTCTACAGGCGACACGTACATGGCTACCCCTGGACCATACCTTGCAATGTGGTGGAGTAACGTATGAGGATTGGAAGATGCTGGAATGAGTTTCTGTCTCTCTAGTGTGAGTGCGGATGGCTCCTGGGCTTTCAACTTCCACCACCTAGCCAACAGTGCGGCAGCCGACTGAGAGAGCTCGGATTCTGCCAGCACAATCTCCTCAACGCTTAATTTTCCTTCAGTAGACGTCCCAGTTCCATGTCGTGGCCTCTTGGCAGCAGGGCAAGGCAAATCCAAAGTCCTATTGTCTTCACTGGACCCCATGTAGGAGTGGTCGTCTTTTGGAAGCCATTCAGTGAGGTACGCCATGTTTCCGTGTTCCCACCAAAATTAGCCACTCGGATCGCTCGCATTTGAAATATTTGGCGGGAAAGAAACGTGGGCGTGTGCTTCAATGAAATACGTATGCACACGCACACCTGTATTTTCTTCACTACGCAGCTGGTTGACAGGTTTTGCGTTCAATCTTCAAGATTCAACGAAAGGATTTCTGAGGCAAAACGGTCTCTTCATGGCTACGCATACAGCAGGTTAGCTACGTGCATTTATATTAGGCTATGGCTACACATACTAGCATGCTTCTTTTGACAGGGCTCAGTATAGCATAAAAATGCATTAGTGTCTGTGGCTATAATAGCTATAATAGCTATACATATCTCTATCCTATCAGAAACTGAGGGAAAGATAGTGGCCCCTCGTCACTCTACTGAGGAGCTCTGCAGGGAGGCATCAGAGAAGCTGAGTATCTACCATTCCACTGTCCATCCAGGCACACCACAATGTGAAGACTACAACAACGGCGCTAGTGAGCTGAAGGCCACAAGCCACAATGCCAGAGAAGACTTGAAGCCTCCTATGGATTCCCAGTCATTGTACCAACGTTCTCCTGGTGACGCTCCGCCGCCCTATAGTGCAGTTGTTGAGACTGCTCTGCAGCTCACCCTAGAGAGAGAGGACCTTGTCAGCTCCTTTCGCGTGCCCCCTCCCCCACCTCCTTCTCCTGGAGATGCCCTGCTGGGAAGGGTACATCTCTCTGTCCATCCAGCACCTCAATCACGCCGACCTTTACCTCAGCTGTGTAACCAAGACCTCTCCCCCATTCCTCATGCTCCTCCCCCTCCCCCTCTGCCACCGTCCGTGCAAACCAAATACGGTGACTCCGAAGCAGTACCCACATGCCGTCCCACTCCTTCCCCTTCCCAACACTTTCTTGGTCACCCGTATTCAGTGCCAAACAGTGGCGGCGGAAACATTAAACAAGTGGGGGGGCTGATAGAGTCGGGCTGCGTAGCAGATTTTTTTCACTTGGCGTTTTAAAGTGGTCAAGAATCGCTCTCACGGGGTCTGCAAATCAGTACTGGAAGTGCTCTTGGTAAGTCGAGCATGCAGGAACAGGCCCATGGCCGTAGACCTCGCTACCTCACCCAGAAAATCTCCTTGCCCGGCGCATACTAGTCTCGTTCCCAGACCCTCCACACGCGCCCCGTCGATTTCCGACGGGGCGCGTGGAGTTTTGCCTCTACGGATCAGAGCTTTGGTCTCTTACCAAAACTGAGCTACTTATGCTTGAGAGGGCACACTCCAAAATTCTTCGTACCATCCAAGGTTTGC
Organism: Phakellia ventilabrum; assembly: GCA_963921505.1. Taxonomy (NCBI): domain Eukaryota; kingdom Metazoa; phylum Porifera; class Demospongiae; order Axinellida; family Axinellidae; genus Phakellia; species Phakellia ventilabrum. The sequence goes on from OY997378.1 coordinate 8,310,493, forward strand.
CAACCCGGTGCCCTTTACCTGCTCTTCGTAACCTGCTTGGATCTCAATGCATCTCATCTTATATAGCCCAGAGACAGTTAGCTTTTGTTAACTCCATCGCCACCATGAACCCTTCTGCCCTTCCCCGTAGGCTATTGGAATACCGTATCAGCTGTAATCCCACTTCTGGGTGCATCCCTGAGTGGTCCAAATTGTTGAGTTCTTTGAACCTACCCTCCATCATAGAGCTTCTTCACAGTCAGCGCACGCACAGTAGTTGGAAGATATCTACTAGACGCCTCCTCTCTATTCAATCGAATCTATCTCTCACCAATGAGTGTTCCAATTTGCCCATTGGGTTGTGTGATCTCCCCCTCGGGAAACCTGCTCCGCATTGGGCCGCGACTCTGGCAGACATACACAGAACCCGGCGTAATAACTTTCGGATAAGACTGCTCACCGGTTGTGATGGTCTGGAAGCAGATGCGAGTCGTTTCAGGCTGCGTCGAAACGGGCGATCTCCAAATGACCCCTCCTGTAAACTGTGTGGTGCTCTTCGGGAAGACTCCCTGCATTTTGTTGCCTCCTGCCCCGCCCTGCGTGAGTACCGTAACGAACTTATTGGGGAAGCCCCTCCTCGGTGAAGGCTCTTCTCCCGGATCCAGCACGTGACCCTCACCGTTTTTTCCATGTTATGTCTGGTGTGGAGTGGATCAGTGACATCGACTTCCAGTTGTTCTGTATTGACTTCCTGGACTGCTTAAGATCCCGCAGGAACGCTTTAGCAGTTAGTCCTGACACTTGACTGTGATCAGATTTTGCGACCCCTATACACAGGGTACTCTCCTTTACTGGAGGTTACAAAGAAGAAGAAGAAGTGGAGGGTCTGGGAACGAGACTAGGCGCATACAGCGCACGTAGCGCCAGATTGGCTGTGAAGTCTTGGCTCGTCCAGAGTACAAGTGAAATCACAGTATCAGTGAAGAAATGCATCGAAAGAATTCAACTGCAAACGTCGCTACTACCTGCTGGTAATCGTCGAAGTTCAAAGTACGTAGGAGGGGCGTTAACTTCAATTTTGGGGGGCTCAGCCCCCCAACCTTCGCAATTGGGGGGGGCTAAAGCCCCCCTCCCCCCCCGCTTCCGCCGCCCTTGGTGCCAAATCCCCTATTTCATGCCAATTCGCTTGCCTCACCCTATGCTACAAGAGCTGCAGCTCCATCTGTTCCGATAGCGATGCAGCAGCCACAAACAGTGACTCAGACCATAAGTAGCAACCAAGTACCCACAACTAACGTGAGTTATTTACTGTACACTGTACAATGGCATAATTACCCTGCATTGTGATAGTATAGACTGTGCATGAAGCCTAGTAGATGCAGGGATAAGCTGGGGCTTTATATCTATCTACACTAGCCTCATTTCCAGGCCTACTCTCAGACTGTGTGAAAGAAATATTCAAGTGACAAACACTTGGGGAGCCTGCATGGGATCAACTGAGCTACCGGGGTATCTCATTCTAATGGTCTAGTTATGGACTATGCATGTCGGATGGCTTTCTGTTACCGTCAGTTTATTACACAATTTGCATCTTTTTTCACAGCTGAATAACGTAACGTAACGTAACAGAAATTGTATGCTGAGGAGTGGCTGCATGTGTTAAGACGAACATCAAAGTTGGACTCATACTCATCCTACAAGACATCATATAACATATCACCTTACCTACAGCACGTTCATGTTCCCTGTTATAGAACGGCATTAACCAAACTAAGAACAACAAACCACAACCTGGAAATCGAACTAGGCAGACGTACCGGCACACCCCGAACTGAAAGACATTGTAGGCTACGCCAAACTGGTCAAGCAGAAACTGAAAAACACTTATTGACTGAGTGCCCTGCATACGAATTAATGCGATTTCAGTTTGTAAATAGTATAGATTGGCCTGAGAGCATTGTGGATAATCACCAATAGTTTTTGTATCTCATGTCAAATACACTAGGACATACTGAGTATAATGTTTTAGGACAGTATGTTTATAGATTTTTTAAACACAGAAAATTACTTTTAGACATAAGTGCACATTGTTTTATTGACTAATGGGTCGTCTCTGCCTAATTGTCATTAAAATTGCTTCTTCTTCTTCCGCTCTTTCGAGGGGGGTGTGGGGAAACTCCTTATTCCATTTCGGTTCAAGTGCGCCCGAATGTTGGCGCATTGTATTATTTTAATTTAACGTGTGACGTCACGTAAGATTGCATTGCTGTCAACGTGCAGTGTACAACGTGACGCAAGCAATGAATACGTGACGCAAGCAATGATTGAAATACCGCAAACCGAAACGCAATAGGGAGTTTACCAGACGTACTTTTCCCGACGGAGGGCGAAAAGTCGGCTGGGAACGAGACTAGGTGTGGCCTGGGTACGAGGCTATATCCGAATGAGTAAATGTATGTATCCGAATGAGTCAAAGTTTGTATCGGAACCGGACATCCATCCTCCGTAGAGCGGAAGTGTAGCAAAAAAATTTCTCACCAATTTTGGCACCGATCACTTCCCATATAACACAACCATAGATAATATAGCTATATTATCTATGACACAACGTGCAATAATCTCATGCACGAGCGCTCTCGCGTCACACCCCCGCGCGAAAGAAAGTTGGTGGTCGACCGGTCATGGGCGCCGGCTGGATAGATAGCACGTCTGATTTGAGAACGGCTTTAAATTAAAGAAGCTCTATTTTGCACAAAACATACAATTTTATCGTTCGCAAATCGACGAGCACTTGGCCGGCTGCGGGAGACTACGCTCCCAATGATCTCTAATATAGCGGAATAGTAAACTTGAAATACGTGTGTGTGCGTTCTTTTCAATGGCCGCTGTGCTACTAGTGAGAGCAAATACTAGCCTTCGCCCGATACTGAGGAACTGCAGCTACCCCTGGAGGACTCTTTTGAGTAGAACTGGTGGATTACCTGGACTGAAACTACAGGATTGTCAGCAATTGCGCAATTTACACCACGTTTTCCCCCAACTGCTCCACATTCAGGCCAACAGACAGTGCATCTCCCAGCAATTGTCCCTTGCAAACGTATGCAGGTACGAATGCCATAGTCAATGTGTCCAGCTCGACCCTGCAAACGTACAAAAGGAATGTGATTTTCCCACTTGTGCAGTGCAGACGGCATTATCGAGTGCAGAGTCAGTTGATGCAGTGCTGTGTGTATTTGAACAGAACAGAAAAAGTGTACAGGGGATTCAGCTGGCAGCGATACTAGATAAACTCTTGTTTGTTGCTTCAAAAAGTGACTTCAAAGCTGATCTCCTGAGCAACGCCGGAAGTGGAAAGAGTGGCAAATTCCTGGATTACGTCATCCAAGCAGCTCTGAAATTTACAGCTGATGAAGCTGTGTCGTGCTTGTGTTCCTGTGGGAAACACGGCTTCCGTGACACAAGACTTCTGTCCGCTCTCTGCTGTACCATTGTCAAGAAGTTTCACAGCATACCCACTGAAAGACTGGAGTCTGTATTCCGGGTTCTAAGGGAATTGAACTTACGAATGCAATTCAAGAGTATCTCAAAAGTTGCTGCCAAACCAGTTTTCACTGGACTCATGGACCGTGACCTTACCACTGCTTTAAGCCCAGCGACGGTGACTAGTCTGGTCTCTTCCAGCACTGCCAGTAATCTATGGCATGAAGCGTACTCTGACTCACTGCAGTCTTATGTGAGCACTCGCCTGTCTGAATTTAAGCCCCAGGATTTTTCTCTCTTGCTACTGGCCGTAAGTAAACAGGGAGTGGGTAAGGACTTCTTGCTGAGCATGGGAGAAGCAGTTTCCAAGAACATTGCACTGATGACGGACTCTGACCTGATAAGAATTTGCTGGGCCTATGGTAAAGCCTTGGTTTATCACAGTGCCTTCTTTGAGGCACTCCAGGAAAGAATTACAACTGTGGATGAAGCGTTTCTTAGTCCACGGTTGCTTGCCACGGCTGCATGGGCTTGTTCGAGAGTGCGATTCTACAGCCCTCTCATGATGGACCACATTGCTGCGGTGTCACTCGCCACTCTGGGAAAGTTTAATTATAGCCAGATCTTGGACAAGCTGGCCTACGCCTTTGGCTCTCTCAACCATCCTCACAAGGAACTGCTTTCTGCTGTCAGTGAGAAGGTGTCTTCCGAACAGAATCTCTTCTCTAACTCGCGCGCCTGCCACACCATTGCGTGGGCTTGCATGGTGGCAGAACTCTACCCAAAGAAGCTGCTAGAAAGAATCTTCTCTTCAACTGCCATTGATCGAGGTGAGATTTTTTGTCTATATATGGCTTCATTACTAGCTTTGTTCTCATGCAGGCCATGTCCAATTTTTGATGTGCTCCAGGAGTGTACATGTACATGTATGAACATCAGGGCTTCATTTAGGGGGGTGGGAGTGGGGGGCATTTGCCCCCCCTCCTCCTTTGAGAATTTCAACCCTTCAAAATTGAATACTGCTCACTGTACGCGCACCCCCCCCCCCCCCCCAAATGTGGCCTATTGGTCCAATTTGTCATGTATAATTCTGCACATGCCAGAGTATATCTATAACTTGATATGGCAGACTTACACTATAGCTAATTAGAGTCCACCAAAATAGAACTGTTGCCCCTAGCAACACAATTTTTGGTTTATTTGTAGCAGAGGGTAGAAAGATTTCCTTTCCGTACCTATTCATGTACACTGAATTAAGCCTGCCAACTCCCATTACCTCGTGGCTATGTACAGTAGCAGTAAATACAGTGACATACATGTAGCTTAGTGCATGAGATGAGTGTGGGCGAACATACAGACAGAAAAATGTGAGAATTGTTAATATCAGCTGAGCATGCATGCACTTTGCCTGTCCCCGGCTGGAAAAGAAAATGGGGATTAGTGATCAGAGTGAGGCTAGCCTTCTCATGCACTGTCTTCTTATTGCAGAGGTTATATGGTGTCTTCTACAGCTGCACACAGCGGTCACTGTTGAACGTCCGGAGTTGGGGATCCATGGACTAAATGAAACGCAGAAGAAGGAGAGCATAATCGCCACTCTATCAATGACGACGTCTGACTACAACTACTGCTTCACGCGATTTGAGCGAAATGTCATTAACGCTCTGAGGAAAATAACAGGTGGCTTTGAGTACATATCTTCACAAGCCTTTACATCTGTCGGCTATACCTTGGATGCAGAAATTCTCCTCAGTCCCAACAACAAGCCCATTTCCATACCGAGATGGTGGAGGTATAGGAAAATCGATTCCGTTCAGAAAGCCTTAATGGGAATAACCCAATCCAACAGTCAGGCCACTAACAGCGACAACTTCAACTCCTTTTTATCAAACTTAAAGAGCGTAGAAACTGAAACAATTTGTAACGGAAGTTCCACTTCAGAAGCTGCGGGTACACATTCAGCATCTGCGTATCATTTATTGACAGACATGAAATCGGAGCAGTACAAGTACTTCGTCACTCTCGCAAGCGACTGGGCAGATCTGACCGAGTCTCCGTCTTTGCCTGTGCATGCGAACAGGAGAGTTGCCATTGAGGTAGATGGTCCCATGCACTTCGCTGTGAACTGCAGCCACCTTACGGGGAGCACGGCTCTCAAGAGACGTCAGCTGACTGCCCTGGGCTGGGAGGTGATTTCGGTCAGTAATACCGTCTAGTGGCAATGATTCTTTTTTTTTTACTAGCCTCGTTCCCAGACTCCACTGCCCAGTATTCTTTGTGGCAGTGTAAAAAATACGGGCAGATTTTGCGGCAGTATAAAAGCATGGCCTGCCTGTACTTTACACTATCAAAAAAACATGAAGCCTGGGAACGAGGGTATATTTTCACCCAAAAGTCCGTAAATGAGGTACAGATGGTATTACTCATACCTACATGTAGAAGCTGCTCCTGTCTCTATAGACAACCATCTTCTGTAAAGTAGCCAGCATGACCTTCAGCCTGTGTACTGCTGGGCTTTCATAAGCCCTCCTGAATAAATGACAGACAGCATGCAGCTAGTTACATACAGCCCCCCCCCCCCCATATTCAGATTGTTTGGTGAAACTAGTACACTAGCTTTGGGATGTATGCAAGTCTCATCCTAAGGAACAGAAGAGGGGATACCATCAATTAATGAGCAGGGGCTGCTCTTTCATATAGTTTTAATTACTGCATGTATTCTGTGTACTGAACGTGCTAAAGCAAATTTCACATCCCACAAAGTATGACTCATCTGAAGTTTAAACTAATTAGCAGATTATCCACAGTTGCTCGTAGCCTTGTTGCCAGGCTCCACTCCACACCTTTAATTAATTGTACAGTGTGTGATATTCTCCAAATTATCTGATACACATGTACATGCCCTAGCTCCCCTCTGTGCAAAACCCGGCATTCACTGACTTACGTTCAAGATTCAAAGTATGTGCTAATGAATAGGGGCTACCTTTCACTCAATGTGGACTCTAATTTAGTTCTCCCAAAGCTCTCTCTGTTTCAAAGAGGAAGCCTGGGTCTCAGTCTTATGAAGCCTCTTTCCCACTCTTCGCTCCCGGCTTTCTTGTGCACGTAGTATTAAAACACGGCTTTTTTTTAACTACATTTGATAAAAGCTGGGAGTGGAGACAGGGAACGAGGTTAGTCTTGCGTGCATGGCTCATAAGGTCTTTTCATTATCTTTCATGACTTACTCTATCCCTGTCCAGGTTCCATACTATGAGTGGGAACCGCTTGAGACGGATGGAAAACATGCTGACTACCTTGCAAGAAAAATATTTCTGTTGTAAATTTTAATAATCAAATGCAAATTATTGCCAGAAGCTACTCCCTAGCCCCACCCACTGAGCGCGAATGATCACGTGCTACATGGGTGGAGCTAATCAGAAGTGGCGCGAGTATATAGATACTGTAATAGGGAAGCTACGATATGGCCAGGTCTGGCTCGGCTAAATGCTGCCAACCTAGCCTAGCTTGCAATACGAGTTAACCTAATTGCCCGCATCCCACTATTAAATAGCCTACCTCGATAAATTATCTGTATCCATGCTATGGCCAACCCAAACCGGAAAAGCGGAGAACTACTTGGAGTGTGGAAACCTGTAGCTAACTGGTTCTTGTCGACAAGAAGTACTCTTGTGTTAATCCTGTTAAGTTGTTCTAAATACCACAAAAAAATTTACAAATTTAATTTGAATTTTATAGCTAACATTTATAACTATTTTTTATAGATATGCTATTGGCTGCTAGGCTTTTTTCCCTCCAACTTACATTGTAATTTGTTTCTCTTTATAGAAATACTACAAATAGTCATCTATCTATCAGTACTAAGCCTGGGAATAACTGTTTGACCAACCAGGAGCTATAGGCTTCTTTTTTCTTCTCTATAAAGTCTGACAGGCTGATGGCTACTGAATTATTCAGTAGCTACCGACAGCCAAGTCATTAGGAAATGCACACTTGCAGTATATAAGCCCTTTCAAGTCCAAACTCTTTGAGTCCAAATTGGAACTTGAATTCGATTGCAAATTCGCACTCTTCGATTCCAAATTCGAATCATGCGAACTACGACTCGAACTCGGATTCGAATCGCGAGACAACGATCGCATAGTCTCTTGCCCTGTCGGAAAATTCTTTGCAGAATTTTCCGATGGGGCACGAAACTAACGGTTCTCGTGCCCAGACCTTGCCCGCCTCCGTAACGACACTCAGAAGAATAGCTCCTAGCTCAGTACTCGAAATCGATATGCCGATCCGCAGCACTAGATACGCCTAGGTCTCTGGACAGTACAAGTAGCCATTTCACTCTTCACCTTTCTCGAATATTAAGCTTGATGACTAACACGTGTTATAACAGAAAATTGCAATTTCATTGCAATTCCTGACGAAAACGCAATTAGCTGGTACTTTTTAATGAAGACCGAGCATCCTGCGCAACGTCGCCACTCGCCGCGCCAGACGTAGACGTAGGCGGGCGTCTGGGCACGAGACTATCGCATGTTCGGCGCAGCTAGCCTATATTAGCCACGCCCCTATGTAGTAATGTTCACCTTTGCCCTTTGGCGCGTGGCATGGGATAGGAAGAAGGCCAGCGGCAAGGCTGGTGATGCCATAAACTACAGCATACGGCAATGGAAATTAAACAGAAAGATACTGTTTTGGTCCCTCCAACAGAGTTCAAGCGCATGCTGTCTTGGCAGCTCTCTCAGGTACAGAGCAGCCCCGTCTTCAGCAGAAGCAAGAAGAGAGACAAAAAGAGAAAGCAGTCGGCAGCAGAACCAGAAGATTGTGATAGTGACGACGATATTGGAGCCTATGATGACACTTATGGCTCCTATGCATACATAGTGGTAAACAGCGATGGTGAGGAGGAGGTGTATTACTCTGCCCCAGAGTCACCACTGGGCTCTGAGGGTGAGGACATGGATGACGTCATTGCAATGGTTGACGTTGAGCTGCCACCACAAGTGAAGAAGCCAGGTGGGTTGAAGGGCTAGCATGTTGAGGAAAGTATTTGCAGGCCTTCATTGTGTTAGAGAAAGAGCAAACACAAATAAAGATATAGCTATAACATTAGTCTCGGGTACCCAGACCCGTCGGAATATTGTAAGGAGGGTCTGGCCGATAGGCTTCGGTGGAAATGTACACTCCGGAATGTTATTAACTCATAATTGCCTCCCTGCTAATGCTAGCTTATATACATGTAGTTGATCTTGTTACACAGCACGGGAAGTTAAAAAAAATGTATCCACGGTTGCATCGGTGGTGTTACCCTAGTGGGATACTATGACATTGCTTGGCTGTTGCTTACCAAGCGACACGGCAGACTTTTTTTTAAATTTGAAAATTTTCTTTTCTTGGCTAGTGGAATGTATAATATTGAAGCTTCTACAATTCCATCCAGAATTTTTACATCAAAAAAGTATTTGACTATAGCATTGCAGTCTTTGGGGCTCATCACTACAGGGCTAGGAATGCAGTCAACACCAAAAGCAACAACTCATAAATAATTGAACAATAGTGCTTTATGTCAGTTTCAGCCTTGGGTTAATGCAATGATGACATCATCATTGGAAGTTGTATTTGGTGGCTTCTGCAGTGTTTCCCCCAAAGGGGGTACCAGGGTGCTCCCCCCCCTTTCCTAACTTGGTTTCCTTTGATGTGGTCATTGGAATGTTTAATTTGCTTTGATCTCATGGAAAAATTATACCTCCCCCCCCCTTTCTTTTTTACTTGGGGGAAACACTGCTTCTGGGACACCAAACTAGTCTCGTGCCCAGACGCCCGCCTACTGGAAAAGCGTCTGGCGACATTGCGCAGGATGCTCGGTCTTCATTAAAAAGTACCAGCTAATTGCGTTTTCGTCAGGAATTTCAAACGAAGCAATGAAATTGCAGAAAATGCAATTTTCTGTTATAACACGTGTTAGTCATCAAGCTTGAGAAAGGTGAAGAGTGAAATGGCTACTTGTACTGTCCAGAGACCTAGACGTATCTAGTGCCGCAGATCGGCATATCGATTTCGAATACTGAGCTAGGAGCTATTCTTCTGAGTGTCGTCCAGAAAGTGGGTTACCGCCTAGTCTCGCGGGCCAGCCTCGAGTGAGGCTGGCCCGCGAGACTAGGTTACCATCGTGCTACGGATGTCCACAAGGCAGTGCAAGCGTTTGTACTTGGGAAGGATGTCTTTTTACAAACAAAGAGCGACTGTCCATCACAAGGCCCTGGGTCTTCACGAATCGAACAAAGAACTCGAATTCCATGGCTAGCTACCTGACTACGGTGGGTGAATAGTTCGTCAAGACAATGGCGGTAGTTCTTTCCCACAGACAAGACAACGATCCTTTCTCCCCAGTAGCGCACTCTTTACAGCTATTTCATGTATAGCCATCATGGATAATACACACTGACGTGTATTATCCATGATAGCCATGCATCTGCTGAGCTAGCATAACTTCTCACTATGCGTAAATAAGATTAGCGGTCCAATTACGTATCCGCTAAACTATGAATATTTAATGAAGCCCGAGGATTGTGCTGAATGACGCCAGACTGTTAGACGGAGGCGAGCGTGGTCTGGGCACGAGACTACACCAAACAGGCTGGAATTAGCTACTAATTACCAGCTTATAAATGACCACTAGAACTGTAGACAGCAGTAGAGTTTGCAAGCTCACTGAGAATCCACTGCATTCAAGCCACAAACCAGGAGTACCATATCCTCGACGATTGTGTATATGTACATATGAGGAGGAATGTGCAGGAGGAAGCAAGAAACATAGGAGAAGTTGTAGTAACTCGGTGTTCTCGCTGGGATTTGTAGGCCAACTGGCATAATTAATTACTCATGATCACACTCCTAGTTCAGCTGTTCTCACTTCTAAGCCAAACCCTAATCACCTTAAGGTACAGAGTTCTCAAGTGGCCAAAGGGAGTTCTTTAGCCCAGACCCAAAGGTCACATTAGATAGGGCAGAGTGCCCTTTGGTATCAGCCTGGTGAGGTGAGAATACTGTGGCAACTGTCTTTGAAGTTTAACAGCAATCACACAATGCAGAAACAAAGTTTACGACACTTTCGCTACTACAATAACAATTATGCAATCATTTTTTGCTCATGGAGCTACAAGAATAGAAATTCTATTAGTTATTTGCAATTTAGGATAACCAAGCCGGCAATCCATGGAATGAAAAGTAGAGCACAAACTGCACCTTGAGCATACTTTAATGTTGCAGCAAACCATGATAGGGCTGAAGATGTCACCTGCAGAGATGTTGATGGATAAATCTATTTTAGGTGCAAATTCTACTGTGTGATTGCTTCACGGAAAATCAGTGCAACTCCTACTCCTTTGTACTCCTACGTTGCGTAGCAGTGACACAGGTCCCTTCGTTTGCCAGAGAATGGTGCTCCACCCACTTCCCTGCATGCAGGTGGTCGTTCCAAAAAGAGCAAGAAGCGAGCCAAATACCTCACTCGACAGGCGGAGGCAGAGTTCTTCCGGCCCCTCTGTGACCTGGTGGAGGACCGCCTCTCTTTGGAAGTGGGGCAGCTGGAGCTGAGTAGCCAGGCGGAGGTGCCTCCCTTGGTGGAGCTCTGTCTCAGGAAGATACGCAAGGCCGACCTTGGTGAGTGCAGCCTGACGCCTCTAATCCTCTGTGCTACCAACAGCTCTCTATAATCTCAGCTTAGATAATTAACTTGCGAATTGCACAGTCATATTGGTCATTATGACATACCTATAGGATTAGGTGTTACATCTACAGAATGATTGAGTGAAACCTCCTGAGGAATATAACAGTCAGAAGTTTGCCCCAGAACCTTCTACATGTACATGTATGTATAAAAAAAACTCTGGTTATGAGAGCTTGTTTTGCTAACATCTTGCATTCTAGTTAGCTCAAGTATGCACTCCTGATTTACTATGCATCGAATATAGTGTGGTCTCCCTCTTCTCCTTTTCACTCCCTCTACTCCTCTCCTTACCCCCTCTTCCACTCCATTACCCCTCCCCTCCATCATGTAGTCCAACCAGGCTCCTCCGACCTTCCTTACCTTATTCACTCCCTCCTCGGGCACGACCGTGAGCGTCGCTCCATCATCTCAGGCCATGTCCGCTGGCTGGAGAGGATACTGGCTGCCTATGAGATCCACATAGCAGATAAAAGGTGAATGTGACTATCAGGGTTTCATACAAGTTAGGGGAGAGGGGGAACCGTGAGCTGTGCTTCTTTAAAGCACGAATGGCTAGGGGGGGGGGATCTGGGGGCATGTCCCCCCCCCCCCCCGAGAATTTTTGATGTTTACATTCTCTAAGATCGATTCTAAAGCCATTTTTGATTCCATATTTGCTGTATTAACAATATTTGCAGTGAGGAACTTAATATATGCTACTGCAAGAATGTTAATGTGATAAGTGACGTACATGTACATGTACTGCACACACACACACACTGGCCTCCAGTGCAGGACAATCAATCAAATTTTGTCACTTCCATGTATATACAGCAACCATGTAACTCTTCTCTACTTCTTTAATAGCTTGTACAATTGCATGGTGGCAAGATTAAAGTGTGCAGTCAACCGGTTAATTGAGTCTACTCTAAATTTACCCTACGTCACGGCACGTGATAAATAATACCAGGCCTTCACCAGCTTTCCTCTCGCTCGCATTACATAACACACACAGAACAGGGGAGGCCTGGGAACGAGGCTGGGTAATTGCCAGCCTCATTCTCAGCCCTCCACCCCAGGTTTGGGCGACAAACACTGGGGTGGAAACCTAGGTAGCTGTCATGAGGCTTCAGAGTGGGCTATAAGCTAACAATGGCTAATTGGTCAGCTTGAGCCGAAGGTTGGTGTACGGCTGAGCCTGAGTTCACTGTACAAACACGCCCTATCTCCTTCTCTCAGAAAGTAATCAAGCAGACGATAAAACAGGCAAGTAATTTAATTAGTAGCAAAGCCCTAGGCTCGGTCAGTCAGTCAATTGTTGGCTCCAAGTTGGCTCCAAGTCATGCCATTGTGCGTGTTTAATGACAGCCTTGAATACAGGGAATGGTCGGAGGATCTGATTGGCTGTGCGGTATATATGGCAGTGGCCTGTATACTGTGTTGGTAATGTATGTGGACTAGTACTTCCTATACTATAGCTGGTTTCTACCATAATAATGCCTTTGATGTTGTTACTACTGTTACTATAGTAACGTATACTAGTGCATACATGGTATTCCATGCAGAGGGCCTCGCGGGAATCGAGTTGCATTACGCTGCTCTGCTGACAGTTTGGCGAGTCCGAAGCTTTGAGAACGGCGGTCTCATCACTTGCCTACTGCTGCATCAGCCTTACCAGCTGTCGATAAACCTCCCACTAATGCCCCTACCACTCCTTTGGGTTGCTGCGCACATGGCCTTCCCAATCGCTGCTGCCTTGCTGCAGGGCTCTTGGCTCTACTGCACGTGTATGAAACCAGTGCCACACCCACAGGAAATGTGATGCAATAATTGTATTCCTGTAGCGTTACTAACTTACATACATACATACACACACACATACATACATACGCAGGGTCTCCATGCAACACGATTAGTTGCCTTGCTTCCCGCTCAGCAATTAAGATCAGTTGATATTTTATATCTCAAAACCAGCTGGGGTATTTTACACTAGCCTCAAAGCTAATGTTATTCTCAGCAATAGTTCAGGCCAAACTGAATGCCACATCAGGCTGCCTCATGATAGCTTACAGTGAAAGTGCTGATGCTGTAGTTTCATACTGTACATCCAGTTAGCAGCCATAACTTGCCAAATCTGGATTATCATTGCTGCCTACGTACCTGTTTTGCTCGGTTGCTCGACAAACTTTCTCTGCAAATTTCCAGTATCGCCTGTCGCGGGTATAGTGGCATAGTAGCGTAATGATGTAATTTTAGCGACATCATAATTGCATTCCATAGTGCAGATGAACACACACACATACACAGGCAGATGCGGAAATGTAAAGCAATCTTAGTACCAGCCATGCGCATGCTTTGAACGCCCGGCTGGTAAAAATGTAACACGTGTGGTGCTTTTGATTGACCTACGTTAAAAGCTATAATCACTGTAATTGCGATCTCTCCCAGGCCACATTATGTGGTATTTGTTGGAGCAAGCCTGAGCGAGGCCCACACTAGCGAGTCAAATTCTGCCCTTGTCAAAGAAAGGCAACGTTGGTAAGAAGTCTAGCATTCTGTTTTTACAGGTATCTCTCTTTTAAGATTTGGAAGACAAAAAGGGATAGGAACAGGCTGGATGTTGTTTTCTGGCTGCTGATAATAGAGATGCTGTTGGTAATACGTACATCAAAAGAAGAAGCGTCTAGGCTTCCAGATCGACAGGCTAGCTGCCGAGTGCAAGATTTACCTAAGTCTACAATGCCCATAATAAATGGAATTGCCTTACGGCAGATGAACACTATCTAAACTCTCATCTTGGTAGATTATCGACTCCTCAGTCACGTTCCATACTCGATTCCTCCCCTCATACTTGTTTATATACCCATCAGTGCCTCTCGTACATACCTTCCTGTTGATTAGTTTTTGTTAATTCCACTTTGATATCTTCATTTCCTAATCCTTGTTCTGCTCAACCACTTGTGAAGGCTGACCCCACAATGCCCTGCATTTTGACCAGCTATATTGCTCACTCGTAGATTTCTGTTTTGATGCGGTAATTAAACCTAATGAAATAATCTTTAATATGATAAGCTTCTGGATAAAGATGTCAGCCTGGTTAAAGTTTGCTTGAGAGCCTATAGCTAACATGTATGCATAGGGAGCCATTTTATCTTCCGCTGTTCTCTCCTAGGTCTAATCTCAAGGAGAGGAGGGAGGATGACGTCCTAGCTCAGCATGCCTACCCACTGCAGGACCTCTGGGACTCCCAGCTCCTCGCCGACCAGCTCCCCGCTCAGGGGGAGGGGCTCCACTGCCCCCTGCCCCACCCCTGCCTGTGCTACCTCACCAGCGACCAGTGGCTGGAGAAGCACCACCTCATGCGGCCACTCTTCCACTTTGCTAGCTACTTTCTGCCTCTTTTTACGTCTGTGGGGCGTGTCGTGCCGGGGAGTTACTCTGGCTCAGCTCCCCTCTCTCCCTCCCAACTCTCAGCCATATCCTACGTCAATGGCTTCCTGAGGACACGGTAAGCTCAGATTATAAGTTTGTTTCTGAAAAGATTGTGAATGATGTCATTGAGTGCAGTGGTAATACTGAGTATGTCTTGCTATAAATAGCGAACTGCAGACATAGGAGTTTTGTATGGTATGGGATGCCAACTACCATATCAGGTTTATACTACAGTGTAAGCTAGGCAGGTCAAAGTGCATACTCCTTACAGTACCTAGGAAAACACCCCTTGTACCAAGGCTTCGTATATAGTACATTGTATTGTGCATTTACTCTTTGGAGTGAGATAACACTTGACTATTTGAGACTGGAGACTATCGAAGTGTGTGCCATAAAATCAATATGGACTATCCAGTTGTTCGTGAAATTATACGTAGTCATCAGACTTCTCTACTGTGGGTTTATTTTCAAGGAGATTTATTTTGTAAATGAGCTGTATCCGCCTGCAAATCGATTTTTTTGGTGGTAAAGCGGACACTTTGCACTCATATGTGGTTAGCAAAAAAATAATACTGTTGCACATAACGACTGAACCACGGGGGATATTTTCAGGTACATAAATATGTTGAAAATTGGGCGTGGTCATGGTGATGACGTTTTTAGGCAAAAATTTTGTACATCATTCGCGCGCCGCTTGAATCGAGCGTAGTCACGTGTAAACATCTTGGCACGAGACGCAAGTACTGAAGAACAGCTGTCGGCCATTTTTGTCTGTGTGCCGGCCGCGGCTGCTACCATGGTGCGAGTAAAACATCCTGGGAAATTTTTTTGTGCACAGCTGAACTCAATGTGGGTGCTAGCCAATCGGATTGATGCTAGTTGCGACATTTCACTTCCTGACGAACATACGTCTGTTCGTCAGGAAGTAACTAATTAGTGTAACTGTTTTGCTGTGAAATAGTCCCACTATACGTTATGTATATACGTATTCTGATTTGTAATGGGTCTGTATGTGAAGGAGAGTGATAAAGTAACCAAATATAGTGTACATATGAGCTGGCTATACCGCATAATGGTATTATAGTAGTTGGAAACTTGAGATGTGCATGTCCGGGATTTCTTATGTTTAAATCACAGTGCTGAGAAGCTGTACACAGATGGCTCCCTCTCTGTGCCTCTGATGATTAGTGGCTCCCGTTCTGTCTCATCCTCTCTGGGCACAATGTAATGAGTGTCAAACTCTGAGTGATGGTAAAACCTTCTGGCCGCCTTTCTGATCCTCTTCAAGTTGCCGGGATGCAGGAGAAATGCTAGAGTTAGGAATAGTGGTAGGCTTGACTCTGATATGGCATGTATCACCCAGAGAGTTATATCGGTTTTCTTGTTATCAGCGTAGTGAACTCGATCTGCAAACGACAAGGTGTAGAAGATACTGAAGATGAAGGTGTAGAACACTAAGGGCCTCACTTCTTTGAGAGCTTTTTGGTACTGGTATTGTAGACGACCTTGCTCTTGTTTGGTGCCTCTGTAGAGGACTATCACCACTGCCAGCATCGCGAGGAGATTGAGTGTAACAAAGAACATGACAGTTCCGTACCACAGTACAAACTGTTGAATGTCTCCCTCTGTGTATGGGTTGCACCTTTCATCGGTTGTTTTGATCCAGCACCACGCACCTGCCAGACCATACATGGTTCCATTTCCAAAATTTATAGAAGGAATGATGCTAGCAACCAGTGGTACCACAAGGGTTGTTAGAACTCCCACCAGCTCGTATTTGCAAGATTTATAGTTGCGTTTGAACACACCGAGCATAAAGATTTGCAGAGTGATCCAGCACACTAGCAGGAGGATCAGCCAGGTTGAGTACTGATCCAAGAAGCCGCTCGCTTGGCAGAAAATTTCGTTCTTTACAAACATATGGCCACACCTGTTTTCGACTGGTAGGCTATTGAGGGTGAAGGCAGTGCAGTTGAAGATGGCTGCAATAGCTAGGTAGAGGTGAAGTCTTTGGACAAAGTTCTTGTACGCCTTAAAATGGAAGATCATTAAGATGACCAGACAGCCAGCCACACCAGCTAGCACTTGTATCACAATCTTGGCCCAGAAGACAGATTCAAAGAGCTGTTGATCCAGCTTGAAGCATGACTGGTTGGTGAAGTTAGAGGCTGAGCAGTTGGTGTTCCCTCTGTCAAAATCATCCATTTTGTAAACTATTATAACGGAGAGATATTATTTTGTGAGATACACCGAGTTCCTCATTGTAGCTGCTTGTCAATATACCCATGCCCAAGCTTACCTAGTTATGGCCAGTCATGAGATGGCACACTCTTGGTTGCTGCTTTATAGTCACACAGCTGTCTTGATCTGCAAGCATCACTGCATCCACTTTTGGAGTATAGCTAGCTACATACATACATACATAGGAGATCCACTGTCTGATGAGACCTCATGGTCAGTACAGTCCCCTTCCTATGTACTAACTTTGGGGCATACCTGTGATGCACTGTTTTTTGCTGGTATTATAGTATAGTGCCATTATGTAGTACATTGTACTTCCTTTATAAGACATACTGCTGCGTCATGTGCCGTAGTGGTCTATAACATATTAACACCATTTTCGTACACTTGTTTATTTAACTAATTACTCTCAGTATGCTAACCGAGAGTGCATGAAAAAACTTTCCCCACCCAGGGAAAGTTTTTAGTTAATGTGGACTTCAGAAGACATCTAGCAAGCTCTCCATTTTTTGGATTCCATTTTGAGGGTGCTTTGTATAGGACGTAGTATTGGTGGGTATAACCATCTCCGCTATCTGCACATGCATATTTACATGCATACACGCATACACTCATATATACTTACATGTACATGCACATACATACACACACACACACATACACGCACACATACACACACACACACACACACATGTACACACATGCACACCAGCTACAAAGAACTAACGGCCTTCCTTGCTGCAACACTAAAGCTGTGGCCAGCCTACGTCTACTGGGCCAGGGGACAGCTGAAATTGGCAGCTGATGCCTTTGTAGCTGCTGTTGACTCCTTCACCAATGGTAAGTGGTGCTTTAGCAATAGCCTTCTCATTACCAAGCCGTTTTGCTGCACCACACTAGGTGAATGTAGTTTACATGCATGTTGTTTGCTTTTGGATCTCCAGTCAATTACTTTCACCAAACTAATCTTGTCTCCAGGCCAATCCTCTTCAAAGAGTGGCCTGGTATCCACTGTTTGCGCATGTGCAAAATACCCCATGAAGTCATGGGTGTTGTACTACGTATGGATACTGCTGGTTTATTGCTCAGTTACGTGTCTGTTAATGTATCCATATCACAAAAGTTAAAAAAGACGACAGTAAGCTTTGAGCCAGTACTGACTGTGTTTTCGCTATGTACATTGTAGGTACCTAGAAAGTGACTTTTAGTTCGAGTTTTCAATCCGGTTTGTTTCTGAAAGGCATAGAAGGCCTGATCTGGATTCAGCTCACAGCTACTGTCAG
This sequence comes from Phakellia ventilabrum, assembly GCA_963921505.1. Lineage (NCBI taxonomy): Eukaryota > Metazoa > Porifera > Demospongiae > Axinellida > Axinellidae > Phakellia > Phakellia ventilabrum. The sequence goes on from OY997378.1 coordinate 8,328,613, forward strand.
GAGAGAGGCGCTTATGAATTTTTGCGGTAAGACAGCTACCAAAGTCTTAGCGGATAAAAAATTACAGGTCCTGTTACTATTCTTGACTAGTTACATAGCCATTTCAGTTGTAGACAATCAGATTTATTCCCAGTTCGTAGTTTTTCTGCTCTACTGTACCCGTATACTTCCTCCGTACTACGTGTACTTGTTGCCATGTGACTGAGTTCGCTCTACGGATACGTTTGCTGACCATTTTCGATAAATTCTTGCATATGAGCAAATGGTAGATACCAGGCCACATCTCCGACTGCGTGGCCTGGGAACGAGGCTAGCACCAAACAGGCTCTGAAGAGTAAATGTACTATCTCAGGCTCACCCCGCGATACCCTGCATTATTTATGTCATGTACGTGTGTCACTGATCTAGTCTCTTCATTGCCCCTACTCCTCCAGTGCTGGACCGGGCGGTGGCCCTCAATGAGCTGGGTCGGATGTTCCTCCACTTTGGCGACGCTCCCACAGCCTGCAAGTTCTTCAGGAGGAGTGCTGACCTCAAGCTGGCCCCACACAGGGAGGATGAAGGACCACGCCTCTTTACTCCCTCCAGACCACTGGTAGGCCTGCCTGAGCTCTGCACGTGTTGTGGAGTTTCCAACAATGGGACTGTCTCAACTCCTAATTATGGCCAGTCCCAGATAGAAAACAAACATTCCGTTGTGTATTTTGATTACATCACTGTGTTTGAAGCGCTGTATTTATTCCATCACATATTTCAATCGTGTCACTGTTAAAACCGCTGCACCTCTGAACTTCCATTAAGGCCGGGTCTCGTATATGCTGTGTAGAAGCTTCAGTAAGAGCTTCTACACAGTGTGTATGAGCCCCGCCCTTAACAGAAGTTTATTATAGCGCTTTTAACACAGTGACACGATTGAAATACGTGATGGAATAGTATTTGTTTTCCTTGTGTGCTGTTCAGGGGTGGAGAATGCGTGATTGCAAGTGATACCTTAATATGATGTGGACTGGGGATTAGCAGTGGATAGGTTTATTGCTCCATGCCCAGGCCCTTAGCACTTAGCCCTTGAGTACTAACGGTTTGGTAGCCAAGAGCGTCATCAGTGTATAACCCTATTGAGACTCACCTCTGGCTATGCAGCCACTATCTACTGCCGTAGAGTATGTATTAAGCACCTACTATGTGTTTAGCACCCGTCCCCCTCTTTTTCGTCAAGTTCCTGCATAGAGTGTATATGCAATGTATAGTGTTCGCCCACTCGAATGTGTTACAAATATGAGTTAAGTTTAGCCTTCTTTGGATGCACTTTTACTAAACAGGTATTACAGAGTCATGCAGGTAACTATTATTTGCAAAAGGCTGCTAAAAACATGGCTAGCTGACGTATAGTCGGTATTTCAATTAGAGCACACCAAAATTGAATTTTGCCACTTGATTCCACTCACTGTATTAGAATATTCAGTTTTTAGCTACAGGTTTAGCTCACATGGATAGTATGTTACATGCTAGAAAAGATAGTTTTTCCAGCATTTCTGCCTTTCACGGTGGTGAGTGGATACTGCATCCCTTATGCGGACAGTACGCATTTAGCACCCACCCCCTATTTTACAGTGCATTAACAGTCCACACCCATGGGCACTTAATGCGTAGTCTATGGTACAAGCTAATCTGCTCTGCAGCTCTGTTTAGCTTGGTCTGTTTTTCATAACCTTGCTCATCCGAATATGAAACTGTAGCGTTAAGAGAGTATACTGCGGTGGTAAATACTCGGTATAAAAGTTGGTTATCGAACACTTTCCAAGAAAACCTTTGCTAGTTTGTTCTATGAGAGTAAACATTCATTATTATGGTACTGAAGAAGACTGTGATCTTCTTTTTTATTTCAGCTAGCCGCTTGCCTAAATATTTTTTTAACAGTTAATTGGGGCAAGCCTGAGCGAGCCCCAATCCTAGCGACTTAGCTGGTCGTTCGTGTCTGTATGTATGTATATATTATTATGGTACGTACGTCTTACCGAATCTAAGTGAAAAATTCTAATTTTGCGTATTATGCATTACGTATGCGAAGCGCATTACGTCACTACGTTTGTGGCACGAGCGGTATGGAAGCTACTGGAGGTTTGCAGGCCCAATAGGCCAAGGTACGTCAATCTAAGTTAGTTTTTATGTTGCTTACATGGCGAAGAAGGGCTAGACAGTGATAATAATCTAGTTTTGGGATGTTTTACTTAACTACAACCGCACTGCGAAATTGCCGAGTCGGCACTTTCGGTAACAGCTAGCTGTGTGCGAGAGCAAACCAGCCCAACCGTTATTTCGCTTTCAGGTATTAGAATTATTAGTTACTGAGCACTATCTTCAACCTTGTCATTATGTATACTTAGACTTTAACACTGCTGGATGTAGTCTTGTCTGCTACCATAATGGTTTGTAGTACAAAAGATTTCTTGTACAATATAGTTCAGCCTCTTATAGTTTGACGTGAAAAGTGATCACAGCATGGCTCCTCCCCCTCAATGTAAGAGATAGGACCTAAGGTCTCAGCACAAATCAAGGCTACAATATTCAAACACAGAGTTGTTCATGCACAGTACGACAGCACCCATATGCATATTAATACTTCTCACAACTGGCTGTCTCGTAAGAATAGTATCCAGCTGCAGTATCTATATATGAGCCCTATCAAGGCAGACAATCACTATCGTATTAAAATAATGCCAGACCTGATTCAGTCACAGCATCAATGATATGCTACATGCACAGTGCACTGGCTCAGGCTCGCCCCACAATGTCCTACATTAAACTAGTATTTTCTAAATTGTGATATTGTAGGAGCATGTATATGTGCGTGGCATGATTATCTGACTTTGTTTTCTACTTACAGATGCAGCCCTGCACATTTGCCCTGGAGGCAGCGGCTTGGGACTGTGGGTAAGTTCCTAGCAGAATTTTAGCTTTTGATTGGTTGGTAAGTGGAGTATGTCATAGCTTAATTACTGTGTATCACACTGGAGGTAGTAAAATGATCATAACTCTTAAATTTATAGATATTCCAGCTTTGATGTTAAGGCACTCATTTATTTCATATAGAATGCTGTGAAAGGGGTTTCTATTTGAGATAGAATACCTCATTAATTTTTTAAAAGCAAGGAGAACAGATTTACCAAATTCACTCAAATGAATGTAGAAAAACAGAGCAAAATGAAATACAAAGACACCAGTAAACAGTACAGAATAAGCAGCAGATGTGAGCAAAACCGTTTAGAAAAATGCAGAATCAAAATGCGCAAATCAATGCCAGCAAAACTACTATGCCAGATAGCCAATGTAAACAAGCAAGCCAAAGTGAATTCAGAGCATCAAACAAATTGTGCTTCTTGCTAGTGTTTCTGTAGCCAGCTACATGTACATGTACAACAATAGCAACCACGCTTGATCGATGTACGCACTCCTGCAGTAACCAGCATCATGCAGCTCCAGAGTGCAAGTAACTCCGGCATGCAGCAGTTATTAAAAGAGCGGGAATCTTTTTATAGCAAATGGTCTGCCGTCTAATGGCTTCTCTAGAGCAACCAGCCGTTCTCATTGGCTAATTCATAGCAGCATACTGAAGTCATACTCAAGTCTGATGACACGAGTAGTGGTACTGCCATGTGTGTGCACAGCTGATTATGTAATGTTGCATCGTTGTGTCAACTAATTAAGCCCGATTAATGCATTTTCTAAGCCAGAACAAACCACACGCTCTGAATAACAAACTTGATATTTCATATCTCAAAACTAGCCGGGGCAGCTCTATTTGACATTTAGAGTTCTCCAAGCCGATGTCCGGACGCAGGTAAGGCCTTGATAAATACAGCTATTGGGTTTAATAGGTTGTATTAATCCTGTGTGTGTACTGCAAACAACATACGCTAGGGGCATCACCTCCATAGTCCAACTTACATGGAACTTACAACGACAAGTGCTGACACAGCAATAATCTTAGTACCAGCTGGTCGTGCACTTCGCACACACCCGGCTGATAAAAATGGTATTTTGACTCCATTTAGTGCCTACGCTTTTTCCCAATTACATCATAGCAGAATAGGATCCATTATTTAAACACTTTTGTGGGCTTCTAAACCCCTAAGAACCTCTGGTTAGGTTTCTAACCTACGCTTAGTCATCCATAAGAATGTTGCACTAGTGACATGAAATGCAAAGAAATATGAATCAAAGCCATAATTGTCTTTACTCATACTCGTGTTTTCATGTGGGGTCATAAAGCTCTGTGCTGTGGGGTCATAAAGCTCTGTGCTACACTCATAGCACATGTACACTGTACTCACAATGTTCAGTGCTTATGACACAATCTATCAATGTCTTGTTCAATACACTGTATAGTGTACTAGTGCACCTTCTACCCCGGGCGCATGCTCAAGCAGGGTTAAGTAATCGGTTTTGTCCGTTGTACAAACTTTTTGCCAACCTGGAAACTTAAAGGGTTTAGGAAGTTTGAAAGCAGTATAAACAACAAAACGGCAAAAAAACTAACATTTGTGTGCCTGATAGAAGTCAAGGTGTTTTTTTTTGGTATTTCTTATAACATTAGCTCCCACAAAATCACAACGCACTTTCAAGCAGGAAACTTACTTTGTTTTGGTACTTCGTGATTCAGGATAAAAGCTAGAAAATAGCTTATTCTGGCATTTATATACTTGATAGACCTCCAGACTTGGCCTCATCCCCAGGATCTCCCACGCTTTGCTACTGGAGAGCCTGCTCACGTGATTTAACTTACTTAATTGTGCGTGGGCAGCGCCCACTCAAAAGACATTTGCACTCCTCTACCTTTTGCCGGTGACATTGTTTTAGCGCTCGGTCTGTGGCATAAATGGGCTCCGAAGAGTAGCTACGTTATAGTTAGATGATGCTTTACAGGAAATACACGAGACAGGAGAGCAGGAAGAAGCACCATCTGATAGACCACGAGAGGAGTGGTCCATCAGATGAAGCCTCAAGTGGGTTTCCTGTAAACCACGAAAATGCCATCACCTAAGTGGCTTGTACTATACATGTACATCCCTCCCACTTCACCTCCAGCACACTAATTTGGTTTGTAGTGTGCAAACAGCTCAATTAAGTTTTCTATGCTCTATGGAAGATAGAACATGTATCTGCCCTAATTGGCAGATAGAGCATAGGCGGCTGTCTCTGAGGCATAGACTGCTACCGGCACCTTTGAACCGCCCACGCAGTATAGTACAAAAGAATATAGATTCGCTGCCTTCCTTCGTTGCTTGAGAACTGCAGCTGTATTCGCCCACACAAAAATTCACCCTCCTACCCTACGCGTCACGCACGTAAGAAAACGTACTAGGTAAAGTGAAATGCGCACGTGGGCCTGGGAATGAGGCTACTCTTTTCTTTCACTATTTCCTATTATTTGTAACATTGGCTCCACCTCTTCACAATCACAATATCATCAACTTTGTTATTTGTGAAATTTCTCTCTCTGCTTTTACGCATGGTAAGTGTTGTCTGAACACACTCTAATTTGTGCGTTCTTTTTGAATGCCGTGTGCTATTGCATTTTCTCATTCTATACTTCCACAGCTGGCTGGATGGATCCAGTGCTCGTCGGGCAGCTCGGGCCTGGGCTGTGGTGCTAAAGGAGAGCTCTGACATCCCACGCTCTCTGTGGTACCTACATGTGGCAGCCTGCGAGTCCAGACTGTGTGTGCATGCTGGCAGGTCTGTTGGGGAGGACCCCGGCAGCCCCATGCAGGATGGTCAGTGCTGTGTTGCAAAAATATATTCTATGTAGGATTCCATAACTGCATAATTATACATCCTTTAATGGGAGTTTGTAACAAGCTGCGTGTGCATGGTGTAGGAGCAAATTAGAATGCTCAGACCCTGTAGCTTGAGTACATACTTGTGGGCACAGCTATAGCTGATCCGCAGAAGCCCTATCATACATTATACCACCAGAAAGTGGTGAAAAATACCTACAGTAGTGAGTATAAATTATTATGTATACGCATTCTCACTGAATATTGACTCGCCATGGAAGTTGCTGTGCTATTGATTGTTTAGTGTACTGTGACTCCACATTATACTTCTGTTTTGCATTAAACATTCACTCAACGACTGTATTTATCAGCTGGGGCCCAGTCACGTGAATCACATAACCTGCTGATAGCTTTATGATTTTTGAGTTTGCATGTGTGTATGTGCGTCCGCACATATTACAGACGCAATAATTGCATCATAACCGTTATCACGCAGCAATAGTCCACCAATCCAGTGGAGCTGCTGACAGTTTGCCAGGTCCACATGCGCATTTCACTTTAGCGCAGCTGTGGGCCTGGTATATTTGCTCACGTGCATGACACGTAGGGTAGAAGGGTGAATTTTTGCTTGGGCGGGCACAAGTGTGTACAAGTATTTTCCTGAGCTGCAGTCAAGGGGAAGTGACAACGAGTGCAATGTGTGGGAGATTTGTTATGTACCTCTCCGACTAGCTTCGTACCCAGCCAGATTCTATGTACAGGGCTATTCTCTAACTCTCTGACATACTCACACCTACGTCATTAGACACTCACAACTATGTAAGCCCAAAATAACTGCCTGGCAACCAATATGAGCGGCAGAAGAGCTATAAGCATGTACGTAGGTTTTGCTTACTTTTGGAGAGTGGCCTGACAATGTAAGAATTGCACCCATGACTGAGAAGCAGGAGGGGTCACCAACTGATGCTATAACCTTGAAGCTTAATGGTGTTTTTTTTGGAATACATACACTACAAAAACTTACGTAGTTGTTTTGACCACTTAGTGGTTACCTGATGTCTGAGTCTGAAGGTAGGCGTTAGGCCTCAAAGTGGGTAATTTGTTCCTTGCTATGGAAATTTACTATGGAATGTCAAGTTTCGTAGCAAAGAACAAATTACCCACTTTGAAGCCTAACTCCTACCTTCATACTCAGGCATCTGAAATTCGGGTAACCACTGAGTGGTCAAAACAACTACACTTTTTTTGCAGTGAGAGACTCTTCTACGATAGAAGTGTTCGTTTGCTGTCATTTCTGTCCAGTAAACTTCAGCAATAGTGTGCACATGCTCTGCCCGTACAATAGGTAACTGTCACTAATGCAGACATCACTATCACTTAATATTTGTGGCTCGCAGAATCGGAAAATATTATTGCAGGATTTTGGATGAGTAATGTAGTATATATAGCAGTATTGGAATTTAGCAGTAGTGTTTTATGCACCGACAGGAACAAAGGAAGTGATGTATGGTCTGAAGGAAAGTACCTCAGAGTTCAATTGACATACCAGGGCTCTGCCACCAGAGGAAGTGATGATGATGAGGGAAAGTACCTGTCAGAGTTCAGGCTAGTATAGCTAACTTTGTAACTAGCACACTGTAGTTCAAGGATCTACACCACAGATAGTGACCATGGAACCTGCTCCTGAAAACTACACTAGATCTGATGAGTTTGTCTATCGAGAGCAGCTTCTATGCATCTCTGATCTGATGACCTGTCAAGATCTTCAGAGACTGCTCTGGCTCCTCAAGAGAATTATACCACTAGCACAGGCTGAGAAGATAAGCCAGGGGTGTGAGCTCTTTGAAGTGCTTGAGGAGCAGAGGCTTCTGGACTGCCATCACCTTGAAAACCTTTGCCAGTATGTTTCTGCAATTGGGCGGCAAGATCTTATAGGGTACTTGAGCAGTGCTGTAGAGGGTTGTGATCACACACTGCCTTCTCATGATTCTTCCAGCACAGTGGACTTACCAGATCATCCATGGGACTACAAATATCGAGTGCTTTTGCTACGTATTTCTGAGTGTCTGAGTTCACGGGATATGAGAAATCTTTTGTGGCTTCTAAGGAAAGTGATACCAAAAGCCAAGGCAGAAAAGATAATAGAGGGCTATCAGCTGTTTGATGAGCTCGAGAAACGTGGCTTCCTCGGTCCTTCTAGCCTTGGCTTTCTGTGTGTGCATCTCCTTGCTGTTAAGAGAGAAGACCTGGTGTGTATTCTAGACCCGTTGCTCAAGACTACCTCTGCAGCTAATATACCACATCTCCCCTCAACGTTCAGCACAGCACACTACACACAAGTGTTCTGGATGAAAAGCAATGAATGTGCTTCGAAGATTAAATCTCTAGCTGTTATTGGCACGGCCCAGATGGGAGAAGCTTGGGATGGTGTGTACAAAATGATAAACAACGTTGCCCACGAAATCGGGTTTGCAGCAGAGTTAGATATTCCAGTGCAGTGGTGGGAGCCAACAGCTACGGCAGCGCAGATAGATGACGTTATTAGAAATACGCTACGAAGTGCATTCGCATATGCCAAAGCATACATTCCTTGCACTCGTGAGTTGGTGCCCACCAATATGGATCAAATTTGGCAGTCCTGCTGCCAGCATTATCAAGAGTTCAACAAAGAATTAGATAAAGTACATGTTCAGTGGAATAGTCGTGTTCGTAAGAGGATATGTGAGGCTGTTGGCAACAGGAAACACCCACATGGAAAGCTAGCAAGCCACATTTGTGGGTACGCTCGCAGTATATGTACAGATCTCCTTCAAGATGAACATTTCGAGGCCGAAGTGGACAGAGTCAGCAAGAGTTTGTTTGTCTTGGAATCAACATGGTACGAAAGATGGCAAGTGGCTGGTTTGTTCCACTGGGTGTCCAACCTCCTCCACTTGGGCCGAACGTCTGTCATTGACCTTAGCAGGTATCGTGATCTTCTACTGAGCATACTCGCGGAGCATAAAGAGAATATTGAGCTAGTTTTAGAGGATTTCTCCCGTCTTGTTGGAAAGGATGGCATGAAGCAGCTATCTCCAGTGCTGGAGCTGCTCGATTGTAAACCGTGTCCCAGTTCTAGTCCCAAATTCGTGGTGGTATGTACTCCAACGTTGTGGTACATGCTTCTCATGGAGTTAGTTGCAGTTGCTGAAGGCTATCACATAGACCCACATAAAATAGGTAAAGTGACTATTCGAAATTTAATCGGCGATGGCTACACTTTGATAAACAATGCAAAAGTTCTCCAGTGTGCGGCATTCAGAATGCATGGTGAAGTGTTGAAGCTTTGGGAACTTGCTTCGAAAGTTGCTACCACCAGTCACCCCAATGTCCCTGTATGTGAACTATTTCCAAATTTCTTTTAACAGCTAAAATGATTATATCACACAAATTTATTGTATTATGTATTCCATGCACCAATGAGATGTCTATATTTGGTTCAAGTATCTCGTATGGTATGTGGTGTCTGATCATGTGACCATGACTGTTGACCCCTGCCAAAGTGGAACTTATTTGCACAGCCACACTCACTTACTAACCCACCTCCTGAATACGTGTGCATCCCTTACCAGCCATCTTATAATCCGGTTTAAAAACGTTAAGAGGACAAGGGTTTAAAGTTGGGCTGTAACCTGTACATTATGAAAGGAATAGATATCCTATGTCCAGACTCATTACCCAGATAAAAGCATTTCTTATTCCTATAGTACTAGAGAAGGTCACAAGGGGTGGTCACTCCCGTACTCACTGTAGTCACAGCTAAGACTGGGGTCAAAGAGTGGTCAGCAGGTCAAGGGGTACTTTTGCCATTGGTCAAGGGGTCAAGGACAATTTTTATAGCCTGTCAAATGGTCAAGAGCTGTTTTGCAGACGTAAATTTTGGTCAAATGGTCAAGAGCCTTTTTGCAGTGTGGTCAAGCAGTCAAGCAGCAAAAATGACGGTCAAAATTTCTTGACACCAGTCTTAGCTGTGACTACAGTGCATATGGGAGTGCCCACCCCTTGGGTCACAAATGGGGATTCATGATGGTGGGGACCCTTTCACTTTACCAGGGCAACAGTTGCCAAAGAAAGTTTATTTATTCTTTATAGCTACATTGAGAGGTGGAGGTGGTTTGTTTGAGGACAAAGCCTGAGAAGTGTATATCAGAGTGACTTAAGCCATACTGAAGCCATGCTGCACTTTCACTTCTATTAAACACCCAGTGCAGCCACATAGTGTAATCAAACTTGTTTTAGAATGGCATGTATTATGTCTAGCAAAAAGGAAATGTACTGACAGGAGCTACAAGCATTCCAAAAGTGCATGCTTAATCATGAATGGGTTAATGCATTGTACATATAGGGGGAGGAGTCAGGATGGTTCTTATGTGGTGGTTTTAGTGTTGCCCAGTTTGGAGTCCTGTAGGATGTAAAGGTATGCATTGTGAGCAGATGCCATTTAGATATTGTCGCTCAACATGGTGTGGATTGTTTGCGAGGATATGGGGTGAACAGTATCGAGTCTACGTTCATGTTACTACAGAGTTATAGTGTAAGATCATGTTACGTGGTGCTCCAATCATTTATTGGCTGTGGATATGGGTGTGGTACATGTATGTCGGGGGGGGGGGGGGGGTTGTGGTGTATGTGTAGTTGGAAAAATTGCAAAAGATGTAGGGACAGCAATCCGTTAAAGTAATGTGGTGTCGTTTCTACCTTATTGGTTGCTTTTTTGGGGGATTCCATCCCTACATGGTCCCTCATTTTTACCCTGCACGTATGCGGCAGGGTTAAGCAATTGGTTCTGTCTGGCGTCTGGCATCCGGCGTCTGTCATAAAAAAATTGAAATCTCTTTCCAACACACGATTTAGCCTGTTTAACGACTGCAAAATACAGTTTCAATGTTGATAGTCACCGTATCTTATTATATATGTACCTGATTGGCGCAAAAGCGGTTCTGTTCTCGGGATTTCCAGCTCTTTCTTATTGTCGGTGTCATCCACCATTTTAATACAGCAGTGGTTACGCCCACACAATCACGATGAAGCTTGCCATCAAGTTTTGAAGCAGAGCTTATCGCCGAAAAAAGTGGCTACAGACACTGCCGCCACAGTCTGTGAAAATTCGGGATGGCTGTAAACTCATTTGCGGGGTTTGGAGACCTGGGGCCTTCGCTGCTAGGAGCTAGTGTAAGCCAAAATGGCAGTACAAAATTGCGGGCGGAAGTAATGTGTGCTTGAGCGGCTGTAGTTCCATAATAAAATGTGCTGGAATAATGAGACTAGCGCCATTTAAAAGACTAAATTCCACTGATTCTAGCAAGTACAGTTTGTGGGATGGCACCCTCACACGTTTGGAGCTATGGGCCTCTGAAGTTTGGCATTATTTGGAAATACTACTGAAATAGCCGGAGTTTAACCAAGTATAGCACTTACATGCAAGGGAGCATAAAGCTAGTATTATACCAGATGAAGGCACTCTACCTGCTGCTTCTAAAAATATACTTTACAGCCATCCCAACTTTTCACTAACTGTGGCTCAGTGGAGAGCCATGACATAACAGTAAATGTGCATACACGGGAGTCTGTGTAGATCCGCATTCGGTTCCAACCTCCTATGCCATGTTGCTATACTGTCTTGAGCGCGGGGTGTGTGTTCTTGGAACACCTCTAGTTTAAAATATATTTTTTGTAACTTCCAGCATTTACGGGAACATTTACATGTACATGTACACTTCTAGCATCATAATGGGGGGGTTAAACACATTAGTGCAATATGTGTATGTAAAATTAATGAGATTGTGCAAGAAAAGAGTCCGGCTTCAATTGCTTCAAATTTGTAAAGCGCTTAGATGCTGCTAAATTTCGGACGTGGTTCAACAGGAGCAACGAAGTAGATGTGCTTTGTCGTACCACAGTAAGCATCTATCGTCTATCCAGCATGTCCTTTACCTCTCCACAGCTAGGTATAGTATCATGGCCTTCTTTGCTCTCATTGTCTTCATTGTCCTCCTCGGCGGTCTCATCAGGCTGAGTGGCACGCTCTGCAATACCATCGTCTGAGAGCAACTGATACCCCGGGTCATTGGAGTCCACTTTCATCCAGTCACTTAATATCTTCATCTTGAAGACTGGCATTGATTTGGCTAACAAGTTCTTACATTGCTTTTCAGAGTTGACCGAATCACTTTCTTCTGGTTCTACTGATAATATGATCGTTCATTTGAGTCGCCGGTACTCAACAGTTCTTCTGCCAGGGGAGGGGGGGGGGGTTGTCCCAGGCTGCAGCTGTCATGTAAACATCCTTCATGTTAATTTGCTTCACAAACTGATCTTCCCTCTGCTCGAACTAGCCATTGTAGGGCATATACACCTGCAATATGCAAAAAAAGGGGCATTAATTGGAATATGTGATCATCAAGGCCGGATAATTCAAGCAGCCAGTGAATTGGGTTCAGATAAGTGAGGTTACAAGGTATGTACTCAAAATGGTGTCTCTGCCAGTTACATGGATGCCCTTGTGGCACATGCGTCAGAGATCGGGACAAGTCTATCGCATAATTAATTATTTACAAAATAAGCTTAAGGCTTATCACAGCTCCCAGGTTGGTACAGGACCATTTGATGACATAACAGTCTTCTCACGCAATTGCACATGATTAGACAACGTTACGTTCGTAACGGACAGATGGACAGAAAGAAGACGTATGTATTAATCGATGGTGTTACTTGTAGAGTTGCCAGAGTTACCAATAGCTCCCCACATGAAACTTGGAGTCCGAGAAAAAAAAAGATTTGTCTTACATGGTGAATTAATAATCCAATTTTGTTCTATATCACTGTTCCATACACAATCACAATGGCGGCATTAGACAGCATCACTGCTTTACTTCAGTCCAGAGAGAGCTACACCTGACATTAAATACACCAGTCCAAATTTCAGGCCATAGTTCCAGGACTAAGCAATGAAACACCAAATTTGGACCTCAAGTTGTGAAGGGTCTGCAGTATTAATATTGATGAATGGCCCCGCCCTATTTGTTTGGCGCTAGTGCGTTTGACTATTGATGGCATCCAATTATCAATTACGGATATTTGTTCACTGTGTGTGAGCAATTTTGTGCTTCATGACAATATGGAGTCATGAATGTTTCTTGCCTAATCTGACCACGTGTTTTGTGTGCATGGCTGCCCCTGCCAAATACAATTGCAGAGTACTACATGTACATGTATGTCTAGTGTATGTATGATTGCAGAGCATACTTTATTGTTATAGCGTGCATACATTCTGTTGTCCATTTGTCTGTTTCCTTCCTTGTCTTCCCGCAGCTGCCACTCCCTCCTCTACTGCCAGCTGCACTTTCCACTGGTTGAAAGAGTGTATACAGCTTGTGAGCAGCCACGCCTCCTCAAGCTACCCGCTGCTTTTTTACCACCTATCTGTACTCAACGCCATGATGAGGAGGACTGACGAGTCATTCAGAGCATTTGTCATGTTTGATAATGAGTACGTACGTTGATGAAAGGATCATTTGGACCTCTGTGTGTGTGTGTGCGTGTGTGTGTGTGTGTGTCTGTCTGTGTGTCTGTATGTCTGTGTCTGTCTTTGTGTCTGTGTGTGTGTGCATGCATGTGTGTGTGCGTGTGTTTGTCTGTATGTCTGTTTGTTTGTCTGTGTGTCTGTGTGTGTGTGTGAAATAATGCACCTGGTAAATGTAACTCCTATGCCTGGTTCGTATTCATTTAGTAGCTAAAAAGTCAATATATAAACCTGCTCATTTCTCAGGCTGAGACCTAGAGTACAAGTTTTGGCATATAGCATTTCACATAGTGATATAGAGTTCACATTAATTTTAAGCTATACTATTGTATCAGCAGGCACGTAGGCAGGAGTTACATAGATAGCAGTTGGTTGTGGGTGTGTGTGTCTGTCTGTGAAGAAAAATTGGCAGCATGATTTTCTGGCTATCAGGAAGCGCTCTAGTGAGAATAATGGTGTGATGCTCAATGATATACTGGCTCCTAGCTGAACTACATGTAGCTGTAGCCGGCCATATGTGCATGTGTGTGTCCAATCCCCCATTGGAAGACCTACAGACTGCTACGGGGCCTAGTATTGCACAAACTAAATTTGCAGAGAAAGTGGTGACTTCCGTAGTACACATCCAGTTAGCTGTGACTGTGCTGTACTTGTGGCTGTAGTGACATAGCAATGCGACATACATACCCCGTAATGCATGTGGTACATGTAAGTGTGGTTGGACAGATGCGGGGAAAAATAAACCGATCTTAGGACCACCAAGGCTTCACACATGCCCTACCGGTAAAAAGACAGGTGGGAATAATGCTTTTCCTTCATGCAAGAGCTTCTATTTCTCCTCAGGTATTCTGGGTTTCTGGAGTGGGATGAAGGTCGTCCAGGAGACCTCTTTTCCTCCTCCCTCCCTCGCTACCAGCGACCACACCCCTGGAAGACACTTATAGATATGCTGATTCATCAGAAGCTTGACCACGCCCCCATCATGCCACTACAATGGAGAGTGAGACTACTCCACCCCCTGTACCCCTATGCTAGGTAATTCATACGTGGGTGTGCTTATTAACAACCCCCCCCCCCCCCCCACACACACACACACTTCCAGCAAAACATCCTGTATGAAACCTGGCTACCCTTTCAGTTACTCATTGGGGCAAACATGAGCAAGCTGTATGCACTCTAAAGATTTCCCTAAGATTAATTTTGGTGTACTCTCAATAGACAGTATACACTTACTGTAGCAGTGCATGCAGCACAGAGCAAAGAATTATCCCTTAAACTTAACGCCACACTTACAGTCCTGAAGCCCACAACTAGGCTATCACTGACCTCGTTCCTGGCTATGAGGCTAGGTTGTCACTAGCTGCAACTGACTATTACATAACCGGTATTAGCAGCACGAATAGTTTATACAAGTTTACCTTGGACCACTGTGAGACAACTTGACAAAAACTGCATGCAGTGTGTTGGCTGAGCAGTGGAAGGGTTAATATCGACTGATATTGACGAAGCCCCACTTTATTGGTATGCTTAGAGGCTTTTCTATGGCAGAAGCTTTTCTTTCACCACATTTTTGTAGTTTAAGCTATACTGAAAATAATAAGTACGTAGCTTAAGCTATACTTAAAATAATGCAAATCTGATTGGCCATTCCATGCGCTTTCGTATATAAAAAGATTCATCATAATCACGCCCATTTTTCAATATTTTTACATACCTGCTTAGGGTTTGGTGCCTAGATCTTATTATTGCAATTTGTTGTGTACTAGCCTCGTTCCCAGGCTCTAGTGGAGGGGAGAGTAGAGCCTGGTACACACTGTTTGTGCATGCGCGAGAATTTACGGAAGAGGGCCAGTAAACGTGTCCACGAACGAACTCAGTCACATGACGAGGAGTAGTACGGAGGCAGTATACAGGTATAGTAAGCGGAAGAACTAGAAACTGTCTGATTTTTGTTTTTTTACAACTGAAAAGGTTTTCTAACCAGTCAAGAATAGCAAAACTACCTATAATTTTTTATCTGCTAGGATTATGGTAGCTGTCTTACCAGAGAAATTCGAAAGCAATTCGAAAGCCGCTCTCCTAGTAGCTGCTCGATTTTCAATCTCAGATCTGGGCTTCAGCACCTTTCAGAGGTAAGCGGGATCGAACAATCAAACTAACGATCACTTTCTAGGCATATGCATGGCGAAAAACCATCATCACTGGCTTAGCCTCGCTCCCAGACTCTTCTGAAGGTACCACCATCTTCAATCGTACGTATGCAATGAATGATAATACGATGATAGACGGAGTGATATTGCAGTGTGTACCAGGGTCTTTACTTCGCCCACGCAAGAGCCTGGGAACGAGGCTAGTAGTGTACCTGAATGTAAGGGGAAAAATTCACATTTATGGGAAAGACCTTCATTTGACCCTAGAACTCTAGGGTGTGTGTGAAGCAACTACTGCTGAGCTCCACATGTGTTACATCCTGCAGCTCCGAGGATTTGTCCTACCTGGCAGACCATACAGCACCAGCCATTGGTCTCAGGCTTACAAGTGACGGCTACCTCACGGCTGACATGCACCTTGACCTCCCACCACTGAAGTGTGTGTTGCTGGATCCTTACACTGGGTAAGTAGACTGTGACCCAACAGTTGACTACCTACGCACATACAATGGTCTTGGCAAGAATTGTATCATTTTAGTAGTCTTTACAGTACACAGTCTCTGTACACCCAACGAAGAAGACAATAATAGCCTGAGGGATAAAAGATGTCATCACTAGTGATGGCTGGCTATGAGCATTACTGTAAATAAACAGATCAGTACAGGTCCTTCGGAAATGGCTACTGCATGCGTGGGCATGCAGTAGCCATTGGCCAAACCTGGCCAAAAAAATTTAACGTCACCATTTTCTCAGACCATAATAGCATTCTTTGGTGTTTTAATCACAATGTCATTGTATCCGCCTGGAATGTAAGCGGGTGAAACAAGCTTTTGAACTTGGGTCACCAAACTGTTTCGCAAGGGGGAGGAGCAACAAGATCTGGGCACGAGACTAAGGCTTTCCCTGGTAATTTTCTATCTAACACACCCTTTTTGTCTTAGGTTGACACGGCCATGTGTTGAAAAGTAGCTCTTGTCTAGTTTTGGCTAAGCAGCTATCAATGACCGCTTGTGGAACGTTTTCAAGAAAGTGAGTCAACCCCATTGAACCCCTGGGTTGCTGAAGCACTTTGATCCTTGCAGTACCTACCTGTTGGCAAGGTGGGGCCACATACAGAGATCAGTCAATAAACAGCGAGATACTGCCCATCTAGGTCTGTAGCATCATACTGTACATCTGTCTACATGTACTGGCTATTGCAGCTTTGTTTTTCAGTGTAGCTTCAAATCATTGCTGTAGCTGTTCACGGAGAAATTCAGAACGGTATGTCATTTTGGTGTTTTCTTGATCTTCAGTTGCTTCTCTGCTCGAGGTTTGCTGACCTTAGTATGACCTTTAAATTTTTAACTCGTGAGACAAAGACAGAAAAGGGTGCATCAAATAGAAAATCACCTCCCCGTGGTGTGTAGTAGCCTCACTCCAGGCTCCCCCTGGTGTGTACTAGTCTCATTCCCAGACTCCTACTGGTGTGTACTAGCCTCATTCCCAGGCTCCCCTGGTATGTACTAGTCTCATTCACAGACTCCTATTGGTGTGTACTAGTCTCATTCCCAGACTCCTACCTGTGTGTACTAGCCTCATTCCCAGGCTCCCCTGGTATGTACTAGTCTCATTCACAGACTCCTATTGGTGTGTACTAGTCTCATTCTCAGACTCCTACCGGTGTGTACTAGCCTCATTCCCAGGCTCCCCTGGTATGTACTAGTCTCATTCACAGACTCCTATTGGTGTGTACTAGTCTCATTCCCAGACTCCTACCGGTGTTTACTAGCCTCATTCCCAGGCTCCCCCTGGTGTGTACTAGCCTCATTCCCAGACTCCTACTGGTGTGTACTAGCCTCATTCCCAGGCTCCCCCTGGTGTGTACTAGCCTCATTCCCAGGCTCCCCTGGTGTGTACTAGTCTCATTCCCAGACTCCTACTGGTGTGTACTGGCCTCATTCCCAGGCTCCCCCTAGTGTATACTAGCCTCATTCCCAGGCTCCCCCTAGCCTCATTCCCAGGCTCCCACTGGTGTGTACTAGTCTCATTCCCAGGCTCCTACTGGTGTGTACTAGCCTCAATCCCAGTGAGTACTGGCCTCATTCCCAGGCTCCCCCTGGTGTGTACTAGCCTCAATCCCAGTGAGTACTGGCCTCATTCCCAGGCTCCCCCTGGTGTGTACTAGCCTCATTCCCAGGCTCCCCCTGGTGTGTACTAGCCTCAATCCCAGTGAGTACTGGCCTCATTCCCAGGCTCCCCCTGGTGTGTACTAGCCTCAATCCCAGTGAGTACTGGCCTCATTCCCAGGCTCCCCCTGGTGTGTATACTAGCCTCAATCCCAGTGAGTACTGGCTTCATTCCCAGGCTCCCCCTGGTGTGTACTAGCCTCAATCCCAGTGAGTACTAGCCTCATTCCCAGGCTCCCCCTGGTGTGTACTAGCCTCATTCCCAGACTCCTACTGGTGTGTACTAGCCTCATTCCCAGGCTCCCCCTGGTGTGTACTAGTCTCAATTGTTTTGTGACTTAGTAGACTGTTGTCACATGGTAATGACAATCATTTTGCTTATGAATCTTGCGGACAAACTTCAATCGATCCATCCATCTGTCCATTTGTCCATCTGTCCGTCCATCCATCCACACCGTATTCTAGGTATTATCTGCCAAGCCTTGTGGGAGGATATTTACATATATAGTATCCGCCCACCCCTTATACCATTCACGCGATAACTAAAACTAGCCATTTACCTTTCTACCTGATAATAGTTGTTTGCATCCTTCTGTAGTAGGTATTTTAATAAACTTCGCATCCGAGCTTGGCTAAAACAAAGGCTAACTGAAGCTACGCTTACCTCATTCAGAGACTCACTTTGCATATTGCACATTGTGTTTGAGTGGGCGGATACTGCATCACATCTACATATTATTTGCCCACCCCCCTCTTTTAGCTAGCACTCAAGTGGCCTGCCCATGTGCAGGTAATACATACATACATAGATACATATGTACATACATACATACATACATACATACATACATACATACGTACATACATACACGTACATACATACATACATACATACATACGTACGTACGTACGTACATACATACATAGATACATACATACATACATATGTATAAAAGCGAAAATGTAAAGCAATCTTGATCTTAGGACCAACTGGGGGTACACGAAGCATGTAAAAGCACTAATGCGTTTTCTTCCTTCTCTAGATCCTTAACCTTCTCTCGATCAGCAGTGCTACAGCACTTCTACCTCAACTCATTTAAAAAGTCAGGTTAGTGTACCTCCTGTCTGCTAGAATCACAATGGATGGATATAGCCCCTCCCTCCTTAGTATACACACAATTTTACAACTAATAGTGGATATAATTTTGACATCAATGCTTTTTGCTGAGCACCTTAGCGCACGGCAAGTAATTTTGCAGTGTGGGGATCGAATCTGAGCTAGTGTATGATATATATGTATAACTGTGTCTGTAACGCTTTCGGCCTTGGGGACCACCTGGGGAGCACAGCACGTGTTCAAGATGGCGTCTGACCAGTAACATGAATGCCACCTTTGTTTACTTCGTTTACTCAGGTAGGCTTACTATGGCTTCAATGCAATTAGAGTCTCTCTTTTAGCTGGAGATGGACGGTATGCGAATCGAGCGATATGGATGTATGTTACAGGCAGCAGAGACCGGTCTCTCTGCTGTCCTGTAGCAGTCATAGCTGTTCCTTGGAACTGTTATAGACAGAGACATTCATCTAGTCAGTTATTGGGGAATGATTTAGCTGGCATACGTACCCGAATCCCATGTGGGTCTGTAATGGACCTGTTACTCATTGTGGCTTAGCTCAATGGAGAGCATTTCCCTCCTCTTCCCTCCCAGAGGTTGGAGTGCTCCCCTGGCCCCTGAGGGTCCTTGAGTCAAACCAGTGTGTGGTTGAGCTGGTGATGGGCTCCACACCGGATGTGCAGTTGTGGAGGAAACCCTCCTCTAACTACTCAGCCTCACTCCACTGGTACAACAGTGAGGGTGTCCATCGGAGGCTGGATGTTCGAAGGATCATACGCAAGCACCTAAGACAGGTATGTTAATGCATACCAATAAGACTTCTCTTGAGGCAAAGTACAAGAGGGATCATTCTTGTGTGGTTCCATGCAGGCTATCCTGGACCTGGCTGCAGAGCACAACCTGAATGAGAAGGAGGCAACACTGGACAAAATGATGGAGATGGGACAATATGTCCATATGGATGTGCGTGAGGCCTTTGTGTATGCATTTAATGATAGTTATATACATGTACCTCGATCAATCATAATGAGAGCTTCACATTAGTACAATCTGTGTGCCCTCTGTGACAGCAGAAATACCACTATCATGCTATAGTGCCTTAAGTATAAGTCACAACATTCCATTCGGCACAAGTGCTCTAGTGATACAGAACTTTTTCATATAGGATTGCTTTACATTTTTGCTATAGCCACAAACGCAGTGGAAGCTACTAGAAATTTACAGGTCCAACAGGCCAAGGTACATCAAGCTAGCACATGCAGCTAGCAACAAAAAGTACTAACTCAGTAATTTGTTCACATGATTCCACTTAGCTGCCTTCTACTTCTTTGTCGTAGACAACACAAAACTAGGCATGCCTTGGACTGTCCTGTCACTTGAACAATGCCCTTCAGTTGGAGAGCAGTGCTCAGCTGGTTACAAATATCAATCTTGTTTTTGCTGGGACAGAGAGCTATTCGTCCTAGGGGACATATTTCATACTTATTTATGTTCCTGGAGTGTTTTCCCTTTCTCTCCCCCCCCCCCCCTCTCTCTCTCTCTCTCTCTCTCTCTCCTTTACGCTTTACCTTGCGACTATGACTTGATTATAAATAATTTTCCCACTGACTGAGGTACCACTGTGATGGAATTTTTATCTGTCTTAACTACAAAGACCTTGAACCAAGTTCTCTTCTGTCTATTGTAGCACCTTACTGCAAAGGTTGTTGAATCAAAATTCTCAACTGAAAAGAAAGGGAAAGGCAAACAAAAGAAGACAGGAATACGAAAGTTCCGCAATCCTTCCTTTTATGAGTTTGCCCTCCAACTGAGCTCCCACCTGGTGTACGGAGAGGCCACTCTCATGCTGTGTTTTATGCTCACTCCAGAGCCTGAAATTCGAAATCCAAGTTACATTGGGCAAGCACTCATGGTATGTATATATGTATGTATGTATGTATGTATGTACATACGTACATGTGTGTGTGTGTGTGCGTGTGTGTGTGTGTGTATGTATATAGGTATGTATGTATGTATGTATGTATGTATAATTGTATGTATGTACGTACGTATGTATGTATGTATGTATGTATGTATGTATATATGTATGTATGTATGTATGTATGTAATAACTAGCCTTTATGTTAGTTCTTGGCTACCCAGCTTTTATTATGGCTGTAGCTAATTCAGATTTGTTACACTTGCAGTAGTTTGAACTATGCTGCTTTGGCTCATGCTGTTGTAGTAGTCAGGGGACTGTTGTTCTAAACCACCCACGTTTGATTTAGATAGTATGTAGTGTTCCAGAGTTACACGTCTTTAAATTATAACATTGTGATGTTATTTGCAATGATATATTGTGAGATGAAAAAATTAATATCGTGAAGGCCTATGTGCTCCCTGGTTTCAATCCAACTTTTGTCTTTTTCAGTGACGTATATGATACATAAATATATATGGCACATTAAAATTTTGACTGCTGATTTCTTTTAATGGACCTTGTGTGGCCACTGCTGTATGACAGTGATAAATGGTGTTATGCACATGGCACATGAGCTGTGCAAACACACCAAAGAAGCTATGGAGCTACCTTACGAGGCATCCCTCTCTCCTGGAGTAAGGGAGTGCATGGGCATTGGTTTGGAGTTAGTGTGTTACCTGTTCTATATCAGCCACATGCAGTTCCAATTCCTAGAAAGGCTCATTACTGTGCGATTGAAGAAACACTAGCAACTTCTATGAACACGGCATTCATGCACCCACACACACACACACACACACACACACACACACACGCATATACACACACACACACGTATATACGTACATGCACATACAGTTTGTGAACTGCAGCAGCTGGGAGTCATTCCTGCAGCCTAAGGTCTACTGTGTTGGGGATAGCAGAGGATTCCAGCACCTCTGGCCCTGCATGGAGACAGTGCAATCCTTCCACACTACCCACCTCAAACATATCAAGTCAGTTCTAATCACAGAGTTAGATATGACAAATGAAAATATCTGACACAATCAGGAGAAATCTGGACACCATTTTTTCTGTCATCAGTAGCCATTATTATCATGATCTTGCTTCAACTTGAAGGCTAGCTCTAGTTCTAATCCGTGTACTCATGGTAAAGCTGCCTTACCTGGTATAAAGCCTAACAGTATGTATCTCTATAAAACTATTGAAGAAGCAATACATAGTACATGTTGCAGTCATGTAAATAGCCTCGTACCCAGGCCACGCGGGAAAAAAGAGTGGCCTGGTATCCACTGTTTGCGCACGTGAGACCATTCCCAGAAAAACCTGGGAATACGCGTATGTTTGGAAACGGTCCGTATAATCGATACATATACGTCCGTTTTATTTCCGTATTCTCGATGATGGCAGCAAGTTTGCTGATTCTGCTAGCCTGTAGAATGGTTTTTCGCCAGATAGATGCCCAGAAAGTGAGCGGTAGTTCAACTCTTGGGTCCTGTTTTCCGCTGAAAAGCCTAGAAGGCCAGATCTGCGATTGAGAATCGAGCAGCTCACAACATTGTCAGGAGAGAGGCACTTCCGACTTTTTACAGTAAGATAGCTACCATAATCGTAGCAGATAGATGATTGCAGGCCGTTTTACCAAGTTTGACTACTGCAGTTGTAGAAAGTCTGTTTTTTAGTTCATTCGCTTACTATACCGTATACTGTTTCCGTACTACTCCTAGGCATGTGACTAAGACCGTTCACGGATACATTTACCCTATTCCATAAATTCTCGCGCATGCGCAAACAATGGATACCAGGCCACTCTTCTTTTTTTTCCGCGTTGCCTGGGTACGAGGCTATCATGTAAATAGGACCGCCCCACAGCTGCCTTGCTCCAAATAATACAACATGAATGGGGAAATTCCATGCCACACAGCAGGAGTGAGAGCTCACACAGAAATTAATAAAGAGCTGAACAGACTCCTCTAAATACTCGCCTCCATATTTAGTATCTGATCTGCATTATGCATGTGCCTATACGAGCTATTCTGTTCCAGTGATCGATTTACAGTTAAACTATATAACTTGTAAAGAGTAGCTCCTACTATGCTCGTGTGTACCAGTGCTTTTCATGGGGTTTAGATAGAGGCTTGCTATATTACTCACTTTTCCTTTAGTGTCTTTGCTTGATTTTTTGCCATCTTATTAACCATGTTTTCCAGGACATTATCCGCTTCTTGTTTTTTTCCACCAATAGATTCGCCATGGCTGCATGTACTGAACGAAAACCTGAAGCCGCTGACAACCATACACAGATGATATTCAATGAGAATGGGGAGATTGTGTGGAAAATGACACTCCATAAGCCAGTGGCTGGCCGTGGTAGGCATCATTCACCTGCAATTGGTTCAGAGGACCTGGAAGTTCATTTCAGCCTTGGAGACAGAGTGTTTAATTGGATTAGGTGAGCATACTTACTGTGCCTATAATTTTAGTGTACAGTCGTAGCCTCATTCCCAGACCACACAGTTGGAGAGGTGGGCTGGTATCTACCGTTTGCGCATGCACACAAGAAAACAGTCAGTAAATGTATCCATAAGCGAGCTTAGACACATGGTAGCATAGTATGAAGGCAGTATGCGGGTATAGTAAGTGGAAAAACTAGAAACTGGGGAAAAAATCTCTGCTTCTGATCTTCTAGAATACTCTGAAGACTTTGGTAGCTATCGTTCACAAAATTTTTGAAGCACCTCTTCAATTCCAGATCGGGCTTCGTATGCCTTTTAGAGGCAAACTGGATCAAAGTATTGAACTAACAGTCACTTTCTAGGCACTTACATGGTGAGAAAATTGTCAGTATGGACTCAAAACGTAGTCTTGACTTTTTACTTTTGTGACCCAGATATCTTAATGGATATGTAATCGAACAATGAACCGGCAGTATCTATACATAGTACAGTACCCCTTAAAATCATATGGTATTTTGCGCGTGCACAAACTGTGGATACCAGACTTTATCAGGCCACTCTTTATGGGGGACTAGGAGGGAGTGGCCTGTGAACTAGGCTATGTATAATCCCTTCCCTCCACCTATTTTCCATTCAGTGTACTTAAATTTGCTGTTTTCTTTGAAATGCGTGATCAGTAGGTCTATTATTACTTTTATACATGTAGGGGTGAACACAATTGATATCTTAAAAACCAGCGAGGCATGTTCCACATAATTCATCCTGCTGAAGGGTCTGACCGTCAGCTCAGTAACAATATTAGTACTGCTATGATATAACAATGCATCGATATGTCGCATGAGTACGGCAAAAGTGACATAGTTTATTCTATATTATGGCAGCACTAAACAATGTAGTCCAAGCTCAATGTGGCTGTAGGTTATAGGCCTTCTCATCTTGCACGGTTTACAGCGAAAGTGTTGACTTAGCATGCAGTATTGTAGTATACTTCCAATTAGCAGTCAAAACATACCAAAACAGGATATAACTTTTTGCCATTAGGCAGCACAAAATTTGGCCTGTACTCGATGCTTCAAAAGGGTAATGGTTAAGAGTACTATTGAAGAAAGGAGATACAGAAACCACACCCATAAATGTGTATACCCTCTCTTACATCTACAGCAGGGGTCAGGCTACAGCCGAAATCCTCAGCTACAATACTGAGTTAAAAGAACAGCTTACTTCAGTGATATCAAATGCCACAGAGCTAGCAGGAGCAACACCTGTTCCAGGTCTCCTGTTTGTCCATACATCCACTGGACTGAGTCTACTGCACCCTGGCAGCTTAGAGCCCGTGAGAATCAAGCATTTAGAGGCTGAATTAGAGCAACCGAGGGACCAGGATGATCAGAATCAAATCCAGTTTAAAGGAAGTGAGCTATTCTTTAGGATTATCAAGGTCTATGACATCGAAGGGTGCCTACAGAATTCAGATAGCCCTGACATTGAAGCTGGTATAAGCACTACCACCTCAGGAAGTGGTATGGAAAGTGGACAAATGGATGCTTCAACTGAAGCTAGTGACCATGGGATACCTCAAGAGAATGCAAGCAGAGCTTCTGAAGATGAAGAACAAGCAAACACAGAGACTGATGGTCGAGAGATTACCTTAGAAATGAAGAAGCATCTAGGATCATGTGATTTTGGATCTTGTAAAGTGGCATTCATCATCAATAACAGGCTTATAATTCTACATGTTCCCCACAGGTAAGTACAGAATCTGTTGTTTAGTATATTATATCCAACATGTGGGATCATATTGATACAAATATTTTTGCGGTTGGTTTTGGTTGTATTTTTATGAGTGTAAATGGCTATATTAATGTGTGAATGCATTAGCCAAATACAGCCTACAGGTCTATCATAGATCGTTATTCCGTTATGATTCCTCATGTAGTTACCAACAGTGGGAGTAGATCATGCTATTACTCCAAGTATTTTTGTTGACTGTCAGCCTCTTTGAAACTCTTTTTGATTGAAGTATGTGTATGGGAATTACTGATAGAAGAGACTTGCCTTAGACCAAACCCATAAGTGTTTTGAGCATCAGACACAAAGAACTCTTCCCACCGTGGCTGTCAATTTCAGTATTACTTTACACTGGTGAACTTTTCCCATTTTTGATTCCTCACACCACTTGGTACATGTTATGGATTACTGGGGCGAGCCTGAGTGGGCCCCACACTAATCATGTTAACGCTGCATTTTCTTTGTATTATCATTACCGTATGTGCGTCGTACCACGTATTCTATGTTTACTTAATTTAACGTGTTAATCATTTGCATATTCTACGCTTGCCTAATTTAACATATCGCAGTCTCTCAAACATTGGTATTGGTGTACCTTGCCGCCTTCGAATGTGTGGTACACAAAGAGTGAGAGATCTGGACAAGTTCGTCGCCTAGTTTTAAGGGAGGTGTACTACAGCTCCCAAGTTAATGGGGTTGTTGTAGCCTCTGTAGAAGTTGGGGTATGTGTGATGTAGACGGATGATCGAGCGATGCGAAATTTATGAGTTTCAAGCAGGCAGCCCATCTCCGTGGCTACCACAACCGAGCCTGGAAGAGTAGAGCATGTGAGGGTCTCGTTCATGAGACTATAAGTATAGGCCACAGCCGATTGTTTCTCTCTAAGAGTTACTCTCTCTCCAACTGACAAACAAATTTATATTTTCTCTGTAGATTCACAATTCTCGCAAAGGCTTGCCCCCACAATGTCATGCATTGATACATTATACTTGCTGTGTCCTATGCCTTCCTAATAATGATTATCTTCCATAGGCATTATTTTCCAGTAATGTATACTCCTTGATCTATAGTACACAACATAAGATTTTGGATTAGCCAAGTTCATCAGTATTGCACTTATCACTGCTTTATACTTTATAGGCATTCATGCTTCATACTCATAATTCACATGACTTGTCAGCAGAAGATGAGTGAAAGCATATGACTAAGTGACCTTATTTTGGAAATACTATTAACAATCATAATTGTGCCTAGCTAAACAGCTATATGTCATGCAAAGCATTATACTGAAGTTTACCTTGGCTGTATACATAGGTAACTAATCTGATTTGTACCAACTTCTGTTCCTCTTTAGGACAGAGGATGTAAGTATTCTGCTGGATATTAGACTCCCGGGGAAAGTGACAGAACTCCACCCTATGGGAAAGTTTGGTACGTATAGCTAATGTCCTCTTCGGCTTCAGCATTCACTGCACGAGTAATAATAATAGCCGTCCCAGTGGGAATAAATAATGCTTTTATTGCTGCAAATGGCTATGTAAACTAATTAAGTGTAGGGCACTGTAGGAACGAGTCTGATAACGAACGTACTGAAAGTTTGTGTGGCTATGCATACGGTATGGGCTACGTACATATAATCAAAATCAAACCTATGCCACTGGCCCACCAGCATCTCACCTGATGCTCTTCTCGGGCCTTTTAACAATTGGTACTATTCTTGGATTAGCCACAGTATGCCAATTCCTCTATTTGTGGCCATTGCCTCCTGTTGACTGTCCTGATCCCCTTCCTGCTTCAAGTGAACATTGACCTTCGTTTCCAGTAAATAATTACTCACTGGGACAGGAAACTAGCTTGTAGACCAGCAGCCTGGGGCTATGAAACTATCATTACCAGCAATTAGCTGCACATGCTAAATATTACTTTGAAGTATTGAGTGTGACCATACATGATGGACAGAAAACTGAATAACTGACTCACCTAGTATGGTGTTCACTCAGGTTTGCCCCAATTGTGGCATAGCTACAATTATTGTGCATGAGATATAGATTGTCATGAGTGCAAGCCCTTCCAATGGAGGAGCTTAGGAGTGAAAAACATCAATGCTAATGTAGCTCTATGCCGTCTATACATGTTGCAGGATACATGGCGAGTGTAACCCAGTTTCCAAACCGCTTCCGTGAAGACGTTTACTGGCTCTCAGAGTCAGGCAAGTTGCTAGGGATGCTGCCCTGCCTCGGAGAAGGCCCCAGAAGCTTTGTGTCGGCCACATTGGATGCCAACCCAGCCCTGCAAGAAAATGGAGAGTTTCAAGAAGATGATGGTGGTGGTTTGTATGTCTTCTTCAGCGATGGACATGGAGGAATCTGTTGCATTAGGCCAAGTGTTGAATGATGTAGCCTACTTTATTTTTCAGTATTAATTTTATTTTGCCACTGTAATAATTATGCAGACTAGTTGTGTATAATAATATTGCACATACATGTGCCATGCTGTTTTGATGATCAGCTTCCACAACTTCAGCAACTCAATGGAAACTGGAAGGCAATCATATTATGGCTCCAGGATTCTTGCGATGCTCACAGTATTAGTGACAGTTCTGACAGTAATTTTGGCAGTGTTACTTGATTGCACCAGCACGTCAGAAAGATGTGTACACGTATAGCCTCGTTTCCAGGCACTCGACATGCATGGGTGTGATCGATTAGATTCGA
Organism: Phakellia ventilabrum; assembly: GCA_963921505.1. Lineage (NCBI taxonomy): Eukaryota > Metazoa > Porifera > Demospongiae > Axinellida > Axinellidae > Phakellia > Phakellia ventilabrum. Next base: position 8,356,302 of record OY997378.1, read on the forward strand.
TTATCACTTATAGCCCCGCCCTAGTTCTGCTCCAATGGTCAGTATGCACCATAACCGTAGAAGCTGGCCCGCGAGACTACAGAATTAAGCTGGAATTGATGTGAGTGCAGTCAGCTATATTGGGTAAGTATTTTTCTCCTACAGTTTTATACGTAGCTAGCCTAGCTGTCTATTAAAATTATTATCAAAACAGCTAGCAGCCTAGGTATCGCCAAATTGCTGTACGTGGAGTTACTCCTCGGCTCATAGCTAGGATTAAGTTTGTCCAAAAAATCGCATAGGAAACTGTCTGATAAATAACTAGTGATCTTTGACCTTCAAAGCCCTGCTAAATGACCTTTTAGTTTATTTTGCCACTAGTGTAGCTAGAATATCTGATGTTTTATCAACTGAGTTCAAGCACGGTTGCATACTAAGTGGAAGTCTACTGTCATCAGGCTTAGCTAATGAGCTTCATGTCCTGCAACGCATAGATGGGTTTGTTGTCTGGAGACCTACATAGCTATAGAGTGACAACAAATTTATAGTGGGTGTTTCAACAATGACCTTTGTTATCCCTCTGTTGTGCAGTAGCTAGCTGTGTATATGTACATCATGAGCAAAAAGTTGGTGAATAGACCAGATGATGCTGTTGATGAAGCACTGTCAGGCTATGTTGCAGCTCATCCAGGATTGCAGCTACTAGAAGGGCATAGGGTTGTTATCAGAGCAGATATTGATTCATATATTGCACAGGGAAAGGTGAGTACATTTTCAGTGTCTTATAATAGCTGAACCCACCTTTATATAGACTCTTTTTTACGTGTTGCTTTTTAATTGCACATTAAGAACAGAAGTATGGCACTACAATGTTACATGTGTCCCCAAAAAGTATAAAGTACAAATAATTATGGTTAACGTTATTATTTGTGTGTGCATAAGGCCAACAAAGGCAAAGACTGACTGCGGGCGTGGTCAATAATAATACCAGATGGAATTGATTGTGTGCTAGCATGGTATGTTTAAGTCCAGGTGCAGTTGCCTTTGCTGAGATGGCACTGTAACAAAAATAATAACTACCGTCCCACTCTTTTGCAGACATCCTTATAGTAGCTAATGAGGGTGAAAAAGCAAAGGCGTACAATGTTGGTGGACAAATACTGGTCCCATTTTCTGGTTACTTTTAGAGTTGCAGTTTATACTAATCGTTATAGTAGCCTGTATTAATCATACATGTAGTCTTTCAATACTATGCCCATGAGATCAATCTGGCTCTATTCTTGTGATTTTAGGTAACTTTACTCTCGGGAGGTGGTAGTGGGCATGAACCAGCACAGTCAGGTTATGTTGGCCATGGAATGCTCAGTGCTGTTGTTTGTGGAGCCATTTTTGCCTCACCTCCCCCTGCTGAAATTCTTGCAGCCCTGAAGGTATGCATAAGTAATAGTTATACACCAGTTCGCAGTGCATTACGGGGTTTAATTAGTGCGCGAGGTCAAAGTAGCTATAGGTCGAGGGCAGGATAATGCACGAGCCGAAGGAGAGTGCATTATCTGCCCGAGACCTATAGCTACTTTGACTGAGCGCACTAACTAACCACGTAATGCACTGCGAACTGGTGTCTAACTGCTCTCACTGACCCAAAACAGCCATAGGTCTTGCGGGCGTCATTTAGAAAATTGTGCTTTATCCAAATAATGCACACTTACCGCGATAAGTGTGCTTTATGCAGATTTAAAGCGCTGTCATGTGATCGATCTAGAGACTTCTGATTCATTGAGGGTCACGTGAGTAGCACTAATACTTCTTATTACGGGTTTCAGTAGAAAATGAAGTTGAATCTGTCAAGTAATCTAAAAGTGCAGAGTTTAGCCTTGATTGATTATTGCATTGCTGTAGCTTGTTTTAGCGTCACTAATTATATAACTGATATTGCATGCATGCTTATTAGGCTATAGCAAGCCCTGCCGGGACACTTGTTATTGTGACCAACTACACTGGTGACCGACTAAACTTTGGGATTGCAGTTGAAAGGGCTAAAGCAGAGGGTATGAAGATTGCTGTGGTTATTGTTGGAGATGACTGCGCTCTTCCTAACACTGGGAATTCTGCTGGAAGGAGAGGCCTAGCTGGAACTGTATTGGTACACAAGGTTTGTTAATCATGACAGTACATAATTATAAGAATGTTCACACACAGGGCTGTATTTTATATGTTGCTACATCACCTCCCACATGCAGTTAGCAGGAGCAAAAGCAGAAATAGGTTGTGACTTGGATGAAGTATTTGATACTGCAAATATTGCTGCAAAAAATGCAGGTGTGATCGTGTATGTCCATAAGCAATTATTAGTATGGTACATATATTTATGCACTAGTACTTCTAACACATGCAGCAACTATGAGTGTGAGCCTTTCACCATGTGTAGTGCCAGGCCGTGAGCCTTCCTTCCACTTAGAAGAAAATGAAATGGAACTGGGATTAGGTATAACATCATGAATATAATTTGTATGTTTGATATGTACTAGCTAGAGTAAGTAATGGATGTTCGGTCGACAGGTATAATCGGACGCACTAGCGCCGTACGCATAAATTACCGGAAGTGGGTGGGGCCTTCGATCGATACTACAGACCCTTCACACTCTGAGTTCCAAGTTTGGTGTTCCTCCGTTGCTTGGTTGTGGAGCCAGCCTTCCAAAAGTAAGTCCGAATATATCAAAGCTGGCGCGTCCGATTATACCTGTCGACCGAACATCCATTACTTACTCTATTATATCAACCTACAGAAAACCTTTTCATTCATTTTCTCTTTAGGTGTTCATGGTGAAGCTGGTGTGAAAAAGATGAAGGTACAAACTATTATCTAAAGATATTATGTCCCAGCTGCAGTATCCTGTATTTCCTACATCTATACAGGTTGAGTCAGCTGAAGTGGTTATCAAGTTGATGTTAGACCATTTAATGTCACAGGATCCACATTATCAGTACTTTAAAGCTAAACCAGGTATAAAATAATTATAGTGTTATGGAGCTGCATGATGTTGCCAATTTGAAATATATCACGCCTCAAGGTTCAGATGTTGCACTTATGGTCAACAACCTTGGTGGAACATCCAATTTGGAATTGCTCATTATAGCCAAATCAGCCATCAACTACCTTGGTAAGTATTGAGCATGCAATTATTATCACCCTGAATGGAATCAGCTAGATGCCTTAAAAATTAGACACTCTAACTAGCTTAAAAATTAGACACTCTAACTAGCTATATGCCACCCAGTTTTCTCAACTAAGAAATTTAATGTAGTCTACCTGCTGCAACTATATATAGGGATTGAAGCAAGATGATTTTTGAAAATTTACCTATATCTTTTTTATAGCAAAGTTCAATGTTGTGAGGGTGTACACTGGAAGATTCATGACATCACTTGAAATGGCTGGCATTTCCTTGACTGTATTAAGTGTATGCTCTAAAGACTGGATCCAATACCTTGGTAGGTGGATCCAAAGTAATGGTTTGTCTGCTTTCATGCATTATGCCTACGTTCACTTCCTGCAGATTTTCAAACTACAGCTCCTGCATGGCAAAACAACCCTTTGTGATGGCTAGACATTGTATGTGTGCAGCTTAACTTTTTTCATCGGCACTCCTAACACTGAAATACAGCATCCTGTATACTATTTCATGGATAATGTAAGGGGTCAGAACCTTGTAGCAACAAACAGTATAATAGCTATTATAATAGACTTCTGACCTCTGAAGTGCTTAGCTACTTACCCTTGTTCCCAGGCTTGATCCAATCCCCAGCTTTTTTTTTGTACGTTTCATCCATGACAAAAAAGTAAATGTACTATCTATATGTAAAGAGCTAATGTATGACCTAGCCTTGTTCCCAGACTCCACTCAACTGTTTGTTTCTCTAATTACAAGTCCAATGAATATGTTCACTAGACTCATTTAGGGCCATAATTATATTGCACAAGCAGAGGGCCATATTTGCATATAATAATTATTTTGTACACTCATGTGACTTAGCAGCTAAACAGCCTATGCCTGTCATGGCCAAATCACAAACATTGCTATCTGCAGGTATAATATATGCTGTATAGTTTAAAAACACAAACTCAGTTACACTATAAATGCAATATCACAGCGAAATGAGATTCCCAGTCAGTTCAGGACAAACAAGATTCCCCTCTGCCATCTGTTTCATCTTTGTAATGAGGTCATAGTTGATTTTCTCTGTTACCCTGGAGTCATGCTTGTAATCTGGATGTGTCTGAACAAACTGACGAATCCAGCCTGCTGTAGTCATGAGCTCACCTATAAGTGGTTGCATAGTAACTCACATTAATGTTTTCACCCATTAAGTGCATGAACTGATGCTATTGTGGTCTGCATACAAACTAGTATGCGTATTCAGTCACAGGCCTACTGGTAGCATATCGTTAATTGGTCTTGTTTAGAGATACCCATCACCTACTGGGAAAATGAGCCTAAGGATATTCAGTGTACTGTATTATGTTTCAACATTCACTCAGTCAGTCAGTCACTTAGTAGTTACTAACTCACACATGCATACACACAACAACATACACTTTCTCACTCCTGATTGTATCAATTTCACTACTGAATGTTTCCTGTGTACTGATCAAAACTACAACTGTTGCAATAGAGGCATATATATACATCAATTTCTTGCGTATGGTATTGCATGGTTTCCTATATATACTGATCAAAACTACAACAATAGAGGCATATTAACTGGATGCCAACCTGAAGCTTTCATGGAAATAAACTTCAGAACCTTCATGATGTATGCCTTTGAAGTAGGATGAACATCTCCAGTACTTTTGTCATCAAGATACTCCTTTATCAGTGAAACGAGACCTGGGAAACCATCCTGTATCAAGGGAGCAATGGTACCGGTCTTATTATGTAAGCCCATTCATTCTCAGACTAGTTGTGCAATCGATATATCAACCATTATTTACACAATTAATTTCTTTTACAAAATGAAGTCACAGACATTTTTTCTTGCATCTTTAAGGTATGGATACATTGTGAACGAACCTTTCCATTAAAGATAGTGTTGGCATCCATGAGCTCGCACTCACTGTAGTGAGCACTTGGGGCAGGACTAGTGGGCTGCTCAGGAAACAAATTTTTACAGAAGTAGAATTGACCACTTTGAAGTGCTCCAATTTTCTGTGCTTGCCGCATATTTTCCTCAACCTGCATGTAATTAACATAAGACACCCCTAAATGTAAAACCATTAGCAAGTGACTATACTCTGGGGCAAGAATAAGTAGCTTCGCTTCACTTCTTGACTGATACAATTATCGTTCGGCATGAAACAAGCCTAATTCAGAGAGGTGCCGTGATAAGTGATAATGAGTAATTAACTCACTGTTAATTAAGTGACCAATCAGATTGCAGAAATACGTGTAGTAAAAATAAATGAACCCTAGGCATCATGGAAATGAGTTATTACCTACACACTTTCATATTAAGTGTCGGCAGGATAACATCAGGAGCCCAGAACCCTACCCCTACGGGGTTCATGGGCTCCTGATAACATCAATCAACTATAGCATCCTACCTTGGACATTGGGATGTACAGACTTGGTTTCAGGGTCATTATCATCCGTGCTAACAGCATAACAAAGATAGCGAGTGCAGCATCCTCAGATGGAGTTATATGATGCTATTTAACAGAAGTGCAAGATAGATATGACAATCACACTACGCATAAGGCCAGATAGCAATACATGATACAGAATATACGGGGAAGTTATATTATGGATGGCTGATTGAAGGAGGTGGCTGACTAGTGTAGAGTACTGTGTAGGGTTACAAATAGATTGAAGACTGGTGTTGGCAGCTAGGGTAGCAGCAATCAACTATGATGTCAGACTCAGTATCTGGTATAGCAGATTTACGTTAGGCAGAATACCTGCTATCAGTTCTGTAGCTACCCCTTACTGTCCTAACTAGGACCACTACAATGCAGTGCACTTGTGGCAATATGCCAGGAATCCAAAAAAGTGAAAGAAAAGGCTGGTCCTGCTGAAGGGTAGACCCTTTCACCACCACCATATTGTATGACAGTTTGCATCATATCTTGTGATCTGAATTTTCCATATAAAGGGTTATCAAGTCCTGTACTTCTGAGGGTAGAAGCATTTCCTTATACATATTGTGCACCTTTTTGCTCACAATGGGCTTCATTAAATGTCACACTCACTATCATGTGATGGTTTTAAAACTAGATGTACGCATTGCACAGATGGGGCCTCGCGCAGAGGAATGACATTTGGGAGCCGCATCACCCATGCAATTGCTGGAGAAGCGACAACTACACGAATGAGCCTTCAGGAGACGGATGTCTCTGTATACAGCACAGTTCCAAGGTCCAGTTATGGCTGCTACAGGAGAGGAAAGTTGCTTGAAACTCACATTCATATCGCTCACGATCGATCTGCGTACCGTCGCTTAGGAGCTGTAGTAAGCCTACCTGGGTAAAAAGAAGTGATCAATTTGTCCTGATCTCTAATCCTTCGTGCGCCAGAAGTACAAAGGCAGCATCCATGTAACTGGTAGGACGCTATCTTGAACACGTGCTTGCCCCCCGGGTGCCCCCCGGGGCCGAAAGCGATACAGATATATATATATATATATATACATACACTAGCTCAGATTCGATCCCCATACTGCAAGATTACTTGCCTCACGCTAAGGCGCTCGCCAATTAGCCACACTAAAAGTGAAAGTACTTTCTTGTGATTGCGCATCTGCACCTTCAGTGTGAATAGGTACTTCATTGTGGTGTTATGAATAATTACTTCTTAAATAAAAGTAGCCAAAGCCACTATGGCTGCTATAGCTTCTATGCCTCTGCTACACTCCCCGCATCAATAAGTGGTGGACCAGCCATTATAGTTTGTGCATTGTAACTGTATACACTTACATCCATTGTTCGGACTTCAACTCGCCATCCTGCATTGATTTCTTCCTTTGGTGGTTTAAAACGTAAGCTCTGCCAGTTGCTTGTCGAAATATTCTGTAAACAATGCCATACCTTATAAATATTGATAAATTCATGAGTAACTTGAATACTTACCTCAAAGAGACCAGTGTCTTTGCTGGGATCCTGCTGGAGGTCCGATGAGAAGAGAATAAGTGGATCCCTTATGAAGAGGTAGGAGATGTGTTTTGCAAGAAGGTCATCCACACCTACATTTTTAGCGGAAGAGCAAACACAGCCACAATGAAGCTTTATGGTTACAGTATGTTCTGTGCAGAGTGCTTAGATTCCTCTAACCTCCATCTTTGAGCTGCTGGAATACTCCAGGATCATTCGGAACATAAATATCATTGTAAGCATCATTTGCAATGAAGCACTCGGCTGTTGCCCAGCGTGACTTGGGAATGAAGATCTCATTGCTTTCAGGAGGCTAATTACAGAAGTGATGTGTAGAGTATAAGTACGTAATAAGATATGATCAACAGATATTTTTATCATTTGAAGAGTACTCTAACAAGTATATGTATGAGACTACTTGACTCATAGTCTCTAATGACGATAACAAGGAGAGTTCATACGTGGTGGTATGAAGACAGGAGATGCTCAAGTATGTATAGGTTATAACCCCCAATGGGGACCTAATGTTGTGCTTCCCTAAGATATCCCTATAGGTACATGTATATTAGCTGGTTAAATGCAAAGGTAGCATCCATATCAAAATTACCTCAAGACCTCTTTCACCAGGTGTTCGGTCATCAACAGCAGCTGCAATAACATCCCATCGACAGTCAACATCAGACAGGTACCCCCGGTATATAGGTGAGCCAGCAGTCAGTGCAAGCTGAAAGAAAGTGTTTGTCATTTTATTTATAAACTGTCCCTGGTTACATGTAATAGACTAACCAAGAGTGGTCCAAGCACTAGCAACTGGTCATAGAGGTACCGGGCTTCATCCATGTTGGGAGCCTGAAATGTAACCTGCAAAAATAGTATTAACTATACTAATCTTACACACTACCATCTCAGTATGATGTGAATAGGAAAGGAATCGCTAAATTCAACAGAAACCATGGCTCATAACATTCTTGTCTCTCATTAATACTAGGAGTTAGGAAGTCATTAAAACTAGCCATTCATCATTGTTGTCGTTCATGTACCTGAATGCAGCTGCAACCAGGACCAAAGGCAATGCAATCCATATAGATGTGATCTGGAAGTGCATTATTGGTGGTAATACCACTCTCTGGTGGAAACACTTCACAGAATGGAGTCGGGGTGTTCTTGTCTTTGAAAACTATATATAGATAATGAAACACAGCAGTACAAATGCATACTTTAATAGCTTACTGTACACTTACTAGGAACATTGATAGAATGCTTGTCCTTCCGTCTCTGGTGAAGGTTATCTGTAATAGCCCTTTCATGGTATGACATTGTGTTACCATAATATTTGAACTGGCAGTGTTACAATAATATCCCAAACTTGATAGCAAATGCCTAACCATTACATATTAATGTACTAATGCCTTCTACTGATAACAAAACATGCCCTACATAAAGCGTGGTTGTTCCTCAGGTTGCACTATCACTTCATCGGGGTAGAACAGTGATTTCATCACTGAAGTCTCACAGTGGGGCTCATATTCAGGACTGGTAAAACCAGGACAGCCCATTCTGTAGACATGAGGAGAGATGCACCTAATGTTTCAGTTTTCTATTGTGGGATCACGGTAATAAATTGACGCACACGATACTTGTCTACAGGGGATGTGTATAATTGCATAGTTGTAGGCTCATAAGAACTAATGAACCGAGAGATGTAGGCTTAGAGTGAAATAACGTACATTGTCTTGACAGTGAAGTGATGAAGTTGTGTCCAAGGTCTCCATGCATGTGAAACTAGTATTAATAGCTAGGATCATTATAGCATTTACCTGGGAAAGACGCTCAGGGTAAGTGGAAATGTATTGGCTTCTCCACTCTCCAGTAAAATATCACGCAGTTGCTGCCATCTGTAATAAAAAGAAATCATCAGCCGTCATGAACACTATAACAACATTAGCTTAATAATCTCACCTTAATTTCATACTTTCCTCCACAACCATAACTTCAGACAAAGAATTACCATATGGTTTTGAGGGAGTGGCTATAGAAAAGTACAGACAGATCAAGTCATTCATGCCTTGCAGTGAGTTATGAGTTCATCCGCTTACCTTCAATCATGTACCTTGCATATTCTGGTGTCCAACTTGAGGAAAAGCTAGTAGAGTAAATATTCAGCATTCATCAGAAAACTATTCATACCTATTGTTTATCTGGTTATATAATATCGTGTGGATATTTTGCTACATTGATAGCAAATTTGTATCAATGTGTATAGTAATATGTGACCAGCAGAGTGATAACCCAGTACATTCTGCATTTTTGAACTCACGTGCTTCAAAGATGCACATCTCTGGAACGCTATATGCTATCTACATGACACATGGGTTATTTATACAGGAGACGTTGCTGCAGCAATAACCCGGAAATGAAGTCATCCAGCCATACTGCAAAAAAGATACGGGGCCGAGTTTTCAGACATTTTGATCACGTGACGATTTTCCATATAATGGCAGTGCTACCAAGGCACGTAGCACAAAAATAAAGATAGCTGCAGACTTCTAGCGTGGAGATTCCTTTAGTTGAAGGTTGGTACTTGTACTGTATCAAGAATTATTCATTTTGAAGGTTTGGCCGTCTTTGTTAAATTCTACTGCTTGTTACTTCTTGCTGGTACGTTGGCTATACTAAACTCCCATTCATTTTGCTAGTACTTCCAGATTACATGAATGTGGTAATACTTATGCCCCAAGTGCAAGAGAAGTATCCGATTTAAATAACAAAGTCCTCAAGTCGCATAGCAACTGATGTCAATTGCTAAGGAAAATGGCGTTAGACACGTCTTTTTAAGTGATTATCTTGGTGCTATCCAGGATCTGGAATACTCCGGTGCTTTGATATCCCAACGAGTTCCAAGGTCTGTGTGTACATAATTTTCTAGGCTCTACAATTTGGTCGGGAGAGGGATGTCTTCAGCTCTTCAATTGCAAGGTTTATGTTTCGTGTAGCTGAAGTAACTGCTTATCCAGGACTGAAGAGTTATTCCTGGCCTTGCTCTGTTAGCTCTCCATATTTACGCTTCTATTTTGTACGGGCTAAGTCCTTCTTAGACTTGTTGTCACAGTGTAGTCTGTATGTTGACTATTAAAGAATTCACACAAGCTTTAAGGTTCAGTTATCTTTGTTAAATTGTACTGTTTGCTGCTTCTTGCTGCTACGTTGGCTACGCTAAACTCTCCATTGGCAGCAAACAAGCACCAAAGTCATGGGAGCCAACAGACTGCCAAAACAAGTGATACCATTAAGGATGACCCCAGGAATCTGTATACTGATATCAATAAGGAGACTTTATGGGAGCTGGCTGATTTATGAAGTGATCATATCAAATAATGGTTTCACTGTATCATGGCTTGCAAGGAATGGCTCTCATAGTAACTTTGTGCACAAGGCAGACCCCTCGAAATTTGTTTACCTGGAGCATCCACCAAGAAGTTTATTGGATCATCTGAGCATCAGCATCGATCATCATGCACCTATCATGTGCACACGATTACGTCATAAATAATGTAGCTCAACGTTACTAGTTGTGTCTGGAGGCACAGACTTGATGATCGCTCAGGGCAACTAAATACTGCTGTCAACATAATCATATTGCGTAACTTACTCAATGAAACCTGATAGCTTTGCTACTATACGTTTATTGTGCGTACTTTTAGAGGGCAGGGCATGACCCCCCTTGCAAACATTTTGTGAGACACATGCTGCCCATGGTTCCACCTAAACCAGCATCTAGATCCACCTCCCAACGGTGATATACACTCACTCTGGATCTTCATGTTCCTTCTTCTCAAGACGTGGCAGAATAGTTGGCCCAAGGAGGCTGAGTTGAGCTCTTTCACGGTCACTATTCAAGGTCAGCAGACAAAATTCAATCTGAAAAGAGAAATTACAAATTAGGTGTGTCATCAGCAATAGGTATCTTAACATTAATTGCTACACCAAGAGCTGTACATGTATATATACGTACACTGCCAAAAGCAAAGATAATAAATGTAATATCATATAAGGTAATGTCATGTTTAGTATGAAGGAGGGGTCACAGAGGATCAAAACTCATATATACCATTGTGATCCTTGGTTGAAAACTAACATTTTTAACATACCTGCACTTTCAGTTTCTGTCCAGAGTTATGGCTAAAACAAAACTGTACATATTTTTATAGCCGGTGTGCAGTTTTCAAGTTGTATAAAAATTATCTTTAAGCAACATGCCCTGTAATTTTTACTCACAACTGTTTTGTATCATGGCTGAAGGGATAAATGATATAACATGACTTGAAGCTTTTCTCCTCACCTATCCTTCACTTTCTGAAAGATACACCGCATTGACTATAAAAAGAGACTTATTGTAGCCGACGAGCCACACAGCCACCTCCCAGCTGAGTTAGCATCGGTGAATGACAAAACACTAAAATGTTTGCCAGATAAAAATAACAGTGCAAAATTCCAGGTCACCGGTTTCAATTGTGGCAGTAAGCAAAGGGGTCAATGTCAATTTGCCTGATGTTTCACCCAAACTACGAACACAAAAGGGCGATGAATATGTCCCAGACAGTCTCCACACAATGCTGGGAGCACTGCACTGCAGGTACATAAAGGTTAAGGGTACTGCCACAGCATTCTCAGTGCAGATGAGTTTTCAGGGTCCAGGAAAGTCCTTAATGGCAAAGCTATGATATCTTTACAGAGAAAGGAAAAGGAAAGAGAAAAGCAGACTGCTTAAGTGAAGAGGAAGAAGGAACCATGTGGCAAAGTGGAGTCCTTGGTCATTCAACACCTCAAAGCTTTTTAAACTTTACTGTCTTTTTTCCAAAATAAGCCAACACTTTGGGACAAGAAGCTGCCAGGAGGATCACCAGATGTGTATCGAAGACAGACCTTCGTGCCATATGGAGGCTTCTGCATAGAAGAAAGCTAAAGAATAAAGATCATCGCCTTCTTAAACACAAATTGAATGGCCTTAGCATCATATGTGGATCTTCCCTACAAGATGTGATCCTACCAGAGCCCTTTCATTAAGTATACGTACGTAGAATGAACTACAATTGAAAAACTATACTGTTCTGCTGGATATGAATTTTTTTGTGCCACACAAGTAGCTAGAGTATGAAGGAACTGAATTTCATCAACAGTGCGCCTGCTATAGTTCAAAATGTAGTTCTTGTATACTTGGTACTCTCTCTTTAGGTGCTTGTTTGTACTTGTTTTCAAAGGTGCTTGGTTCACAACATGGTTGCTTTTGTTTACTTGTCTACTTGGTTGGCAAAGAGCATCCTTTGACCTATTAAACTTGACCTGCATTGTGTTGCATGAAGTCATAATGAATAATGGCATCGCCCCCAAAAGAGTTCCTTAGTATTGTTGCGGCCTTAATCTGCAGCCAGTTGTTCTTTCATCAGTAATACAGTAACTAAGCACTTGTAGGCTTCACTTGGTAGTGACTAATGAGGATTCTTGACAATATAGCTGAACATAATCATGACTATGTGCATGCACAGCATACTGATAAGAGGACAATGCGTAGGTGCAGAGTAGGCCATACATATGCACTATCAGCCAGATAGCTGCATTCAAACTTGAGCTAAACTGCTACAGAAGATACATCAGAGAGTTACATGATTACACTGACCCTTCCTTGGATACTGGGATACTTATCACAAGCCAAAAGTAACTCGTTATACTACTGCGTGCATACTATAAATTAATGTGTGTGGTGCTTATAAAAGAGAAGCGATCAACTTATTTCAGTTTGCCATTTCTGGAGATTGGTGAGTCATTTAGTAGTGACTAGCTAATGGGATTCTTGATAATATAGCTGAACATAATCATGACTATGTGCATGCACAGCATACTGATAAGAGGACAATGCTAAAGCTGAGTAGGTGCAGAGTAGGCCATACCCATGCACTGTCAGCCAGCTAGCTGCATTGAAGCTTGAGCTAAACTGCTACAGAAGATACATGACTACACTGACACTTCCATGGATCCTGGGATAGTTTTAATACTAGTGCATACATGGTATTCCATGCAGAGAGCCTCACAGGAATCGAGTGCAACACAGAGGTAGTAGAAGTGAGGAGAGGAGACGGAACATCGGTGGGAGGTTCATCAACAGCAGCTGGGTAAGGCTGCATGATTCGGCAGCAGGAAAGTGATGACTGCCATTCTCAGAGCCTGGGACTGACTGAATGGTCCAGCTGGGCAGTGCGTCAAATGCAACTGCACATGTAGCTTCCCTACACACTGTCGCCTCACTACAGGCAATTCCATCGTACACTACACGTGCAACCACACTGCAAGATTACTTGCCTCGCGCTAAATCGTCTTTATAAAATCATTAAATCACCAAATTTAGGTTACACGTAACCATGATGGTGTGCTCAAAATTAGAACTCAATTTTCAAACTGGTAATTACCCCTGCAAGGGTGTTCATTGTGATATCAGATATCATCTTACACAACATCCTGTTTGACTTATTTACTTACTAGCGCTTAACATACTAGCTACTATATACCACCCACAGGTTTGAAACAACTACATCCTCCGGACTAGTCTTGTATGGCCCAGACCCTTAGCTACCACAGCGAAAAATGGGGAAATGTACAAAGGGGGAGAAGGAAAGGAAGAAGGGTCTTGTGACTCTGAACAGAATGCTGTTTTATAATGGAATGTAATTATTAAACTACTTTTACGCAATAATGCATGTGACCTGTGATAGGAAGATTGTTGCATCAACTGCCTCAGAGAAGTGCTGAAGAGTACTGCGCAAGCAATGAAGTGACAAAACACATCCCATGCAGTCCTGCCTGAAGTAGGCAGTACTGAATAGCAAGCAACATATTATACTGTCATACAATCTGAGTGGTTCCGCAGGAATTTTGGCGGCAGTTACGTTATACTTGTTCAGTCACCAGACCCTTCTATCTTTCCTTCTCCCACTTTTCCCCGTTTTTCGATGCGGGGAGGGGCTGGGGCATGCGAGACTACCTCCGGGCTTATTTTGTACCAGTGCCACTAAAAGTGAACTTTACATGTGGTCTAGATAATTGATAATTGCATGCCTTCATACCTCGTCGCCCCACTTAAAAGTGTCTTCCTTCCTTCCCAATCCGCGCTTGAAAGCTGCAATAAACTGCTGCACTCCTATCCGGCGAACAAAATCTGCGTGCTTCTTAGTATCCGCCCAAGACAAAAGCGTATCTCCTTCCGTCAACAAGCCCATCGCGATATCTCACTGCACTGCACTGTGCGTGCTACTGTGAACCCAATTATATGCATAGTCTCGCTCCCAATTACGCAGCCGGAAGTAAATTAAGCCTAACCCATAATTACAATGCATGAAGACGGCATGCACACCTCGTGTATATATGCATATTGCAAAGCGTCATAGCAACAAGGTCAAAGAGAACTACATGTAACTGTACATGAACTAGCTACTGTCTCAGTTGCTGCTTGAGTGTCTCTGCAAGCTTGGCTTCATCAACATGTGGTTTTGCTAGAATGTTAATCATCACTTCCCAAGTGTAAGGATAAAGCAAACGGCGCTTCCAGATGTTGAATACTGCTGTATATCTGCTGCTGAAATCATCACTGCTAGCTTGTGCAAGAAAATCAAGTTCATCTGCTGTTATTCGTAGTTCAATTTCAATACGTTTCCATTTGTTTGGGATTCTTGCAGCCACATTATTCAACAGATCAACTAAACTTGGTTCATCTCGCAGTTGTATATCTATAACAAGAAATGATACTCACATGTAATTAGAACATTTATGTAACTTTATACCCAGGCCCCCTGGGGGAGGTGTGGCCTGGGAATGAGGCTAAATATTTATTCTTACAAGGTATAGCTACTATACAAAATTATGATAAGTACCGATATCGATCTGATGCAGAACTGGATGGTTTTGTGCACCCATGGTTTGGGCTCCGTCAAGACTTCTGGGAGCTTTTAAGCTTTGGTCTGAAAGCCAAACAAAACAGAACAAAATGTAAGACTCAATTCCTAATAGCTATAGATTATAAGAAACACAGTTAGCTAATATTATCATAGATTATTATTTTACCCCACCGATCCACACACAAAGTGGGTCTTATAGGGTGGGTGGAGTAAGCAAAAGAGCCATCACTATAGCCCTATGCATGGGATAGAGTTGTTAGCCTGTTGACAATGTACAAACTGTTAAACTGTTGGCCACTGCTGCTTATCTGTTGGTTACCATCCAGTAATGCAAGGTCAGTTTTTGATGAATGAATGAAACAACACAACTAACACTGCTCTGTAGGATCCAAGTCAATCAAGAAGGATTTTGGAGTCTTGGTTCCACTCAGTTTTAACTCATACAGTAGCTCACACAGAGCACTAGGTGATCCTCTGCCTCGAAGCAGCAAAGAGCATTTTGGTATTTCTTGTCCTGGATTAAAAGACCCTACATCCTCCTTCAAAATCTGTGATGTTAAATATATGCATAAAAAACAAATTAGCACCATATTCTGGATATCAATATGTGCTACAAATTTACTCAATATTGTGTGCGTCATACCTTTGGAGGGTACCATATTGCCCTAATTAACCATTCATTATGTTCAATTCCATCACGTGGGATTTCCAGGCAAAGTTCGTCGTCTTCAAAGTGAATGATTTGTGAAGCACCTTCCCTCGCAGTAGATAAATATCTGTTCTTTATAGCCTGCAAAACAACAAGCATTCATTCCCATAAAAACACATATATTATTTTACCTAACCAAATGCTACCCCAGGCTTGCATGGTGTAATAATTTGTAAATAATAAAGTATGAGCTACTTATAAGCCTGATATATACCAGGTAACTGGTTAGTTTCACAGGGTTCTACTCTCACTATACTCAAATGAACAGTATAAACTGTAAAATATTCTTTCTGTGAAATTTTGCTATCTGATTTAGTCAAGCTAGAGCGAGATGAACCTAGCTAGTGCTGTAGGAGCACTACAGATTTGTGTGCATGTACGTGTGTAAATATAAAATAGCATACCAACACTTAAAACCCACCTGAATACAGACTTGGACATCCTTAATCACAACAAAATCTAGTTTCCATCGGCCGACTGACCTTAATGACTCATTGATATAGTAAACTCTAGAACAACAGAGTGTGTGAGAGGTGTACTACATTCCTTCTTCCGCCTTACAATTCCAAGTCCACAGAAATGAGAAAGAGAAATACTACCGTAACAGTTTAGGTGATGAAATATTCCTCCTTGTAGAAAATCAAATTTGTAAGGTAATTCTGGCTGCGTGCAACTGGCAACAACAAAAGACATACTAGAAGTATCAGTTGTGATATCAAGTGCTACACAATGTTGAATCTCTAATGTGACTTCCTTGTCAAAGTTTTCTGTTGATGCGATCCAGAATACTCCACTTACAAGTTCACAGTTGTCTGGAAGCTCATAAAGTCCTGTACAGCTTGCCTTGATGTATATTTTGCACTCCTTATCAAACTCATGTATGCGAACTGCATTCGGTGGCACATGAAGCTTCAATCCATAATCAGTCCACTCATAGCTGCATCCTTTCTCTCCTTTCAGACATATCCTAGTACTTGCAATTACATTAACACCTCGAAGGAAGCTATGTCCTGGAAACAGGGGGATAGCAAACTAACTCAGAATACATGTACATAACTATAATATTTATAAGGCTCACCTTGCGGTTCAGATTGAAAGTTGTCAACATGAACTAGATCTTGACACAATGATGCCTTAACGACACTCAAATCATAGTTATACGGATTAGTTTCACCGGCAGCTATAAATAATTCTCCAGTAGGAAGTACAACTGCAAAATGATGAATACGAGGCAAAGGCAAGTCAGCAACATGAACCCATGAATGTGAAGTAAAAGTTCTTGGATAATATGCCAATATGGACGACTGCCTGGTATCCTTAAGCTGCTTAGTTGAGACAAGTGAAGCCCCAGGTTCCCATCCTCCTACCAAAAGTAAGCAACTGCCAAAGGTAGCAATACTACATTGTACAAATGGCACCTCAGGTAGGCATTGCCAGCATGAATGTTCCTCTTGTTCATAACCGTCAAACTCTGAGGATTCTATAAGCTCTTCCATGAAAGCATACCAGGTAGATTTTTCAGACACCATAAACCAACAGTCATTATTGTATGTATGTTTAATCTGTGCTGCTGGTTTCGGCATTGGGTTAGTTAAAAGCCACTGCTGTCCATTGTACACTTCCACGGCGTCGAGTAAACGACCAAATCCTTCCCCTCCTGCTACAGCTATATATTGGCATTTGGAAACAGCGCTTGGGAACTTTCGACACATTAACATATGTGGAATTGGCTTGCCCCACAGGTGCCTGTTTAAGTCCCAAATATGAATCTCATCTGTGTGCTTCAAAGTATCAGTCCTTTCTCCTCCAGCTAATAGAAGATTTCCACAGTAAGCAGCAACACCAAAGTAAGCAACTGGACAATCATATAGAATTTCCCAAGAACCACTCATGCAATCATAAACACTGATGCTTGTGTTGTTTTCTTTATTTCTAGTCCAACCTCCTCCAATATACAGTTTACCATCTATTATGACTGCTTGGGGATCATTCGTTTGGAAGGGGACTTCACTGCACTCTTGCCACCTTAGTGAAGTGTGAGGATTGAGGAGGCTACCCTAAAAGTGAAATCAGTAAAGTCAATTTGGTTACCAGTTTGTTTTTGGTAAGTATGTTCCATGGCATGGATGAAACATATGTGCAAAACTAATACCACATGCAAAATTGGCGCTCAACAAACTCAAATCATGGCAGACAATATACCTATCAGGTATTTTATAGATCAATCTATAAGTATACATGTACAGCAGAGATAGATGTTCTAGGTTTTGCATTTCAGCCTCTCTTAACACATGAGTTCAATAGGTAAGTGTGAGCATCAAGGAAACGTTGGGGGAATGGGTATAGACAAACTGGCCACTGTTTCATGTAAATGGCTGATCCTCTAAGCCAGCCATCATTGTCAAGTAATGAAGATACTTATATATATATATATACATATATATTATATCGAGGGTAATCGCTCTGCCAAGTGTCAAGTATAGCAGTCGAGTACAAATGTATGCATTTGAATCGTGGAGCAAGACGGGTCGCGAGCCAGCCTGCCGCATAAATAACAAATGATCCGGAACCATGCGTGACAATGTCACTGGAGAAGCTACGAAAAAGCGACTAGTCTTTGGGAGATTGCTGTCTCTGTCTGCAACATATGTTCAAGGATCAGCCATGGCTGCTGCGGGTGAGTGGAGAGACGAGGTCGGCTGCTCGAAACTCACAAGTGTATCGCTCGAATGTGCCGTCCATTAATAGTGCTTATATCTCTACTCATACAGAGGCTACACAAACTCTACTAATGTGGGAGCTGTAGTAAGCCTACCTTAGTGAA
Source organism: Phakellia ventilabrum (assembly GCA_963921505.1). Taxonomy (NCBI): domain Eukaryota; kingdom Metazoa; phylum Porifera; class Demospongiae; order Axinellida; family Axinellidae; genus Phakellia; species Phakellia ventilabrum. Next base: position 8,374,901 of record OY997378.1, read on the forward strand.
AGTATGTGGTAAACGTGTCCAGAACCCTGACGCTTTGTGTGCTCTAAGTTTGAAGACGGCATCCATGAAACTACCAGAGACGCCATTTTGAACACGTGCTTTGTAGGGGCCCCATAAGGAGACATTGTTTTGGCCATAACTCCTCACAGAAACTGAAAGTAGAGCAGCTTTGCATACGTTTTTTTTATTTGTTCCCCAAGAATCACACTTCTAGGTGTGATTATGGTTAAAATAACAGGATATGCCCTCGTAAACTGCAGACTGGTTGAAAACCTGTACACATGCAGAACCAAGCGGAAGGTCGATAATTGATACTGCTGGAAGCGTTTTTCTCCACCAATGAGCAAAACTGTACTAACAGTGTACAAAAGGGTATGTACCAAAATTGCTGAACCAGCAGGGTTCAAAGGTCTTTGTTTGATTGCTGTGCGTTGCTTACGTTTGGAGATATGGCATCACCGAGTTTAGATGGTGGAATATTGGTGAATTATGCTAATAGACCCCTATACTATGGTAATGCATGACTGTGACAGTAAGATACCAGCAGAGCATGGGAAGCCATGCAATAGATGCAGAAACGTTTCAAAACAAATGGCTTATCACCACAGGTTTATCATGACCGCCCATAAAAACCGTTTCAAAACAAATGGCTTATCACCACAGGTTTATCATGACCGCCCATAAAAACAAAAGACATTTTAAAATCACTTTCCATTCTTTGTTTTTCCCAAGGTGGTATTCTATATTCACTATTTGGTTTCTTTCTAACAACATTCACAATCATATAACCAACACAACTAACTGATTAATAAGCAATAAAAAAACTGTGAGGAGAGGCCTGGGTATGAGGCTACATATAACTAACTTATTTTTGTGTTGCCAAGTGGTAGGTACATAGATCATACTTTAGGTTACAATAGCCATGGAATTATAGTCTTAAATTTTTATGCATGGAAGTATATGCAGTTTCAGTAGCTACTGGTTACTTTGTTAAGACACCCATGGTCACTAAGTCAGACAAACTATACAACACATAGTCACTTATAATCGAGCATAAAGAGGCCTATACTCACATCATATGGAGTCGGAATCTAACACTGCCAAGCGTAAAGTATAGCGAGCAAGTACAGATTAGTAAAGATAGTAAAAGTATGTGGTAAACTTGTCCAGATCTCTGACACTTAGTGTGCTCTAAGTTTGAAGACGGCATCTATGAAACTACCAGAGACACCATTTTGAATACGTGCTTTGTAGGGGCCCCATAAAGAGACATTGTTTTGGCCATAACTCCTCACAGAAACTGAAAGTAGAGCAGTTTCACATACTTTTTCTTATTTGTTCCCCAAGAATCACAATTCTAGGTGTGGTTATGGTTAAAATCACAGGATATACCCTCGTACACTGCAGACTGGTTGAAAACCTGTACACATGCAGAACCAAGCAGAAGGTCGATAATTGATACTGCTGGAAGTGTTTTTCTCTACCAGGAGCACATAATGACGTGAGAAGCGGAAGAGAGAGTAGAACTGTGCAACGACCACGCAAAAAAATTAAATTCCGAAAATGTTCCCACGCTAGTTCCGTTACTATTTTGGGCACGCACGTGCAACAGTCAAAGCAGCATGAAGATGGCTTGAAACAGAAGGTTACGGCTGTCTAGCAAAGCGACACTATGCCCTACAGTGATCAACCGCCGCAAAAAGGCTGTGACTGTGACTCATGACTGCCAACCGTACACTGCCAGAGGCGTGAAGCCCGAGACAACTTTTAGTAGCGGTGACTAGACTAAGCGGCTAGCTAAGTTTATTGCTACAATGTACATGTACCTGATCTTCAGAAACCCATCAGAACCCCTGAGGTACACTGATCCAAGAATATCCGTAGGTTTGTGGTGTTTGCTAGCATGTACTTCCGTCTGTAGCAAACGTAATACTCACTGCTGTAGAAGCCGTTTGGTTGAGCAAACAACGCGAACAACTATAGTAGTCCAAATATAGGGGTCTATTAGCTTATTTTTGTGTTGCCAAGTGGTACTTTAGGTTACAATAGCCATGGAATTAGTCTTCAAATTCTTATGCATGAAAGTGCATGTAGTTTCAGTAGCTACTGGTTACTTTGTTAAGACACTCATGGTCACTACGTCAGACAAACTAACACATAGTCACTTATAATCGAGCATAAGGAGGCCTATACTCACATCATATGGAGTCGGAATCTCACACTGCCAAGCGTATAGTATAGTGAGCAAGTAGAGATGCGAATCGAGACCTGGGAGGGGCAAGACAGGTCACGAGCTAACCTGTCATGTAAATAAACAACTAACCTGGAATCATGCATAATAATGCTACTGGAGAAGCTATGAAAAAGAGACTGCATGGTGTTTGACTGATTGCATGCATGCTGTCTCTATCTGCAACATCATTTCAAGCATCAGCCATGGAAGGAACGGGAGAGTGGAGAGATCAATGAGCTTTGCAGCTCAAAACTCACAAGTGCATTGCTTGATCGTGCCATCAGTTAGCATAAGTTGCCATAAACGGTGCACCACACTAACCTCACTCTCGTTAGTCGAGAAAACTCGCTCTTGCGCTGGAAATGAGGTCATTGAGTTTACTAAACAGCGCCCCACCTCCGAGGATGTTACTATTCTACATCACGAAGTGAGAGTGCAGCGGCCATACCCCCTCATTATCGTCACCCAGTACCTAATATCGTCACTCTGTACATTTTCCTATACTCAATTATCGTCACCTAGAACTCTACTTCACTGCCACTCATAAGTTACACCACTGGGTACCAAATGCCAATGATTACCGACAGTTGCTTTAAAGAAGAGACAGGGAACGGAGTCCGACAGTACATACGATTGTCCGATCTTTGATATATTCGGACTTACTTTTGGAAGGCTATAGCTCCAGAACCAAGCAACGGAGGAACACCAAACTCGGAACTCAAAGTACGAAGGGTCTGTAGTTTCGATCGAAGGCCCCACCCACTTCCGGTAATTTATGCGTACAGCGCTAGCGCATCCGAGTATTCATTACTTACTCTACATGTATTCAAATATGCGGAAAGTGCTGGGGAGTCACTATATGATATTCCAATATGCCACACACACACCCTTTGTGTGCCACAAATTCAAAGACAGCATCTATGTAATTCACAGAGATGCCGTTTTGAACATATGTGGGGGACTCACGTAGTACACAACAAGGGGGAACCTGGAAACTAAGAGCTCTCATAGATGCAACTTAAACCCAATCTGCTCCATAGTCAAGGACTTTACACCTAGCCTTTGTATAAGGCCCAGGAGGCAAGTATATAGCATAAGTCATCGAATGTTGACCACCATCTATTGTCGGCTATCTATTATCTATTATCGGCAAATATTACGGCAGAAGAATACACAGTAACGATAGATTACGGATCCCACCATGTTCCCGGGGGAAATGCTATAGCTGGCTCATTGTTGAAGATGCATTGTAACGATGTTGTAGGTTCTATTTAAATGAAATTTTAATCTTGGAGTCCGTGAATGCTGTAAATTCGAAAGTTATATACTTGGTGGGTGTGGTTCAATTGCTGTGACGTCAATGAACGGAAATGAGAAATGCCGGATATTGCGTGAACTACCACGATCGAGCGGTCGTCAACAGGTAGAGCTGGCCGACAATACATGAAGAGAGCCGATCACTGCTGCGCTTCGGTAAGATCCTGCCATTACAGCTACTCATTAGAAAGATGATCATTTGGTAGCTGGATCAGTGTTCATGGAACTGGACTTTGTCTGCAGTTTATAGCTAGCACGGTATTGGCGTAGATACGCATACAAAATTAAGTGGTCGACTGCACTCGTGGCTATAGTGGCATAGTAACAGAATGACGTAACTTAGTGCTCGTGATAATTGCGGACGAACACACACACACAACAAACACACAGACGCGGGAACGTAAAGCAATCTTAGTACCAGCCGGGCGCGCAATTCACGCGCACCCGGCTGGTAAAATCTATCTATTATGCTATGCTTCAGTCTGCTACCAAAATGTACGTACCAATTATGCTCTTTAAATTATCAACAAAACAGCTTCCCTGTAGGGGCTATGATCATTTTACCTGAAAACTCCTTCGCTCTCTCTGCGCCACGCTCATGCCTTTTGGATCACTGTGTTGTGGTGCATTTGTTATAACCTTCAGACCATTCGAAGTTGGCAAAGTAGCAATGTCAGGGAAGAAGTAGTGGACTGTAAGCTGCTGCCAGTCACTTGAGTTTCGTTAACAGCTTTGAGATTGCTTGTCATTGCCATCACAGAATCACCACGTGGCCGAGATAATTTCCTTATTTCGCTCGCATTATGGTGATGCTTTTGCATATTCTAGGTACCTGTTATGCAGCATACTGCTGAGACTGCTGACTGTTTTGTTTGTGGTGTAATTGGTCTAGTCCTATCAAAACTGTGAGGCTCAGAGTTTAGCACCAAATAAGGCAATCTACCCCAATAACCACAGCCCTGAGTAGCTAAGAAAGTACAACCAAGGAAATTGGGGAACGAATGAAGGCCTGTATGTTGGTTTCTCAGTGCTGAAATATAAAATCTGGGCAAGGAAAGCCTGGGTAGCTATTAGGCTGGGCTGAACGATATTAAATACATAGCTAATCAATCTCTGATAGAATCAAATGGTTCAGTAAAGATCAATAGACCAGAAAATAAATTAGTTCAATATTGGAATGCTGTCAACACTTGCTCTTGCTGCCCGGAGATGTAAATATTTATTAACAGTGTAGACAGGCTGATTTTCAACTGACAGTAATATTCAACCACTAGCTTTAGATTTCTATGTACATACGGTTGTTGTTAACACAATAGGATACACCTGGATAAACGACAGAACTGCAAATTGCACACATACCCAAGCGGAGCGTCAAAAACAGCTGATGGCTTCGATACTGCCAGCATTTTTCTCCACCTGTCACAAGCTAAATTAGTGTAACTTGGATATGTACAGCAGAGCTCAAAAGCACTCATTCAATTGCCGTACATTACATATTTTTGGAGATGTATATAGCGTCACCAAGTTAGATGGTTGAATATTGGTGAGTTACACAATCCCAGATATATCATCTGAGCAGGTCTGGCTTAGCAAGTGAGGCTGGGAATGTAGATCTAATTAAACCATTTGGACCTGGCTGAGTTAATAATCAGGCTTAGGACTAGGGTCCAGATTAGCCTGGTGCAGTAACTGCATTCCAGCTTCAGCTGTCAGTTGATTCACGACCATTTAGCAATTCATCACTAACACCCCACTTTCAAGTAGCTAGTAGCTAGCTGCGACTCAGCCTTTAAAACTCGTATCACAACATTAATTACTTCATAGTAGAAGATCCGAACTTCCTAGTTTGATTCACGAAATTAAGCTAGTCACTGCGCTAGCTACTAATGAACAGCATTGCCGCCGAGCCTGCACTTACAGTCCACTCCTGCGCCGTAAAGTCCACACAGCGAGGGAATTTACCAGCACTGTGCCGAGTCACTGTTCTCGGGTAAGCATTCAGGGAAGCCATGGCTGTTTCATTTCATGGCTCACGCACGAACGATTTATCTGGGCAGGAACAGGAAATCATACGGCAATTGCAGTCACAAGGTTGTTGAAGCTGCGTGAATGTCACGGCGCAAAATTGCCTCGTGACACCGTAACGCGGGGGCGCCAAAACATTACGTGATTGAGCACAGCGCAAAATTGCCTCGTGACACGTAGCCTGGCCAGTAAACTATTAAATACTAGACTAAGCAATCCCAAATTATGATGGCGACGGGTCTTCTTACCAATGCTTTCTGGGAAGAAAAATGGTCGCAGGGGGATATACCTTGGCACAGGGACTGCGTGGACACAAGCCTCCAGGTGAGGAATGGTTAGTATGCTAAGCCGAGCCTAGTTCCCAGGCCAGCTTTTGTCGATAATTTGCAGCATAGATAGCTGATACCATATACTCTGGAGCATAAGTACCCATCATTTACAATTACCCCACGAATATAAGTACCTATTGCAGCAGTTACTACCCTTTTCCTGAATAGTGGTACCCACACAAACATAAGTACCCAAGGAATATAAGTACCCATCAAACAACAAATCATCAAGTAAACTGGAATGTGTAATAGTGCAAGTGTGAGTGATTAATACATGAATAGTAATATAGGCATGATAATTATAGTTAAGCAGTCATGCTCAAGCACTCGGAGATTCATCATCAGAAGAGCGCTCATCCATAAGAACAGACCTACTACTATATTTTAACCTCGATAAAAGTACCCCATGATTATAAGTACCGGTACTGCAAAAATGTGCAATTTTCTAATAGAACTACCGGTACTTATACTCCAGAGTTTATGGTATGGTTCCGTGAGCAATATTTATTTATGCATGCTTGCAGTATGTATTGTAATAAGCTGCTGGGTTGATTAGGGCTGGCTTGCGACACTAAATATTACTGTGATTCTGTTTATTCACTAATGCAATGTTCAGGGATGACCTCACTTCAAGAGAATTGCTAGGTGTGGCACATGGCATGCAGGTGGCACGCCCATAATACTAGTCTCGTGCCCAGACCAATGTTCGCCCCCCGCCGAACGGTCTGGTTACATAAATTTAAATCCTGGGGCTAGCATCAAGATCTTGATGCAGCCAATCAGATTGCAGAATTGCGTTATTACGGCCAATTAGATAGCACGAAAGTAAAATTATTGTGTAATACACCGACAAGTAGCTGCCAACGTGGATAGTTTGCTGCATTCTAGCTATCTTCATTCACAGATCAGTTTCTGAGAGGGGGCAACCACCAACAGAGTCAACGATCATTCTTCCAAGTATCCTCTAGGTCTGAAACAAAACCGCTTAACCTTGAAGCTTGTAAACGGCGCTTTAAATAGCGTAAACAAGTGTAACTTGCCTTTTTCATGAATTTTCGATATGTTATTAACTAGCAACTACTTTCGTTCAACATGTCTTACCTTTCCAGCTACTGTCATAGCAAAGATACAAAGGCTGCACCATATTCAATCTTGCCATTATGACGTAGTCAAGCCCCAGGATTTGAACATACGTAACCAGACCGTTCGACGGGGTGCGAACATTGGTCTGGGCATGAGACTACATAATACCCACCCACAAAATACAGTGGATCAAGAAAAAGGTCAAACACACACACACAAAACAAAATGGCTACTTGCTATTATGTGCTTAGAAGACCAGAGGCCGAAGCAAGCTTACTGTGATAGTGATCGCTTCCAAGTCTCCCCATTTGGAATTTTATAGCGAAGGTAAGTGTTCACTGTGTTTTGATAGGCTATACCAGGAGAACTGGCTGGAACAGTGTGGCAACAAAAAAAAGGTAAATTGAACTGGAGTATAGCCTTGCTTCACTCAGAATAAGCCTATTAAGGTACCAGGTGAGCAATGTGACGCGTGCACGCTCACATGACCACGCTCACCTCATTCTCATCTGATATGCAACTATAACAAACTTACTCATTGCCGACAGCTCCTGCAGTGGCTTCTCGAGGGGGCTATGGCAACAAACAATCGATACATCAGAGTCTCTCCTATGCAAATCGTAAACTTCGACCTCGAAAGACGCTTTTAACCCAGTATGGGTGGAGTTTTGCAGTGTATTACGAAAACTCCACATAGTCCCCTCCAGATGTAGTCTCCCATGGCCAGACCCTTCCCGCCGCGAACAACAAGGAAAAGTAAAAAGGGGGCTCAGAGAAGCGCCGAAGAGTACTACAATTAGGCCTGAGGAAATTATTCCAGGAATAATTTGGGAATAATAGGTAACAAAAAGAATCAAGAATAATTCTGGAATAATAGGAAAGAAATAGACTTATGCCTCAGAAATTTGGTGTCAGTTATGAGAATTTGGTGCTTGGAACATATTCCCAATGCCATTGAAGGAATTTGGCCTCTTTTATTTTGCAAAAATGCTAACAGTGTTACGTGATTCTTGTTTTTAACCATTTTTGAGGCTTAAATGCACTAGATTTGTTGAGAATAATAGGTAGTAAACTTGGGAATAATCTGCAACTCAGAAGAATAATAGGTGGGATTCTTGAGCGTAAAGGAAAAGAATAATAGGGGAATTTCAGGGAATAATTTCCTCAGGCCTAACTACAATGCAATAAGGCAACAAAATACGTCCCAGCCCTGCGTGAAGTAGAGAGTCGGTGTTTTCTTAAGTGTCAAGCAATGTATTACACAGTCTAATCTCATAGCTATTGTAGAGCTAATGGTAAACTCCTATTTGAAACAATGAAATTATTTTGATATTTCACTCTTCTTGATATTTCACTGTTGCTATGTGAAATTTCACTGTTGCTATGTGAAATCTCACCGTTGTTGGGAGCTATAAGATTAACATGTGATAGCATGGTTTGGAGTGAAATTTGAGATAAATCATACTCGTAATGTACCTAAGATGGTAAATTGCACTCGGCTTCGCCTCGTGTAATTTAACCCCATCCTTGGTACATTACTCGTATGATTTATCCCAAATTTCACTCCAAACCATGCTATTACATATACGTATGATGGCTGCAATCTGATTGGCTCTGTTGTGATGTTGGCAGAGGTTATAACATCCGATTCAGAGTTACCAGACCCTTCTTCCTTTACTCCTCCCCCTTTTTACTTTTTGTTTTTACTTTTCGAGGTGGGAAGGGTCTGGTCACATGAGACTGCTCCAGATCGGTAGGTATAGTTTGCATGTAAAAATTTGTTGAATTCCACCACTACTATTATTATCTTGCTTGTTTGCTGCTCCAGAATATCCACGTTTGTTAAGTATGTAGAACGTAGCAAGCAGGACTTGAATGCCAAGTTTGGTCATCATTCATGGCAGGACTTGCAAGTTACAGCATCTTTTAGGTGACGATTAACATTACTTGCCCGCCACCTTAGGGTTGGTGGGAATTACAGCAAGCAATGGTGTAGCCAAGCCCTGGCACACCCGGGCATGTCCCCAAGTAACTTTTGGTTGTGCTCAACACTTAGGCAGATATGTCTTTAGCCATGGTACAGAATATTACCTTTGCTGAAGGGTTAATTTTTTTTCACGTGAGAACGTAGCATATCTAACATGGTTGGGATAAGATTTCCTGGTCACACCTACTCCAACATATTCACCAAACTGCCTAGAATTCGCTTGTCAGTTTTGCACCACGCGTGATCGAAAGAGGCAGGGCAGGACACTTTGCTTTGGCTGCCTGAGCACGAGACTACTCTGGTCTTTACACGTGAGTTGCTAGTAGTATTATTATGCCACCGAAGAAAGCTACCTGAGTCACTGCAGTGTGGGTAGGGGTCTGCAGTGGAACGAAGACTCTGAGAGTCCAAGTGAGAAACACAGAGAGGTGGTAGCCCGTGAATCCGAGTCCAAGTCTGCGCGATCCAAATCCGAGTCCGAGTTCAAACCAGAGTCCAAAATCAGCACTGACTTGTCGGACTCTGAAGTCAGTCCACAGTCGTAACTATGTAACTGTGGACAGACCGTATGGGATTCATGCTTATGAAATTTTGATAAAGCATGCTCTAAGTATTATAAACATCCTAGCAGTCTGAGAAGGCATGCTGCATCAGTACATGAACAGCATAATTGTATGCTTTGTGCTACTTACTTGTTATTCAACAAGACAACAGGTCTGTAAAACCTTATTCCGAGCAGCCACTGGATCTTGTTTAGTTTCTCTTGCTTGCGATTAAATGAGACAACAGCTCTGTGGAGCTGGAATTTCAACATGATCTCAATACACATGCTCAAGGTTGAGTTTCTGGTATAGGCATAACCTCTGTAGCTATTCATTGCCCACTGTAAAAACAGGAGGATTGTTTTAACCCAGCTTGGTTACGCAATTCAAGGGTCACCTCGTATGGGTGTAGTTGCGTTTCCCTTGTTATATAGCTACAAGGGAAACCACATAGTGACTATGTAATTATGTTTCCTGTGACTGGCTTCCCTAAGTGGTAGTATGTGGCTATATTCCTGGCACCAGTCAAATTCTCGGAAAGGAAGTATTTTTGTAAGTGAACATATGGTAATCAATTGATCTGATGCCCAAGTAGCTATGCAGTTGCAGGAATAACAAAGTAGATGAGTTTCCTTTGTAGCTAGCAACGAGGGAAATTCTAAGTACCTTGTTATTCCTGCAATATACTTACACGAATGAGGTGACCCATCTAGCACCCTGCAACTGCTGTAACCACTCATTGATTAAATCAATCTCCAGTGCATGCAAATAGCTATTTAATGAAAATGTGTAGTGGCAAGCACTCACCTAGGAGCACTTGAGAATCACTGTTGAGAGAATGCTATGCTGTAAGTGTAATACCCCATAGCAAGGGCGTATCGAGCCGCCGAAGGCGGTGAGAGGGCATGTGACTAGTGTAAACGGCAAAATTCAAAATAGCGTTATTTATAGAACGTCGCTACTATTATTAGCAACATTCACACCGCAGTAAGTCTGTGACACTAAACCCATTACTGCCAGCGTGGACAACTCAGCTTACCACTGTCGTCTTCTGGCCTTCCAAGTTTCGCCAGTAAACTCTGACGAACCGCATCATTCAGTGGTGACGGTCGTGTGCGAAGCCTACGGTACCTGCGAGCTATACCCGCGGCTCGCAAGACAGATGGGGACGTCGCTACCAGCCGCGGACCCTTGGATGGCGTACTGATACTCACTCAGTGACGGTCCTTTGCGCTTCCTCTCCATCGATCTAGCTGGCCGGCTTTAGACAATATTCCGCAAAACTCGTATAATTGCGTTCTTTTTCACTATACGGTTGTACTAACAATAGTAGCGTCGATCTAATAATAGTATATCCGGTCGCCTGTTTTGAATTTTGCCGTTTACATTAGCGAGTACGGGAGTTACATGCCCTCTTCCCTTTAGGGTTTGTGCGCCCTTGCCCATAGATAATGCCGCTTCTTCACATTTGAATCATTCTAATTGTTTTAGTGCTAGCCTAACTAAAGGAAGGATAGACAATATGCCTGTTTATATAGCTACTCGCTACATATTGATCTTAATGTCTTCTGCATACGTGCAGAGGTTATATATTGCATATACCACAATCAGTACTACTATTTCATACTTTTATTTGATACAGAAAAACCTTCACTTATTAACCAGTGGGAGGACCAAGATCTCTATCCTAGTAACTCTCTGTGGAAAGTCACTGGATCTGCTCTGGCTTTGTGAACAAGGTCATGATGTAGTTGGTGTAGAGTTATCAGAGATTGCAGTGAAGCAACTGTTTGAGGAGAACGGTATACCACATTCTATTTCAGGTAGCTATAGTAAACTATATAGATCCATTGATATATGTATAGCTAACTGCAACATGTTACAGTGTAGTTGTCAGTACCTACATACCTCTTTAATTCCAACACCGTAGGGCATCATTTATGGGTATGTATAGTACCAAATACAGTAATATAGTACCAAACTGAATACGCATGCGCACAAAGCACGTGTGTAGCAAACAACAAAAAAGAAGGCTGGCTATAAGCAAACCAAGCTGCCATAAAAGTTTGAATACTGGTAGCTACTGGTAATATGGTACTTGGTATATGCGTCCAACCAATCCTTGTAATGCCAAAATAATTTTAAGCTCAAAGGTCTATTGAGTGCTGCAATACACATAATAGTTAAGTAGGTATGAACCACACTCTCCGCTATAATGAGATTTAAAAGAGTGACTGGCTGGAGTTTTAGATATTTAAGCTTCTCGAAGTTACCAAAACCTGTTCTAAGTTTAGCTAACAAAGCCTAACATTGGTGACCTATACGTAGGGTAAGTGATCTTTACCGCTGTGTAATTGTGGAAAAAGTATGCAAACATGCATGTTTTGTGCTTTCATATATAGAAAACACCATTTTTTCCCTCCATTTAATGCCTACTTTCCCCCCAATTACATTGTAGCAGAAAAGGGTGCATTAGTCTATACTCATGTATACATTCTAAAGCTGTAACTGAGATAACCTTAAAGGAGTTTTCAGTGTTGTTTCAGGCTTATGGCTCCCTGCAAACTTGCCTGTACTACTTGCTAGCTAATAATAGCACATTTCCTGCCTGACGTATCCTCACCTGCAAGCTGCTAGCTAGGCCATGCATTAAATTTACCCGCTACGTTTCTAGCTAAATTTTGTTCCTAGCTAAGTCGCAGGTGTCTCTAAACACTGGACTGGATTCTCCACTGGATTGTGGGACTGGAACATGGGATTGGATTATCAAACTAGAATGTGGGACTGGAATATGGGACTGGAATAGTATATTGGCTCCTTAACCAATGTTAGCATATCAAACCACTCCTAGGCTATTGTAGCAAGAACTGATAGTAGATGTAAGGCAAGGCAGAGTGTTTTAATTGCGTGTTTAACCACTCCTAGTAGAGCTGGGCTATTGTAGCAAGAACAGATAGTAGACGTAATGCAAGGCGGAGTATTTTAATTGCGTGATGCTAGACCTTTGCCTGCATAACATATCTACTGTGCCTAAAGTTTGTACATCAGTTTGAAGCGTCAAGCACGAAATTGATCCATCACCTTATTGCCAGTATCGGTACCCCTCAAGAGCAGTGGAACTTAGCCCCAGTGCAGTTCCTTATAGAACCCCCTTGCCCCTTCTTGGTGCTCAAAACTGATAACCTTTTGCATCAATGCTGAAGTTTGGAGAGCGTAGTCACTCATCTAGTTGAGGTAAATTAAATCCTAAGTTTGTAATTAAAAATACCCTGCCTAACCTTATTATCAGTCTCTGCTAGCATTGGTTTAGGAGCCAATATACTATTCCAGTAACATATTCCAGTCCCACAGTCCAGTTTGATAATCCAGTCCCACGCTCCAGTCCCACATTCCAGTGGAGAACCCAGTCCGGTGTTTATAGACACCCCTATGTCGCAGTATTATCCCAGTGATATGTGAAACATGTGAGTTTTTCCTTGAAATTAGAGAGTTATATGAAAGCTATAGAAATATTACAAGGTTAGCTTCAAACAGAGAGTACAGGGGAGGGGGAAAATCAAAGTCAGGTCATGTTTCAGTTGCAGATTGTTGCAAGGCATAGGAATGTGAGTAGTGCACATCTACACTATAGTATTCAAGTGATATCCAATTTGGTTAATCAACGTAATGGTGCTATAGACAAACCTAGACCCAAAGTTATGTAGAGCTTTTATAGGAATGTAGTACCAAGTACCAAGATGAAAGTGTACATCCAATAGAGTGTAGTAGCTAGGCATCGCATTTATAACCCTCACACAGTGTTTGGTGTTTTTTTGCTCTATCTTGAACTCTTTTCTTCTTTGAAATTCACATTGAACTTGGCTAAAGCCTTTTTCTGCTATTTTTTATATGACATCATGCTGGCTGTTTAGTTTTTCCCCTCTTAGTATCACATTACCTATGCATTTGAGTGTGAACTGGTGTACCTGGACACAAGCCTAAGTAGACCTGGGTGTAGCTATGCCAGTAACTGGAGTAGCCTTTCGACACATCAGTGTTATTCCATACATTTTACATATCTGCATCCACAGCTGTTGGCGACTTCAGTGTCTATTCAGCAACCGACCGCAGCCTCAAGATCTTTGTAGGTGATGTGTACAAGCTGACAGTATCACTTATTGGAAGCTTTGATGCAATCTGGGATAATAACGCTACAGTAGCCATCAATATTGATGATCGTATTCCGTATGCAAAAATGCTGTTGTCCCTCCTAAATCATGGGGGGATGATACTGATGGCAAGCTGGGAGTACAACCAGGACGAGCACAATCGTCAACCATACTCAATCACATCATCTATCATAGAAGGGCTATTTCAAGAATCATTTGAAATTAAGCAGCTCGAGTGTATAGACATGACTGGAACCGCCTTTACCAAGCAATTCAATTTAACCTATGCCAACAAGCTTATTCATCTACTGACGAGGAAATCATTCCCTTAGACGCCTGTTTATTTCTGCACTGTAATGGTATACTATACTGTGGCATCTACTGAGGCTGTATATAGTACTAAAGTACACATAAATTTAGAGTCTTGCTGATACTTTATGACATGCTATTTTATTATTGTTGATATACACATGCATTGTGTTATAATGCTTTCATAACTTATGCTATAGATACATTTTGCAGCCGCTAAAGATAGTGTGGGAGCCATCACCCAGGGATATAGACATGAAGCTGATTTGGGCTCTATATGTACTGCTTCTGTTTCTTTGCCTTTCTGAGAGCTGGCAAAATGATTGTTCCGGGAAATGACCTCTATGACACGTGTACCCATCTTGCATGGCTTTGGTGACATGGCCATGGATACATTGCAGCTGCTCCCATGGATTCACGTCAAGCATCCCTTTAAAAGAGGGTTCAGGAGCACTGTAGCCACACCGACCCAAAACCGAGGCTGACTAGTGTCCCCTCTCCCATGGCAAGACACCCAGCCTGTCACACACGTTCATCTAGCATTGCACTCCAAATGCACCAAAGTGGTATGTAAGAGCAACATTTGCATGCCCTTGTTACAATGCAGAATACCCATGCAGCCAGCTGCTACCTTGACATGCTAATATACTAAGGTCTTAATAATGTAGTCCTTCATACCCTTAGCTGCCGCTGTAGTTGCGGCACTGATCCAGAAACTATGTTACGAATATCGACACCTGTCAACCATAAACCATTCTACATGAGCTCCACAAAATACTTTCTGGTCCAAGATTAAGAGTGCTGTCCTGAAACACAAACAGGGGTCCAGGCTTGGAACCACTCAGAGTGAGGGAGTCTAAAAGTGCTCTTGCTTGGGAAATGTCTGTACCTGTGTAGCCCATACAAAGGTTGACACAAGAGCAGGTTCAATTGCAAGCCTTTTTAACTCTACATCTAAGTGCAAAGTACGTATCTAGATGAGGTTTAGTAAACCTTTAGTGCTTCACCAAGGGGGAGGTATTGTCACATGTCTTCTGTGGCTTCATTTGTCAGTATGATTCATAGTACTGCCTTTACGGAGGAGCAACTTTAAATTTTGGCCCACGTTAGAGCACTTAGCTGCAAAGGTGGCAAAACAAAAATATGTAATTTTGAGGGACAAAAGTGCTAATTAGGCATAGCATTTCCACAAACCTTTGAGTAAAAAACACTTTAGGCAACTGCTCCTACTTGTATTGAAGTTTATATTTCCAAAGTTGAGGTCTTAACTCCTTGCTAATTATGAGATATTATTGCGTAAATTTTTTGTGCACAGCACATGTATGGTTTCCATATCGGCTATACTCACACTAACAAAGTGGGTGAAGGGAAAGGAGAACTTTAGTGTGGTGGCTGAAAGATAGCTAATGTATAGCTACTGTGAATGTGCAATCTTTAACCCAGTTCATCCATTGATTGTTAACCCAGGCAGTTTAATTTTCAAATGTTTATGTAGCAATAGTGAAACATATATACACACGGCTCTCGCATGAAGAGTAGCCTTGTTCCCAGGCTCCACTGCCTCTGCTCCCAGCTTTTCTTCGCATGTCGTAAAAAACGTTTTAACAAACTTTTTAACTCTACTAGCTAAATAAAGTTTTTTACTAGCTACATGCAAAATGCGAGAAAAAATAGCTGGGTACATGTGAAAAAGAGCTGTGAGTGGAGAATGACAATGTGGCTACCACTGCCGAGTATAAACTGTCATATTAGACAGTTCAAAATATTGGGCAGCTGGATCGTCTACTGGACTGGACTGATACTGGACTATTAGAATGGACTATACTTTAAATCAGAACTCCAGACATTTGATACATTCTCATTCTAAATGATAGTACCACAGTGATCACATAATGCGGCTGGTGTATAAAAGATGTGCATCTGATTTGCTATAGTCTTTACTCCCAGGCTGCACCCACCATTGATAAGTAGTCTCGTGCCCAGACCTACGCTCGCCCCCTGGTCACGAGACTAATTTTAAAGGCTATGGCTCCGGCAATGCGTGTACACGAGTGCCTGTCCCATGACCTATAGAATTAAACCACAACCATTATTCATATACCTAAATTATTCGGTCAAAGTTTGACATGTGCACTGCATGCGTGCTGCAATATAGTATACATGTAGTTGCATCATTCCGTGCTGCTAGTAAACGCTACGGCTATAGCCATGCAAGCGAAACTGACAGACCAGTAGCTATACTGTCCTTTAATAGTGCAGCCATAACATGGGTTTGCTTTCGAAGGGGCGACCTCTCTCGTGGGAAGAAACCAAGAAACATGCTACGATGGTGCAGAAACTAGCTACGCTGCAGTTTCTGAGGATTTACCACCAGGAAAAGGACAGAGATGGAGACGAATTCAAGTGGGGAGATGAGGTAATGCAGGTTTTAATAATGGTTTTGCTGCATGCACTATCTATATATATTAGGCTCTAGCACGTATATTAATAGCTAAGTGCATGCAGCAGTAAATTATAGGCTAAGCTTGAAAGTTTTAACCGGCGAAGATTTGCGAGCGTTGTATATAATAATCCTCCATTGAGCTATGCAACTAGCTCAGTGTAAGCTAGCTGGAATCAGGACGGGGCGCTAATTTCGGTCACAGCGCAATTCCGGTCGGCGTTAGCCTCGAACCCTGGCCTTCCTCGCTCAGATTTTATCTCGCAGCCGTGGAGAAAAACTCACCGCTGGGCGAGGAAGGCCTGGGTTGGAGGCTAGGTCGGCGTAGCTCGAAAGCTAAATTCATAGAACAATTGCAGTTCTAGTAGCTACGAGGAGTAGTTAGTGTTACTGGAGCATGAGTGAGACTTTCAAAGCATACAATTGGTGGTCACTTTTGACTGGAATTAGGGTCTGGACTCTGGGGACTCTGACAGGAAGCTGTTTTACAATGGCAGTAATTATTAGACTACTTTGGCGTATTACGTAATACATGTGAAGAGGGATTGTTGCATTAACTGCCTCAGAAAAGCGCCGAAGAGTACTACACAAGCCATTAGGCGACAAAACACATCCCAGTGAAGTAGAGAGTCGGCATTTTTTGAATATCATGCAACGTATTATGTAGTCATATGACTGCTGCAATCTGATTGGCTCTGTCGTGATGTTGGCAGGGGTTACGGCATCCTGTTAAGACCCTTCTTCCTTAACTCCTCCCCTTTTTACTTTTCCTTGTTTTTCGCGGCGGGAAGGGTCTGGCCACGCAAGACTAGCTCTACCTTACCTCCCTGGACTTCCGAAAGAGAGCGGGTGCATGCGTCTCATCAAAGGTTGTAACCTGTGCTTGAGGCACAACCTCCTCTGCTTTACCACCAAGTCTTGAATAGGCAGCCGATCATCTCAGCTGTTATTGAATGTATAGCATGCACTCATATTTGCACTGCATCTTGCTGGTGTACAAAGCTTTCTGCTTACTGCACGTAAACACTAGCTGTAGCTAATATCTGTTGGTAGGTCACATTTAAATAACTCGACAAATAATTTCTTGTTTCTGACTATATGGTCTGACCAGTACATTATCAGATTGCTATCCTGAAATGTGAAAATTACAGGTTGAATTGTGTATTTCTGGTTTGAGTTGTAATTTAGCTTTGCAGGCTGAATGAGAACTGATTCATGACTTTAAAATTTACTTCTTATGCATTCCAAGGATGTCATATAGATGGCTTCTTTCCCTCACTATTGCATTACATAAACAGTTTGATAATTTCATTCCAAGTCTGCATATTCATGATCCTCTCTTCTGGAGGTCTGCATGAGTAACACACTGGGGGGAAATGAACTAGTGTTACAGAGAAGTGCAAGTCTGACTTTCTCTATCACAAATCGTATACTGGAAATATAGAATGCTACAGCACCCTCTGCATTGCATCCTTTAGAAACTTAGCCTCGTCCCCGAAGATTGGCCGGGTATCCACTGTTCGTGCATGCACAAAATAAATCTTGGGGTAGCTATCGTACTACATATGGATACTATCGGTTTATTATTCAGTTACGTATCCGTGTCATAAAAGTGAAAAAGGAAGACAGTAAGCTTTGAGCAGGTACTGATGTTTTTTCACTATGTAGGTACCTGGAAAGTGGCTCTTAGTTCAAGTCTTTGATCCAGTTTGCCTCTGAAAGGCACAGAAAGGGTCCGATCTGGAATTGAAAATCGAGCCGCTCACAGCTACTGCCAGGAGATAGAATATTACAGGTGCTTTTACTGCTAGTTGTATAGCCGTTTTAGCTGTAGAAAATCAGAATCTCCTACCTCTAGTTTTTCCGCTTACTTTACCAGTGTGCTGCCTCCGTATTACTCGCTGCCATGTGACTGAGTTTGCTTACGGATACGTTTATTGACCGTTTTCCGTAAATTCTTGCACATGCACTAACGGTAGATACCAGGCCACTTCTCCAACTGCATGGCCTGGAATCAAGGCTAGTAGAGACTAACCTACTGCAGGGTTGCCACTGATCGCTTAGCATACTCTGCCAGGTTCTTCTACTTACGCAGAGGCGGTTCGTGGGCTTGAGGTATTTCGTTTCTAGCAAAAGAGGTCAGATTCAGTGTGGACTTGATTTTGACGCCAATATCCTGCCACAACTGATATGGACAAGTACATCCACAAACCAGCATGTTCAGGTTCATGGTTGTAGACAAGCAGACCAAAGCTACTATATCAAAGGCATAGGTGATCTTGGCCTCCATCTCCTTAGAACAGGCTTCTCTGCATTTTCTTGGCGTGGTAAAATGAGTCTTTAGGTGATTCAGGAATGGCTGGTAAACTCTCTGTTGTGCAAGCATTAAGAGCAGGAAAAGAGCATGGCCTACAAGCATGACAAACATGTGCTTCTAGTGCACCAGACCTAATGTCTCTCTACATCAAAATTCAAAGGGTAATTACCTCACCAGCACTTAAAAGTGTTCAGTAGTGGAGACACACCCTACTTTACCCTACAAGGACATATAAACAAACAGTGTGTGTTTTAATAAAAACTGTTTTCTGAATGGTGTCTGTATCCACAGCTGAGGTTATCCAGTGATACCTCTTGAAAGGTATAAGGACATATTTTATCCCAAAATGTGTCGAAACTGCTTAAATTTTCACAAATCATAAAGATCATCAAGTTGGAACAGTGCCTCTGCAATACGTTCATCAGTACATTGCCTTCCATTCCTCTGAAGTTACCGCAGAGCTGCCTCTCATAACGCTCTTAGAACTGTTCTGAGGACACTTTTGCTGGTGTTTGTTAGTCAGTGGTACCAGGAGCCCATAACCCAAAGGGAAGGAGCATTAAACTTCTGTATGTATGCTGATTCCACCTGTTGTCAAATAGCAGTTTCCCGAAACTCCTTATATGGTAAGCGCTATGTAAGCGCACTTAGCACTAGTCTAGTAGTAAACCAGCCATGTATAGCTGCTAGGCATTCCATATATGGAGTTTTCTTGTAGGTGCCATTCGACAACAGGTTGAATCACTAGTTCAATGCTCCTTCCCTTTGGGTTATGGGCTCCTGGTGGTACCGATCAAGAAATTTCCTTCTCAAAGAATAAAATTTCTGAATTGAGTCATGACACAACTGTCTGGTCAACTTTAACATCTGGAGCTTCCCAGATAATGCGCATGACCCCTTCTATACACTGCAAGAACTAAAGGATTGCTGTAACCCAGCTCAGGTCACCTGAGTTGCAACTTCAATATTAAACAATTAAGCTACGTCACGTATATTACAGGGTAGCTAGACATTTCTTAATTGCAGAAGCCGTAGAATGTTATAATTACAGCTTCACTTGTAATATTTCTATAATTCCTTAGCTAATTGTAGCTGCCTCTAATACGTGTAGCTTAATTGTGTACCTTCCATCTAAAACTGGAGACCAAGAAATATAATTACCTGCTGGTATGCATATTATTGTGCAACTCAGATAACCCTAGCTGAGTTACCAGGAATAACTACACCGCCAGTAGAAAAGCATTACTATAGGAATCTGGTAAGAAGTTAGACTACTCACTGTATAGCTATTCTTGGTACTTACATCAACTATACACAGCATCATATCACTTGATTACCAGATGTTCACTAGCAAAAATTCTTCCTTTCAGAGAAACATGAGGATTGTTTTAATCCAGTTTGGTAACCTCAGTTGCAATTCAAGGGTCACCTCATGTGCATAGAATAACAAGTAGTCAGCTTTCCCTTGTTAGCTACAAGGGAGTTAGTGCCTGTATATCTGATTATGTTTCCTATGACTGGCTTCCCTAACTGGAAGTATGTGGCTATACTGGCTAGCTTCCTGGGCACCAGTCAAATTCTGTAGTGTATATTGACAGCAATACAGCATGCTTTGAAATGGAAGTTCTAGTTTGTCCATCCAGTGGCGTCTCTCATATCAGTCTTTTGGAGCAATCTCATTCCGACAAACTGTATCATAATATACTTTGCCCAATAATAGCTTAACAAGAGGTGCATACTTGCCACTCACAGGGCCAGTAGAGGTTTGTAGAGTATGGACCTCTAAAGCATTGGACGCCATTTGGATGGTATCTGACTGCTTCATATGAGCTGCCTTCACTTGCTCGTTCTTTTGATCTAAATGCTTCTTACACCTGGTACATTGCATTCACAATTCCTTGAGACATTTTAGCTCCACATCTCCCCAGCCATAGTTGTGCAATGGTTCAGCTCAGGCTCTGATTATGGCCAATATTGGCTGTTCGATCTTCTTTCAGCAGGATACAGATGCCATTCAGAGAACAGTAGTTTAGAACTCTTGTGATTTCATTTGTTTATTTGTCCTTGTATGGTAGAGGTAGTACTACTGTATACACATGAACCCTTTTAAGTGCTGTTGAGGTATAGAGTTACCGTAATGTGCTGTAGAGGTCTGGAGCACATGTTTGTCATGCTTCGGTCATGCTCTTTTCCTGTTGAGTTTTCTATTATGCTGTTGTAATATAACACGCAGAACAGGGAAGTTTCATGGTGTGGTACCATTAGTTTCCCTTGTAGCTAGTTGATGTTCCTGAAACATTTTACCAATGCCAAGAAAATAACTGCAAAAAATATGCAGTTGTTTTGACTATTAAGTGATTACCTGAATGTCAGAATTCTGAGTATGAAGGTAGGAGTTAATTAGGCCTCAAAGTGAGTAATTTGTTTCTTGCTATCAAGATTGACTATGGAATGTCAAATTCCATTAACAAGGAACAAATTACCCACTTTGAGGCCTAGCTCCTACCTTCATACTCAGACTTCTGAAATTCAGGTAACCACTAAATAGTCAAAACGACTACATATTTTTGTGCAGTGTGCAGAGAAGGCTGGTCACCACATAGTACCTCTCCTATTTATTAATACAAATGGCTGTGCTCGCTTTGCTAACTTCAGCTACTTGCTTCATTCACTTTGCTCGCTTCAGGCTTGCTTCAGCTAAGTGTTCGCTTTGCTTGCAACCCACAGAGGCCAGAAGTAGAGGCCAGGATCATTAGATAATGTAACGGACTTCTTGCATAACCTCATGAATCGTGCATGATTAGACGGTATGACAGACTGACAGACAGGAAGAAGATATGTAGTGATGACAACAAGGAAATAGATGAGAAAGTTGGAATATTTGTAGAGTAATTGTTGTTCGCTTTTGTTTTGATTTTTCAGCTCAGCTGCTAAGAAATTGCTCTCGTAACGTCTCACTACATTGAAGGTCATGCATGACATCATTATAGTTCTATACTGTCTCTCTCAATACCAGCAGAGATTGAGCACACAGCCAGCTTACTCAAGATCGAGACCCATGACCCTAGCTTCGTACCCAGTCCTCCCCTCGCAGTGAAACGAGTGCTTCACCACTTTCAAACTCATGCTAGGGAAAGCGAAAGGAAAAAAATTGGTGTGCCTTGTCCCGAGTTGCCGGTGCTGGTAGTTGGCTACCACCGCCAGACGAAGCCATTGCGCTGACTCGGACCGAAATACACGAGTTCAGAGTTCAGAGGCCTTACGGAAAAAAATTGGCATGAAATGTGGGGCGGCCCAGGCTGCCCCTGTCGCCCCACTTCTGACGGCTCTGGCGGCAGCCAGTATTCCATGCTGTCAGACGGGTTTGTTTCACCATTTTCGAGACAGAATGGAACACATGCTAGGTTTGCATGACTCAACAGGGCCAGGCAATACCAAGAGGTGTGGCTGGCCAAACTGTGAATGGGATAGGAGCCTGGGCCCTCTAGGCCTGATGCTAGATCCGCCAAGCACCTCTTATCCTGACTTGACTTTAACAAAGAGTGTGGTTTGGTTCATGTGAAATGTGCCACACTGCATCTCTGCCTGCTTTATTTTCAAGTCTTGCCGTAACTATACATTCTACTAATATTTAGTAGATTGTAGATAGCGTAGCAGAGGTTATGCTGCAATCATGTACACAAATTAACACATGTATTATAGTTATATTTTTGTTTTATTTTTTAGATTGAGTTCACTCTGGTAACTCTCAATTCTGACGAGCAGCAAGCACAATTGAACCTCCTTGCTCCAATCATTCTACCCATTTTACAGCAGCCAGAGCTCACCAATCCATCGTAAGCTACTGTACAATAATGCATGGCCCACATGTATGCTCGCAGAGAGGCATAGCTACCACAGGCGACCAAGGCAACTGACTTGGTAAAATATTGGGTGTGCCATAGATAGCTTGCTGCTGGTTGGACAGGTACTCGTGAGGAGACTCAAGGGCCTCTAAATATGTTTCCAATTTGTACTTCTGATCCGATTTTGTGGTATCATATGGCACATCTGATTAGGGCCTTGCTACACTACAACTGAGGTTAAAATACCATTTATCACCAAATTTTTGGAGCACATAATTTTTGTGGATTTGTTTCAGATCGCAGAAATTAAGCTTGCAACTATTCACTTCAGTTTTTGATTCAAGTGTATTTTTCAAGCATGTTAGTAACTAAGTGACCTTGATTCAAGATGGTACCATTGACCTCCATTGCATTTGCTAATATAATGGGGAGGTGAGGTACGTGCTTAAACTTCAGCAAACACCAAAAAAATCATCCGCACACAAAATTCACATCAGAACACAAAGCTGAGTTAGGGAAGTGAGCGGCAAGCATGATGTGGCTGCAATTATATACTATTACGAGAAACCGTCTAAACAACGAATGAGTGTTGACAATCCTTGGTCCAGGAAATATATTTCCGATAAGTGTGTCAGCACGACCAATCCACAAAGGAGTTTTCCCTCGAAATTTGGTGCTATATGGTAACCCTGATGTTATTCCAGTGTATATGTTTTGTACAATAATCATGGGAAAATAATTTTCTGTGTTTTGTTAAGTACTAGTTTGTTGCCTCTTTCTTGTACTTCTGGTTATAGTGTTATAGTGAACTTTTCAGTGTAGCTTAAAGCAAATTTTTCTTAGTTTCATTTCCAGTTTCTTCCACGATGAAGAGAGCAAACTGAGGGACAATCTTAGTGGGTGGTTGTGCAGTATAGGGTCACGTAAAGGGCTATAATGGTCAGTGATGTGTGAATACTGTAATGCCCTGATTGTCCTTGCTAACTGCTGCAAAATTTGCTCACTACTGCAAAATACAACAGACTGTAGACAACAAGAATGGGACATTAAGCTGTGTGTAGCATCAGGAGTGCTTGCATGAGCTGCTAAAGGGTGACAATTTATTATGTCTCAAAGCTTGAGCATCCAAGAAGGTTGGACAGCATTCCATTGGCATGTGTTAGACATGCATGTATGATGGCCTTCGATTTCCAGCCCAAGTGCCTGAACAGAGCCATTTTCCATCACCAACAGAAATTAAGGACCCAACACAAATTATCCATGCACAGTCCTCAGAATGAGTAGGGACCCATAATAGGTCATCAAGGAAACGGTGAGTCAATAGTTTTGTAGTCTTGAAGGGCATGCTGCCTAAGACAGTGAAACAGGAAGACCCTTTGTGCATTGTATCCCTGCTGATGACCCAGTGTAGCATTGTGTACATACCGAAGACTGCATGCTAGTGTGCTGAAACTACCCAACCCACACCACACTCCCCCACCCCATGAAAGAGTGGCCTGGTACAGACTGTTTGCACATGTGCGTAATTACCATGTTTTTGTGGTAATCGTAATATTCACCCGTACATTGCTACGTATATGAACAGGGCCGTCGGAAGCGGGGCGGCTGGGGCGGTTCGTGCCAATTTTTTTTTCCGGAAGCAATTGAACTTTAAACTTTTACCACGTGCATGTCATCGCGATGGCTTCATCATCAGGTAGCGGCAGCCAACTGCCAACGCCGGCGATTGGTGACAAGGCGCACCAACCGTCTTCTTTTCGCTTTCCCCAGCGCGAATTTAGAAAGACATCAGTGGTCAAGCGCTCGTTACAGCGGCAGTGGTTTGCTAGGTGGCCATGGCTGCACTACGACGAAGATCGAGACCTTGCCTTCTGTTTCACTTGTGTCGTTGCTTACCAAAATAAGCAGCTGCAGTCTGTCCCTTGCTTGGAGCAGACCTTTATTTCTTCCGGCTTTTCGAACTGGAAAGACGCTACTGCCAAGTTTGCCAAGCACGAAGGTAGCCGGTGTCACAAAGATTCTGTGCTGAAGACGATTACCCTTCCTGCTACAACAAGTGATGTTGGCGAAATGCTATCTTCACAGCTCGCAAAGGAGCGTCTGGACCGACGAAAGTGTTTGCTTAAGTTGCTGTCAAACGCTCGCTTCCTCTCAAGGCAAGGCCTTGCCTTTCGTGGTGACGGTGATGAGTCTGATTCAAATTTCATGTGGCTAATTTATCTCCGTTCTGAAGACAATGCCAAGCTTGTCGACTGGATAAAACAGAAAACCAACAAGTACACGTCAGGTGACATGCAGAACGAGATGGTGAAAGTAATGGCTTTGCGTATCTTACAAGAGGTTGCTGGAAGTCTTCAGAGTGAATCGTTTTTTACGGTGATGGTTGATGAAAGGACGGACATTTCAAACGTGGAGTAGGTTGTAATTTGTCTCAGGTGGGTGAGCGAAAACCATCACTGATGTACTCCTGCGGCTGAATCTTGCTATTTCAAAGGTGCGCGGCCAGTGCTACGATGGAGCTGCTATGATGTCTGGTACAAAATCTGGTGTGGCGACGAAATTGTGTGCAGCTGAGCCCAGAACAGTTTTTACCCACTTTTATGGTCACTCGTTAAATTTGGCCTGTGGTGATACCATCAAGCGGTGCAAGCTGATGCAGGATGCGTTGGATACCACGCATGAGATCATGAAATTGATCAAGAAATCACCTGCTCGTGATGCGATCTTCAAGCGGCTGAAAGAGGAAATGGGCAGTGACTCTCCCGGAATTCGTGTTCTATGTCCGACCAGGTGGACTGTCCGAGCTGATGCTTTGAAGAGCATTATCGATAATTTCAATGTGCTTTTGGAGCTTTGGGCTGAGTCGTTGGAGCGTGTCAAGGATACCGAAATGAAGGCGAGGATCCAAGGTGTCGCTGCTCAGATGATGAAGTTTGACTACTTCTTTGGCGTCTCTCTGGGTCTGCTAATCTTACGGCATACTGACAATCTTAGCAAAACGATGCAGAAGGCAGATATGTCAGCAGCAGAAGGTCAAGCTGTAACAGCCATGAACATTTCCACCTTGAAGTCTCTGCGCAATGACGCCATGTTCGATCTGTTTTGGCAGAAGATCACTGGTTCAGCAGAAAATCTTGACGTTGACAAGCCTGCTTTACCTTGCCGTCGCAAGGCTCCCCGCCGCCTCGATGATGGTTCCGCGCCTGCTTTTCATGTGACAGTGGAGGACCACTATCGGGTCATTTGTTTTGAAGCACTTGACCTCATCACTACATGCATCGAGGATCATTATAACCAGCCCGGTTACAAGACCTATGGAAAAGTGCAGGCACTACCCCTCAAGGCTGCAGCTGCAGAGCCATATGAAGAAGAGCTGCGCTTCGTTCTCTCTTTTTATGGTTCTGATTTTAATTCCCTACTCCTTCCAACGCACTTGGAGATTTTTTTCGCAGAACTTTCGAGCAGATGGAGAAGTGACTGTGTCTGATATCCTCACCTTTTTTCGAAGTTGCATCCCTGGCCAATTGGAGCTGATATCTCAAGTCAGTAAGTTAGTGAGGCTACTGCTCGTGATGCCGGCCACCAGTGCTGAGAGTGAGAGGTCATTCAGTGCTGTGCGATGTATCAAGACGTATCTACGCTCAACGATGTCTCAGCAACGTCTGAACCATTTGATGCTCTTGCACGTCCACAAGAGCCATACCGACGGCCTCATCCTTGTGGATGTAGCTAACGATTCCATTGCTGGTAATGACCACAGGAAGCATGTGTTTGGCGCAGAGTTCAAGCCATCTGATATAATATGAATACAGTTTTGTATAACCAAAGTATAATAAAACAGTTTCGTGCCAATTTTTGATTCATGCCATCAGTGATTGAGCTGGCTGTGTGCTCGATCCCGGCCTGTATTGAGAGAAACATGGTGTTAGTGTATAATCTTTAATGTATAGCGAGATGCTATGAGAGCAGTTTCTTGACAGCTAAAAACAGGTCGGAAAAATTGCCTCTCCACCTGGAGAGCTTCCGACGGCCCTGATGAACCATGTATTCTTCGTTCCACGAAAGTGTAAAGTGAAGACAGCATGCTTTGAGGCCCATACAGATGTTTTTCTCCAGGTAGATGCCTAGAAAGTGATAGCCTCATTCCCAGGCTCTAGTGGAGGGGAGAGTAGAGCCTGGTACACCCTGTTTGCGCATGTGCGAGAATTTACGGAATAACTCAGTCACATGGCAAGGAGTAGTACAGAGGCAGTATATAGGTATAGTAAGCGGAAGAACTAGAAAATATCTGATTTTTTATTTTCTACAACTGAAAAGCCTTCTAACCAGTCAAGAATAGCAAAACTACCTGTTATTTTTTATCCGCTATAGGATTATGGTAGCTGTCTTACCATAGAAATTCGGAAGTGCCTCTCTCCTCGTAGCTGCTCAATTTTCAATCTCAGATCTGGCCTTGTGAGTGATATTGCGGCGTAGTATCCACTAGTTTCCAAGTTCCCCAGAAAAACCTGGGGAGCCGTGCATGTGCAAACAGTGGATACCAGGCCACTCTTTTCAAATTTTACCGCATGGCCTGGGAACGAGGCTAAGAAAGTGATTGAGTCTTCAATCCCGTTTGCCTTTGAAGGCCTAGAATGCCCCAACTGAATTGAAAATCTAGCAGCTCATATCCACTGCCAGGAGAGAGGTGCTTCCGAAGTTTGATGGAAAAATAGCTACCACAGACTTAGCGGATAGAAAATTACTTGCTATTCCTGACTGATTATAAAGCCATTTCAGTTGTAGAATTCCTATACTTGTATACTTCCTCCGTACTACTCATTGCCATGTGACTGAACTCGTTTACAAATAGCGTAACATAAACGGTGCACCGCACTAACCTCGCTCTCGTTAGTCGTAGAAAGCTCGCTCTTGCGCTGGAAATGAGGTCATTGAGTTTACTAAATATCGCCTCTCCTCCGAGGATGTTATTATACTTCATCACGAAGCGACAGTGCAGCGGCCATACCCCCAATTATCGTCACCCGGTATCTGATATCGTCACTGTGTACATTTTCCTATACTCAATTATTGTCATTTGCTTCACTGCCGCTCACATATTACCTCAGTTACACCACTGGGTACCAAATGCCAATGATCTCTAGCCTTGTCTTAGTACTTTAATAGTCTTTAACATCAGCGGGGTGACCCGCTAATTGACCCTCCCTTGCATGTGCAGTTGGTGCCAACTGACAGTCATTCTGCAGCACCCAAAAGTACCCTCGATCCTAACTACACCACTCTCCTCTGCCGCTCATCACCAACACGGAATCGTCACACCCAAAGCCCCATCACCTCCATGTCTATTGTGACATGTCGAGATCTCAGAGTCAATGGCTGAGTATGAACCTGACCTCCTTGCCGAATCCCACTGATCTGGACCCACCTTCAACATCACACGCTCCCTCAGTAATAAACCTAGCACGAGCCACAAGAGTGGCCTGGTACACACTGTTTGTTCATTTGCAAGAATTTATGAAGTAAACATATTAGCGTAAATGACCAATTATCGACACATACCAAATATCGGCATAGTAGTATTTAGTAGTATATGGAATAGGTATCTGTGAATGTGTAGTGGGAGAACGGGGGTGAACGGCAACAACTTTACTTCCGGTTGATCAGTTCTGTATTTAGCAAGCAACGAATGTGCTAATTGCAGTTTTTTCTTGGAAGATGAGGCCAAGGCTGACTGGTTCGCGAAGGACCAGCATCAATAGGACCTACCGTTCGCTGTATCCACTGTAGGCAGTTGCGAGCGGTTGTAAAAGGTGCTCTGAGGTTCAGTATCAGATGAGTATCAACAACCTAGAGCTCTACCTGTCTTTTTGTGGCCAGTTCTCATGACTATCTCGAGCAACAGCGGTCCTATAGCTAGCTAATTGTCCTTTTTTGTGTTTATCCTCTCAGATGGGCCTTGCAGTGAAATTTTGCCTTCTCTGATTTTTTGCTTTGCTCTCCTGAGTCTCAAACTTGTATAACTTGTTTTAACGAGGTTGAAGCTATATAGGTGTTTCTTGCATGTAGTTCAGGAACCTGACTTGCTATATATACTTCATACACTTGTGTGTGCATGTTTCAAGGCAGGCTGTGTAACATACAATTTAAAGCACAGCCACACTGTATTGCCTGTGGTGAGTGAGCAGAGATATGGGTTTAGTGAATGACACCCTGGGCATGGATGGCTTAACAAAATTCTGTATGCTCATCCAACACAGCATGTAATTATGTTGGATGGGAAGGCCCACTCCCTTAGAAGAGAATGGCAACATGTCTTTGACAATAGCAAGTAAACAAGCATATACTGAATGTGAGAAGGGAAGGGCAGTCAGTCAATAGGTTCACACTCTTAGAAAGAGTCCTTTAGTTTTATTCTCACTCTTAGAAACAATCCTTTGGTTTCATTCCCAGACCTAGGATTGCTTAGGGGGGCCCTGGGAACAAGGCTAGGGAGTGAAGTAGATATTTTAGCACATGGTGAATGCTACTCACTAAAATGCCCTTACGTAACTTCTGGTTGTGAACTCATTTTTGACAGAAAATATCATCTAGCCTCAGCAAAAACAAGGCAAGTAGCATTAGACAGTAACTGTTAGCCATTCAGGTATGAGGTGGGTATGCAGCTACATGAGTAGAGGACATAAATTGACTTCTAGTGTAGGGACCTATGACAGCAACTTCCTCATAGAGTTCAATTGACAGTATTTTGAATCACCAAATTCCAGTTCTCCAGCTAATAATCATGTACTACAGTAATAAAAGTCATAACCTTTTTTACATATTTCTAGCCAATGAATTACAAGTGAGTAATAATTAGACACACATACTGCATTTCATATTACCTATCTATACTTACAGGGGACACCTCACCAAATGGATGCCTGAGTTTGCCCGATACATGGTGGAAGGTTAGCTTTGTGATTACTGCCAACATCCATTAATTTAGAACATATCAGTGTAAATGTCAGCAGTAAGGTAATGGGATAATACTTACTTAACCCTTAGGGCGCGGATGTGGAAATTAAATTCCATTTGTCCACGCGGAAGCTGTAATTAATTATGACCAAGGTGCATGAACTCGAAGTTTTCTATGGCTGCTAGCTAGTTTACTTGGTGAACGGCAACTTTGGAGGCTAGGAACTGTCAAGCTGTCGTTAAATTGTGTGCTAAGGGCGTCATTGCGCCCTGTATAGTATTGTAATCCTTGGTGGTGAATACACACCATGGAAAAAAATTCAAAGCAAGCCAAGGAAAAACCTTCATACTCTTTCTGTTCTTGAGCCGTCGATGTCTGCCCTCTAGCTGGTGAGTTACTGGGGTAGCTAGGTACTGGATTGATGCCTCAAGCCTATAATAGCCTTTTCGAGCGCTGCTAACTGCGTTCCTGGTGCTAGAAAGCTTGCCTAAGCTGCCAGTGTAAAAACAGTACAACAAAAAGTAAGCGCTTAGATTCTCTCGATCGGTAGGTGAAGGAGTTATAGATAGTGATAATAACCGTGAGGTTACAAATCTGCCCTAAGAATTGCTGAGTTAGCATTTTTGCTGTGAATTTGGTATAGCTATGCAAGGTGAGACAGCATTTAGCTTCGCCTCAAGGTGCCCAGCTGGTTTTTAACCCTTAGGGCGCGGATGTGGAAATTAAATTCCATTTGTCCACGCGGAAGCTGTAATTAATTATGACCAAGGTACATGAACTCGAAGTTTTCTATGGCTGCTAGCTAGTTTACTTGGTGAACGGCAACTTTGGAGGCTAGGAACTGTCAAGCTGTCGTTAAATTGTGTGCTAAGGGCGTCATTGCGCCCTGACTATAGCGTTAGGCTAAGCTAAACTCGAGCACTAACCTTCATACTCTTCCTGTTCTTGAGCCGTCGATGTCTGCCACACCATAAAGCTGGTGAGTTACTGGGGTAGATAGGTACTGGATTGATGCTTCAAGCCTATAATAGGCTTTTCGAGCGCTACTAACTGCGTTCCTGGTGCTAGATAGGCTATATACAGCTACAGTAGAACAGTGAGTGCACTAGTGAAGTCAAGCGGAGCAATTTTTCTAGACAGTGAAGGAGTTATATAGATAGTGATAATAACCGTGTGATTACAAATCTGCCCTAAGAATTGCTAAGTTAGCATTTTTGCTGTGAATTTGGTATAGCTATGCAAGGTGAGACAGCATTTAGCTTCGCCTCAAGGTACCCAGCTGGTTTTTAGATATGAAAGCAAAACATATCTCTTATAAAAACTTCTTTCATGCAGGTACACCTGGCGCAGAGCCATATGGTGATGATCTGTCTGATGTACATCTGGTGGAGGACAACATAAAACTCAGGTAGATTTAACTTTTTCATAAATACTGGTCTTGAATAGGATATTATTCATACTTCTTTTATATCGTCATAGACGTAAACAAATTTATGAAGTGATGAAGGATATTTCTCCTGGAACTTTCCCTGTGACTATGAGTGTTTTTCCAAGGTAATATCCAAGATGAGTTGTCCAATGGGTAATAACATTGAATTTTTCCCAGTAGCTATAGCTAGAGTAAAGTAGATTGCACAGATAGCTAAGTTAGGAGTTTATCTCCTCCTAAACATTAATTATCTGTTGTCCTTTGTTTATAGACTGGGCTGCCCTGGATTTACCACTCCAGCGTATGAGCCCCAACCCAAGACCTCGATAATGAAGTCACATACTTTCCCGGATGAGGTGGCAATACAGCCTGAGGAGCACCCACGCTTTATGTAATACAGCTGTGAAGTGCCTGAGTTTGTATTGGAATGAATCATACTGCCCAATCAAGTGATAATGCATGAACTGAGTGTATGGGATATTACAGTCTGGCAAACACGAGCTAGCAATTGGGAATCATATTTGTCTGGTAAGAGTCGAACATGTGTATATGCTATGGGAATGGTTGTGACTTCCAGTATTCACAAGACATACTGAGCATGAAGCTGCAATGAACCAAATATTAGCTATGCTGTACTCTCACTTCTTTCTACCCTCTTGCATCTGTTAGGACCAATGCCATATTCTGTGGTATGAACAAATAGCCAAAAATAATGTCTACTGCTACCAATACCTACTCAATCGTCTGTAATTAACTATCAAGCAATCAAAAGATTTATACTGCGCATTAATTTGCAGGGTATACATATAGCACTTTAACATTGATAAGCTTGTGAGTTTCATACCAGTGTAAGGCAATGTGTATTGTTATTCTCCATAGGACGCTTGTCCAGAATCTCTATGATAGGAGAAAGGGAAACATATTCTCCAAAGTTCCAGGTATATACACAATGCTATTAGTGTATGTAATGGTACTCACAAAATCAAGACAAAGTTTAGTGAATAGGCACATGCACTTCACTTTACCCCTACAGTTACTGTGATGGGATAGTATAGAAATTAATTCATGAGTGCACATCATAATTATTTGGCTATAGTACTTCTTATATGTGGCCAAAGATGAATTACTTGCAGTTATACTTTACCAGTTACCATTTCTACCAAACTGTAGTGTTTCGAGATGCAGCTACACCATCTCCATTTGTAACACATAGCGTTGAGAATGGAGAAGTCAAAGATGAAAAATGTGAATGTCTTGTGGACAGTGTAGGTCATGCGGAGAATGGTGCCATTATTCGGAATAGCAGTTGTACTAATAATGGTGGTACTGATGAATACATCTATTTGGATTGCCTCGCATATGGAACTGGGTGCTGTTCACTCCAGGTACCTTTATAACCTACATGGGGAAAACTACAACATACATGTACGTTTATTCCTATAGTCATATTTCGTAACATAGGTAACATTCCAAGCCAGTAGTCTCTCTGATGCTTGCTACATGTATGACCAACTTGCTGTCCTCTGCCCTATCATGGTATGTTTCTTGTCTGTACTAGCCATACCTGCAAAACATAAATCATGCTCATCCGTCCACTGTTCCTGCATGTGTTGCATTCCTATGTTTCACAATATTTGAAAGGGGAGTAGCTAGTAAGGTTAATAGCTAGGCTTATACATAGTGTGCAGGGGTAATCACATGCCCTATCCTTCAAGATTTTCTTCAAATAGAGCCGCAGAAGATAGTCACTTTTTGAAGGTTATTTTTCCTGCCCTCTATATAATCAAGTAGTTAGCAGTGTCCTGCCTGTTCCCTATTACTATAAAGTTGATCAATGATCATCTCAGTATTCTTATTCATCTTTAGCATGCCCTATCAGCGGCTTCACCAATCTTCCATGGCTACCTTGCGGATGTTGACTGTCGCTGGGGTGTTCTATGCGACATTAGTGATGACAGAACACTGGGGGAGATGGGCAAAGAGGTAACATTTCTAAACATTATTCTGATGTTCACTACATTCTTGTGAGTGAGTCACTGAATTCAGAAAATATGTGCATGTAGAGCATTGCTGTGGAGTGTAGATTCAACCAGCAGCAATATTCAACCATTGTGTTTGCAGTTGTTGTGAAATTCCGGGAAATACCCACATAATCATAAAAAAGGGTTAAAAACCTGTACACAGAACCACGTGGAAGGTAGCCTCATTCTCAGGCCTCCACCCAGCCTTTATTGCTTGTGGTACCAAAAGCAGAGAAGGCCTGGTATACATAGGGTAGACCCAATTAACCAGTTGAGTGCGCATCCTGCCTCCATAGGCTCTGTGATATTGCTGCCCTACATAATTTGCAGAAAGCTATACTCGAGGCTAAACTGAGTTAATTGTAAGTTAGTGAAAGACTAAGCGAGAATTGTACCAGCAGCGAGATTGAACTAAAGCAGCAGGACTTTGGCGAACCAAGACGGGCATGAGGTAAGCTTATGGTCGTACTACACAATGATTTCTACTCTGAAATATGGAGGCTGCTTTAGCAGGTTTTTAGTTCACAGGTAGTCAGTGGTCAGTCTTGGAGTACCACTTTTCCATAGGTTTTGCTCCTAGAGGCATCAGCAACTCACAATCATCACTGGGCCTAACGTTTGGAGCAGTCAACAACTCTTATACTTCTTTATTAGCTTGTACAGCTGTATGGCAGCAAGATTAAAGTGTGCACTCAACCAGTTAATTGAGTCTACCCAAGGTCTACCCTAGAGCCCAGGTATATGGCTCTAATTTGTAGGATTTAATAACTAACTAGGGCATAAGCATAAGATCTTAAAAATACCTGCATGCATAAATAGGGGAATGTATTCACTTGTGACTATCCGGCAGTACTATTACTTTGAGACACATTGCTTTACAATAATTATTGTGTAAGGTAAAAATCATTTTTGTCATCTTTATGGGACTTATTCATGCATTTGACCAGCCTCTGGAGAAAGGTGAAATCCTCATGCCTCGGTCTCGATGGGATTCCATTGAGGGCTACCTTGGCACCACAAAATACAATGACAAGGAAGAACCTTACAACAGGGAAGTGTATGAAGAGCTAAGAAAGGACGGTCAGTTTGCTGTGTCTGGTTTTTGCAGAAATGTTTTGTTACCCATACCTGAGATTATACATAACGCCTCACAGTAACCGAAAGTGTAGAAACCCAAGGATGAGGATCTTAGTTTTTACTCAAGGATCACAATGGTATATATAGCCCCTTCTTATCTTTACTCTTGGCAGTGTACTGAAGAATTGACGACTACCGATCAGATTCCGATAATTACAGACATAATACTAGCAGACCTTCCACTAGACTGCTATGATAAGATCTATTTAATTAACTTTTTTTCTTGTTTAGGGGTGGATGAGGCCCTTGCCCTGCACACTGCCTATATGCTACTGAGAGACCCTCTTTTACTGCTGGATGAGCTATTGCATAATCCCAGTGACAGTAGCACTTACCACTATGACGTAAGTTAATGATCATATTTTTCCGTTGCTATAACATGTATACATGGTCTTGATATGCGAATCTAATAAATATTATCTCTTGTATGTGGTATACACTGGTTATATATCTTGTAATAGGTTTTTAATGGTTTTCGCATTGCTGGTATGTAAACTGGAAATGCTTACGTGGTCGAAAAATGGTGAATTATGCTACATATTTTACAACTCTGGAAGTGATTGTGCTAACATTTGGTCAACCCAGGAAGTAACCATTTCTAGATACAAAGTAACAAAAAAAAACATTTAAAAAAATGAAAGAACATATTATAGGGATGGAATCCCCAAATAGCAACCAAACAAGGTAGGAATGATACCACAATACCCTTACGGATTGTCATCCCTTTATCTTTTACCATTTTTGCAACTAGGTCTCATTATACATAAGTGCTAGTTACATGGGATGACAGGATGTTAGATTGTGGTGTAGATGATTAGGTTTTTTTGAACGTACTTTGGTATAATCTTTTGGAAATGTGTTCCGTACTAACTGTTGGGAAGTGAAAGGTTGTTGTTGCAGGTGGAAGAGTGTAAGTGTCATTGTAGGTGTGGATTGTGGGGTAAGTGGTACATGTATAGTCTAGTCTAAGAGCGTGTATTGCTGCATGTGGAGTATGAGTTGTAGTGTGAGGGGGTGATGTGTGTTGCATTGTGAAGTGCTGCAATTGCCACATTCTATTGGCTGTGGATATGGCTGGTGTGGCATGCCAGGGATTGGTGTGTGTGTGTGTGTGTGTGTGTGTGTGCATGTGTGTGTGTGTGTGTGTGAGTAAGGTTGGAAAAAAGGCTAAAGATATAGGGATGACAATCCGTAAGGGTATTGTGGTATCATTCCTACCTTGTTTGGTTGCTTTTTGGGGATTCCATCCCTAGCGTAAGTGGCCCATTCTCGCGCAGTTTTTGTACCCGGGTCCACTGCTTCAAAACGGAACGGCATATGAACTTCGAACTTTCGCTGCTGCATCGAGTCTACAATTATGCTATTCATATTACAAGATCATAGACTGAAACGCGTATTCTCCAAACTGACGCGGTCAAACACAAGGCGCCTCATATGCCAATTGTCGCGCACGAGTACCTAATGTCGCTTACCGTACTTTCCAAATGTCACGCAGTTCCAATTGTTGCTGACCGTGCAGATTTTGTTCCAGGTCCACAGCTTCAAAACGGAACAGAGTATGAACTTCAAACTTTCAGTTACATCATCTCTACGCGATGTAAGTGAGTTTGTAAAAATAGTACATATACTCTAGCCTTACCTTCCATTCGCGCTACTGCGCGACAATAGGTACTGCGCGACATATGGCCACTTACGCTATATGTTCTTTCATTTTTTTAAATGTTTTTTTGTTACTTGTTTCTGTTGTTTTTTGGGGGGAGGAGAAAGGTATGAATGATGTTTAGATGGTGTGGTTGCGTGGGGTAGATGAGTGGTATTAGCTGTACCCACATATGCTCCCATTCATGTTAAACTAACAGCACCTATAATGTAACAGCAGACACAGAAATTATGCACTTTGCACTGCAAAGCTTTCAGTGGGGCTTAAAGATACAGCAGAGTAGCAAAATACAGCTAATGTGAATTGTAGCTAAGCGCCTATCCACTTGAGAATGCCACTACACACCCGCTCATTCTTGTATGCAACATTGTAATGGCAGACAGCTGTCTACAGCAGTTTGCCGACTCCATTTAATGCACATCATGGAGGTTGGTATGGTCTGTAATGTGTATCAGTGTTATTACTATTATAACGTAACTACAGCAACTCACTTTGGGTCCGTCATAAAGCGTACTCCAAGAATTATAAACGCCTAAGGAGAATAGCTCGTGCTCGAGGCTGCGTTTCCGTTGTAGGCGTAACCACCGTTTAATGCGCACAACGGAACGGAACAGAACGGCGCATAGCGGCAAGTACTTGCCTCGAGCGCTTGAGAATCTCTGGTGAACGGTTTGATTTGTTTGAGAACGCTATGGTGTGGGTGCAGTAGCCAGGATCCAGTAGTGCTTCTTCACGTTTGAATCATTGTAATCGCTTCAGTCATTGTTGTGCTATCTTCAGAAAAGAAACCAGAAAGAAGAAACCAGAAGAAGTAGACGATTTGCCAGTTTAGCGACTTGCCGATTTGGCACTTCAGCGATGCTCTCTGTCAGCGTTAACAGTCTTGTTACTGTTGAAAACACTCGAGAATGACAGGTATGGTCCACAAAAGCTTATGACTAAGTCTAGGGCAGAGTTTTGAACATATCACTTTGTACACATGCAATGTAGCAGCTTGCAAAAGCCCAAATTGCAAGCATTTGATATACCATACTACTTACACAACATACATTCCTGACGTTCATTATTCTGGAGAAGTCAGATTCAGTACAACTCCTTGTTTTATCCCTAGCCTCATACCCAGGCCACGTGAAAAAAAGAAGAGTGGCCTGGTATCCACTGTTTATGCACGTGAGACCATTCCTAGAAAAACCTGGGAATCCACGTACCTTAAACTCTGATAAATAACCGGGGGCGGTTATAATTAGAATTAGTAGCCTCAATGGGCGGTTACTTTTACATGGGCGGTTATAATCACAGATCGGTTATTTTTGCAACACAACAGTTAATAGCGTGGCAAATTTGCAGTACATAATACTCAACAACTAGTTAATAGTCTTGCTCCACGCGCCTCTTCTTCAAAGACGGTTCCTTGTGCTGGACGCGGAGGATCCGTAACTTTTCCTTGTACCCTGTGGACTTCACCCGACAACATTAGTGGTTGTAGCAGGCTTTTCTAAACCATCCGGCACATGTCCGATGACCACGTCATCATTTGTGCTCTAGCAAACACTCATAAATATCCCCTACGTTGAGTCAGCCAGGTAGATATGGTGTCCCTTGATGCAGGAAGCCTTTAGGCAGGCAAGATGAACGAACTGCATAGGTAGCTAGGGCTTTTCTCGCTACACAAATTTCGACTAATGCTGACTTCTTGGTTCTTTTCCTCTACACAGGTCTGATTGTCGTCGCTATTAATACTCGTCTCTAGCCATTCTGTTTAGACTTTCACACGTGCAAACGCTAATTAGCGTTACGTCATTAATTATGGGCGGTTATGTTTACATAGTAGGTATTACACGCGAGTGAAATGTTGTTACAGCAAATTGATCGGTTATACTAGAGGGGCAGTTACCATTAAGGGGGCGGTTATTTATCAGAGTTTACGGTATGTTTGGAAATTGTTTGTATCCGTTTTATTTCCGTATCGTCGAAGATGGCAGCGAGTTTGCTGATTCTGCTAGCCTGTAGAATGGTTTTTTCCCAGAAAGTGAGTGCTAGTTCAACTCTTGGGTCCTGATTGCCACTGAAAAGCTTAGAAGGCCAGATCTGCGACTGAGAATCGAGCAGCTCACAACTATTGTCAAGAGAGAGGCACTTCTGACTTTTTACAGTAAGATAGCTACGATAATTGTAACAGATAGATGATTACAGGCTGTTTTACCAAGTTTGACTGCCATTTCAGTTGTAGAAAGTTTGTACCATATACTGTCTCCATACTACTCCTAGGCATGTGACCAAGACCGTTCATAGATACATTTACTGACCCTATTCCGTAAATTCTCACGCATGCGCGAACAATGGATACCAGGCCACTCTTCTTTTCTTCGCGTGTTCTGGGTAGGAATGGTTCTCACTTTCTTGCTACATGGACCTCTCCTTTTCTCTCATAGCCGACTCTAGCTGCTTCAATTTTTGTTTTTTACATTGCTTACTTTTCTCGGGCACACAGTGGGTTTTGAATGTTTTCATAAAATGCCATGTCCACTTCCAATCAATGTTTGATAACATTAAGGCGGGTTAAAATTAGTAGGTGGTTGAGAAATCGTGAACTACACTGGTAGCGTGTGTTCATCTTCTTTTAACGTTACAGCACTATATACGCACTTTCCTAGATATAATTTATCACTCAAGCTACTTACCATACCAAAGGTTACTGCAATATCAAATATCCTCTCTCACAACAGAATCTCTTGCTTACCAACTGGCAAAGTGTACGTCTCAAGCATCCTCTACCTGATGGCAAGGCTGCTTGGAGAGTAGAATTTAGAACCATAGAGGTACAGTCAATATAACATCCACCTTTGCTTGTGTGTGTGTGTGTGTGTGTGTGTGTGTGTGTGTGTGTGTGTGTGTGTGTGTGTGTGTGTGTGTGTGTGTGTGTGTGTGTGATTGTGTGTGTGTTTGTATGTATCTGTGTGTGTGTGTGTGTGTGTGATGGGAGAGGTTGAATCATACATGAGTATGCTGAGTATGTATACATAAGCCCTTCCTTGCATAGTTGCTGCTTCACCGTCACTGCAAGAGTAACTTCTTAGTATTTTCTCAGATATTTGAGCAAATAGGAGTTAGAGTTCTGTGAACTGCCTATAGCATTCCAGTTCAGGCGTATGATGCCCTGTATGTATTACAACATGTAAGGAAGCCCTCTAATTTCTATGTCTCATCTGCATTATAAATACTGTCTTTTCAATCTAAAAGACAGAAAAAGGTGAAATAAACTTGTGGACAAGACTGTTATTATTTGCTAATGTTTATAGTGTTCTCTGGAAGTGCTATGTTGCATAATTTGACCACTTGTGTACTACACTTGTAATGGTATCATTCTTCCACCATAGCTGCAGCTGACTGACTATGAGAATTCAGCTTTTGCTATCTTTATGATGCTCTTTGTGAGGACAATCCTCTCAATGCGACCCAACCTCTACATTCCAATATCAAAGGTATTCTGTTAAATTATGTATCAGGAGATGGTTAAGACAATTGGGTTACAGATAGGTATTATGACAAAGAAGACCTATATACACTGCCAAGTGTAAGATTTATTGACATGAATTTATTCATTAATTCAGTTTTGCAGCTCTAATTTTTAACTTCTAGCAACTATACCTTTTATACTTGCACACAAGCATACTCTTAGAGCAAAAAACCTGCATGTATGAATACGTGCTGTAATAATCTGTGACTGCCCTGCTATGGGGCAAAATATGAAAACAAGAAGTTAATTCAAATCTCAAAATGAAAACACTCCCTTATCAACATCGTTAGATAGACGGTGATGAATTTTTTCAGAGGAATGAAATAGTATATGGGAATGAAATAGTATATGGACCGAATTTGTCTGATAAGCTTGTCCTTTTAAGAACTAACCAATAGCTCGGTACAAACATTAATGGGCCATGAGGCGGCCATATTCCTGAACCTAATATGCATATGTGACTACGCCTTATCGACATGTGGGCGTAGTACTGAAACATCTGGAAAGAGCTAGGGCAGTCCAAGATTTGTACAAAGAGACACTTTCTACAGCTCCAAGGTTTGAAACGAACAAAACGTGGAAGCTGAAATATGAACTTCAATCAAGGGGCTTGAAATGAGAACACTGCATGACAGACAGCACAATCAATCAGTTTCGATTAGCTCAATTTGTTTCTTTGCCCGTCCATGGCAGTGACTGCTCATTCTCAGGTACATGAGAGAGTATACCAACCTGAAGGACAATCTCCATAGCTTCATGGT
The DNA here is from genome assembly GCA_963921505.1 of Phakellia ventilabrum. Lineage (NCBI taxonomy): Eukaryota > Metazoa > Porifera > Demospongiae > Axinellida > Axinellidae > Phakellia > Phakellia ventilabrum. The sequence continues at coordinate 8,414,956 of OY997378.1, forward strand.
CCAGATGGTAGTGGCACCTATAACATCCGCATCTCAGGTCGCTTGTTGTACGTGCGTATACCCTCCTTTGTACTCACCTTCTGTACTTACACTTGGCAGTGTGGTCACGCTTCATCAATTCAGTGCAGATCACTATGGTGTACATGTTCATGCCTATAGCAACTTTGTCAATACTTCCTGTTTAGGTGGTTAGGCCATACAAATTAAAAAACAGTTTCTGGTCCAAGGAGAAAAATTATGCAAGGTACAAGACTTTTCCATCAATTGAAAGTCTGAGCTATACGCACTCGCGCCAAAAGGGCATGGGTGGAGACCAGAAAACAGTTTGTATGGCCTTAGCAACAGTAGATGGAAGACCAGTTCCCAAAACCCAAAAACCTGTTCCTCATTTCACTTGCATGAGCATATCCAGTCTATTACATCATCCAATGAGTTCAAAGTTGATATCTGGTTACTTTAGAGTGTAACTGGTGTGTTAGTCTAGTCAATGTCAGTGATATACTAATTATGTATAGACCATGATCACAGCGAACTATGACAGCAAGCTGTTGTTTTTACTGTGCATATCAGACTAATATAGAGAAAATGTATTCATGGTATAATTATCGTGGCATGCTTCCTTTCTTAAGCGTTTAATCCTTTCTACATGCTGTAATTACCTGTTTGTGAAGTTAACAGTTCTGTATAGAACATGCAATTTCTATAGTAATTAGGATTTAAAAGTCGAAAATCATTTCTGAAATAATATAGAAGTGAATGGGAAAGCCTTTCAAGTAGACTTTTTCATTTATTGTTATAGTTGGATGAGAACATGGCTACAGCACTTGCACGTGATGCCGCTCATAGTGGAGAGTTTTATTTTTCCAAAAACATTCTGCCAAGCGGTATGCCCAACGGGAGTCCTGAACACTACAATGACATCACACTGAACAGTCTGCCTGATGGAAGTGCCACATCTTCCGAAAAGGCCATACCTGCTGAAGATTACAATTTCACCTTGATGGACATTGACACCATTATGAATGGAAAGGTAGTGGTATACTGTATAGCAATTTGTTTTAGTGGGTGTAAATTTTCGTAAAAAGCTCAAGAAATCATTAGAAGTAATTTTTGTGGTTCTAAATTTCGTGGTTATTTGATATATCGCGGATGACATAATGTGAACTTTAACCATGGAAAACATAGTACACGTAGGCTTTGACTTGTTCAATTTTGCATGACAAAGAGATGGAGTGCTTCAGCATTGAGATGTGCATTCAAGGCTACCGAGTCTATAAAGACACGTGGGAGGACAATGTTGGAAAAGAAATAGTACCATGTCAGTGGTAAAGGAGAGGTACGGGCCTCACTCTTTCGTTATCGCCTCTGCTATTTACAGCATGAGGGATGGCTCGCAGCAGAGGATCCTGTGGACCCAAGACATTGTCAACGGGACGCAGGTACCAAAAGGAAGCCATAGTGAAATCGATTTGGTACCTAGTCTGCTTGATGTTGTACAGCGCATGTAACCGATCATAAAATTCGTGTGTAGAAAATTTCGTGACTTGTAAGTTGACCATGAAAATAACGAAACTTGGCACCCCATGGAAATAACCCACTATACAATAGTAATTATGTTCATGTTAGAATTGCTACTCAATACTGTTTGGGAAGGCTGAAACTAACAAGTAAAACTGTCCACCACCTGCATGCTGTCAGTATTATGGAGTACGGTAGTACGCCATATATAGGGATGGCTCCAAAAAAAATGGCTGCCCCATCGTATGTGTACAAAGTTATATGTTCAAAACTCTGCCCTAGAATTAGTCATAAGCTTTTGTGGACCATACATGTCATTCTCGAGTGTTTTCATCAGTAACAAGACTCTTAGCGTTGCTGGAGAGCACCTCTGAAGCACCACATCGGCCAGGCGCTAAACCGGCAAATCGTCAACTTCTTGTTTCGTCTTCTTTAGCTGAGCTACCGCGATATTCACTGAAGCAATTACAATGATTCAAACGCGATGAAGCGCTACTGGATCCTGGCTATTGCACCCACACCATAGCGTTCTCAAACAAATCAAACTGTTCGGCAGTGATTCTCAAGCGCTCGAGGTAAGTACTTGCCGCTACACGCCGTTCTGTTCCGTTCCGTTCTGCGTATTAAACGATGGTTACGCCTCCACCGGAAACGCAGCCTCGACATGCTCGAGCACGAGCTATTCTGCTTAGGCGCTTATAATACTTGGAGTACACTTTATGATGGACCCAAAGTGAGTTGCTGTAGTTGCTTTATAATAGTAAGAACACTGATACAACTGCTAGGCCATTACAGACCATACTAACCTCCATGATGTGCATTAAATGGAGTCAGCAAACTGTTGTTGACAGCTGTCTGCTATTACAATGTTGCATACAGGAATGAGTGTGTGTACAGTGGCATTCTCAAGTTGGTAGGCGCTTGGCTACAATTCATTTAGCTGTATTTTGCTACTCTGCTGTATCTTTAAGCCCCACTGAAAGCTTTGCAGTGCAAAGTGCATTCTGTGTCTATAGGTGTTGTCAGTTTATCATGAATGGGAGCATATGTGGATACCACTCATCTACCCCACACAACCACACCATCTAAACACCATTCATACCTTTCTCCTCCCCCCAAAAAACAACAGAAACAAGTAACAAAAAAAAAACATTGTAAAAAATGAAAGAACATATAGGGATGGAATCCCCAAAAAGCAACCAAACAAGGTAGGAATGGTACCACAATACCCTTACGGATTGTCATCCCTATATCTTTTGCCATTTTTCCAACCTCAACACACACACACATACACACACACACACACACACACACGCACACAGACCAATCCCTGGCATGGCACACCAGCCATATCCACAGCCAATAGAATGTGCATGGCAATTGCAGCACTTCACAATGCAACACACATCACCCCCTCACACTACAACTAATCTTCCACATGCAGCAATACACACTCGTAGGCTAGACTACATACATGTACCACTTACCCCACATTCTACACCACAATCCACACGTACACTGACAACTACACTCTTCCACCTGCAACAACACCCTTTCACCTCACCAACAGTTAGTACGGAACACATTTCCAAAAACATTACTCTATTATACCAACGTACGTTCAAAAAAAAACTAATCATCTACACCACAATCTAACATCCTGTCGTCCCATGTAACTAGCACTTACGTATACTAGTGATACACAATGTGCAGGGATGTCCTCGCTTCACGAGAATTGCTGGGTGTGGCACATGGCATGCAGGTGGCACGCCCATAATGGCTACTTGCTATTATGTGCTTAGAAGACCAGAGGCCGAAGCAAGCTTACTGTGATAGTGATCTCTTCCAAGTCTCCCCGTTAGGAGTCACAGCTTATAGCGAAGGTAAGTGTTCGCTGTGTGTTTGATAGGCTATACCAGGATAACTGGCTGGAACAGGTTACGACGAAAAAAGGTCAATCGAACTGGAGTATAGCTTCGCTTTGCTCGGAACTAGTTGCAAAAATGGCAAAAGATATAGGGATGACAATCCGTAAGGGTATTGTGGTACCATTCCTACCTTGTTTGGTTGCTTTTTGGGGATTCCATCCCTATATGTTCTTTCATTTTTTTAAATGTTTTTTTGTTACTTGTTAATCCTAGCTTTAGGCGTTATGAAATCAAATAGAAAATTAAACATGCATAACTATCACACTACTTGACCTGGAGACTCTCTAAATAATTATCGTAGATGCAGTGGTGTGGCACATAGTTACAATGTGCAGTGAAGAACATTTTCTCACCAGTTTGCAGTTATAACAAACCTTCCAAAGTGCCTGTGTTGTTTTAGTAAGTAGAGTGTTTACCTATACCCTTTCTGAAACTTATTACGGAATTAAAACCCGCATTTGACCTGCAAGAAAACAGTGCACATTAGCCACTTGTATTGTTGGTAGTATTATACTGGTGCAAGTCGTGCATATTATCCACAATACGAGAGAGTAAAGTTGTTGTTCTAAGTCCCCAACCCATAATTACTTAGTTGTAATGTTTTTTCATTGCTGCATTTTTCTCCCATATGGTGTAGGGAGAATTTATAGGGTTAATAGCCCTCATCAAGCAATATTTGCGAACCATGGATGTAACTGAGCAGGCACAGTCAACAATTCTTCAGATCCTGACCTTCATCTCCAAGAAGGCTTCAGGTACAATAAGATTACTCATGATACCTAGATTATTACTCGGACAAATCACTGACATTAATTTGAAAGTGGCATTAGTGATTCCCGCATGCTCTTCACCAAGAGTCCCTTAACACTGTACAGAATCATACATCATCATGCAACTAGATTTGCATTAACCGTCAGTATATTATCATTCTTCACTCCATAGGGGAAACAAAAACTACAGCCACTTGGATACGGGAGTTTGTCACATCACATTCCAAGTATAAGAGAGATTCCCATGTACCAGATGAAATTGTATGTGACTTGATGTCAACAATAAAAGAAATCTCAGAAGGCCTAGTAGCCTGTGAAGAGCTTACTGGCAGGCTTGTAACCTAGCTAGCAACCTATCTAGTAATAATTATTGAAGTCATTGGGTTTATAAATTACTATCATCAATACTGTGAATAATAATTAATGTCATGGTCATTATATTATTTATTGGATTTTCCACTAGTGGTCAGCATAATTATTATATAAGTAGCATACTGTAGCGAGTCCAACTATTCAAACAACCCTCTATTTATTCAAACACCCAAGAAAAATGGTTAATTTTCTTATTCCAATCACCTATTACTTAAACAATTCTACAGCCTCAGTGCTACTACATGCTAAATGTTATAAGAAAAATCAGTTCTCATGCAAAGTCTGCACTGTCATGTACTCAGCACTGCCCTTATTGTACACTATGTTCTGCCTGATTTTTGGCTGTTTCTAGTACTCCACGAGTCCTCTTCAAACAATGACATAGTGGCATGCAGACAACGTACATAATGACAACAGCTAGACTTTGATTGTAGCTAAGCTCTCAACAGGGCTGCTGTCAGAGTTGATAATAAATGTACACATCATGCAAGAGACTACTGCAGTATGATGTGCACACTATATACTCACGCATGAGCTCCTAGTGCAACACGCATACAATTCAAGGCTGACACAATATTGCAGAGCAATCATGAATTCTACACGATTGCATTTTTATGTGAGCTTCAAATGAATGTGTCTATTATTCAAACAGCCCATTTCCTGGGGGGGGAATATATTCAAGATAAGAAATTTTGTTCAAATAATTGGACTCCTATATAATATACATGGTCAGTGATTCATGAAATAAAGGGGGAAGGGATCCAGAGCACATTGGGATTCTCACAGACAAAATGTCCACTCACAGGAAAACTGCCTCAACTAGACAGGACATGTATATATGTGTTCTACGTCCTTGAGTTTTAGTACTCAATATAATATTATATTATATGTGGGCATAATTAATATTATGAAGACTTGACATTAGGCCTTCAGAGAAACAGCCCATGTTTACTAATACTGTAATGGCTTCAACTAAGAAAGTTCTACAAGGATGCAACAAGCACCATTAGAAGCCTATATATGGTCATTTCCTTCTGAATCACATTATTTCCATGCTAGTGCTATGTACACTCAGCCAGTGACAAAGCTGTTACATGGCCTGTCAATAATGTGGACTCACACCGAGTTCAATCGAATTTGCTTTAAGAGCCTAACATAATTTATCAAATTATGACCACAGAAGGCTTCTCACACCCAATAAAATTATTATCTAACTTCCATCCAGCATTGTCCAAAATTCAGACACTCATTGTCATGTTTTCATTGCTTCACAGTGCCTAAATTTTAAAGATAGCTCCACATACAGCATGATATGGCAACTACATGCAGAAAGAAGATGTTTGCATTTATGCATGGAAGACTATTATAATCAAGGATATTAAATTAAATGCATGTTCAATGTGTATCCATGCTTAGATTATATAAAGAAGTCTGAAGCTATACATGTAGTAGAAGGCAACTCAGACGAGTAAAATATAATAACTTCATGTATCTGACATTGAGCTAAATCAGTATTCCATTCACTGATAAGCTATCAAATACTGATTTAGTACAATAATTAGTTCAAGACTCAGCATCGCCTGTTCCAGATGCTTGGGGGATCTCATCAGAGCACTCAAAGAATTCTTCATCAGCAGTGTCTGAGGCAAAGGGAGGAACAGTGATTTCTGAGTTGGGGGGAAGGATCTTCACTGCGTACAACACTTCTTTAGCCCTGGTCCAACTGTAGGAGTTGTCAAACTTGAGCACATCTGTAGAAACAAATGAAGTAGTACTGCCATATGATGCCTTGTCCACATATCATAAATATTGTGGCGTACAGAGAGTGACTAATAATACGGAAGTCATTTCATTTGTAAAGTATCCAAATGCAATCTGAACCAATTAGCGTAAGCCGCCAATCATCACCCTTAGGTTTCTCCCTCATTCATATCTCAGTTTAACCCCTCTGTTCATATAGAAGGCTTGGGTATGTGGATAGCTAGCCAGTTGACACTTCCAGCATTAGCAGCATAGCAGTGTCTGCCTGTGACCATTGTGTGTCTGGAAGGATCAGTTGCCCCTTCTGGCTAGTTGATTGCTGAGGGTTTGTCGCTTTCAGCTTAAAAGATTAATTTTGTGTTCTGAGATAACGTGTTTACAGTTTAGGTGCTAGCTAACTGGGTTTTACTGTGGCTTGCCGGCTTCTAGACTTGATGAATAACTGCACAGTATGGTCCACACCTCTCTGTTGTTTTCAGAACTTGTATCATTCAGCATGTTCTGATTCACCCACACAGTAGAGCATAATTCAAGAATGCAAAGTATAATCGGTGGGAATCAGAGCATAGTATACTAGGTAATATTGTGCTTGTCCATAGAGCCTGATCATTTTATCACATGAGTGTACACGTCTGACGTCATAATAGTAGCTGGTTTTGCTTGGAGTGTGTGAAGCGGTAAACTTCAAAGCCCTACACCCACGTTTGTACTGTACAATAGCAGACCGCCAAAGACAGAAGAGTTTGAGAAAAGAGTCAAAAATAGTGGCTAAAGACGTTCTCAAGCTTCTCGAAGAGTAGAACGACTGTTCTGACTGAAAGAAAAGCCAGCGGGTGAATAAACAATGGTAACTAAGTTTGACTCTAGCAAGGGTTTGAATGCATGCCGCCATGACCCAGTAAGCTACAGTCTTACGAGCCTAGGTCTGTATACTACGGCAATGTTTCAGGCTCTGTGGCCTCCTACATAGCTTGTTTATACTGCTAACTTACTAAACTAAAGCCTATAGCATACTTTAAACGAGCTAGCTAAGGCCAAAACAATTAAATATCCTGTTTATCATCCACTGCACAGACATCCTACAAATGTCCCACTCAAAAACATAGTTCCGCTCATTCTAATTGCTTGTACCGTCACAGCTTTCTTCTAAGTTGCACTTCTCTGCAAACTGAACTTTCCTTGCTTGAGGAAATTTGCTAGGACCCTCGCTCTCTCAAGTACGCTTCACAATGTTGACTCTATCAAAGAATGGTAGGTAGTGCCATGTCTCGCAATTACGTAATAATGGCCACGTGCAGTTCTTTGTCGTCAGTTTACGTATAATCAATGTTTTGGTTTCTAAATAAGGAAATTCGAATATGGATTTGGATGGTACTCGCAGGTAAGTTGAAGTTGCACGCTCATTGGATCCTGCAAAAACACAGTACAGTTATATCCGCATTGAATATCGTTGAAGAGGCCTTGAAAATACAGCCTATGGGAGCAGTTTTTCTGCATACAAAAATGAATGCTTTTACTGCCACAGCTCATTCCCAGGTACATGAGAAATATACCTAATATACCGAAGGGCCAATGTTTATAGCTTCCTTGGTACAGTGCATGTCTGGCTGCTGTACTTACACCCCTGTTCACCTAGTGTACTTACAATGGCAGTGTGTTCACACTCAATAGAATATTATACACTTACAAGTGCCGTTTGTTTCACAAGTTTGAAACCCATTCTGAGGGATTACATGGCTGTTTCGTCGCTTCATTGGAACCTGAAAATCAGAAATTTCATATAAACAGTCAGTGGAGATGTCTTACACTATACTAAAAGGAGACTCCACATGATATCATTTGAGTAATGTTGATGACATCTTACTCAGTTCTAAAAGGTGAATGGTCCATACATAATATGACATCCATATTATATGTAATACATGTATGCAGGCTGCATGCAATAAACAGAGTTAATAAAATTCCACAACAACAAACACCAGGATATTTGTGATCACAGGCGTCTGAAAGAAAGGCTTATGGACATAAGCAGCTGGCTGCTATACATAGATCTAGGGATTAAATGAGGACACAGTCTCCTCTTGATGTTATTATACACATGGGAAAATAGAACAGTGTTATTAGAACTTACCAACTCCTGTTTCTTTTTGCCTTGCAAATTGTAGTATAATCCGAATCCAATATCGTGATTGATGGATATGAATTCCCAACTGGAAATATGGAATAGTATGAATGGTAATATAATCAAACACAAGTATAAGCTGTGTTTAACCTGATAATGCTTAGAGGCGTCTCAATTTGGTACTCTACTTCGTGGGAAGATCCTCTTCTTACAATAGCTCTCTCCATCTCATCTCTACTGGTCTCTGTGAGGTTGGTCAGGTAGCACTCTGGAGGGACATCACCGCCAGGGCTGATCTGAACATAATTAGTATCCTCTCATAATATTTTTAAGTTATGGGTACGTAAAATACAGATCAGGGTCAACTAATGCATTGTAAAGGGGACATAAAAATCTCAGGTATTTGATACATTCTCACTATAATCTGTACATTTATTATGAAAGAGAGCAAAGTAGCTAGCTGCATCCACATGGCATGCACTACAAAATTATGGTTGAGTTAACCTAGATGAAGACACTCATTTGAACATATAAGAGCATCTGTATGCTGTTGAGTGACTGACAGCAAATTGTAGTTTGGTTGCCTTTCAATAACTGTATTTCAATGCTGCCTGTCATTCTTGTTGGCACTGACCCCATAAATAACTAGTATTCCAAACATTGTGACATTGAGGCATTGAACCTTCATGAGAATTGTGAATATGCAGGGGACATTAACATTAATTTTTATGATGATGCTGTAGTCCTCATGCAGCCTGCTTTGCATCCATTCTATAGTATTGGAATCCCACATTTCCCTGTCTGTTGTAACCATTGCTCTCTTGCTGTGGCTGTCTCCACAGCTCTTCTTGCTCTTTGCAGCTCATTACATTCTCTTCAAGACTGGTGCTCTGAATTGGATTCATCACAGTGGGAGCTGTCTATCAATTGGGCAAGCCTGAGTGAGTCAGAGTCCCATATAGATTAGCATTTGCCGAAGTCTATACGTTTGAAGCCAATAGATGAAACCAGTGGTGATGGACACACAGATTGTTGTGTGCCAACAACTGATGGTAACCTGATGTATTAAATCCTCAGATCTTGCAATGTGTATTATTAATGTGCTGTTTGATCACATCCTGGCTCATATACACACCCTCTACCTTAATAGGAATTTTTACTGTACATGTCGGCTGCAATATTGTATTTATAGATGTGCTTACATAGTCAGTGCAATAAGGATCAGGTTCACATCTTGTCCCCCCATAAATCTGAGGTAGTTGGTCAGGGGCTATGTACTTTTGGAGCTCTGTCTGCCAGTTACCTGAGTAAATATAGAGTTTGTCCTATTATGGCATATCCATTGTTAGCAGTATATTTATACACACACCTCTGAGGATAAACACTTTACGCCTTGTTCTCTCATCAATAAAGGCTTTTACCAGGTTATAGCCAATGGGGAAGATGGCAGGAGCTACAAAATATAGAAGTTCCATAATATAAAGTAAACTTAAATTATGCTAGATGCTAGAGTGACAAACCTTTCACAACGAAGACCTGTTTTACAATCTCAGGATAGTTTTGTTCCATATAAGTGAAAATCTGCTGGGAGATATAATTTCCGCATGCATTGTATGTTGTTCAAGATTCACATATCCTCATTTCCAGGTTTTCCTGGGGTGGAAGCCTGGGAATGAGGCCAGCATTCACATGTGAATCATGAAAAACGTGCATGTATTTGACCTTGAAAATCTTGCAAGTATGTCGAAAATGCACCCTGCATGACCATTTTTTCATCTGCTGCTCTGATACGTACTGCAAATTACACAACTTGGACGAAGTGATACACTTACACAGGTTGTAGAGTAAGCCACCAATATTCAAGCCACCATGAATAGTTGACACTCCCACTCAAAGACAAAGACTAAAATATACCACAAAAATGGAATGAAAGTCCGATGCACCTTGCACCTCCAAGAAATGAACCCAAATATCTATTCTTAAGGTGAACAAGCGACTGCCTGAAAAAAATATAAATTAACCATTATTTTCAGATACAACTGCCCATTCCTTTCTGAAATAAATTTCAACAACGTTGCTCTCCACTAGAAAGCCCCACTCCCCATCCACTCCATTTCCAATTTTGCCGAGCACCTTAGCACGAGGTGAGTAATCTTACAGTGTAGCCTGGAATCTCAGCTAGCGTTTGTATCCACTACCAAGTTTAAAGATTTAAGGGGGGTGTAATGTAATGCAATGTTTAATATGAAGGAGAGAAACAAAATCTGTACCATTCTGGTCCTTGGTAGAAAAACGTATGTGAAGCTCCTTTACTTTTAGTTTCTTTACGAAGTTATTACCAATACAAAACTTATATGGTTCCATATGTATGGAGCCTTGAGGTACAGATTAATTGAAGGTTGCTCCAGAGAAGGAAAAGGCAGGGGTGTCTGAAAATACATACTCTCATCATACTCAACAACCTTTTGTTCACCTCTAGTGCCAATGGGCACTATGTTTGATGTCAGCTCCCACTCCATTTCCGCATCATAGCCAAGGCTTTGTACCCGTGTATGAGTGTCAATGACTTACTCTACATAATTTCTTCGACTGTAAGTTTTTAGATTAATTTCTTAATCATAACAATGATTACTCTATACCTGACGCAGAAATTCAATTCCAGGCCAGAAAAGGATGTGCTTCTGCAAACTAAGATGTTCACAATCAATAACCACTGTGATAGTTTCAATGTGTTTGCCTTTCTGTGAATTTAAAAGAAAGAAGATATCACTACTCACTGACAGAAAACCAGAGTATATGAGTGTCTTACCTTTTCCGTAAACTCTCTAAGAGTTTGAACCATCATTTCCAAGACTTGGTACCTCACCTTCAAGAGATCTTTTCTTTCGGCACATCGATGGAGGCCTACATATTGGCACCCAGTAATATTAAGAGCTAGTCACAAATGATAGGAATACAATCCTAAAAAAAGCAACCAATCATGGTAGCTAGGAACGACACCAAAATACTTCATATTATTTCCACCATACCTTAATATGTGGGATGACAAAATATAGCTTGAGTTAGTTTGTGGTATGTGTGTGGTTGGAAAATGCCAAAAAGATGCGAATCCATGAAAGTATTGTGTAGCTACCTTGTTTGATTGCTTTTTTAGGATTCCATCCCTATATGTTTTTTATGTTTTATTGGGGGGGAGAAAAGTATGGATGGTTGCGGTTGTGCAGCTGTAGCTTGTAGCTAGCGATATAGACTTTAAATACAATAGTAATTACTTAATTGTGGAGTATTAGCAGGGACAGTTATAGTTCAAAGGACACCACAACCAAATGCAAGGCATTGTGGTCAAGGGTTGAAAGTGCACAGCACTGAGAGTGAAGGGATACTGATTCCATTCAGTGCACATCATCGAGGTTAGAATGATCAGCTAGCCTTGTTCCCAGGCCACATCCCTAAGAAAGCGTGGCCTAATATCCACTGTTCGCGTATGCGTGAGATAATTGCAAGAAAATACAATAAAGGGTCAGTAAATGTATCCTGGAATGGTCTTAGTGACATAGTATGCAGATAGTATACAAATATAGTAAGCGGAAGAGCTAAATACTAGACTTTCTCCTACTGAAGTACAGTAAAAGAACTCTATCTGCTACGATTATGGTAGCTATCTTACCAGAAAAATTCGGAAGTGCCTCTCTCTCCTGGAAAACTGTGTGCTGCTTGATATTTAATTTGCAGATTTGGCCTTCGAAGCTTTTCAGTGGCAAACGGGGTCGAAATTACAAACTACCGATCACTTTCTAGGCACGCACCTGGTGAAAAACCATCACTGCAGGCGATAAAGCCATTTTACACTTTCCTGACACGAAAACATTAACAGATTCATAACCGACCGTGACGTCATTATACACGGATATCACAATTTCTCTTTCGTGGGGGGGGAGGGGGGGAGGGGGGGTAACGAGGCTACAATTCAGCATACTCTAAGTACTTTAATCACACTGGCAGAAGGCATGCTACATCAGTAAAAAATACCTCATGGTTAGCTAACTTGGTTCCTTGTGATTCAAAGAGACAACAATTCAGTGAAACTGGAGTCAACAGCTACTGAATCTCGAGCAGTTTAACATGCTTGCAATTCAACAAGACAACAACTAGCTCTGGGTGTAGGCGTAACCCTCCATTGCACTGTGGTACTCACATAATCACTGCTAAACAGCTCAATTCTTAGAATGCTAATGGTGTGAGTGCAACACCCCTAAGAAAATGCTGTTTCCTCCTGTTACACCCATTATTATGCTGAAAGAAGAATCAGAATGATGGATAATTTGCCTGTTTAGCTGCTTGCCGATGTAAGACTTCACCAATGCTTTCTAGCAACTGTGTCATTTTTATTATTTATGTAACACTCAAAAATAAAAGCATGGCTCGTAAAGGCTTATGACTGTGTATAGTAGACTTTAAGCATATCATTTTGTACACATTCAAGGAGGGCCATTTTTTATCCAGGACATCCCTATTAATGCAGTACTACCATACTCCGTAATATAACTAGCAATGCTTGGCAGGAGGGACATACAATAGATTGGAGTGATGTCTGAGTATTGGATGAAGCCCCAAGAACTGTGTACTGCTGATCGAAGAAGCCCTGCACATCTGCATGAAGCCCACAGAAGAGAAGATCAATAGAGACCTGGGCTTGGATGTCCCAGAGTGCTGGGTGCATACCATCAAGTCTCTGAAGCAACAGCAACGAAGCGAATTTATGACATAGTACTCTGTGTCTGTTTGTAATCAGGCTTGTTTGAACTCCGTTAGGCTTCGCTTCTAGACTCGAGACTATTTAATGCACTGTGTTCTTGCCTATACTCTCTATGGATGTCTGCAATGGTGAAGACTGCAGCCCAGCAGTTGAAACACCGGCATTGATGATATGTTTTGTGAAGTCAATTTGTGATTGGTAGAAAAAGAACCCCGATCAACATGAATACAGAGAACCAACCGAGATCCTCTCTGGAATGCTATCGAGACTGCAATTAACAACTATACCTCTGAAGTCCATATTGCCGAAGTTGTCAAACCAGATAGGATGACCATCCCTATCTTCACCAAAGAAACCACCTGGAAAGTATTTTTGAAGTATCTAAAGAGAAAGAAGGAGAAAGGGGTTGGCTATAGTATCACTACAGACCCAATATAACTGACCCAGTCCTAGTCACACCAATGTGATGTTTTGCTAGAAGGAGTTAACTCAGAAGGCTGGATTAGAATATCACTATAAATCTATGCTACTCGAGTCTGCAGACTGTTGAGATTACTAGTGTGGTACTCCCATGTTTTACTTCCACATGGTTAGACATATCACCTACCAGATCTGCAACTGCATCTTAATTTATGAGCAGATGCTTCTGCTAACCAACTGCATCTTACATGATCATAAAGTGATATCGTCATTCGGCATCACATGACCCAAGTCACACCCACAAACTTATATTTATAGCCACACATTATTCTGCAGTACTTGTGAAGCAAAACAACAAACTGCTATAGCCTCAACAAAGTGTAAATCTACAGCATGTCGATTCTATTGCATGCAAGCTATAGCAACCGGCTGGCACTAAGATTTCTTTACAGTTTGTTACATATGTCCAAGCAGGCATGACCCGGATGTGATTCTTTACCCTAACAACACTTAACAAATGCTACATTCTCACATAAAATACATTAAAACTTTTTGGCATAGTACAGATCTGTACTGTACGAAAAGACACAGTATGGTTTTTGAGTTTGTATTGCGTCCACATGTATCACATGCGTAATGATTACATCATAACCATTACCACGAGACAGTAGTCTACCAGTCCAGCAGAGCTGATGACAGTTTCTAGGTCAAGGTACATTGTTTCACATTACCTAGACGGCAAAAGAAGTGTGGATAGCGATATATATGCTATCGTTCAATGATGTGACTGCTAACTGGAGGTGAAACAAAATCGCTGTGTCAGCACTTATCTCTGTACGTTTGTGTATACTGTAGGTTGGAGCACTCATTGCCAGACCTCCCCCAGCGTATATTGCTTGCAGCACACACGCAAGGAGAATCTGGAAGCTAAGAGCCCTTATAGATACAGCCAATTAAAGCCAATCTGCTCCACAGCTGTATTTAGCAAAGCTTTGCCTTTTGTTGAGCATTGGCTTGGATAACTCATTTGCTTCAATAATTCAGGATGACAAAGTAAAACTGCCCTGGCTGGAGTTACATATGCACACTTACATGACTGCGCCCATATTCAGTCTCGGTGCCAAACCATATCTAATGTTTTCTGTACACCTCAATGATCAGGTAAACGACTATAGCCGACTTACATGTATGCTTTTTGCAGATAGCTTCTACAGTGGATAGAGTACCATTCTCAGTATTAAATCCATGGCTTTTGTCACAAGTAGCATCCATTATTACTACATGCGAAAAAAAGCCGTATTCGAAGTATGGTAGAACATATCCACTACAACGTAGTCACAGCATGCATGGATTACTCCTAGTCTGCAACCAAGGAATCAGACCATACGGTAAGACGTAGTGGTACGTGGAAGGGAATGGAACAATGAAACTTGAAATGAATTTAACTTCTTCTGAAATGGTCTTGCAACTGCCCAGCCTAGCTGTCAAGCACTCTTCACCCCACCCACACAAAAAACAGACTAGAAAAAGACAAAAAGCATAGGCAGCCTGGTACCATTTGAACATAATACCACATAAATTTCTGACCACAATACCGATTTCAGTGAATCAGAGGGCTTTTTGCAAAGATTTAAGGTAACAAATGGTCGTGAAAAAAGTAGAAAAGCCTACAAGGTTTAGCTTGCTGGAAAGGTAAAAGAACACTATTGGGCAAGCCCTGTTATATACATTTAAGCTTGACTTTAAGTGAGGTAAAAAGTTTACTACAAGCTGATGTCTTGGTAAGGCTATCGCTGAAGCCTTGAGTGGTTATGAAAAATCTTACGAATTCTTCTTTTCCTGCAATGCAATCTATAAATGGTTACACCACTTATGCAGTTGTGTGCTCTTTATGCTATTTATACTTCCTTTTTCAGTGTGGGTGTGGTGAGGAGAGCCTGCGAATGAGGCTAACCCCCGGTAGATTATTTCAGATAAAGATGGATGTAGTCCATTCTATATTCCATTCCATTTCATATTCCATTGCCCTTATATAACCAATGCACGAGGGAAAGCAATTAAAAAGGGCCTATAGAGTGTGTCTTATGCGAGAGCACTTGAAAAGTATACATACCTCTGGTGGTGTCCAGTCTAGGATAGTATCAATTCCAGACTCCTTCCTGCACTGCACATGCTGAAGTGAGTAAATCACCATACATGTGGAAAACAACAGTAGGTATTTCCCCTTAATGTTTGTAAATTGATTCTTAGTTGGTCAGTCATACAGTATGAATGAAGTGTATTCTGAACCTTCAATGCCTATGTTTGGCCATAATGTCATGGCTTTCTTCTGGGCGCTACGATAGAGCAACAATACAGGAGAAGGCCTATTAATGCAAATAGCAAACACATCGGAATCACCAGACTGCTACACCACATACCCGTATATACTGTAGACAGACTAAGTACACAGAAGCACTAGAACAGACACAAAATACTTGAGTTCTGTCTGATTCACAGTCCGTTGTTCATTGCTGTAATGCTTGGCTTAAATTATGGCAGAAACATCACAGAGAAGGTTGATTACAGAACCCTTCAGCCACTTCTTCACTATGTCCTTCAAACACGTTGCCAACTTCCAAGGGGGTTCTCAATGCTTGTGCTCTCCTATCACTTTTAAAATTATGCCAACATAATTTGCCCAACCCTACCCCTCTACTAGATCGCGTAGCAGAAGCAACTCATCCTTAAGGCAGTGCCTCTTATGGACCATATCACCATCTTGCCGCTCACGCTCCTCCCATAGTTCCTGGTCTTATTGCACTGCACTTACCTTTCTCAGCATCTCTTCTGCCTTCTTCACATTGAATTTTCGGGCCCTAAGCCATTGCAGGTAGAAATAATCATTATCCTCTGGCTTGGGGAGGTCTGCTACCTTGGCACGAAGCTAAATATGTGTGTGCATGTGTGTGTGTGTGTGTATGTGTGTGTGTGTGCGTGTGTGTATGTATGTGTTAATCTTACTCCCAGTCTCCCAGTCAGTGCACACTATCAAAAACGCTACGATGTGAGAAAATGTAGAGACTGGAAACTAAGCTAAGAATAACTGCCGCTCATCCTGAAGTGGGCTGAGCACCCGCCCCAAGTCATGTTTTCTGAGCAGAAATCCTCTAATTAACAGTACCAAGGGGATTCATCCCCACAGACTATACAGTCACAACTGTGACAGCAGTCGGTCAGTAGTCAGTGGTCAAAGCAGCCCAAAACAGGGTGATCAACAGTCAAAGTGTGTTCAGAAATATAATCAGTAGCTGTGGAATAGCTTTCAGCTTGCAATAAGTAGTTACTTTGGTTACGCGTTAGCATCGGCGATTGAAGCAGGCTTGCTCATTCGCTTGGCTCACTTGTTCAATCGTGCGCAGTAGCTACGCATTTCCCAGGCCAACACACACGCATGGCAGTAACAACAAATTGCTCCACCCCTCAGGCTAGTTTACTAGGGGTTAAACATTAAACAGTCATTGCGTGCACACGATGCATGCGGCTGATATCTACAATGGCACTGTCTGAATTAGACAACTATTTAATGTTCGCGTTAGGCGAGACAAAACTAGTTTCCAGAAACCCCGGATATCCCCCTGGAACTGCCACTGCATAGTCTACTACCATTCTCCAATTGTGCCTATGCTATGATTGTCTGCAGACATTGGACATTTTATATTCCCTACTCTACTTCACTTTTGTTAAACCCGAAGTAAACCTCTTTCCCAAATGACCATAGATAGTGAAGTCCTTCTACTCTAGCCTTGTCCTGTCACGGCAAAAATGGACCCCCCAAAATTGGTTCTCCCCAGAACAATTTTTTCGAAAAACATGGACCCCCCGGAAATTATTTTACTGTAAAATTTGGACCCCCTCCAAAACCTTTGGACCCCCCTAGATATCCGCCTGAACTTAATTCAGAAATATGGACCCTCCATAATGTATACTACTAAATATGGGCCCCTCCGAAACATTTGAACCCCTCCTAGGTATCTGGTGGAAGTTATTTTCTCAAACATAATACATTGTAGTATAATTTATAGAGCCATGACCCGCATGGAGAGAAAGAAATCCACCCACTTTTGTCGCAGCAAAGAGCCAATGGTGGAACGCGTTGCTATCGAGTTTTGGGTACTGCTAAATTGGTTGCTATGGAAGACAGATTGTGCTGCTTGAAACTCACATTTGCATCACTCAATTACGCCATGCATTTCTAGCGCTCGTATTGCTACAGAAGCTACACAAAATTTACTAACCTTGAAGCTGCAGTTAGCAAGAAATCTTTATATACACCTCTGGCATGCACTATTTAAATCTTGGGACCTTTGGGAGATGGGCTGTGCTGCTTGAAATTCCACATTCGCATCGCTCGATCATGCCGCCCGTTTCTAGTGCTCTTATCTCTACTTATACAGAGGCTCTGACACAAAGTCTACTACATACCCTGGGAGCTGGTAGTAAGCAAAGATGGCAAAAGTATCTTTTATACACCTCTTATATGCACTTTTTTTTTAACCTTGGGACCTTCGTGGAATGGCCAGCCAGCATATCTTGCAGGCCCTTGGGTAGGAATAAATTTTTCAGGGGGGGTCCAAGTATTTCAGAAAAATTCGTTCCGGGGCAAACCAATTTTGAGGGGGGTCCAAATTAAACGTGACAGTCCCAGGGACAAGGCTACTTCTAGCTTCTACTCTACCTAGTTTCGCGTGGCAGGGTCTGGCCACACGGGACTGTACTCTACCATCTACGGTAATATCTAGTCTCGCGTGCCCGCCTCACTCCGTGAGGTATAGCAGTAGGCGTGACACTTACTGAAGTCAGCCCACCATCAAGCGACCCTCCGCCTTTAATTAATTTGCGCCGTGGCTTACCGTTCTTAATGCCTCTTCTTGCGCAGGGCTAAGATCACCCACATGGCCACTCATGGCTGACTGCTAGTTACTGGCGTACAGTAAAACCATAACCAAGGGATAAGTATCCTGTTCCCGGTATCGATATTATTGCAATAATATTGTATGGGGGAGGGATAGCGGTAACATCGTGCAGATGTACTGCCGGATGAACATTCCCTGCATGCTCTGTGGTGAGATTATCCCAACATGTGTGGCATTAAATAAAGGATCCAGCTGGCTACCTTGAAATATAAGATTGGAAAGGACAAAAATGATACCTCAAGAACATTTTTGGCAGAGTTCAACCAATAGTTCATACATTGGGCACAACTGACAAGCTAAATCTACAATAGCAATTATACATCTACTGTAGCTAGCGACTGGCTAGCAGTAGCTTAAGACACAACACACTACTACAGATAATTAAATAATGAGCCGTTTTACTTTACATTCTAGATAATTAGTAGCATTCTGTAGCACTAGATGCAATACATTCTACCAACAATTCCAAACACAATAATTATAACAGTTAATCAAGTTCTTGGTACATTCACTGAATGCTGCAAGATGAACCACTTCGGCTAGTGCTGCTGGAACGCCTTAAAAACCAAAGGAAAATTAGTCATTTTTAGCTATATGAGCAATTATAACTGTAACAAAATGAGAGATCAAAATAAGAATTGCATGATAGTAGCTAAGCAGGATCCTGCCTCACTGCACAAAGCTATGGTTGATTCAACCATCGATGGGTTGCCAGAGTATACATCAATCATCTGACTGGTAATTTATAGAAGCAAATACTACGAAATTGTTTTAGTTTCTTGATCTGGTGTCATTAGCTAGCTATATGGATACCATATTCAGTTGCTCTCACCAAATGCCATAAAGAATTGGTAAGTTGTTTATAAAATTGCCTTCCTTCATTCCTTTTGGAATGCCCCCCCTCCCCTTATATGTACCATGCATAAACAATATTAGTAAATATGTTTTTTCTTTCCTAATGGCTTTCTTTAATCAATCCTGGAGTTTACAGTGTTTTACAGTGTATATATATAGTTAGCCTCGTACTTCTAGTGGTGAACTAGTAACTAATTCTACCTACAATGATAGTAAGAGACCATACACTGCGTACCCGTAGATTGTTACATCTTCACACCAGCAACTATGCTTAGCCTGCATGGATACAGTAGCTAAATGGCTAGGATGATAGCTAGCATTGCTGCAAGTATAAAAATCTAGTGTAGCTATAAGAATAGCAGTTTACTGCACTTTCAGATTAAGGATTGTGCATCTCTGTGTACTGTATACACTAGTCTCATTATGCCATCAGCAGACTTCCACATCTGCAGTAGTGTGTTCAAGCGGTAATGTGATAATTGAACATGCCTTGTGCTCCCACTGCCAGAAGAACGGGCTGGAACAACAGCTGTAGTGGAAGGCCTCTGGGCAGCAGGAGGGGTTGGTCTTGTGGTGGCAACCACACTGCAGACAATAAAAAACCAACTCTACTATTAATACCTACTTTAGATCAGCAATGTATAATATATATGCTGAACTGAGGAGGAGGCATGGAATATATATATGCATGCCAGCACTCTCATTAATGACTAGTTACTTCTGCCCTACATACGATATTTTGCTGTTCTGTTTTTAGTCCCCTGCTACCAGCTCGTGTATATGTATTGCTAGCTAGCTGCAATGAAGGAGATCTGAAAGAAGCTCTTTCAATTAACTTACGTAGCTCTCTGAATAATAACTGCACCAGTTCCTGAAGAGCGAGTGGATGGAGCAGGAGGACGGCTAGTGGACTGAACTGTACCTCCTGTGGCTCCCAGACGGCTAGAGCTCCCTGTAGTGACAGGGGTACTGGATGATGGTCCTGGACGCCTGCTTGGGTTAGACGGCCCGGAAGTGCTAACAGGAGAGGGGAAAAAGTTTAAACTTAAGATTTTTGAGTGATCACAAAAGTAACAACACAGTAACTGAGCTCTGTGGACATTTATAAGAACATTTTCGGCCTGCATAATTATAATTAATAATTATACCTATGTAACAGCCTACAATTTAAGCTATGGTTACATAGTATTACATTGCTAGACGTGGTTGAGTGGTTGCACTGCCTGATGGCACAATAGGTCTTGGTGGTTCATCATCATCATCATCAGCAACAGCTAGTTGCAGCATAGCCAGCAGCAACCTTTGCATAGCTTCCTAAATTGTTCAAGAAATGTATACAGATAGGATGTGGCTATGTATTCACCCTGTCTGGAAGTAGCTAAGGGGAAATAATGATCTGACAGCAGAGTATCACATGTATCAGCATTTAAACAGGTGCATTTTAGATCAACATATTATATGAACACAAAACAAGACATGCACCTTGTATCTCATAGATATGACTAAAATGTACTACACATAGTCTGTGCTCCCAAATCTGAAGAATGTAAAATAGTCTTTACCACTTCTGCCTGCTCTACCGCCTCTCCAAGTTCTTGCAGAAAGGCAGCAAGAGCCAATTGAGAGCGAAGGCGCTCCATATCTGAAGTATTATAAGTATATAGCAGGGTGTGGAACATACATGTTTCAAAGATACAGAGGACCTACAAAGTTTGTATATAGAAACCAGACATAAGTGCAACATACAAGAGTACTATCAACCAATGTTGCTAGAATCTCCCTGCTCACTACCGTATAGCGGGAAAATTTGGCGAGGACTTTAATTTGGCGATTTGGCAAATCGGAAAAAAATCGCCAAATTAAATCCTCGCCAATAATAAAAACTGACGTAATGTATACCACCGACGAGCGTATATATTATCTACGATACACGTATGTCTGAAGCGGTACTATTATCATGGCGCTGTACAAGTATTTCAAGAGAGGACCTGTACTTTCCACTCTACGGATGTGTGGTGAACAAGCAAACACGGAGGCTCTGGGAGAGTCATCGAGAGAGCCGACCGGAAATAAAGCTGTCACGCCTCGAGGCAAGTACAATAGCTAGCTACACGCAGAAAAGGCACGGGTAGGGAAGTACGCCGCTGAGAACGGTTCGACCAAGGCGGCTAGGTACTTCTCGAAGCTTCTAGATAACCGAATCATCAGCGAGAAGGCTAACGTACGTCGTTGCATTCACTAAAGCACAATTATTATGTCATAAGCTTGCGACGGTTAAAATCACCAAATTTAAATTTCGCCAATATTAAAACCTAGCCGTTTTCAGCCATTTCGACAAATTTAATGCTCGCCAAATTCTTCCCGCTATACGGTATTTCTAGCCTAAACAGCATACGTATCTGAAGTACATGCCCTTACACTTGTAAGTATGCATATCTACAGATACGTAGAACCTATCATACCACACAAATGAAATGGATATCTATATAAACAAAATTAATGTTTATTGCCTGTTGCTTAATTGGCCATAGCATGTGCATACTATACATGGTAACTGCATGCAATAATATCGCTGACTTCAATGCATAGTGATTACTAAAGCAATAGCACAACAATGGAAGCTATGACATGTTTGGTCTGGACTCTGACACAACGTTTATGTTGTCAGGACGCTTTCCAGTGTCGCTAAGTAAAATCTTCTTTAGAGTTGATATTTGCTTCTCACATTGGCTTTAAGCAGCTTACTTTTGGCTAGACACCTACACACGCATGCAATATCTAGCCATATTCATATTACCCTCCTACTGGTGGTATTTGTCTGGTTTATTTGGGTAAGTATATGCATAAGGCCCAATAAGGAGGTATAGGCTTTTCATAGCCTGAACCCAGATTGGTGCTAAGTGGTATTACCACACCTTATTCCCGGGCTCTTCCCCATGCTCGTTATATGCGGGGGGGGGGGGGGGGGGCAGTTGCACGTGGGTGGAGTGGGGAGAACCTGAGGGTGCTACATATTACCCATGTTGGTAAATGGGGAATTACTATTAGAGATAAATAGGACACTGGGGCTGGGCAAGCCCTTAGAGAGTGTATGTGTGCGGTAGAGAGCTATGAAAGTGTAAATTTTCACATAGATCACAATACAATTGCAATGAATGACTACTGCACAACCATAGGTATTACCTATATGCCAGAAAGACTCAAGACTGGCCAATAGTCTGCATGACCTCCTCTGTCCTCTATGCTGATTTCTGCAACCCTTGCTTAGTAGTATTTCTGCTGTTTTCTGACCTGTAGTCTAGCCTCCCTCTTCTGTTTTTAGCTATCATTCACTATTCAGCTACTGTCTGGCCAGATGGTGCTTGGAGCCTTGGACTATGGTCTAGCCTCCATCTACTCTATATACAGACTCCGCTGGTTGTTGCTTCTCCTGATGCTGGACGTGCTCCAGACACCCCTACTTAGCTTCTGGTGACTCATCTCAGTGTCATGCATGCTGTAGTTTTTGACACTCTCCTTTCCCTGTAGCCCAGTTTATGCCATTAAAGGTACTCACCCTTTTACTCCCTCATATTTCAAGGCAGGGGAGCATGTACATGATTGCTAGCGCAGACATGATTACTTTCACAGCATGTGCATATACTGGAATGCCAATGAATATATGGCATCTAGGACAGACACACACACACATACACACATACACACAACTCATGCAACACATTAATTTTGGACTAATATGGTTTGCCCCAATGATGAAATTGTCTGAAATTAGCACACTTAAATGACAATAAAGCATGATTCCATACCTTCCGCAAACTTCACCACAAATCGGATGAGAAGAACCTATTGGGACGAACATAAAAAGTCATAGCTATTTCTCTTTGCTAGTGTTATCATACTGATGTTAGCTGCAACAAAATTAAGCGTAAATTCCTACCTGTCTCCTGAAGAATGTGCTGAGCTCACTAATGTTCCCCACGATGACATACATCCCCTTGGTGATCTTAGCAATGATCTGCAGCAGAGTGGCATCACAGTCTCCACAACCCACACAAGCAATTGGGACTGGGTGGGGCAGTCCACACTCCTGCCAGCCTGGACCAAAGCCCAGAGCAGCTGCAATTACTTTCTTCTTGGCCTGTGAGGTACACATGTATGTACAACATCTAAAACATACTATTGGCTGAGAAAAGAGATTCCTATGTATACATTTCACTTGTGACTGGAGAGCCTCATCTTACTTACTTACACATAAGCAGAGACTAATTTTTTTTAAAACGGCCTCTCTGGTGGCATTATTTCAAACAGTACTTAGTCTACAGGCTCCGAAGAGTAACTACAAGCAGCGTATAGATTCGCTGCCTTCCTTGACAACTGTAACAAAATTCACACACATAAATCTACCCTCCTACGTATGTATCATGCACATGAGAAAATGTGTCAGGCTAAATGAAGCATTATTGAGTAGATTTCCGATGAACCTGTGGGTAATTCTAACCATGCATACAAAGGCTTCTTATAGATCAGTCAGCAACAATCTGTTCGCTTCCAGTTTTATTATTGCATTAAGAACACATCAACAGGAGCTTGAATGGGGTAGGCGGAGACACAACAACACAAAAATCAAATCCCTTAACAGCCATATTCTCTAGTAGGACTACAACCAGTCAATTTAATGTTAGCCTTGGCTGTGATGTAACTACAAGTGTGCATGTTGGTGCTTTGATCCACCTACACAACATGGTAACATTCCGTTTTCCAACTATCACGCATCGGAACAATTTTAGTTTGGTTTTAGACCCACCTACACTCAGTTCAATTGCTCATCTTTCTAGCTTGGTCCACCGAAATTGTAACTGTCACAATGTATGAGCTATCTGGGATAGACTGTATGCTTAATAACTCTTAACCTCCTCATCTCCAGCACTGTCATTTGGCTTTCCATCAGTCATCAGGATGATGCGAGGCGTCATCGCAAGCCCAGCAATTCTTAACACACCTCCTGAAAGAGTTAAATGTAATAATTATGACATTATAGTTTAGTACAAATTGCTTCCGAAGTTATTTCTTTTCACATATTGAATGTAATCACACTGCCAAGTGTAATAATAGCGGGCGAGTAGAGATATGGATACTGAATCAAAACCTGGGCGGGGCAAGACAGGTCGTGAGACAGCATGTCATGAAAATAACGACTAAGTTTGAACTAGCTATGTGTAACATTATGGAGAAGCTACAAAAAAGTGACTGATTGTTGTCTCTATCTGCAAGATATTTTCAAGGATCAGCTATGGCTACTATGGGAGAGTGGGGAGATGACCTGTGCTGCTCAAACCTCACATTTGCGTCGCTTGATCGTCCATGCATTAATAGTGTTTATATCTCCACTGATACAGAAGCTAGACACACCCTACTAACCTGAGAGCTGTTGTAGGCTTCCTTAATAAAGATACACAGGCCGATTAAGGCAGTGAATCGATATGCTGATTCATTGAAATGAGTATACGGAAATACATGCATATAATTTTCAGCAGTTGAAAATGGGATCTAGCTAAAGTACATTTTGATGGCCTCTTCAATTGTTTGTTGAAAGAATATATGCACGCAGCATGGATTCCCTGAGTTCATGATCAGCCTGAAAATTGTAGAAGCATTATGTACTACAAGTTCAACTAATTAATTATGTATACCTAAATGGCAGCTTCAATAACTTGAAGTGGACTGTCCAGTTTTCTTTGGTTTATGCCCAATGACTTTCTGAACCTTCTCAAGTGTTGTAAACTGTACATCGTGTAAATTAAAACCATTGAAGCATAGACAGTAGAGTGATGAAAGCTAGTGGTATAACTAGATGTACGCATTGTGCAGATGGAGCCTCGCACAGAGGTATGACGTAAGTTAGTTTGCACAAAACCACACCCATTAGAACCCGCATCGCCCATGCAAGAAGCAATGACTACACAAATGGGCCTTCAGGAAACGGATGTCTCAAGGACCAGTTATGGCAGCTACAGGAGAGCAGAGTTGCTTGAAACTCATGTTCGTATCGCTCGCAATCAATCCGCGTACCGTCCGTCTCCAGTGGTCAGATCTCTGCTGAAAACAGAGGCTACACAAACTGTAATCGCGTTGGAGCTGTAGTAAGCCTACCTGGGTAAAAAAAAGTGATCGATTTGTCCTGACCTCTAATCTTTCATGCGCCAGAAGTACAAAGGCAGCATCCATGTAACCGGTAGGGCACCATCTTGAACACGTTCTTGCCCCCCGGGGCCGAAAGCGATACAGATATAGAGCTAGAGTATGCAGTAAAATAGCATTCCTAAGCGTGATGCATACATACCGTATAGCGGGAAAATTTGGCGAGGACTTTAATTTGGAGGTTTGACGAATCGTAAAAAAATCGCCAAATTAAATTCTCGCCAATAATAAAACCTGACGTAATGCATACCACCACGCGCATGTATATTATCTGCGATACACGTACGTCTGAAGCGGTACTATTATCATGGTGCTGTACAAGTATTTCAAGAGAGGACCTGTACTTCCCACTCTACGGAAGTGTGGTGAACAAGCAAACACGGAGGCTCTTGGAGAGTCATCGAGAGAGCCGACCGGAAATAAAGCTGTCATGCCTCAAGGCAAGTACAATAGCTACATGCAGAAAGGGCATGGGTAGGGAAGTACGCCGCTGAGAACGGTTCGACCAAGGCGGCTAGGTACTTCTCAAAGCTTGTAGATAACCGAATCATCAGCGAGAAGGCTTACGTACGTCGTTTCGTTTGCTAAAACACAATTATTACGTCATAAGCTTATGATGGTTGAAATCGCCAAATTTAAATTTCGCCAATATTAAAATCTAGCCATTTTCAGCCATTTCTTTAATGCTCGCCTAATTTTCCCGCTTTACGGTATATACAAACGCTAGGTGAGATACGATGCAGGATTAGCGCTTGGCAATTAATCCACTGTTGTGGCTTCCTGAAACACACCATTACATTTAATCATAAGCTAGAGTACTACAATGTCCAGAAATGTTGACGTTTAATACATGTATTAGTCTCGTCCCCAGGTTGTGTTCAGTGTTATCTTTCATCATACTATCTGACATTCGAAATTCAGTGCATTCAGAGATACCAAATCTTTTATCCACTCAATAAATTTCTGTAAAAGGCACAGATTTCTCTCGTAGAGTAGACCAGATCAGCAATAAGTTCAGATCTTGACAGGCTACCTGAAGGTGAAAGCACTGCAGAGAAAGGAGTTGGTTCCACCATGCTTGCAACATATTACCACAAGATATGCGCGGCCTACTGGTTTCTATTTTTGGGCTGCTCCATCATTTTACTCGTGTACCCTACCCATGAGCCGCCCACTACTCTGCAGCAAGGTTACCACAAACATGAATGTGCATGCAAACATGAACGCGATCAGAACGCAAATATGACCATGCAAATGAATGTGAACGCGAACATGAACGTGAATGTGAACATGAACACATATGGCTACTCTCGGCCACCATAAATTATGCATGTATACGTATTATCGTGCACCAGCATGGTACCAATACTTACGGCTATACCAATTATCAGGCAGTTGGTACAAAGGTAAGTGTACTAGTCAGCAAAATTAATTTTTGCTTTGTCGCACTTCTCTTGTACCGAGAAACCTTGACATGTATGACTGTAGCAAGTAAAAAAAATCTGCTGAAGTACAGTAATACTGCACGATAATTGGTAGTGCACAATAAGTGATCACTTACACTACAGCTGTAAAATAAGTACATCTATCTGGCTTGTTTAGTATTTATTGGTATATGACTTAAATTTCTGATTCTTTATTGACCTGGCCATTGGGGTCCAGTTGTTTGTGAAAGCCATTCTTCCTATCATCAGGAGCCCATAACCCAAAGGGAAGGAGCGTTGAACTTCTGTATGTATGCTGATTCCACCTGTTGTCAAATAGCACTTGCCCAACACTCCTTATATGGTAAGTGCTATGTAAGCGCTATAATTTACTTAGCACTTGTCTAGTAGTAAACCAGCCATGCATAGCTGTTAGGTATTCCATATATGGAGTTTTCTTGTAGGTGCCATTCGACAACAGGTGGAATCACTCGTTCAACGCTCCTTCCCTTTGGGTTATGGGCTCCTGCTATCATCGATCAAGTATTCTGAGAATGCAAGCCCCACCCATTGCAACGCCTGATATGAGATCATGACAATATGACTGGCCTGTAGTGACAGAAGCTCAAGGTGCATATAGAGTTGAAGATCTGTCATCAAGTCTGTCCAACACTTGGATGTAGCGTGGAATACAGATTCAGTACAGCTTTAGTTAGCGTATAGTGACATGATAACTGTTTCAGCATCGTCAGATGGCAGAGTGAATGGACAGTAATTAGTACATTGTACTAAGAATGCTGATTCACTCTACCATCTCCAAAGATCAAGATCTGTCCCCGGCTCATAATAGGCAATGATAACATACCCAGGACCCCGGTGATAAAGAATTAGAAATTTATGTTGCATTGTTCATGACTGACCAGGTAGAAACAATTTTGCTTATTTAGGTACTGGTCATTTCAACGTAATTGCCTACCCTAGGATAAAGTAGTATGTCTGCATTCTTGAGATACGTAGTGGTACTTAATTGTGAATGCGAATTCATAGCTAAGTTGCAAAGTTCAAAATGCAATGAATACCTATTGTGCACCTGCATCCTCTAGCTGTGTAAACATGGGCTATTCTCATTACCAAACGTGACCATGAAATGTAGTTACACAAAACCAGTCCTATGGTAAGCCTCTTTCAGACAATGGTTTCATGCATATGCATAATTTCTGGCAATTACAGTTAAGTCGTACACAGTTCATGATTCATTACATCTGCATCTCTGCTCACCTGCCACACTTACCCTTAGCAATGAGGTTATGTGTGTTATAGTGTAAAACTATAAATACTAAGGTTTTGGTTTTGCCTACATGCACTGTATGGGTATAGGAATTTTCAGTACATGCAGCTCCCTGCAAAAACAGAGTGGTCATTTTAACCCATATGGGGTTGCCTCAGTTGCAATACTAGCATCAGAGAATGCACAGTTAAGTGCAGTTCAATAAGACCACTTACTCAGGGACACCCAGATATCATTTTTCTTTGGTGGGAATAGTAACAGGTTGGTACAAAGTTACTGTCTAGGTACAAAACAATGTGTAAACAAGTGGATCACTTTAAATGAATATTTCTCCAATTTCAAAAGGATAGAAAGGCCAATTAACAATGCATACCTTTAAATTCCCTTGCAGCCTGTTGCTATCCCCACCACAGAAACATAATGTAGCTGGATTTCCCTGAGTAAAGTGATCTTATTGATATGCACTTAACTGTACATTCTGTGGTGCAATGCAACTGAGTTAACCTTATATGGGTTAAAACGATCACTCTATTTTTACAGTGGCGCATGTTCTATTCATGTGCATGTCTTTTCATACACGTCTTGTGCCTGTAAGCTTATAAATCTCAGCATTACCTGATCCCTTTGGTTGCTATCTACCCAGTGTTGCCATTAACTGTTGCAGAAAGTATATAAAAGCAAAAATAAAGAGCGGGCTATAGGAGTGTTGAGTGCATGCAACTACTTTGGCTTGTAGTACATAAGTTCTTTATCCCACTATTAAAGTTTCTTGTATGCTGATAATGAAATCAAAACTGAATACTTTCTCTGTGGCTATTAACATACATTTATTGGCTTCCTAGATGGATGCTTCGACTACTCCAGCAGAAGTTTATTAAATCACAACTTCCATTATGAAAGTACAGTAGCCTTCATGGCCTTACCATTGAAGGTCATAGGTTTCACAATATCAAGCTTAAGCCTCCATTTCACATAGCTGTTGTATAAGCTAGTGATTGATCACGCATAGCTACATAGTACCAGTGATACTGACAAAAGTGTGGGAATGAGTTAAGTATACTATGATTGTATTGCTGTAACCATCAAAACACTTGTACTACTATTGGATTGTTCTACTAGAGAATATAGAGTGATACATAATAAAATAACCATCTCAAATACATACGGTACCATACATTCTAGGAACTTAGATCATGTATGTCCAACCTTCTCAAGCATATATACCATATCTATAACACGGACTCACCATTTCGCAAGATTTCTTTGAGGGCATCCATCAGTCCGTCAAACATTGCTGTCCTTCCAGTAGCATTGAGGGAATCTAAAACCAACATTAGAGACAAGTAGTATTACTATTCTTATTGCCTAGCTAGCAATATGTACTACCTACATGGCCTACATAAGTACACCCTGTTCATTTGAAACATCAAAAAGAACATCTGCATGCAGGGTAGTATCACTGTAGCTCTTTCCTTCCCTGATCCTCATATTTTAAACTCTGACCCTAAATCATGATCACAGGAGTGCATGAGCCTCTGAAGGCAGTTAGTAGATTTTATGTAGCCTCTGTATAAATGAGATAGATAGCATGATCGAGCGATGCAAATGCAAATTTCAGATCATCTCTCCGCTCTCCGGTAGCAGCCATGGATTTGGATGGTATTCACAGTTAAGTTGAAGTTGCATGCTCCTTCACTGCCTTCAGAGGCTCATGCACTCCTGTGATCATGATTTAGGGTCAGAGTTTAAAATATGAGGATCAGGGAAGGAAAGAGCTACAGTGATAGCTATTACCCTGCATGCAGATGTTTGTTTGATGTTTCAAATGAATAGGGTGTACTTATGTAGGCCATGTAGGTAGTACATATTGCTAGCTAGGCAATAAGAATAGTACAGTTACACTAATTAGTTACTTCCTGACGAACAGACGTATGTTCGTCAGGAAGTAAAGAAAAGCGCATCTGATTGGCCATTCACTGTACTTTCGTATAATAAGAGACGTCACCATGACCACACCCATTTTTCAATATATTTACGTAACTGAGTAACACTACTTGTCTCCAATGCTAATAATCTCCTTATTTGGAAACCAAACACATTAATTTATAAACCAACTAACAGAAAAACTGTGAGAATAAGAGTGAGAATGACCTACTGCAGGCAAAAACAAGTTGGTTTGGCAAATGAGGAGAGCGCAGCTACAGAAATTACGTACATGAAGAACCCTGTAATTATGATGGCATTCACAGGCATGTTAAAGTTGCATGCTTCTTTATGGCTTTGCTGTTCATAAGCTCCCATTAGACAGCATGTAATGAATGACATGGGCATGAGATTAAGCAGCAGTACACTGCATCATACAATACACTCACCCACTGCCCTTCGACATCTGGAGTAGTTATCACTCAGGCTTTGCACAACCCTTGCAGTGCTATTGAACTCAACAATGGCAACATTTTCCTATTAACAAAAGTAAAGCAATAATACTGAAACAAACTTACACACAATGCATACAACAGCATAGATTGTGCAAATGGGGTTATCACAACTCACTTTGTACAATGCAAGTAGTCACAAGAGGTTACTACATATGAACAGTGTTTGCATACTCAGTGTATGAGTACAGAACTAATTGCTGAGCACAGCAGGCCTCTAACCCATGAGCTCAAAATCTCAGCTAGCATTTCATATAATATTATACTATACTCACGTTTAAGCGCATATGCTTGCACTTCCACAGGAAGGAAATGAGTGCCTAATAGTGAGGTGTGCATTAACTATGAATATTAAATTGGAGTATGCTTTATTTGAAGTACGTACGGAGATCAGCTGGAACAGGAATTCTCTTTTTCGATTCAAGAGTATCGTTTGAGAGCACCATGTCTATGAAGGTGCGCTTAATAAAAAATATTTTGATAACAGAATCAAACCAGCGCCTAACAGTGAAGATGCGCTTATAAGCGAAATGTGCTTAACAACGCGTGAGTACGGTAATTATTTATGTCTGTCAGTCACAATGTACTGGGGAGGGGAAGGCACATGTTCAATTGCATGTCTGGTAGTTATAAGGATGCTGTCTTGAACTTGCACACACAAAGAGTCAATCTGAATTAATGAGTCTACCACATGCTTCCAAACTGAAAGGAAGGCTTACTACAGCTATATGTACATGTTAGTAGATTTTATGTAGCCTCTGTATAAATGAGAAAGATAGCATAATCGAGCGATGCAAATGCAAATTTCAGATCATCTCTCCGCTCTCTGGTAGCAGCCATGGCGAATCATACAGATAGGGCCATATTCTCCTGAGGCCAGTTGCTTTTTTGTAGTTTCTCCAGTATCACTGATATCACTGATTGATCGTTTACTACCCTGAAGAAACATACTACGATGCATGCAGCTTAAGATTTTAGAGACCTGTAGCTACTTCTATTTTTGTAGCTTTTCCTTAGCTGAGGCAAACACACACTCCACTGATGCATGCAAGTCTGCAAGTAGTTTCTACCCCAGTATATAGCTACAGCATAATTACAATACTGCGGTGTATAGTCAGTAAGTTAGTGTGTGTGTGCATGTAGGTACACAATGTAATAGTACCATCACGTACACACATGGTTAAGTGCAGCATATAAGTGAACCTCTTGGCTGTCTTAAGATATAGCCTCGTTCCCAGGCCCATGTGCACATTTCACTTAGCTAGCTGTGGGCCTGGTACTTTTTCTCACATGCATGACACGTAGGGTAGAAGGCAGGTAGAAGAGTAATTTTTTTTGTGAGTGAGGACGCCTGCAGTTCTCAGACAACAAAGGAAAGCAGCGAATCTGCACTTCTTGTAGCTACTCTTCAGAATCTGTTTGATCACAGACTGAGTACTGAAACACTGTCATCAGCAAAAGGTAGAGAGTGTGTAACAGTCTTTTGAGTGGTCCTACCCACACACAATTGTGTAAGAATCATGTGTAAGACCAGGTACCACATGAAATTATCTGTGGCTGTATAGTTAGTATTCTGTACTAAATAAACAAGGGAATGATTAGTACACGTGGTTATTCCATTTAATGAGTGTTGAATATTTCATAGCGCACAAAAATGGAATATTGAGCACAGATTGATTTTTTCTGTCTATCTCATACGAGATAGACAGAGAAAAATCCACGTTTACACATTAGTAGTGTGGGGCTCGCTCACACTCTGCCCTACTTATAAGAAACTCAATAAGTAGGGCGGCAAGAAGACTGCAGGTGTTAGCTTTTATAAGTGACAATCTAGCTTCGTATTCAAGGCACTCTTATATCTGCTGAGTATATTAGTCATAGATAATATAGCTAGAGTAATATAGCTTCCCCTAGCTATTAATTTCTGTCTACACCTAGATATATAAACAAAGTAGTTGCAGGAGGAGCTACAAACAGTGATTAGTGTTATTATAGTAATGATTTTCATCTTCAACATATTCATTGCATATCTTAGATACCAGCATGCATGTACAGCTGTTATTATTCGATCTTTAAACTTTAGTTACCGCTGAATAGCGTTATACCAAACATTATTCACATGCCTATTCACATGCCAAAAAAAGAATTTTAGCAAACCATTGAGCAATCCTAGTCTCTAATAGCTATACATATCATATATAGCTACATAAATGATGTGACACACCGAGAAAACGGAATGCAGGCTGAACATTTATGCGAACACATTCTTATGATTATGTAAGGTAATGTGTGAACAATAGCTGCGTCATGGCTATGGCGAATAAGCCGCAGATACTATATCATGACATGCTCTATTCTTAGTTTCCAGACCTAGCCAGGGCGATATGGGCTAGGTATTTTAGTAGGACTGTAACCCGGATCTGGCGAGAGCCTGCCGCGCTTGAAGAATACGTACAGGTACTGTGTTATGTATGTCATTACATACTCTGAGGCCAGTTGTTGTTGCCGTTTCTTCTACTCCGTTCAGGAACGTATGACAAGCTCGCTTCAGTTCCCGCATACCGCTACCGGCCATGGAGCCGGACGTATCCAGCAGCAAAATCGTATCCAGCGGCATTGTCCAGCAACTTCAATTCCGGTCGCTCGAAAACTCAATCAATTTAGCCTAAATGCGTACAGCAGCAAAAGATAAACAGACAAAACGCTTCTGACGAGGGGTACTATCCCTGGTACTTTCCGGAAGCCTTCGGTAATTAGGGGTGTGCCGGGTAGACCCCCCGACCCCTGAAGTAGACCGTACGGTTCGCGATTTTCTTTGCCGTCTTTGGCTCGCGAAATACAAAAGGTTAAAAGTTAAAGCTGCAATAGCCTGTAGATATGGCCATACCTTTCAGTGGCGTATGAAGATGTTTGGTGATGGGGGGCTGGCATAGTGGCCGCGTAGCGGCCGATAGTGTTTTTTGGCCCTATTTTTCAACTGTGAAGAAGCAGCTCTTGTCGTTTTTATCGTTCGCAAATCGACGAGCACTTGTCTACCTGTATTGAAGGCCATGCACTAACATCATGTATACTGTTGCTCTTAGTGGCCGTGGCCGTGTTACGGCTACGTCGCCCTTGCATTGGCATCCAAGGCCTAAATCGCGAAACAAGAACAACACTTAGCTACCACGAACTGAGAAGTTTGTTGACCAAAGAATGAGTCGATCTGTCTCTGCTCCATCAATTCTTGCTAAACAGCTTACTGGTGCGCAGCACAGGCCGGTCTGTCCCGACAGTCTGTTCGGTCTGTACGTGATGCCGTACAGGTTGGCCACGCTTTATACGGAGATGTCCGGACTCGCGTAAACGGACCGCGTAAGCATCAGCGAAAATAGTAAATGTCTGCAGTTGTCAAAAGTCATTTTTCACTTCGTAGTAATTTGTCAACGGAGGATCTGAGGGACAGACTGCCGCCATTTTTCAAGATATCTAAAACAGTCTGACGTGCACGGAACGTAAACCCTGCGCCAATGTAAAGAGCAAAGATAGGCGGTTCTAACTGTCTGACATCCCCTTCGCTTTGGAGCTATGAGCCTCTGAAGTTCGGCATTATATAAAGATATAGCCCACCCTAAACTGTCTCCATTCTACATTTTAGGCCGTCATTATTTTATGTAACGGACCGGAACGAAACGGACGGTTCCGAGACATTATTTTACGGAACGGACTGTGGTTGTACGGATGGTTTATCAAGCGACCTAGCTGCCAGCCGCGATAGATGCTTCTTGATTCTAGTAAGCTGGTGAGTACATGTGAATATTTAAGAACAAAATTATTAGCTATTATTATTATTACGTAGCTACATGTGTTAGTATTTAGGGTATGTGGAAGTATATATCAAGGGTTAAGGGGGTTGAATAATTAGTATGCATATGGGTGGATTTGTTTAGTGTTTAGGCCTAAAGCTTAATGAATGCATTTGGTATAACAGTTAAGATACCTTTAGTTTTCATTGTAGCATGTGGAACAAGGTTAGCAATTCTAATTAAAGCCAACATCACATAAAGTATACGCATATGCATATATTAACAGCAATGTATATTAGTATATTAACATGGTATAGTTGTTTTTTCATAGAGCATGGTAAGAATCCCATAGCGCATAGGAAGCTCTAGAAATACAGGAAATGTGTACCGCATATACTAAATGGCCTAGAGCATATGCATGGGCAGCTCTATGCTCTAGCTAAGCTATAGCTACATAATGTGCATGTGAGAACACAGCCAACATCATTTATATCAGTTTTAAACATGGGTCTACAGTCAACATCAGTTCTAACTGGAGAAGCAGCTAGGGGAACAGAACCACTTTGCCCCAGGGAGCCATGCCTCGTCTGTTGTTTTAATGCTTCCCATGATACCATTGTTAACAGTGGCTGCACTGAATCATCATTGCCTCTTTGATCAGCGGCATTCAACAAATGCAGTATAGTGAAATGCTTTCGCTGCCTTTAATTTTCTTTGCTTACCCACATTCCTTTTTAATTGGAAACATTGTGAACTCATGCTTCTCCAAGCAGTCAATCAGGTGACTTGTTGATGGAACTGGAACTTGCCTGGTGAATGTCCAAAGCAGATAGCAGTGGCAAATGCCAGAGCAAAAACACCACAGTCACTTCCTCCTGCCTGCATTTGAACATCTAAAAGCTTAGGGTCAATTTTGGCTCGGCAACCATCATCATGCATGCTGCTTGACTTTTTACTGCTTGTCCGGCAGATGCATACAGGCTATCATAGACTAGAATGGTTGGAGGGGCACCAACTGTGCTGACTGTGAGCCAGTGACTATGACCATCATGCAAGACTTAAACGAATTCTTCTGACTCCACATCAAACGAGAATGTATTGCCGAGAATGACACTTTCAAAGCCAACCTTGCCAAACTGCTCCTTGAATTGTACGGCCAATATTTTCTGACCAGAATTGATGATGTCATCTGTCAGCCAATCTCCGGACTCGATAACGGTTTTGTCGGATCTATACAGCGTGAAAAGTTCACTCTGAATCCATGGCTGCTTCGGTGGAGGGTCGATTACATCACAGGAGTTGACATCAATTGGATAATCGTTGCATCTCTTTCTGGCGTACTTCTCGTAGAGAAAGCATCAACTTAGGCTGATAGTCATCCAGTTGGTTACTGGGAGGGCCGTCTGGCTGGTTGACATGGGTGAATGAAGAGGGCCATCTGGCTGGTCGATATGGGGTGAATGAGGAGGGCTCTCTGGCTGGTCGACATGGGGTGAATGAGGAGGGCTCTCTGGCTGGTCAACATGGGGTGAATGAGGAGGGCTCTCTGGCTGGTCGACATGGGGTGAATGAGGAGGGCTCTCAGGATGAGTACATTCTTGCTGCTCCATCATTACTACAAGTATATCCAAATTGTATAATCCTGTTTCATCCTCGTCACCTGCAGTTGTGGGAAAGTACATGTATAAAATGTGTAAGCCTTAAACTCAAAAGTGCATGATTCAGAAATGTATTGGTATTTATTGGTACGTTAGAGGGTTAGCTTCTTAATTGGAATAATATTATTAATGGTTAGCAGTTACATAAGCATTGTATACCATACCTCCTTTCTCTTCAGGTGGAACGGCGGGTACAGTGCATTGCCAGGAGCATCAAGAGCAGGAGCCACATCATAATCTCCAGGTCTCGGTCTCTTTCTCCCAGATTTCTTCTCTTTTCTACAGCGAGCTTTACGGTGGAACTCTGTGAGGTTCCATCGGCTGAGAATTTTTTCAATGTTCATGCCGATACTCATCTTGGGTGCCAATATATGGTAGCAGCTTGTTGTTGATGGGCAAGTGCATGTTTCCTTGGGAAACAAGGTCACAGCATGGGGATGACTTGTACCCATCACTGTGAATACCTTTAATTGTGCGTTGTGTACTCTTGCTTCTTGGGAAAGGTGTGGGTTGTGTGTTTCGTGGTCACGCTGATGCTTGTCATCTTGATCTGTGTTGCTTCTTTTGACGACTTCGCCTTTGATCAGTTGGACGATATCTTCTGGCGGATAGACCATCATCTGTGGAATAGGCTGTTCGTCAAATATGCCTCGGAAGTCGGAGTGAAGATGGTAGTTACCCAGATCATGCTGCCCTCGAGTAATTTCGGGTAAGAAGTAGCACTGAAGGTAGTACAGCGCTAGGATCATGCAGTCCAGTGGTGACTCTTTCCATTCTTGGAGCTGCTTGATGACGTAGTTTAGGGCTTCTGACTGATTGGAAGTGACTCCACTGTAAGGATTGTAAACGCCATAATCCTCCAGTACCCCAGTACCTTACAATTGATGAAATCTCTGGATGTATGTGTTTGTGATAGTACTCATGGAAGGGTGCACTCCATTTTTTGGCCATCTCATCGGTACTCTTTGCATGATTGTTGATGGAAGAGGCTCTAGTACATCTTGAGAAGGAGCACCATGAGCTCGGAGCCATCTGGTAACGTCACTGATGATGTGGTTCCAGCAACGTAGTCTGGTTACGGCTGGCAGCTTTCCTGTGACTGCATTTACTATGCGCTTCTCTTTATCTGATACTAGGGGGTGCTTGGTCCGTTTAAGGGCAGGGACATGCCTGAGAGTCTCTTGAAAGAGTTGCTCATGGCACGGCTGGATTTCCGTTCATGCACCAGGAATGTGGCGGGGATAACGAGTGACTCGTTTAAGAGGGTGTGGCAAAACGTCTAGTGCCATCTCATGCAGGTTATACAGAGAATCGTGTGATATTCTCTGTTCCCTTACCTTCTTTCAACTTGCTGGGGGGATTGGGCCTGTAGGACTGGCAGATGGGATATTGGGGTTTCGTTGGTGATGATCTTTCTGTACACCTTTGCTGTACTCGACACGGCACACTCATTTTCTATACCACGAAGTACTGATGGGCAGGTACGAGTGTACTTCCGGTCCAGGTGGTGTTTGCTATTTCCGTGGGCGAATTCGCAAGCAGCTTTTTCATTTCTGAAGTAGTGGATCAGTACATTGCTGTTTGAGGGAATCAGTTTGTATGTGTGTTTCACAAATTCACTACAAGGGCCATTCGGTATGTCTGCTTGGAAGTATGTCTTCTTCACAACTGGTTCTTTCTTTGGTAGCTTTCTCACAGCATTGTTTACCCATCTGTATTGATCACACCACCAATCATCTATGGAAATTGTATGGCATGTATGTATGACATTATTATTATGTATGTATAAGCATTATTATTATATTAAGATGACTTTTCTATGCTACGATTGCATGGATGCATACTTAGTAGATGATATGTTGATATAGTCAACAAACCTTTGTAGATGGGGGTGTGGACAGAGCTGTAAATGTAGACCTCTCTTGCTTTTGGCCTATAGGGTGGCAGACTGGACAGCTTCTCTTTTGGAGGAGTTCAGCGATTTCTGAAATAGGCAGCGGTGAAATGGACGTTTGAAATACTTGAAGTACAGACTGCATCTCATCTCTCTCGTAGTGCATTGACAAGCGTCAAAAACTTCCCGAGAAGTAAACATGTTCCTTAAATTAATGACGGCCACATTTTATATACTAGAAATGTGGGGATTGCGCCAAAGTAATGTCCAAAGTCCAAGTATTCTGGTAATATGTCATCCTTTCCAGACACCATCTGTAATGTTAGAGCTAGGAACCTCTGAACTTGGCCATTATTTAGCCTACGTTAAACTGTCTCCAGCACCTGCATTGTACATATGCTAGGGATTGTGCCAAAGTAATACTCAGCCCATAAACGTCAGCAAGAACAGCAGATTCCCTATCTCTTGTTATGTGATGCCTATCGACCTTGGAACTTCTTGATATTTCTTGCACCAATGGACATCTGAGTATAATCACCAAAATAGAATATATATGCAAAAGCGCCTGTGTCGCATCATTGCCAAGGCAGCCATATCTGTGACTAGAAATGACATCTTGGATGCTGCAGGCTCTGTTCAGCTCTGTGCTGGTCAGATTGCAGGGGCAGAAGCAGCCATTCATGCAGTCCAAGAGTGTTTCCAACAGGAGGGAACTGACGCAGTACTCCTGGTTGATGCCTTCAACTCGCTCAACTGTAATTAACACGACCCTCTACAACATCCATTTTGAATGCCCAGCTATCTCTAGCATTTTCATCAACACCTACAGGGAACCCTCTGACCTATTCATTGATGGTGAAGTTATCCTTTCCCAGGAGGGGACCACCCAAGGTGACCCCCTGGTGATGCCAATGTATGCCGTGGCCATCCTCCCATTGATCAAGAGGCTTCCAGAGTCAGTCACTCAGGTCTGGTACGCAGATGACACTACAGCACTCGGTCACACCGCCTATCTTCGCGAGTGGTGGGATGAACTGGCCAGGATGGGCCCGGGGTATGACTACTACCCAAATCCGTCCAAGACCTGGCTTGTCACAAAGGAGGAATGCCACACTGACGTGATATTAGCATTTGAGGGTACCAATGTCAACATAACCTGTGCTGGGCGACCACATCTGGGAGCTTCCCTACATACATGGATTAGTTCATGGCTGAAAGGGTGGACCAGTAGTCAAGTGAAGTGAGATTGTTATCTGCAATTGCCACCACACAGCCTCATGCTGCCATCGTGGCCTTCACCCATGGGCTTTCAAGTAAGTGGTTTTACCTGTCTCACACTCTACCCAACTTGAGTAACCACCTTCAAACATTGGAAATTCATTCCCTCCTTGACTGGAACCCCCCCTCCCAACAACGCCGACCACAACTTGTTTGCACTGCCAGCTAGACTGGGAGGTCTGGGCCTGCGTAATCCACTGTTAATGGCTGACTCAGAACATTCCTCCTCAAAATTGATCTCAGAGCCACTCGTGAAGCTGATTTTGGAACAACATACAGAATACACGCATGAGTGTCAAGCAGACCAGATTGCAGTCAAATCAACAGTCCGTCATCTCAGTCGCCAATTAGCAGCACAGTTGGCAGAGGAAGTGAAGCCTACCCTCTCTAAGGGCATTGGAACTCGCAAGTGAGAGGGGAGCCCTAACAATCGAGGAATTTGGGTTCTGCCTGCATAATGGCGCCGGCGCTTTCATTGACGCTTTTACACTCAGATACAGGTGGTCTCCATCACAAAACTCCCATGTACTGTGAATGTGGAGCCACTTTCACAGTAGAGCACGCCCTTTCCTGCCAGAGAGGAGGGTTCCCCATAGCCCGCCCGGCCACAAGATTTGTGACATAACAGCAAACCTCCTGACTGAAGTGTGCCACGATGTTGTGATTGAGCCCGACCTACAACCACTCATCGGCAAAGTCTTGGCCAGGGTGTCTCCCAATACAACTGATGGGGCAAGACTCGACATTGCGGCAAATGGTCTCTGGGGAGGCTGCTTTGATATGTGTATGTTAGGGTGTTCAACCCCATGCTCTTACCAACAGAAACACCAGCATCTCCAATTGCTACAGGAAGCATTAAGCCGAGAAAAAACGTGTTTACGATCAGCGCATACTAGAGGTGGAACACCCAACCTTCACACCTCTGCTGTTCTCCGCAACCAGGGGAATGGCCAAACAGTGTACAACGTTCTACAAAAAGGCTATAGCCGCCCTCTTAGCAGGGACACCCCTAAAGCTCAACTCTCTGCTGGCTGTGATGTCGCATCTCCTTTTCCCTACTACGGTCTGCCATACAATGCTTTATCAGTGCTTTTCTATTATAGACTCTTATCTGGAATCTTGCAGTGTTGACATACGTTGTGCCTACTTGCTTATAACTTTAGGTACGATCTACAAAGCTAATAACAATAGTGCACCAACCGCTAGCATTCTTACCTAGAAAAACGGTAGGATGCAGTCAGTTCCCTTGAACCACCCCACTGGTACTAGCATCTCAAAACTATAAAGTAGTCCAGAACATAATCACTCATCAAAGGTGCTAGACCATCTAAGGTTTATAGTCAAAATAGACTATACCTGTGCTCACGTGATTAATCAGGGCGGGGGGGACATACACAAAAAGAAGTCATAAGCAAAATTGTGAAAGTTTGCAATATCCGACAAACACGTCACATTTATAGACATAGGTTCAAGTGAGACAAAGGGAGTGTATTATACATACACATTGGACAACAAGCAGCAACTGCGATTAGTAGGAAACAATACATGCTATGTTGGCCACCATGATGGTGTGTTCAGTGTAATGTCAACATCTTGTTCACCTGATGTCTTTACCGAGAGGGAGACTTTTCCATCAAGCCTACATAATCAGAAACATAACCACTTGTAGGTCACATTGTTGGTGTTATCCTTAGCACTTAATGTTAACCATTGTATGTATACAATGTATACTACTAGTAATACAATTTTTTTTCAGCACAAAATCCGACTTCAATTATTTTGTTGTTACATATACGTTTCTGATGTGACACTCCAGCAAGCACCACTCTTTTGTTATAATTCAAGCATTAATTACATTTTTAGACAGTTACAAACTATCTCTGTTTGCATACTGTATGACTTCACAACTGATCACAACTTACACATCTTGCACCCGAAGCAAAGCCAAACCCAACGTTCCATAGTGGCAAATGAATTTCCCAACCTTCTTTTCAGAACTTGAAGTAATGGCAGTAGCAGGTAGTATTTTATCAGCTGGACTGTGAAGAGATAGTGATGTGATAGTTTATCCCTTGCAAACATGCCCCGAACCCTTAAAGTTTGACTGTGATACAAACTCTATTTGCGATTGGAGATGTGAGTGCTGGAGATAGATGGGACAATCAAGTGATGTGAAAATTGCAGCTCCAGCAGGCTTGCCCAATTCCAGCAAAATTTTGAGCAAAATGGCATAAGGAATTATACCAGCTTAATAGGCCAAGTACTGGGACGGCTACAGATTTAACAGTAAAATATTAGCTAATCTTGCCTACAAATACAATTTACTGCATATGTTTAGAGTTTTCTACCTCATAGTAAAAATGGCTAGTACTCTGACCACCAGAATTCGAGTATAAATAGGGACTGTCTAAGAGCATAACATATAGAGGCAGAGCCGGGGAATTAGGGAATAGTATAATAGGCCGAAAAAAGCACAACTGGGCAAGGCCTAGTCTCAAAAAGCACAACTAAGCTCTTCACTCTCCCTAGCAGCCACGCATGGCTAATCTTTATACGTGTTATCCTCAAACACAGCCTTTTACAGATAGCTCCATTGCAGCACAATGCCAATATTACTCGATACTTTTTTCACATAGTAGCTACATTGTATGCATTCAGGCTATGTCCTGTGTGATGTCAAATTAAAATTTGCCTCCAAATTACTTCCAGCCATTTTTTCCTGCCATATATTAGTACACAACTGTATAAATCTAGTTGCACCTTGTCTCAAGAGT
Organism: Phakellia ventilabrum; assembly: GCA_963921505.1. NCBI lineage: Eukaryota > Metazoa > Porifera > Demospongiae > Axinellida > Axinellidae > Phakellia > Phakellia ventilabrum. The sequence goes on from OY997378.1 coordinate 8,457,147, forward strand.
AATGGGCATAACTCTTTTCCGTATCACGCCAGTGTGATGTGTCCTAGCTGTCAACTCTTGTCCCAGATAGCAGCCCTTATAGAAACTGACTGTTGGAAAAAAAGAATGAATGGGATGAAATTAGCAATAGTAGTTTCAAGGCTTTTTATGCCGTGCATTAATCGCATGGTACAAGTTGAACACTTCTCTGGTACATGGGAAATATGATCCATTCAAAAATTATTGCCTTTGGCGTATCCTGGACCCCTCAGACAGTTTCAAACAATACCATTCACAATGGGTCATATCTCTGGGATACCATACGACTGGTTTGAAATGCGTAGTTAAGAAAATAGCTGTTAAGGTAAGTGTGTTTGTAATAATTGTGATTGCATCAACTGCTACAGGATGCATGCTCACAATACTTAGCTTATTCAATGCATTTTAACACTGCAAATTTGCAATTCACAATGATGTTAGAATCTCGCAATTAAAATCATTTCCATGATATATCCTGTACGTCCAACCGACAAACTGGACTATAATCATATATTGGCACAGGCCCCTTGACCCAAGAGATATAGCCTGGTACGTACATGATATGAAGGTTTTTGCAACATTCGCTATGCAAAAATCAATGAAAGCTAGGTATAGCACAAAACAGAAGAACCTTCGTTAACGTGCCATTATAAAAATAGCTGGAAAGCGGTTCACTTGGAGTTTACAGCAAAAACGTACACTGATTACTGCAAAAAAAATGGTGGAATAGCTCTAAAATTGATTGGTGGATTAATATATTCAGTTTGCTTTTTGGTTGTATGTATTTGTGTATGTTTTTTTAGCTGCTATAGCTGTCTGCTTCTGGGGCACAAGGTACGGGCAGAGTAGAAGCAGAGTAGAAGCAGAGTAGAAGCAGAGGTGGAATAACCAGTAAAATGTGTACGATCTGTAAGTATCTAGTCAATGCTGTACCTGATGCTGATGAATGGTTTAGCAATGGGGTTAGCCACCAACCAAATTAGCAAGGTATATGCTTGCTCCTTCCTCCCAAGAAGTTAGAATTAGAATGCAGTGAAAACAATGAAAACAATACTCCAAATTTCTGGATACAGTTAACCCGCAGCCGTCGAAATTTCTTTAAAACGGGAAGTGCTACCGGATGTTAATTAACATCAAAGAAATTTTACCGACAGAAAACAGATGTACTACTGAGGTCTGTATCTCGAGAAAGCGATAGCTAGCTGGGGCAGAACAGTTTGTAGGGTGATAATCAAGGTAAGTTGCGCAAGAAACAGCAGGAATTGCAAGCGTTTCGATTCTACAGAGCGGTGGGGCAGCTGCTTGCTTTGGCTCATTTCGGTCCGAGTGAGGTAACTTCGAATTTTTACCCAAGTTGGAGCAAAGTATGCCATCTCAAAGATCTTTCAGGTATAGTTGCTTAACAGATGGATCTGCAATATATCTGATCGAGAATGTAATAGCTCCAGTAACACCGGAGATATGAGGCTTGATAAAAGTTCCAAAACGGGCTAGACAATCTAGTATGCAAATCGTGCATGCAACAACGCTAGAACCCCAGACCAACGCTAGGTAGTAGTGCTAAAACAGCTTTACAGAATGCAAAAAGCCCGATGTTCGTGGCTTACCTGGATCCAGAGATATGTACCAGCAAAAACTTGAAATTTTTCAGTAGCAGCAAAAAAGCAAATTTTCGAATTTTTACCCAACGTGGAGCAAAGGCTCAGAGAGCCGCGAAACTTGGCATGCAGCTGCAGGCCCATCAGGACTCTTCCCAACTCGGATATCGTTTCTGTAATCCCGTGCACTGTGGAGATACTGAGAGGGGAAATCCCAAATTTTCTGCTTGAGTTGTGTCAGGAGGAGTTTTCCCGCTGTTTGTGGTCACTTTAGCCATTCAGCTGCTTTCCTGGGAAAACTCACTATGACAACAGCTGCACCCGCCCTCTCAATCATGTAATCTTGTTAGTTTTGTAGCAACTTCCATTTGAAAGAAATTGTACAGCAGTACCTACGGCTGTGGGTACACTGATAAGCCTATTGGACATGATTATCATTCAGGGATACGTATAGCATAGCAAAATTATAAATGAAGAGTTTGGAGCATTCTTATCCAGCTTGCAGAGTGTCAACTGTGTGAGCCAATCAGTGAACAGAATTTACACACTGTTTTGCAATTGTATTGGCTACTACTGTTACGTAACACTCTGGTACCTGGATGTTGTAAAAATGCTGCAAAATTATGTAAATGCAAAAGAAAGGTAAACACGTTCCCTGCCCCAGCTCACAAAAAGTGAGGGGGAAGGCCGGGTACCAATTATCACATGCCATGATGCGTCGACATATGTCCACGTAGGCTGAACTTACATGCCCAGGCACGATAATTATGCCCATGCACTAATTGAAAAAAGCAGTAGCAAAAAAGTTGCAGAGAGGCTGAAATGGCACAACCGCGGATTGGTTAACTGTTCTTTCACAGTGATAAACCCAGACTGAGAGCACTTATGACAGCAAAGACCATGAAAGTACAAGGTAAAAGTGTCCTGGTCTCTCACCTGCCATCACTAATGATCAAGTGTTCTTGAACGGTCCTTTTAGCCATGGATACTCCTGTGATACCACAAATTTGTGTCCCTGCCTCAATACAAGACCGACACTGACGCTTGTAAGCCTAAATAGCTAGCTATATTGATACTGGTATGGGCAAAGGAATTAGTCTGTGAGCATATAAGTAACGTGAGTGGGCATATAAGTCCACCCTACATGTACATGTTATGGCACGTGGTAATTTGTACCAGGCCTCCCCCCTTGTTTTTTCTCCACAGCTGTGAGATAAAAGCTGGGGCAGGAAGAACTTGGAACGAGGCTAAAAAAAGGGTCATACCTCCATTTAAATAGTCCAGGTTATACTCTAAGGGAAAACAATTCCCTGGTGGTATCTCATTGATCCCTTCAGCAATGCCATGCTGCAGACGAAACTTGTGATATTCATCTAAATTAAAAAGGGAAAGAACAGCACATTAAGCCAATAGTGTATGGAGCATCATCTACATCAATCACGTGCACATGGACATGTAGCTCTTCTTTGACAAACTATGAACATTCGCTCTCACGCGTCAAAACGCAAGTGTGCCAAATAACATAAAATAGGTTTTATTTGCAAAATCACAAGCGTACGCCATTGTTTATACTTATAGTTTCAAGTATTATATCTGTCATAGCAGTATCATATTAATTATATGAGCTGTTAGGCATCACATCAACAGTGCAAGTCAGTCTTCCAGACTACAGATTAAAGTTAGAATTGGCAATCAAGTAATCGCAGGCAACAGGCTCTGAAGACTGCCTTCAGCTATAGCACTTAGTAAAAGTGATAAAGCAAAATGACCTTTCAGTAGATGGATGGCGGTGCTCAAATGGCATGTCACAAAAAGCCACTGCAATGCATGACTTTCATTCAAGGTTGTCCCACATACAGCCTCAGAAGTGTTTCTTTTTTCAAACCCTTCAGCTGTCTTTCTTACCTACAGTACATTCACCACCAGATTGTATTGTCTCCTCCACATCACATTCATTGTACATAATAGCATATTTTAGTGCATTATTTATCTGTTATTCTGGTCACTCCCTTTTGGAATGTAGTCTGCTCATCTTAGTTTTAATACATCCATTATAGGCTATGTGAATTTATATGGGCTTTTTATATTAGGCGTTAGTATAAATGACATACCGTATAGTGCCAAATTTTTGAGGGGAAATTTTTTCACGGATTGGTCGTCTGAAACATCTCGCAGAAATAAATTTCGCGGACCAAGGATTTTATAGCCACGCCCATTCGTTGTTAGTCTCGTAGTAGCGGATAGATTGCAACTACGCCATGCTCTGCTGCTTGCTCCCTATCTCAGCTTTTTATTCTGCTATGAACTCTCTGTGCGGACCTCTTTTTGGCGTTTGCTAGAGCTGAAGCACGCGTCTCACCAACGTCTCGACTCCCTGTTAGCAGACGCAATGAAGATCGACGGTACTGCTTTTGAACCAGAGGACTGGCAGCTTTGCATCAGTTGTTTCAAAGTAGCGGTAGAGAGGCATTTCAGATACGCTTGAATCAAAAAATGAAGTGCAAGTTATGAAAACTTTTCGCGAGCTTAATTTTTGCGGTATGACACGCATCCGCGAAAACTGCAAAAATTATGCGGCTCAAAAATTTGGCGCTATACGGTACTTTTCTCTATTTTGTATAGTCGCATAAATGTGCCCATAGCGTTCAAAGAGTTAAATTATATCTGGGACTCATTCTCCAGTCAGACACATTAATAGCCCACTATATCGTTGTTCATGACGGAGAAGGTGATTGTCACAGAGTGACCACATTACTCAAAACTTATCTCTTGCTTCTCCTGAATTAGTTATAGCTATAAATTATTTTGCTTACATGCATGGTTCCAAATGACAAAAACAACCAAACAACCTACCCACTGTCTGCTCAACAACACTTTTCCACACTTCTGTGGCTATATGGAAAGGATAGAAATGTAATCCAACAATTATAGTGATGGCTCTATCTGTATGAATATACTGATTTGACCTGTAATATAATTATGAAGTAGCTACAACAATGCAACATCTGCACGAAAATGATGATTCATTGATGAAAGGCAGCACCCTAGTTACCTACCACTAATAAATGCAAACTCAAAAACAGATGACTGCTCAACACAAATGCAACAGATTGCTAGCCCTGATTGACTGTTCTACAGCAACATAAAACAACAAAACCATTGTAATAAGGTATTCCTTGCACTTTATAATATTAGTACTAACCCTTCACTCCAGAGTGAGTTAAAGCTCTTGTTCCTAGTTCACTGTAAGAGGACAAAATGTTAATAATAATAATAGGGTATAAAAAGATCTCAAGACACAACAGTCCACTTAGCTGCATGCATATGCTGCCCAATCTGAGGCACTTACTCCATCCATGCTGTCTGATTAAGTCAGGCAAGACATGAATACATTGTGGTTTCACCCTACAGAGCTAAAAGATATTATCATACTTCTACTATGAAATATTTCTGGGCCAGTAAGTGAATACTATCAGAAAGTAAAATGCAGTGACATATTTTTGTGTTCAAGCTTTCACTAGTCTTTGTGTTATATTTCACGTGGTTGTATGTTGCCATACCGTACTCATGCGTTGTTAAGCGCATTTTATAAGCGCATATGCGCTGGTTTGATTCTGTTATCAATTATTAAGCGCACCTTTATAGACTTCAATCCTACAAGGACATGTTAAGAATGCTGTTGCAATGCCAATAGTATCGTTTTTTGTATTTAACATACATTATTGAATAACACTTAGTCTCAGTAATTTTATACTGTTTTGAAGCAGATCCCTAAAAAAATTCCCAATCATTGCTTCAAACGATCTGTTGTAGTTAAACGGTAGTATTAGGAATGTTATAACTGATCTAGGCCTTAGCATGTGATGTCATGTATCACTATGTCATCCTGCATTGCAGCATGTGTGAACACGTGCAGTGTTGTAAGCATTTCTTGAAGTAAGCTAGTTACAGTTAGTATACAGTATCTACACTGTTAAAAATAGGGGGTTACAGTAACACCCCTGGCGCATGCTACCAAGACATGGGGTGTTCATATGCACCCCGAAGGGTGTTAGTGGGTGTTAATGCTGTTATTAACATCCCTACTAGGTGCTGTCATGCATTTCTAGCACCCTATGAAGTGCTACCACACACCCTTTGGGTGTCATTTCACAATCAAGTCAAAAGTTTTAGTGCATACATGCTGAAATGGCAGGCATGAGAGCCAGTATTCGTGTTTCCACTGGAGTTGGGGGATCGAGATGGGTGGAGATGGATGGAGCATTTTGCACATAGGGGGTGGGGCTAAGTGGGCGGAGTTGGACGAGCGCTCTCTGCAGAGTTGAGGTTGAATACATCAAGCAAAGATTCTTTGTACTCCGTCATGCATCTGTACAGCAATACATTTCTTAAAAGATTGATGTTGTATCAACTGAATGAGGGCGTGCACGAACAGTTGCTAAATAATGCGCACTGCCAGCTGGCACACGCCTTCACATGATCGCTAAAGCTGCTGGAGAAAGCAGCTGCAAGTCCTCTCTGTTAAATTTGAATAATTCGAGAATGGCAGAGAACATCATAAAGAACTTCTAGAAGCGATTTGATTCCTCAGTTTTCAGTTGACGAACTCCGCTCTTTTTTGGAAGCTGAAGGTTCGAGAGCGATATAATCCAATCGTCATTATCACGGACAGCAGTTTTCGGTGAACAGCAACTAGAGGAGATGGTGACGGTAATTGGAGATGCAGTGGAGGTGAAAGCACTACAAAGTCATGTAAAGGAAGAAATGAAGCTGATAGCTAACTGGGTAAGCTAATGTTATATATAGCTACACTCTATTGGCTGCTCCAGCATTCTGCTATTTACCTGTAATATTATATTATCACGCTGCCATGCAGGTTTTAATGACATCAAGTGCATTACCATCTTGGAACACCTGCTGTACCCACAAGCACAGAAGAGCCTGCCTGGTACATCATTCTGTGGTAAGCATCCTTGTTTGATTTATTAGCACACATAATCTTTGTACCTAATTTAAAAGAACATAACTTATACTGTTAGTATTTCAATTGGCACCATTCATGCAAATGTTCAATTTCAAATGTATGTGTATGAGCCTCATCCTTAGTTCAGGGATACTGGGCTTTGAATACAGTTACACAGTTACGCTACATGTATTTACGTATCTGTATAGTGTCCAGACCTTTATGCCCCAGGTCGTACTACCGTAGCGTATGCTGAAGAGGGGGATGGGCGCTAAATGTGTATCGTCCGCATACAGAATGTAGTATCCGCCCATTAGCCTGAAAGGCAGGAATACTATCCTTTTCTAGTACAATATAGATCTACTATCCATTCGAGCTAAACATATAGCTAAAAACTGAAAATTCGAAGACAGTGAGCAGAATCAAGCAGCAAAATTTGATCTTTGGTGTGCTTTAATTGGAATACCGACAGTAAGTCAGCTACTTACCTCGTATCTTCGCTTTGCATTTGCTACACACTCGAGTGGGTGGATACTACATGCACATACGTACCCCTTGCAGGAAGTGACACTGAAGAGGGGGGTGGTTGCTTGATATGTATACTCTATGGTATAATGCTTTAATATGTTACAGATTATTTCTAAGCGGGAAGAGAGGCAACTAATTGTGTCATGTAAAGAGCTCAGGAATGCACTCCACAGCAATGTAGCGGTAGGGAGAATAGGAGAAAACATCAGTGCTCAGAACTGTGCATACAAACATGCCCTGCATGCATGGAATACCATGTACGCTTATGTTCATGATAGTATAATGTATAGCGTAAATGACCAATTATCGGCACCACACTGACTGATTATCGGCACACATGTACACAAAAATATTCGTAGCGATTACGGAATTTACGCACGTGTGCCCGTCTGGACGTTATAGACTTTCTTGCTGTTGAGTGTCCTTGTGCAGCTCTACTGCCCGGTAAGTGTACCCTCAGATCAAATAATAACCGACAGGTATAACTAAACTGCTGCTTTCACCCCGTAGCTTGTCCTGGAACGATGCCACGCAAGTGGAGGAGATTGAAGCGACGGTCATATTCAGCACTACATACGAATAGGACGTCGCAGAGAAAGCAGTGGTCGGCTGAAGGTATGGTGAGTGCCGTCGAAGCGGTGAAACGTGGAATGAGCGTGCTGCGGGCTGCAACTCTACATGGTGTGCCTAGAACCACTTTGCAAGATCGCGTGAAGGGGCGGGTCAAGCATGGGGATAAACCAGGGCCAAATACCTATTTGACTCCTGCTGAAGAAGAAGAGTTGGCATCCTTCTTGATGGAAGTGGCCAGAGTTGGCTACGGTAAAACACGAAGAGAAGTGAAACTTCTAGTTGAAGCTGTAGCACGAGAGAAAGGGGTCTTGCGAGGTGAGAGGATTTCTGATGGGTGGTTTCGTCGTTTTCTGGAGAGGAGACCGAATGTCTCTCTGCGACGAGGAGATGCAACTGCCAATGTTCGTATGGAAGCCCTGGACATGGAGAAAAGGCAGAGGGAAATCCTTAAAAAGAAAAAGAAAGAAGAGAAAGCAGCGAAGGCAGAAGAACGACGAAAACGACAAGCAGTAACAGCTGGAAAGCGTTCGAGGCAGCCCACAGCACAAAAAGCGAGGAGTAAGAAAGCCAGGCTAGATGTCAGTACCTCTACAGGCGACTGCAGTACTAGTGCAACAGCCGCAGTGAAACAGACGACTGGCAAAAGGAGTGACGCAAAGGGCAAGCAAAAGGCTAGTGGTCACAGCGGTGAAGAGATCAATATCAATCAGTGTGCGATTTGTTTTCGAACTTACAATGATGATATACAGGAAGAAACTGGAGAAGTCTGGATAGAATGTGCCTGTGGTAGATGGGTACATGAGAATTGTGTAGATTATGATGTTGTTGTTGATGCCAGAGGCAAAGAGAGGGTATGCCCACACTGTGTTTTGTAAACCGCATAAATTCTGTTGCTTCTGTTCTGTGAAGTGATTGTATTACAAATTTTTGAGGGCAGGGTGTAATGTACCAGGTGCTAAGGTATGTACTGGAAGAGAAATTGAGCTTCCAGAAGAAAATGTACAGCGTAGCTCACGTGTGAAGTGCTCGGGTGCCGATAATCGATATTAGGCGTAAGTATTGACTGACGATAACAGGTACGTGGTGCCGATAAACGGTCAACGAGTAGCTCTGCGCGATGCCCTGTCGCTTCGCATGTGATACAACCGCGACCTTTGAAACTATGTAGACCGGACAAGTAAAGACGGCTCTTTTAAACGGTGCAAGTCCGAAATTTCAGAGACGCTTCTGGGCGGAGCAGCAAATCGGGGACAAACGTATGCCGATAATTGGTCATTTACGCTACTGCTTCCCCTACAGGCCATCACAGACCTTGCCAAAGATGTCTAAAAGCTGGATATCAACTATCCATACATTGCCGTTGTAGTTGGCGATTCGGCTATGAGCTACTACCTTGTTGCCGAAAGGATCGTGATGATGGATTGCCAAAGCTTGTTTGAAGCTCTGCAAGGTTTAGTAGCTTCTTACTGAGTATCCAAGGCCCCTGACAGCATTATTAATCTTTATACAATGTATAGTATATTAGGCATTGAGGATAGCCAGCTCATACCAAACATGGTCACACAGGTAGTAAGTTAATTCATTGGGCAAGATGTAAAACTACATACATTATACAGATTGGACAAGATTTTGTAAATTAACTCTGTAAATATCATTATTTTAGTAACAGTATTATTAATTTTGTAATCAGTGTAATCAGTGTATTTTTTAGTAAGTTTCCTCTTGTAGAATGTTGTGCTGTAATCACACTATAATAATTATTATTATTGATAATGAAAGTGTGTAATAACATTGAAGAGTGTGTGTGCAGTTAATACCCATATTAGGTACCATTAACACCCATGGGTGTTCAGTTTTAACACCCTTGGGGATTACATATAAACATGCGACTGAGCACCCTTTGGGGTGTTACTGTAACTCCTTATTTTTAACAGTGTAGCTGAATCGGTGTCTATAGCCAGACTATAAGAACACTATATGGTGGCAGCGGTGCTGTAATTGACCCTTGCACATATGTCAGCCACATTTCAGGTCAGTGCGCCAGAACCGTTCACCTTCAGTCGCCAAGAGGAATGGCCAAAATGGAGCAGACGCTTCGAACGGTTCAGGGTAGCGTCTGGACTCGTTGACAAGCCCGAACCAGCCCAAGTCAACACCCTCATCTACTCTATGGGGGACGAGGCAGATGACATCTTACGCTCATTCACCCTATCGTCGGAGGACAGCAAAAAGTATGCAACTGTGAAAGGAAAATTTGATGGCCATTTTGTAAAGCGCCGCAACGTAATCTTTGAGAGGGCGAAATTCAACATGCGCTGACAGCCCATGGACACGTTCATCACGGCCCTCTATGGTTTGGTCGAGCACTGCAGGTACGGAGATCTCCACGACGAGATGATCCGAGACCACATCGTCGTGGGGATCCGCAATGTAGCCCTATCCGAGAAACTGCAGCTGAAGGCAGACCTAACTCTCAAGGAAGCCGTGACGCAGGTCAGGCAATCCGAAGCCATTAAGCCGCAGCAGCCCCTGTTGAGAAGCGGAAGTAAGATGAAATGTGATACTCCTGTGGGGGCAGTGAACAGAGGCAAGACTTGGCACAGACCCAAACCTGGCAGTAAGAGCAGACAGAACACTAGAGCCACACCTGAAATTCAATCTGGTAGCAGTTCAGCCTGCACCAGATGTGGCAAATGCCCTGCTCATGATCGCCGGCATTGTCCAGCCAAAGATGTGACCTGCCGCAAGTGCGGTAAGAGAGGGTACTACCAAGTTGTGTGTAGGTCAGCGAGCAAGTTGACACCCATACTAACCATTCTAATGTCTTTCTCGGTGCCATGGGAGATACTGCTAATAGTTCTCATCAGAAAACCAGACCGATCAGACCCCCGCGGACAAAGTCCTGAAACTCTTAGGCCTCGGTAGGCTCCAAGGGGAATACCAGAGAGAGGGAGCAAAACCGTATGCACTCTCGACACTCCATCGAGTGGCAATCCCACTCATGAAGTCAGTCGAGCAGGAACTCCAGCGCATGGAGGATCTCGGAGTCATCGCAAAAGTCCATGAGCCCACAGAGTGGTGTGCCGGCATGGTTATCGTCCCTAAAGCTAATGGCAAAGTCAGAATATGTGTTGACTTGACCAACCTCAATCGGAGCGTGCGGAGAGAGAGGCACCCGCTACCTGAAGTGGACCAAACACTAGCACAGCTGGCAGGGGCCCTTTGGTATCACGTCAGCCCTTCAACGCCGGATGTCAGAGACACTGAGTGGTATCCCAGGAGTGGTGTGCATGATGGATGATGTACTAGTCCATAGGAAGACGCAGCAGGAGCACGACCAGCGACTACGTAAGCGGTTGCAAGAGGCCGGAGTGACTCTCAATGCAGAGAAGTGTCAGTTCTCCAAGAAATCTGTCAAGTTTCTTGGACATGTTGTCGACCACACCGGAATCTGCCCCAACCCAGACAAGGTCACAGCAATACGGAGAGTTCGAACGCCAGGGAACGTGGGAGACGTGAGATGTTTTCTTGGCATGGTGAACCAAATGTCGAAATTCTCTCCCAAACTTGCTGAGGAAACTCAGCCACTCAGAGAGGTACTCGTCAAGGACAATGAGTGGGTGTGGGGTGAGCCCCAGCAGAGATCAAGGAGTTGCTGACGAATGCCCTGGTTCTAGCAGTCTTTGACCCAAACTTGGAAACCGTCCTGTCCGCAGATGCCTCATCATTTGGGCTGGGAGCTGAGCTGTATGCAGAGTTTGCCAAGAAGTACCAGTTCCACCACATTACCAGCAGCCTGTACCACCCGCAAGGTAACGGGGAAGCAGAGAGAGCTATTGGTACAATAAAGAACATGCTGAAGAAGTGTGATGATCCATATCTGGCCCTACTGTCATACCGTTCCACACCTCTTCCGATTGGCTACAGTCCTTCACAGCTGCTGATGAGCCGTATTCTCCACAGCTCTGTTCCTGTGAATGCCTCAGTTGGAGCTAGCGGTGCGAGGTACCAAAAAGGAACAGGCAGAAGCCCCAAGGTGGCCCGGCTTCCAATGGCTCCACCCATTCTTGTGAAGATGCGGCAAGTATGGGAGAAACAAGCGTCCAGCTGGGATTCCTCGGACATTATCTATTTGGTTTACTGTTAGCTCTACCTTCCCCTTGCAGCAACCAGTGTTCAAGTATCGTGTAAAGATTATCAATCCGCAAACAAAAAAAAAGTTTTAGCATTATTGATTGGCATGGGGTTGATGAAAAGTTCAAAACACATTTGGAACTCAAGCTGAAACTAATCAGCACTCTTAAAGCAGAGCAGAATGATGAAGAGTGGACAGTGGAGTGACAAGGAAGCCCACTCAAATTTACCAATGATCACCGAAAAGGTGGTACGCAAGGAAAAACATAATGATATTGCAGAATCAATTGCAACTGCAGCAGTAGCTGTTGTACACGCACTTAAGTCTCCAATCCTGCAGGCTACTCCAATTAAGCAGGATACTCCACAAAAACCTCCTGATGGTATTTCCCCTGGTAAGCGAGTAGTCTACAACTGCATTCACAGTACTTGAAACAGCTAAAGGACATCCAGCTTCTACGGTGTTGACCACTGAAGAGTTTCAGACAGAAAAACACTCAATCCTAGAAACATTGAAATCCATTCAAACCTGCGCATAGCATCCCTTCTGTCTCCTCCAGTTTCATTTACGAAAACAAGTGTTTCGGGCTTGTAAATGCAAATCTCAGCAACGTACTTGGCTCTGAGTGCTTCGCTACGTTGTAGTGCAACATGCTTAATCTTTTTTCATGTAAATCCACACTCTTCTAATCAGCAAACTGTACCTTCGGACACAGCTGCAGTGCCAATTGTTTTCTCAAGTTCCCAAGTAATCTCATTAAGGTAGGACCCAGGTTTCTCGATTACCAATTCCATGACCTGCAACTGCTCTGCTTCTGCGAGCTTTCTCAAGCTTGCTACATGGCTGTCTGGGTAGGAATTTTCAGTTACGGTCCCAGTGCACTCAAACAGTTGCAGGATTCGCCGAACAGTAGATTGATCTACCATGAGCCTGGCACTTATGTCCTTTACAGGAAGCTCTAAAACAAGACGCTGGTAAACAATGCGCCAACGAAAATCAGCATGGTAGGCTCTTGTTCTGGAATGCTCACAAGTCATCTTGAGTCTTGACAGTAAACTAATTAAGTATGCACGTGCACGCTGCCTGTCCACTGTGTACCACAAATTAACGACTTCCGCTTGCTGACTGCCGTTTGAACAGTGCAAACATTGTGCAACAGACGGCACCGCTCAATTGTGGTGTCTCATGACCACAAAATTTACAAGTTGATTAAGGACCATCAAGAGATAATTACAATGTTATTATTAAAAGGTAAGGTGACGAGTCCAAAATATTTGCTACCAAAATAATGGCACGAAGAAAGTTTGCTCCCAAACTTTCCTGGTCTACCCCATGCTTCGTCAGCCAATGACAAGACAGGAGGTGAAGAGATGTTTACCTGAATTTACAGAAAGTGTCGCTGATATGATCACCAAATTCCTCGGCATGGTACATATAGACATACAAGCATCGGGATGGTTGGATTAGTTATTATGTCCTATAAAATGCAGCATGACACTTAGTCTATCTAAAGACTGACTGTATCGAGTGTATTTGGTGCTTGGTAAGGAAGGAGAACCGGCAATTAACAATTAAGAAGTTGACTTGCGAATATGCTGCTGGAAAAGCAAGAGTCATCCCTCATTATCACAGAATTATGATCTGTTACACTTACTCACACACATATGCCCACATCTATTTACACATGCACATATTTCCATTTTCCATGTATAGGGAGTCAGATTCATGTATGCATGTATCTGGGCATATGTGCTATGCCGCATTTAGTTATAGGGTCCTTGTCTGGTTTGGAGTGGAATGTTCCTCGTCTAGTATAGACCCATTGTAACGGACGTTATACGGCATGCACGTGATAGCATCCGCCATGTTGGTGTACCAACTGTAATTGCGTATATGTTGCAACATATGAACGGTACAGTGAAGATGGTCATTTGTGCTATAGTTGGCTGCTCTAACACCTCTAAGCGAGTTCAGGGCATCAGTTTTTTATCATTTGCCAGCAGTTATAAGCCACCAAGGGGAAAGGGCCAAAGAACTCAGCCAAAAGTGGCAAGATCTCTGGCTAGCTTGTATTTGAGCTAGCTTGCATTTGAGCTTTACTCTAAGATACTTGCTAGCACTACCACGAACACTTTGTAATACAGATTCAAATTTGTATGTCACTTGACCATGTCCCACCTTCTCTGCTGCTTTTGCTGCAGTTTGCTTAATTATATCTGTATATTATTGTAGGTGCATCTTGAGGAGACGGTTAAAGAATCCAAGGAAAGGAAAGATATCGTCCCAACCTCCACACCCAGCACTCCTCCTATCCGGGGTACTAGGAGTCACGGACTCCAAGTGTCAACTCCTGGTACAACAACAGGCGCATCTATTACCGACGAAAGCAGATGTGACTATCTTGTGTATACCATTAGGGGTGCACAAAGTCAAGAAGTGATTGCCGTTTTAGTGGAAACAAAAATGACAAATCACAAAAACTTTCAGCACGCTGTGGCTCAGGTAAGCCCCTTCACTTTCCATTTTTCTTTTGTAATTTGTAATGAAATAGCACAAGTCCTTACATGAGACAGCTTAGAGAAATTGTCATGGATTAATTAGGCTAATGAAATAGCACAAGTCCTTAGCTGTCATGGATTAATTAGGCTAACCAAACAACAATGCTGTTCTACATTTCCACTTCTTGAAAAGAGGTCTAAAGGGGTCTGTAATTGGGTTAGTGTTGGGAACACAAGGCTACTTTCACCCCTCCTTGATAATTTTTCTAACTGAAGCCCTGTTTGTGTTATTTCTACAGGTACTTGGATACATAATCAAATATACTTCCCCAACTGCCGCTCCTCCCATAGCTATTGTACTTTCAGAAAAAACAGCGAAAGTGCTCGTATGTCCATTTCAGAGTCCATCTAGGGAGTTAGTTGTCGAATCTCTTCTCCTACGAGATTATCCATTATGGTCAGAAAACAATCTGAATGAAGAGTTCTTGATGTTGCTGCTTCTGTTTTGTAGTGGTAGAAGTACAGGTAGTATGATGTATCTGTTTCAGCTTCCTGAGGAGTTGAGCACACCGAAAACGATCCGTTGAGATGTATATTCACTCTGTAACAGAACAAATGGAACTTCAACATCAGAGAGCAGTTGAACGAATGAAAGCTGAAATGGAAGCTGAAATGGCCAAAAGGGATGCTGAAATGGCCAAAAGTGATGCTGAAATGGAAGCTAAAATGGCCAAATGGGATGCTGAAATGGCCAAAAGGGATGCTAGAATCTCTGAGTTGGAATTGGAACTGGAAAGACAATGGAAAGCTGATGAGCCACCTCCCAAAAAAACCCGAAAATAGAATAAATTTGTGAACAAAGCAGAAACATTATTGTATATCAGAGTTGACTGTGTTTAGATGTCAGTGTTATTGTCAGTGCATGAGAGTGTTCTTGAATTATCTTATAGACCTTTGTTCCTCTGAGGAAGAGAAAATGATGGTGACTGCTAGTGCACTGAGACAAGAGCAGTGCACAGTACACTAGCAGTGTACAGTGCACTGCTCTTGTCTCAGTGCACTGCTCGTCTAGTATAGACCCATTGCAACGGACGTTATACGGCATGCATGTGATAGCATCCGCCATGTTGGTGTACCAACTGTAATTGCGTATATGTTGCAACATATGGACGGTACAGTGAAGATGGTTATTTGTGCTATAGTTGGCTGCTCTAACACCTCTAAGTGAGTTCAGGGCATCAGTTTTTTATCGTTTGCCAGCAGTTATAAGCCACCAAGGGGAAAGGGCCAAAGAACTCAGCCAAAAGTGGCAAGATCTCTGGCTAGCTTGTATTCATAGACGCAACCTCGGATCGGAAAAGTATTCCAACACCGACATTTGCAGTCTGTATTTTGTGTCAGGTAAGTGGTAGTATGCACAGATGATGTATGCCCTGGGTAACTTTATTAAACTATCAACGACACAGGTAAACCAAGTCAACTGTTTGATGAGACAAACATTGACTGGGCTCCTAGCCAAAATCTTGGCTATGAAGATACACCTAGAGTGTCAACGGATTGTTATGATAGAGCTGTGCAGAGGGACAAAAATAAACAAGGACGAACAGAGGCTGAGGAGATATGTGAGACCGTGACAGCTACAGGTACGCGAACAGTACTTACAAGGAACGAGGTAGAGAGCCTAGTAAACTCGGAAGTGCGGCATAGCAAGGAAGTAGAGGAGCTACAGCAGAGATGTGTACAATTACAACAAGATAATACAAGACTGAGAGCAGAAAAGGAGGAATTGAGAGAGAAAATCACCGTATTGAATGTTAAAGATGATAATGAAAAGGTCATGTTCTGTACCGGGCTCACTAACTGCCCTAGCCCAGTGATTAACTTCCTTGGAATCATAATCGATACGTTGCTTGGCCAACTTCGTCTCCCAGACGATAAATTGCAGCGCCTCCTGCAGGTAGTGTCCAAATGGCTCTCACGTAAAGTGTGCACACGCAGGGAGCTTGAGTCGCTCATTGGCACCTTACAACATGCATGTAAGGTAGTAAGACCTGGCAGGTCTTTTCTGCATCGTGCCATCTCTCTTCTCAGCATTGCTAAACGGCCTCATCATCACATAAGGCTGAATCATGAATTTCATTCCGATCTGATGTGGTGGAAGGTATTTGGCTCTCACTGGAATGGCGCTGCATTGTTTATCGACCTGTGCTCTACGCACCCAGTGGTGCTTACCTCCGACGCCTCTGGTTCGTGGGGCTGTGGAGCATGGTGCGGGTCTACCTGGTTTCAGCTGCAATGGGAGAAACAAAGCAGATTGCAGTGAAGGAGCACCTGCCTATAATTATTGCAGCAGCAATATGGGGCCACCCATGGGGTGGTCAGCAAGTAATCTGTCGGTGTGACAATGCTGCAGTTGTTGCCATAATTAACAGTCGACGCAGCAGAGAGCGAGATCTGATGCAACTACTCCGATGCCTCTTCTTTATAGAGGCTTATTTCCAGTTCCAGCTATCAGCAGTGTATTTACCTGGAGAACAGAATGTTCAAGCGGATGACCTATCTCAAAACCGGTTGTCAGCTTTTCACGAGAAAGTCCCAGAAGCTAGCAGCTTACCATCCCCTATCCCTCCTACCCTACTGCAGTGGCTCCTCCACCCACATCTGGACTGGACCTCAGCCACCTGGATCCAGTTGTTCACTTCTTCTGTCGTAAAGGGATAGCAGACTCTACCCACAAGACTTATCAATCCGCTCTGCGTCGCTTTGGCTCATTTTGCTCTTTGTATTCCATTGTATCCCCATTTCCTGTGTCAGAAGCTCTGTTATGCTATTATGCATCATTTCTGGCGACCCAACGACTCACCCCGCAGACTATCAAAACCTATCTTTCAGCAATTCACTACATGCAAGTTATTTTAGGTCTACCTGAACCAAGGGCTTTCTCTTTGCTACCCCGCCTTCGGTTGGTACAAATGGGGATCCAACGCACACACCCAGAACGTGTGTCCTCACCTCCTAGAGTCAGGCTACCAGTTACCCCCGCGATCTTGACCCGCATAAAAGAGCACTGGTCAGCGAGATCCTCAGACCCAGATATAATTATGCTGTGGGCGGCTGCCTGCATGTGCTTCTTTGGCTTCATTCGCTCGGGCGAATTGACAGTTCCAAGTGCTCAGAGTTTTGACCCCACCACACATCTCTGTTGGGGCGATATTGCTGTCGATAATCCTGCTGACCCAATGGCAATTCGGTACACCTCAAACGATCCAGTTTGGCAAAGGAGTTAATGTTTTCGTCGGTCGCACCAACACTCCGATCTGCCCAGTAGCTGCGATTTTGGCCTATATAGCGATCCGGGGTGCTTCGGAAGGACAATTCTTCCGCCTTGCCAGTGGCCAACCTTTGTCAAAGCTAACTCGAGCTTTCGTCAAGCTCTCCAAGCTATAGGCCTCCCTTACCAAGACTTTGCGGGGCATAGTTTCCGGATAGGCGCAGCTACTGCTGCAGCCAGGGCAGGAATAGAGGACTCCGTGATTCGCACATTGGGCCGCTGGAACAGTGCCGCCTTCCTCACCTACATCCGTACTTCTAGAGAGAACCTGGCGCGTTTCTCTAACAGGATAGCTTCTTGACTGACTTGAACATTATGATTGCCGTCTGCATAATGTAGCTAACGGTAGCTACGGGTATTGTACCAGTTGTCCTATATATCGTGAATTGATGTGTTCCCTTCTTAACCCGTTGTTGGTATTGTTTGGGGGGTAAGAACGCAAGCGTTCTTCCCTGGGCCGTTGGAGGACCCTGCTCGGGTCCCCTCATCTTCACCCCCCAAACATTATGGAGCTTGATCGCGCATGCATCAGGCTACCCGCATGTTTTGCACGTTTACATCGGCAATGCAAGGCCTGGGGTGCCCAGACCTCCCGCCAGACTACCCAGAATCCTTGGTGCGAAGCATGTCTGAGCTTACTTTCGAACCTTACCATTAAACTATGTAGTTGACTTTTTCATATCTCATATTCTTTGTGTGCAGTGATTTGAACGACAGACGCATATGATTATTTGTTCACGGCATTACACTCAGCAATAATGTCATTGTTTTGTGTGCTCCGCCAAAATAAAATTAGCAAACCTTTTTGAGACCAGTCCACTAAATTTAATAACTGTATGACACAATCTAGCACACTTTTTCTTCCATAATGCTGGAGGAAGTCAGCGAATTTGACGAAAGGCGGCTACGAAATATAGCCGCCAACCAGAAAAAACTCAGGGAACTGGAGTTGGTATGTTCATGCCATCTATATGGCTCCACTTCACAAGTTCTGTATGTACATTCTTTTCATAGTAATATTATTGCTCTTTAGCCTTTAATTAAAACAAGAAATTATCAGGGCATTTAGCCTGTCGAGCAGCTACAATATTAAAGAAACTGCTGTGTGATACTTGATTCTCTACTTATACAGGGTGGCTACAGCATGGCTCCCGAAGATCTCTGTGTAGCATGGTTTCCTGCTAAAGTGATCAGTAAACTGAAGCCAGCAAACTTGATTAAAGAGTGTAGCGAACTAGGCTTTTCCAAGCCAAAAAAGACTTCTTCTAGCGAAATGATGATTTATTTTGGAGACCAACTGGTCACAAATGATTTCGTTACATGTAAAAAGAATGCGGGGTTTAGCCGCAAAGATGTAGTTAAGAATGTTTAGTTTTAGTTAGTTTAGATGTTTTAATTGTACGTTATATTACTGTTTTAGCATAGAAATTTACATTCTACACTTATTGCAATTACTTTATAGTAGCTGTATATTCCCCCTATTTTAATTGCGGGAGTATCCCCTAATTCAATGCGTGAACTGTTTTAATTATAGGAGCGTCCCCTAAGTTCATTTCATGCATGAAATTTGTTGTATAATTCTCAATGTTTTAATTATAGGAGCGTCCCCTAAGTTCATTTCATGCATGGAATTCGTTGTATAATTCCCAATGTTTTAATTATAGGAGCGTCCCCTAAGTTCATTTCATGCATGGAAATTCGTTGTATAATTCCCAATGTTTTAATTATAGGAGCGTCCCCTAAGTTCATTTCATGCATGAAATTCGTTGTTAATTCCCAATGTTTTAATCATAGGAGCATCCCCTAAGTTTATTTCATGCATGAATTTTGTTGTATAATTCCCAATGTTTTAATTATAGGAGTATCCCCTTACTAAAAATGTTGTAGAATTTCCAATGTTGTATGAACACACGTGTTTGTTGTAAAATACCCGATAGTACTACTATCCTTGTCCGGCACCGGTATTCGCCCTATCAGTGCACGATGTCCGACGACGATACACCCGCTCTGATCTCTAACGACCAGTTTGCGCGGTTGATGGAGGCCATCCAGGCCTCACAGGATCGAGTTGACCACAAGCTCTGCGAATTCCTAGCTGAGGTGCGCCAGGGACAAGAAGAAGCGGCTACAAAAGCCCTGAAACAGGTGCGTCATGAAAAGCCGTACGAATTTCATCACAAAGGGAATGAGGAGCAGGCGACCTTCAATTCGCGAGTCGACGAGACGATGGCCGAGACGCTGACCAAACTGACCGACGCTGGGACGTCACCAACACTCGAGCAAGCCCAAACGGTTCTTACGAAAGGTAGGAGGCTGATAGAGGAGCGCCAGAAGTTGATTAAAATCGCCGATAGATCAGAGTACAGCTGGGGAGTAATTGCGGAATATACTGCAGATGAGTTGGCAGACGACAGCGAGGACGAAAAGCGGATTGAGAAGGCTGAGAGAGCGGCAGAGAGGAGGGTTGGGAAGCGAAAGAGGAAGCGGGCAGAACTCGCCCAGCCAAAGGTGATCAAGGCCCGCTTCAACGCGGGTCAGACATCGCCAACACTGGCATCGCCAGCACTGGCAACCCAAGCGGGACCGTCACCAGGACTCCCGGCAAGGCGGGTGGCGGTGGCCCCGGTGGCACCCCGGACGCTTGGGCCATGTTTTGCGTGTGGAGAGATGGGGCACCTCCATGCCTCCTGCCCAAAGACTTCTGCTGAAGGCAGAAAATGGTATCCTTTTCCATCTCTAGCTCTTGAATCTATATAGCTGTGCAATGAATGCAGCAGCTGCTGGGGAGGTACCTAATTGTCTGATAGATAAGGGTGTTGATGGGGTGTCTTCAGATAGTGATGTTGTAGTGACAGATCATTGTCTGGATATGGAGCTTGGGGATGTTGCATGTCTGTGGGAAGCAGAAACCACAGAACCTGCTAGCACTGGCCCTGTGAAGGGTAGGCTGAAGGAAAGGCGTAAGTTCTGGAAAGAGGAAATTCAAGCCCCCACCTTTGTACTTGATACCATTGAGGCAGGGTATGTCTTACCCCTTAAGACAAACCCAACCCCATTCTCCCAGCAGAACCAAGCTTCCGCGCTGGGTAATGCGGAGTTTGTTGAAGAAAGTGTTGCTGGCCTGTTGACTAGTGGCTGCATTAAGGAAGTGGATTCTATCCCATACATATGTAGCCCACTCTCTGTAGTCGAGAGCAGTGGTGGTAAGAAGAGGTTGGTAATTAACCTCCGACACTTGAACAGGTTTCTATGGAAACAGAAGTTCAAGTATGAAGACCTGAGGGTAGCAATGTTGCTGTTTGAGAAGGGTGATTCTCCTTTGACCTCAAGTCAGGGTACCATCATGTGGATATTGCCGAAGCCCATTGGAAGTACCTCGGGTTTGCCTGGGGGGGGGGGGGGGGAAATACTTTGTGTTTACTGTACTCCCATTTGGTCTGTCCACGGCATGTTACATATTCACCAAGCTCCTCCGTCCCTTGGTCCACTATTGGCGTGCTAAGGGACTTAGAATAGTGGTATACCTCGACGATGGCCTTTGTGCTGCAACTGGGCACCAGAGTGCATTAGGAGCAAGTGAATTGGTACGCTCTACCCTGGAATGAGCTGGCTTCTTGGTGCATCCTACGAAATCTATATGGCAACCTACACAGCGCCTGCAGTGGCTTGGATTTGTCATCGACTTGGCTCTAGGACAGCTTGAAGTTCCCCAGGAAAAACTAGTGGCCCTCCGACAGGCTCTCGATCGAGCTTGCCAGACGAGCCGCATGCTTGCACGACAGCTGGCCAGCATTGTGGGTAGGATTATTTCCATGGGGCTGGCTATTGGGCCAGTGAGTCGATTTATGACCCGAAGCCTGTATGCAGTCCTAGAGACTAAGTATGGGTGGTGCGATCTCCTTACACTTCCCCCAGAGGCCCAGGATGAGCTTAGGTTCTGGGCAGCTTGCATAGGTGACTACAATTCCCAGCCCATTTGGCACTCCCCATCGGGAGTTGTGTATTCAGATGCCAGTGACACTGGATATGGTGGTTACATAGTTGAACATGGCCCCTGTGTAGCATATGGCCAGTGGACTGCAGATGAAGCGGAACAGAGCTCCGCTTGGCGCGAGCTTACGGCAGTTTGGCGGGTTATTTCGGCTGTTGCATCCAAACTGGTTAATATGCGGGTCCGTTGGTTCACAGATAACCAGAATGTTGCCCGTATTCTACAGGTGGGCAGTAAGAAGCCCCAGCTACATGCAATAGCTGTGAAAGTGTTTTCGCTTTCTGTTCAGTATCAAATTCGCTTAGAACCAGAATGGATTCCCAGAGAGCTTAATGAACGAGCAGACTATCTAAGTCGCATAGTCGACCATGACGATTGGAAGCTGAATCCCATAGTGTTTGCAGAATTGGACAGGGCATGGGGCCCCCACACTGTTGACCGGTTCGCTAGTTTCCATAACTGCCAGTTGCCGCGTTTCAATAGTCGCTGCTGGAACCCTGGGTCAGAGGCAGTTGATGCCTTTACAGTGAATTGGTCAGGTGAGGTCAATTGGTGGTGCCCACCGATCGCGCTTATTTCTCGGGTAGTTCGGCATGCCCAAGTTTGTGCAGCCAAAGGGACACTGATTGTGCCCTGCTGGCCGTCTGCCCCCTTTTGGCCACTCCTGCAGCTCCCGTCTGGCCAGTTCCCACCCTTTGTTCTAGAGACACGTGCCTTACAGCACGATGGCCCGTTGTTTCTCCCCGGCCTGTCTGGATCTGTCCTGTTTAACGGATGCGAACCAAACACTCGGGTCCTCGCATTGAGATGTGACTTTGCCATAGCGCAGGCTGGGCGGAGCTGAGGGCCAGTTATGCCTCATTTTCCCTGTTAGCAGGTTACTTGTACATGCTGGTGAAAGTCGTCCAGTTTAGACCACTAGTTGCCTCAATGTTCAATCATGGGTGCAGAGTCCCCTGTAGAAGTTGATGTATCCTTGTACCAGAGTGGCCAAGGATTCACCCTCTGAGGTGGGTGTCCCAGCCCGTTGGGGGCTATGTGTTTTGGCCCAGTGGTGGCCATATGCAGTCCATTTGGTGACTGTACGCCCAACCATTGGTTTTTTTGGGGCATCGGTCCATCTGGTGGCTGATTAGTGGCCCACTGTGAAGGGTGGCCCATCTGGCGGCCGTATATTATATGTGTTGCCAACAATGTTGTTGGTGGTGTAACTCTAGGTTGCGTCTTTACCCTGCATGTGGTAGGTTAGGATAATTTTCCCTGTTTCTCATCCTACAGACATTATGAATGTTGGTGTTTGGAAAACCCTTAGTGAGTTGCAAGACCCAGAACTCAAGCGGTTAGCGCAGTCTCTCCCAGACACTGTGCTCCACAGTCGTGCTGATAGCACGGCTTCTAAGTACTTAGGGGCCTTCCGACGTTGGGAGAAGTGGGTGAAGCCTCGTCAGGAGGTCTCCGTGTATCCCGTACATGAGGTACATTTCGCATTGTATCTCCAACACTTAGGGGGAACCGTTAAGTCTAAGTCGGCCATCGAAGAGGCCGTTAATGCCATCGGCTGGGTCCACCAACTCTCGGGTCACCCACATATTACTGAGTCTCCATTTGTTCGTGCGACCCTCGCTGGTCTACAACGCAAGCTGGCAAAGCCTAAGACTCGCAAGGAGCCCGTTACTTCTGGCATGCTGGCAGCGTTGGTGGATAGCCTCGGGCGTACGCCGTCCTTGACTGATCTTTGGTTGGTTGCTAGCTCATTGTTGGCCTTCTCGGCATTTTTGCGTTACGATGAAATTTCCAAGCTGCGCTGCTGTGATATCAAGTTTTCCCCCGACAGCATGTCCATCCACATAACTTCCAGTAAGACTGACCAGTATCGGCAAGGGGACTCTCTCCTCGTCGCTCGTACCGGTTCCCCGACGTGTCCAGTTGCGATGTTGGAACGGTACTTCACTCAAGCTGATCTGTCTCATTGTTCCACACTGCGCTTGTTTCGGGGTGAACGCCTTCGTCCCTCTGGTTCACTGAGCTACACCAGAATGAGGGAGTTATTTCTGGCCAAGCTGTCACAGCTCGGCTTTGATGCTAAGCGGTTTGGTTTGCATAGCCTTAGGTCAGGTGGTGCATCAGCAGCTGCTAACGCTGGTGTGCCCGACTGCCTTTTTAAACGTCATGGCCGTTGGCGGTCGGAGTCAGCAAAGGATCGCTACGTTAAGGACTCTATTTCGTCACTTTTGTCTGTGTCTCAAAGCCTTAACTTGTAATTGTACTGCCCGTTCTTTGTTACCCTATATATTGGCTATGTTGCAGTTGTTGTGGCGTGCACAGCAGGCCTTATCGCAATTGTGTTGTGTACAGGGTGTTGTGCATGCAAGGGTGCATGTTACGGGAGATATACTTTTCTGTCGTTTGACGACAGGAATTAGACAGAAAATATGCTCCCGAAGTATGTGTGACGTTGCATGCGTGGCTGTGGTGCACGTGGCTCGGGTTGGGTAGCCACGGCGTTGCTAGTCATTCCTAGCTAGTTGTGCACTTTGCCACAGTTCTCACACCCCCCCCCCCCCCCATTCCGCCTTGGTGCGGTCTAGTGTTTTTTCCTTCAGTGACGTCCTCAGACACTCTTCGGGACTTCCAGATGCCCCGGACACTGTGTTGTGTGTTGTTGTACTCACTTTTGCTGCATTGTTGAGCTGGTATTTCTTTGGGTTTTTCCAGAGTTTTTCTCCCACTGTATTGGGTTTTTCCTCTGGTTTTTTCCCGGGTGGATGTGGGCCGCATCCTCCCTAATTCCCCAGTTGTGTTTTGTTTGGCCCCCAGCTCGTGGTTATGTTCTGTATTTATATTGCCTATCTTGCAGTTTGTTGTGGCGTGCCCATGTATATATTGCCTATATATTGGCTATGTTGCAGTTGTTGTGGCGTGCACAGCAGGCCTTATCGCAATTGTGTTGTGTACAGGGTGTTGTGCATGCAAGGGTGCATGTTACGGGAGCTATCTCCATCCATCTCGTTCCGTCGCTAGCCGGCGCAGCGCTTTGCACGTACGTACGTTACGCATCATTTCCCCACCCCTTCCGGTCACGCGGAACTAAAATCAATTATTATTTATTCGCGTAGCTTGTCCGACCTCCTCTGATGCATGAAATTCGTTGTATAATTCCCAATGTTTTAATTATAGGAGTATCCCCTACATGCATGGGATTTATTGTCAAATTTCCAATGTTTTAAATAATAGGAGCATCCCCTCACTAAAAATGTTGTACAATTCCCAATGTTGCATAAACACACATGTTTGTTGTAAAATACCCGACAGACATACTCAGCGTATATTTCCCGACATCAGCAGCTAAATGTTGTAAATTATGGCACAAAAAAACAATGGTTTATATGAACATCAAACGTCGGGATATTCACAACCGTTGTAGATGGTACATTTTCCTTGTAAATATATAATTCATTTACTAGACTGTAGGAGGTGATGTACAAACACTAACGCCTCGAAAAAGAACGCTAAATGACCATGAGTTTACAGAGAGTAAGTGCAAACATATTAAGGATGGCCGTCTGTTGTATACTTGTTGTAAAATGTTCATTTTCACAACAATTCTACAACAAATATAGTGAATTTACAATGTTCGTAAATGCGTGCGCGCGTGGCCAGATGCAGAATAGGCTCTCAACATGCTAAGCCATGAAGCTCTGGAGGGGCTGAAGATCACAGGTATGTACATGCAATGATAAGAGCCTAATTATAATGTTAACCACTGGTTCGCACTTGTACTTTTCTATTTCCTTTAGTGAAATCCTTTGTTGAGATAACAAGTTACCTTCTCAATCTGCCAGGAGTGACTGGTCTATACTTTCTGAGTTTAACACCTGTCACAAGACCCTATTGCAAACTATTTTGGCAGGCAGTGGGCTAGAGGTAGACGGTCTGACAACCCGACTGTCAAAGCCTATCTCAAATATGCATAATCATTGCGTGTGCAAGATTCTTTCCTTTGCAGCCTCTTCCAGGTAATTCATCCAAAAGGAAGCATTTGTTCACTACTGAACCCATAATAGACAATACCCCCCTCACCAAGCAACCAAGATGGTCCAAGAAGGAATAATCTGTGCACATATACTTTCTGACATATACTTTCTGAGTTTAACACCTGTCACAAGACCCCATTGCAAACTATTTTGGCAGGCAGTGGGCTAGAGGTAGACGGTCTGACAACCCGACTGTCAAAGCCTATCTCAAATATGCATAATCATTGCGTGTGCAAGATTCTTTTCCTTTGCAGCCTCTTCCAGGTAATTCATCCAAAAGGAAGCATTTATTCACTACTGAACCCATAATAGTCAATACCCCCTCACCAAGCAACCAAGATGGTCCAAGAAGGAATAATCTGTGCACATATTCTCTTATGTACCGTGCCTGACTGATCACTTTTATTTCACACTCACAAGTATCATAAGTATGCTCCAGCTTAATAAAAAGGAAAGTGTGTGTGTGCGTTTATGTGTGAGAAAACTAGTAACATGACGTCGACACTGAGGCAGGAAACTACCTACACAGATGTTCCATCCTTAAGTCCTCTACAAAGGCTTTACTTTTTTTGGTCGTCTTTTGCAACCACACAGCAGTTGTGGAAAACCCTTGTACCTGTACTTGTACTGCCAACCAGACTTCAACAATTTTTGTAGCAACTCCCTATCGAACATTTTCATCCTCCATCACATTACTGACAAGTGACTGCTTGAACCATGCATGCATTTCAGGTGGTCTGAGAGAGTGATACCTGTCTTCAACTCCAGTGCTCTAAAAAAGAGGTAGGCTTGCTCAGTGACATGGAAGAGGCCACCACTTCACTCAGTGGCATATTCATAAAAGCTTGATTCTTGACCAATAACTGCCATGTCTGACAGACAATCCACCAATTGATTTGCTTTTGTTGAGTTTTGCTGCTGCATTCTATGCATTACTTTCAAGGCAACATAATTAACCATCCATCCTGGAGCCCGTCAGCACAAACCCTCAAAGTGTTCCACACCTGGATGCAAAGGCCTGGGGCACAAGAATCCTGCTAAGTGGTCGCAAGGGTATTCCACGCGTGCAGGGTGTCCCATGTTTCACACTCGAACTATCATTTCAAATGCACACACAGACACACACATCTTTCATAACTCTTGTTTTCCATCATTTCCTGGATATTCATGTTCACCTCATTATATTTGAAATAAGCGCAGATGACTACTAAAGGAGGGATCCTTTAAATATAATGATATTTTTAGACGTGCTTTTTTTAAAGCATGCGAATGTATTTGTGATGGGTTCGTCAACTCCTGATAATGCCTACTGAAAGCAAATGCTTATTTCCACACAGCTAGCTCAAAATCTAATTTTATATGTTAAATGCACATAAAATTTGATTTCTACTCTCGACTGTCACATACATAAATGCTAGCTGAGATTCTGAGCCCATAGGTTGCAATTATTGGCCTCACTGCGCTCGGCAATAATATGGCTATACCTATAACTTGACTCCACACAGGGAACTTGGATCTCAACTTCCTCGTAACTGGGCAGAGAAGGTGGAGAAGCGGCTTACACTCCTTGAAAGGGCCGTGGAAGGACTGCAGCAAAAGCCTCACATGCCACCTAATCCTCATCCACAACTTACTCCTCACCCAGAACCAGAGCAGGATATGGAGGATTCATGGCTTGCGGATCCAGAGGTGCAGTCACTATTCAACAGTATCACGGATGATGTTTCAATTGCCAGCAGTTCGTACAGGTTTACGTCACCACCCTTTTCATCACCACCCACTACATCACCGCCACGGCTCATGAGCCCACCTACATTTACAGGACCATCCTACCAGCTTTTCCCACTTCCTCAACTGGACAGAGATTCCATGGTATCCATACGAGAGATGGAGAAAAGGCGAGCCAAGGGCATGACAGAAAAATAATTTGAATTGGTTTGGGAAAAGTGTGTTGTGTGTATCAGTAAGACTTGCCAGAACCTGTGCAATGGACGCTTAACTAAGTATGCCTATCATCTGTAACTGTGTGGTAAGTTAGTAGTTGTGTTGAAAGTCTAATAGCTAGACCTATTTGTGATATTTCAAAGCAATGTGGTCTTTTTATAGAGTTATGTAATTTTCAGAGTTGTCTTTTTATTGAGTTATCTATTTGAGTTATTTCAAGTTAGTTCACACTTAGAAGACCATGCTCCAAGAGAATCTGGAAGGTAAGCTACATGCATGTACATGTATATACATGTATCAGCTGAGCTTTACAAAAGAAAATTGCTTCTTGGGCACTTCTCTACCATTTACTAATAACTTGCGTTATGCAGATAATTATGCACAAATTTAAGTTTAATATTTATTAAGAGATATATTGTTCAGTGCAGCAACTTACAATAAGGTTTAATGGAATTAAACCAAGTTAACATGCAAAGACTGGGGGGTATGCCAATAGGCGGTGAAAGGAGAGGGCTGCCAGCTTAAGGGATGCGCATGTGCAACCGAGTGACCTGCCTCGTGCTATTGCGGTTAGCATTCTCCTCTCGGCAAGAGCTGCAGATTTCCAGTTTCGTTTTGCCACTGTGATTTTCTTTTTCTTTTGCGGATATGGCAAGCCCCGAAGGCGAACAAGCCAGTGCCGGCACCGAGGCAGGCTTCTCCGAGGTCCAATTCAAGATACTGGCAGGTCTACTGCAAGGCATGCTGGATAAAGTCCCTCAAGGACCGTGGCCAAGGCGAGGCCACCAGTGGCGGCGGCAATGGGGGGGCCTCTGGAAGTGGAAGCACCAGCAGGGAGACGCCTGGCAAGTTGGGAAGGGCTTGTATGGTAGGGCAGTGGGCCCGCCAACGGGAGTAAGGCGGATAGGGGCCAGCTGTCGCAGGGGGCCGCAGGGGCCCAGGGCGCAGCCAGCAGGCCAGTTAGCACGGGCTAAGCTGCAGCGGGGCTTGGCAGGTATTAAGCAGGAAGCCACCTGGCAAGAGGGGGTGGTACTGGACTCGATCAGTTTAAGTATATGGATTAAGCCATATACTTATTATTTGGTTACAGGGGACGTTCCGTTGGTCCAGTGGTGCACTTGTACACGGTCTTGAAATTGCACCAAAAAGCCCCGCAGAGCGTGGCGTGGCTAGAATAAGATATACAATTCCCAATGGAAATGGTGACCCGAGAGGACAGGGCGTGGACGGGAGGAGACCCTTGGCAGTACGTCGCTTGCCTTCCAGGACCCAGCACAGCCCAGGATCCGCTCGACCTGGCAGAGCGAGCCAGCTGAAGCCGAGCCAGCCACCCCTCCCACTATCAGTTCCAGCCCTACAATCAGGTGAAGGAAGGCCAACGGTCCTAGGAAAGGGTGGACGCCTGTTAGATAGCATGGCAGCAAAGGCTCCAGACAGTGGCAAGCCACCCGCCAAGAAGGCGAAGAAGTCGGGGACATGCCGCCTCTTCAATAGAGCAACTGGTGATTCCAGATATCTTGAGCTGGATTCAATGCTTCGGGACTTATGCCTGCGTTTTGGCTAGCCAGTGCCTGGAAAAGCTTACCCAGCTGCTTGCTTATCAGACCACAGTGGTCCGAGAGGCCAGGAGGTGCAGTGGGACCGGCTGGCAAGGCTACGACACGATGTTCCGCCAACATGCAGCCAATACTGACAAGGAGACTGACTGGTCACAACTCAACAACTCCTTGTACGCCGTCACATTCCTGCCCCAACAGAATGGGCGGGGGAAAACATGTGAGCTGTGCCTCGAGACGGATCACGTGGCTGCAGACTGTGCTTTGCAAAACCAAAGGAACCGCAGCAAGCTTCCCGCCAAGTTTCCCACCAAGGGCCACCTGGACTGGGGGTGGGGTTGTTTGGCTTTCACCGGTCAGAAGATAATCGTGACGTCGAACCACGGAGTGACTATGGAGCCGTCCGAAGCCGGGACCCATCAGCGTACAAATGGAGAGAGTGTGTTACTCTTGGAATGATGGTTCCAGCCCAATTGCCGGTACAGGCATGACTGTGCCCAATGCGGGGGAGATCACCGGGCTGTGGCGTGCCCTCTGCATCAGCCCCCGGCATGCATGAAAGAAAGTCCAGCTCGGAGAGGAGCATAGCGAGGGGTGCAAAACCCATCCAGCAGCAGAGACTGCCATTTTGGTTTGGACTATGTTGTGTTCAGGACCGCAGTTGTCTAGAGCTGGATCATGGTTGTGTTGGCATGGCATTGTATTGCGTGCACTAATAATAGCTATGAGGGAGGGACATGTGGTTGAAGTCTGCACCCATTGCAATACTCGCTGGGTGGAAGGACCATGTTCTTGAAGTCTGTACCCATTCCAATCTGGTGCAGGTCCGGAGCGGAATCTGGACGGCGAGGCAGCACGGGGCCTGCGGGATGGGAAGTACCAGTACATTGTATATGGTGGACCTACGCCAGTTGGAGAGTTTCACCCCAGCCGCGGCCCCTGATCTACCGCAAGAGTTGCAGGAGGTGGTCACACCGCTGCGTGCGGAGGCCTGGTCCCACGTGTTACGCCAGCACCCCGACCGGGAGTTTGTGGACTACATTTTGAGGGGCATCCGGTAAAGTTTCCGTATCGTTCCGTTCTTCGATCCCATTCCATTCTTTCACACGTGTAAATCGGTTATTTTTGGTGAGATACAGAGATATGGGTGTACAAGAAACAGAGAATCCTGTATTTCTATTTCCAGGGATACAAGCCACCGACTATTACTAACTTTCTACGGGAAGTAGGCATGTCAGTGAGTAGACGAGGTGTAGCGAAGTTTGTGAAGCGCTACAGACAGACGGGGAGTATAGCTCGAGCCCCTGGAAGTGGCAGACCGACGAAAGTAACAGCAGAGGTGAAGAAGATAGTGGAAGAGCAGATGAGGCTCGACGATGAGATGACGGCTGTGCAACTTCATGCATTATTGAATAGTCGCGGGTACCAGCTCTCTCTCCGCACCATCTTGAGATGTCGAACGTCACTCGGCTGGACGTTTCGTGGCAGCTCGTATTGCCAACTAATCAGGGAGGCGAACAATCAGAAGCGACCGGAGTGGGCAAGGAAATACGTGAATGAAGCAAAGGATGGGTTTCTCGATGTTATCTGGACTGACGAGTGTACCGTTCAGCTGGAGACGCACAGGCGTTTTTGCTGCCGCAAGCAAGGAGAGCGTCCAAAGAACAAGCCAAAGTACGTATATACCAATAGAGTATAGCTACACTGTAGCATAGAAACATTCTACATGTACTTGACTCGGCATCCCATATACGAGACAGGCATGTTAATCAATTCATAGTATTTACTACGCAGCTGTTGAACCTCCTTTACGTGATTATACCTTATTTCCTCCTCCTGCCACAGAGCAAAACACCCAGTCAAAGTCCATGTGTGGACTGGGATTAGCCTGAAGGGAAGAACAGGCATTTGTATTTTCGATGGTATTATGAATGCGCCACTCTACATCAACATACTGGATCAGACGTTGCTTCCATTTCTACGAGAAGTGTGTCCTGAAAAGCATCGCTTCATGCAGGACAATGATCCCAAGCACACCTCTCGTGCAGCAGCAGCATTTTATGGAAGAGTGCAGTGTGAATTGGTGGAAGACACCAGCTGAATCTCCAGACTGTAAAAGGCATTGAGAATTTATGGCACAAGCTGAAGGAGTTTATTCGCAGGGAAGTGAAGCCTCGGACCAAGCAAGAATTAGTAGATGGGATTGAGAGATTTTGGAGCACTGTCAGTGTCAGCAAATGTACGAAGTACATCAGACACCTTCGTATAGTCCTACCAAGAGTAATAGAACTGAATGGTGATGCAACCGGGTATTAGATGCATCAGCATAGACCTGCTGTTTAACATGTATTACTTCATGCCTGTTTAATTTATGGTATATATTATAATAGTGCACAAGCAACTGTAGGGGGATTGGAAAGAACCCTCTGGATCCGAGCAAGTTGCTGGCTATTAGAAAGCCTGTATTTGAGAAGTTTCCAGTAAATCATGGGCAAGAGAGTACGGCTTCAGCCATTACAGAACTTAGAAATGCTATTGATGGGCACTGCAGGGGTTTAAAGAAGAAATTGAAGAAACAACAGTAACTGTTTCACATGTATAGTACGTACATAATCCCTGCACACTGTTTCTTATTATTCTCATGTACTAGTATATTATAATGCTGTTTATTGATAAGATTTAACTTTTCCATTATTATCATAATACAACTTATAAGTACATAAAAATAAACTGTGCATGAAATAAAGTGAATAGAGTATGCATGTGTATATATACATGTAAGTATGGCTAAAGACTTTTTGAGCGTAGGCGTTTGCATGCCTGCTGCACAGCATCAACGCTTCGCTTCCACAATGGTTCAAACTCGACAGGACTGTTACGGTACTGCGGAATATCACCTTCTTCAGCTGAAAAGGTTCGGCTGAGGGTAACCCAGGCAGCTCACGACTCCTACAGGCGTACAAAGCTTTAGTACAGCATCTCCAAATAAAGCCTCTTTGGCTAGCTTCACTGCAAGAGTCCCAGCCTTGCATTCTCCTTTAAGCTTGGGGTACTTTTCGATGACATCATCAACATCGTGTAAACTATCAACATTAATAACTGATGACGGCAATGTATTTCCCGTAGTAGTCACTGGTAGTGGCAAAGGTTCCAGACTGGTTTGATCGGTACTGAGATTATGGTTAACACTAGCTCGGCTAACGATAGGGGATGCGGCTGTGGTTGAACCTGTTGCTGTGGTTGATCCGGCTGCGGTAGGAGCTGTGGCTGAGACTGCGGAAGATACAGATATTGCTCAAGTGCTTCAAGGCGTTCTCCCTCACATTGTAGTCTTTGCTCCCTCTCTTCCGGAGCTTCGGCAGTGAGTCTCCGCCCTCGCCGTTTTCTCTCGCACTGTAGTCTTTGCTCTCTCTCCTCTGGAGCTTCAGAAGCGAGTCTCTGCCCTCAACATTCCCTCTCGTACTGAATCTTTGCTCCCTCTCCTCTGGAGCTTCGGCAGTGAGTCTCTGCCCTCAACGTTCTCTCTCACATTGTAGTGTTTGCTCCCTGGAGCTTCGCAGTCTACGCTAAGACGTCACGTTTATGTATAATTTATCGACCAAGTGTATTTTATACGTGGCTTATGGCGGTGCCAGCGGGGCGGAAAGTGACCAAAAATGGTGCTTCGTGTATGCGTTTATATCTCTAGTAAGAAAGTGTATCTATGTACAATCCGCACATTACCTGAAAGCTCAGTCTTCGCTGGTTACGATGATGTCCAGTATTAGTGTGAACTCCGTTTTTTTCGGGGCCCTTGGACGGCAAAGTGGTTGGCTATCAGAAAAAAGTGGGGTTTTTGCATTTTCTGAACAAAGTGGTGCAAACCTTGCCAGCAGTGGGATTATAGTACAGCCTCAACAAGCACAGGTTGAACCGAATGGAAAATCAAGTCCGGAGTCAATTGACCCAAGAATGGCTGAGATACAGGCAATTTAATCCAGAGCCTAAAAATTGAGAAACACGGTTGAGGCCTACCACAGAAAATAGGAGCGCTTCTGATATGACTCCACAGTGAAAATAATGCACTGGTTCTTAGACTCTTTTCTGCAAAAAATCTTTTCTACAGCTCTTGTACTTTGTCTTCAATGGCAGTTTTCGACTTGTCAAGTTTTCAGCCAATTTTAGCCTTCCATTTTCTGAACAAACCGGTGCAAAATTCATACCAGATGTTCCCTTCCACGTATACTACTTCGTGCAAGTGGTCTGGAATGCAAACGATCACAAATCTCGTAGATCTGGGGAAGAAAATGTTGAAAATCGAACTTCTCGACCACCAAAATTTGAGTTCAAAGTTCATATTCCACGTGGATTTAGCGCACGCCGTCTCGATTACCTAGGCAACTGCGGCGTGCGCACAAACATGGGGGTGGGGCTACTGCACACGTACCGCTGTCATCGTTGCACAGCCAAGAACTCCTCCTTTGTTGTGATAAGAGCATTCAGATTTGTGGGGCAGCATTACTGTGGGCTTGTCTTCATGTTAGCTTCATCTGCAGCAGCTGTTCTGCCTTGCACCTGGAGGCTAGATAGCCGGCCACGCAATAAACGATTACGTAAACAATACGGCTCATGCGGCCGACCGCGCAATAATGAGCGTGGGTACTTCCTGGTTGCACTTCCGCGACTGCCGGCGATTTGGTCGATAAATCTGACGTCTTATTTCACCAGCAGCGCGCATACACCGTAGAAATAGGACTGCTGCTGAATTTGCGGTATGACATCATGACCATGCATGCACCACGTACGTACAGATAGCAGCAACGATGACCCACTGATGTGGGGCTCGCTCATGCTCGCCCAATTAACTTATATGTCACACAATATTTGCTCTACAATTGTGCTACCTTTTCTATGACCCATACTGTATGTATGAGCATACTCCCATACCCCATAGGGGGTGTTGCTCCGCACGCGTTATTTTTTCTACCCCCACCAAAAAATCTTGTATGAAATCCTCGTAGCATACGCATTTAAATGATACAAATATAAAAATTGAACTGAATTTTGCCCCATGTGTGTGCGACTTTCAGACGGGAGTTAAAGTAAACATATTCAGTGGTACCAAGTGACTGATAACGAACTCCAGCTACTCTTTCAGGTAATGCAAAATCATAACCCAGGTCACAAAAATCGGGTCAGAGAAGGAATTAGAAATTCATTTATAAGCTCATATTATGATAGCCAGCAAGGTGAGTGTGTTTTATTATACATGACTACATTGCAGTTTCGCTCTTCTAGAAGTGCTCCAGCACTATACCAATGTCATGAGATATTGCGGCTGTTCCAGAAAAATAAATGGGCTAATTAGGAGTACATGTCTTCAGAAGTCTGGCAAACAGCAGGACAACGTGTATTGCTATGACGCCATATGATGATTATATCAAAAGACTGTGAACTGGCTGTAACAGCGCACAAACGGAGATAGGAAACCAATCGTTAATTTTGCTGGACCTAAGACTATATTTTTAGCATGCCGTGAGACTCAAAACACTTTGCATGCAGGCCTATGTACTATCTTCCTATAATCAGTGTCTTTCTCTCTCTCCAGGGCCATCGGAAGCGGAGCGGAATGGGCCGCCCCACTTTTCGTGCCAATTTTTCCTTAAGCCTTTGAACTCACGTATTTCTGTCCGAGTTAGCACGATGTAGCCAACTACCAGCACCGGCAATTGGTGAAAAGATGCACGAATCTTCTTCCATTCACTTTCCCCAGTGTGACTTTGTAAATGCTGAAGCACTTGTTTCAGCAGCAGTCGTTTGATAAAGCTGCGAGGCGAGGACTGGGTACGAGGCTAGGGTCACGGGTCTCGATCTCGAGTAAGCTGGCTGTGTGTTCGATCTCTGCCGGTATTGAGAGAGACAGTACTTGATGTCACTGCATGACCTTCAATGTAGCGAGACACTGTGAGAGCAATTTCTTGACGGCTGAGCTGAAAAACTTTCCGCACATAGTACGGAAACACTATCAGCCACTGCGCGGCCTCTGACACTGCTACCGATGGCCGCTCCACCCCTAGGGAGCTTCCGACGGCCCGGCTCTCTCACAAACACACACACACACACTAATCACATAGACAAATCTACTTGTATTGTATGCAAGAAGACAGAAAGAAAGGAAAAAGATATTCCATGCACTGGCTTCCTCTTGAGACATAGCCTGCCAAGCATCAACACATGGTTAACAGCAATTGATTTTGGGGATGAGCCTATATGCACTGTGGTCAGATATGAATTTACTCACTCTAGAATTATATGTACCTGAATCTGGGGTCAGAGTTGTAGATCAGGGCACCCTTGCTGGATGGCTCGCCAGGAGTACCAGGAAACAACGCCCACAGGTCATACTCCGAATCATCCTGTGATACACTCACCTATAGAGCAATCAAATGTGGCAAATGGAATCAAAGATATGAAATACCAATCACTTTCTATCAGGTACAACCATCACTACAGGCTTACATGTAAATTTTATATTTTTATGATACGGAAATATTAAAAGATTCATAACTGAATATGTACATGCATCATACTGTGAACATGAAATGTTATCTCATTCTCTGGTAACAGTGGATACCAGACCACTATTTTTTCGGGGGGTGTGGCCTGGGGACGACGCTGTACTGATCTAGCTTCTGTCCATTTAAAGACAATAATGCTCTAATGGTCAAAGTGGGGCATACCCTTCACGTATTGTTAGAGGTAGCAAGTGAAAGGTCGGATATAGCCTCATTCCCAGTTCCACTTCACGTCGCCATGCTTTTTTTAATACATGCAAAAAAAAGCTGTGGAGTGGAGACTGGGAACAAGGCTAGGTCTGATACTGATAATACTGTTGATACAGTGTGAGGCCAGGTGTACCTTGGAGCGGAGGGCATACTTCCTGAGGTGCTTAACCACTTCATCTGCAGCTAGCTTGTCACACTCCAACAGATATGTGCTATCAGCAGTTCTGTATAGAATGACGTCATACAACACACGGCCCTGTGGAATAATACAGCACCACGTAAAGAGTGTGTGTGTGTATAGTATTGTAGTGGAAACTCTCTATTAAGGACACCCTTGGTACCAGCTCCAGTGTCAAATTCATATGAGCTGGGGACAAAAGTAATGTCCTTATTAGTGAGGTGTACTTATTTCAGGGGTCCTGATTAGAGGGGGTATACTGGATCGAGTTGGACACATATAACGAACAACTACACTTATGTATGAATGTAGAAAGGTCATGCAAGACTAGCCTCGCTCCCAGGCTCTTGCGGGGGGGGAGTAGAGAGCCTGGTACACACTGAGCCAGGTAGCTGAGCACCGCATGCTCAGCTACCCCAGGATTTCTGGGGTTTTGGAAACAAGCGGATACTACACCACAACATCATTCCGTCCATCACTGTATTATGTTCGTTGCACGTGCAAAATTGCAGATGGTGGTACTTCCACAAGAGCCTAAGAACGAGGCTAAGCCAGTATGATGGTTTTTCGCCATGTAGATACCTAGAAAGTGAGTATTACTTTGATTCTTTGATCCCATTTACCTCTGAAAGGCATGAAGGCCAGATCTGAGATTGAAAATCGACCAGCTACCAGGAAAGAGGTGCTTAATTCCAAATTTCTGTTGTAAGACAACTACTAGCAGATAGAAATTTACAGGTAGTTTTACTTATCCACCAAAACTAGGCAATTGGTCAGCTCCCTGCCTAAAGGCCATTGTCAAAGCAAGACTCTTCATTCTGGCTTGACCTGAGACAAGAGACTGCTGAGAAATTTCTGTGGGGAATGTGTTACAGGTCTAGCACACGGTACACTTCCGTGCAGGCCTATTGCTCAGACCCTTCTTTGAAATTTTCAAGGATCTGATGACTAGGCAAACCACGCCAGGCCTGATACAATCTTCACCGAATCAGTGAAGCATAAATTGTATGACCATGCACGTCGGGACCCCATAACATTGGGTTATGGGCTCAGTGCACATCAAGCCCTTAGTCTCCCACTACTCACCTGGGGGTTCAGTATCATGGAGTACTGTGATGCACTGGCTGAGTGTACATCAGCAGTGAGCAGCCCTTGCAAAAGTTGGCCTGCATCATCACCCTGCACCCTAACCACAGCTCTGTGGGTCAGGAGGGCTGCATAATTACTCCTGGGCAGCTCTGAAGGCCTCAAGGGTACCTGTACACACTACAAGTACATACACACACAAGAGAATAATACGTTGTAACAAACTGTGCTATCACACAACTATTGGTATTTTCTTTAATACTTTAATCCGCCCACGCAATGGGATAAAAGATAAGCCTACAATACCAGTACAGGTATACAAACCTTATGGTTGCTACAAGTAAATGAATGCTGGAGTTGCAGAGCCCTTGATATCAGGCGCCAACTTCTCATCTCGACACTGGAGGTATCATTAACGAGTGGATATCTAATTAACGCACACATTCTCGCGATCGCGCGTGAGGCTCTGACGCCGCAAGAACCATGTAGCCTCAAATTAACGCATTTTAGCTAGATGCCAGAAACTTCATTTCATTTGTTCATGTAAACTCAGAAGTTCGAATGTAGCTAGCTAGTAATTATTAACGTATCTGAGCATTCTTCACTAGATTTCAGATTCGTCATATCGACCATAGATATTTAAATATAGCTCCGTAACGGACGGAGCTATATTATCTATGTATCGACAAAGCGCTCTCATAGCTTCTTTTTGCCAATCACATTAAGCAGAGCACCATGTTCTTTTATTTGCATGTGCTCGTCGTGATTGAGAGGCTATTGAAAGTCTCGTGACCAGACTACTCCGACCCTTTCCAGCGGGCGTGGCCGCTTCATTCGCGAACTGTACTACGCTGTGTTAGAAGCTTCGAAGAGACATGCAATTTGCTGCAACGATACAACGTTGATCCCTATAATATAATTCTATACAAAATATTTGTCTGAAAAGTGGTCAGGTTACAACCGGACCAGTGGCGCCGGCCCTGTAGTAACCTAGGCCTCCCCTCATGGCTTTTTTTCGCAGACAGCCTGCTTTGAGGGGAGGCCTGGGTATGAAGCTTTAATGATTGCACATGCACTGATAACTGAGATAACATGAAGTGGAAAATCAGCTAGCTAGTATTTAATTAAACACTTTTTCATATTTGTCCTGGTAGCTAAGTTGCTTCTGGGCATACAGCAACTGCATGCAAACTCCGTAATGCATCCAGCCAGTCATTTCAGTCCTGTTCACGCAACTACATCAGTCAGTCTGCATGCTTGACCTTAAGGTGGCAAAATTCTTAGCTACATAGAGACTAGCACGCATGCACCTGCTTTTATGGATGGCACATGCACATGTGTGCTAGCTACACATGTGCATTGTCCTCTTGGTTTGCAGTGTTCTTGCAAAATTTACTCTCAAAGCGAAAAGCGTTTTCCGTCAAGCGCTTAGCGTTAAATTAATTAGCTAAACCCGCAACGTTTGCACAGTACATGGTCGACCGGTCATGGATACCGGATACTAGCTAAAATTACTATCCTCAGTTTGCGCGCGTTTTTCTATGGCACATACAGTCGCTGTCATCGATTTTAGTATCGATTATCTGATTGTAGTGGATGCGTCGTTCGTACTCGGAGAGAGCTGCAGGAATACTGTGGAGCGGTAGCTAGATGGATTACAGACCAACACCTGGCTCCTATTTGGACCTACCCGTGTACGGATACCCTGCTCGAGACACCAGACCACAGTTCTACGGCTACCAAGGGTACACATACTCAACAGAGCAAGCTCCATCCAACCTTCAGCAAACGCAGGTTCGTTGATAACGGATTTGATATCGTTGCAAGGGTAGGGTGTGCACTAAAAGGAACAACACTTCATAATAGAGGACTTGGAATCAATGTATAGCTTGGTCTGGCAAGGGAATGAAATATCTCTTTGGTGTGACGCTTACCAGAAGGCAGCACAAATGCAGCCTACACCACGCACTCAACGTAATGATGGTGATGGACCATCTGGAATTAGTTCCAGGAAACGTACCGCTAGCAACAGAGAGGAACGTGAAATAGAAATCAACTCCCTGAAGTCAGAAATCAAAAAGAAACACCCAGACATATACAGTGATCCACAAGTATCTGTTTGGGCTCGAATGATCTCAAACGGAATACATGATAGCACGGACATCCCTCCTGACATCCCGATTATCACTGGTGCAGTGAAACGGAAAAAAGAGCCATCACGATCTGTGGATAAAGATGCACTAACCGCAATCACTACTGCAACAACTGCAGCAGTATCTGCTCTGGCAGATGCTGTTAGCTCAAGGTCCAGTGGATCAAAATGTGAGTCACCTCCTCGGACTGCAGACAGTGGTAAGCCAGTCGGACTCTCTCCTGGTCGAATGATAGAACTACGAATGAAAAACTATGAGCAGTTGCGGTATGTGCAAAAGTTATATGAAGACAACATCATCACTGAAGCCGAGTTTATTGAACAAAAGGCTCTCATTCTGAAAACCATTCGTGAATTTGTTTAGTAAGTACTAACCTTGATTTGGCATAGCATGCAGTTATATGGTATTCAACCATGCAAGATTTCAATTTCATTTTCAGTTTCAGTATCAATCACTGTACAAACCAGATTCATGTATCCATGCACAGCAGTCATCAGCTGTAATAGTGGCAAATGCTGTCAATACAACATCATCAATGTTAAGAGAAATATGCATGTCCGTTTTCATAGATTGTTTTACTTTTGAAAATGCTTGAATAGGGTGGCAGAAAATGTACAATAACCCCGACTTCATTGAAGAGGTCAATAACACTTGAAACATGATGGATAGAGCAGTTATCCAGTATAACAACAGAGTGTGGGGCTTCACCATTAAAAGTCTGTAGGTTAGGCAAAACACTTCTCTCCACAAAGTCATAAAACTGATCCCCATCCACTCCTCCGTGAACTAGTTCACATCCCAATATTCCTTTTTTAGACATACAAGCAAGAGCAGAAACATGCTCTCTGTTACTATGAAACAGATTCTGGGCTTTAGGCGGCTTATTACGTAAACTGTAGCCCTTCTTTCTGAGTGTATCTCGACGATCACTTCCAGTCTCGTCAATGAATACTAACATGTCACTTTTATAAATTGACACATCACTAGCAAATTGAGCACGGAGCTGCTTGTCTTGCTGTGCTGCAAGACAAGCAAGACAAGCAAATGGTTTACTCAACCATTTTCTGTCTACTGAAGCCAGACTTATTTAGAAATCTGCATATACTGGAAACAGATATTTCCACACCTGTGGTGTGAAACAACTCATCTTGCATTTCATGCAAATATATACCTGGGTGTTCAATCACTTCCCTTAACAACACCATCCACACCAACATTCTGAGCAATGGAGTCATAAGTAAGTCCTAGTATCTCTCTCTGGTACACCATTTTCCACCTTAAGTCCTCAGAGTAAGCAGAGGTTCTTTCTGGTTCACAAGACGCCATATCAATAGCTCTACTAACGTGGATTTTTACCGCGCGTTTGTAGCACATTAAATTAGTTTACTCAACTAAGTGGTTGCTTCCTTTATGAATGCAATTGTGGTCAAACACAAATTTTTGAGTTTTTGCAAGGACACTGCAAACCACAGTTGCTCCCTCGTTCCCAGCTCAGGTTATATACCCCTAACAGAAAAAAAAACACTGGTATCCCATAGAGACCAAAAGGGTGATCGATGTCATGGAATGTTTTGGGAATGAAGTTGCACAATTACCAACATGTAGCTATGGCTGTGTTTCTGACTGTCACCCTGGAGAAACCAGTACAGATTTTAACAGAGTAGCTATGTAGCTAGTTAATTTCTTCCAGCAGATGTGGGTTGTGTTCCACATTTTGAAATAAGTGTTTTGAGGGCAGCTATATCTGGATGTAAAACTCAATTTGGAGTGCTCCTGTGTGTTTTCGGCCTGTCCTGTGCAGGTAGCTAGCTATTGGTGATTGGGTCACACTTTGGGCAGATGTTCATTCTAGCAATAGAACCGTTTTTGTGGATTATTAAGCAGAGTGAGCAGATGAAAGCTTAGTTTAGTTAGCTATTGTCAATTTGATGTAGGCTTTGATGTCGCCAGCATAGCCATCAACTAGGTTTGAAGATTCGACTTCCAGCCAGCTAGTCCCACCTCAAAATCTGATCTTGATCCACTCGTCCAATAGTTTAGCCAACCTCCTTTCTTTGTCAGGGTTCTAGAAGTCGGATTTTCCACTTGAGCTTCAGACCTTTGAAAGAGTATCAAACAGTTAGCTACCCATGCCTTATTATGTTGAACTCAACGCCCAAAATATTATTAAAACCAAGGTTGAGTGAAGCCATTAGATGGAAAATAAGCTCTCTATGGTGTGTAGACATGACTAGCTATGTTGGGACGGGGGAATAAGGCTAGCTATTGTTTGGCATTGTGCATGGCTAGCCATGGTGTCTGGCAGGTGTTTAGTTACAGGGCTAGCGCTAGGGGGCATGGCTGGATTTGTGCATGTGTTGGCATATGTTCGGCATGTGCTAAGCTGTGATTGGTTGCTAGGGTGGCATGGCGGGGATTTTAAGTACGAGATACTGTAAATGTAGTCATTCTCAAAAGGTCTATAAAATATCGCCGAAGTTCATCGAATCTTTCGGTCCGAGATGTCCGACAGCAATGTACTGGCGAAGGGCGCGCGGGTGAGCAGGACGTGCCCGCTTCTCGGGGCGAAATCCATCAGCTCATATCCGCTGTCGAAAGCTTGGAGCAGCGTATGTCCGGTCTCAAGCGAGAGATGGCTGACGAAGCGGAGGCCAGAGTTGCGAAGAATTTGAGCAACTGACATTTAAGAAGAAAGGCCACCATGCAGAAGCAATTCGAGTTGAACGAGAATGTCCGTGAGAAGCTATCGGAGGAGGAGACAGCCAATTAACACCAGCAGCTAGCAAAAACGGCAATTCAAGAAGGTATGAAAATAATTAATAAGAGACAAAAGTTAATAGAAATTGCTGACCGGTCTGAGTATGTTTGAGCGACAGTTGACGAATACGTCAAAGATGAATTAGCCGACAACTCGGACGATGAGAATTAAGCGCCTGTTTAAAGCAGAGGCTGGGGTAGGGAGAAAGGTGAAGGCGCCACAGGCTGCAAAGTTAAAAAAGAAGAGCACGCCTCCGAGGATGCCTCAGTAACCTACAGGCACAGGCATGTCTACTAGCTTTAATAGCTACCAGCTCGCAGCAGCTAGTTCAGCCAGTATGGCCACATTCCAGCGCAGCTCTTACTCCTCCAGTCAAAACCTTGGCCCGTGTTTTCTGTGCGGCAAGCGCGGTCATTTTAGGAAATTCTGTCCTTTATTACAAAGCTCTGTTGGCAGCAATAGATAAGTGTCTACATGTAGCTGCATTACAATGTAAACAGAAAAGGTGGTAACAATAATGTAGGTGTTGATTGACAGTCATGTTGTGCATTGAGATGGCATATTATTGGGGCGAGCCTGAGCGAGCCCCACACTAGTCATGTCAGCGGTGCATTTTCTCTGAATGTATATATGTATGAAATATCGTACGTACGTCGTGCCGCATATTCGATGTTCACATAATTTAACGCTTTGCAATCTAATTTTGCAATTCCAATTTCTCGCGCTCTCACTTAGCAGTTAGATTTCTCGCGTTTCCACTACACGTAAGTACAAAACACGTGGCAAAACCACTGAATTGTCGTCGTTTTTCCTCGGCTATGGATGAATCATGCAGTGCAGAGAGAGAATAGGCTACGCCATAGAAGGAGAACGTGCTTCCGAAAATCCGGAACAGAGAGAAGAAAGGGTGCAGAAGCGGAGAAATTATAAGGGATAGGACTAGGTACGCTGCTCAGACTGCCCAAAGAAGAGGAGCACACCTGCAACAAAGAAGCGAAAGACTTGCCGACGAGACTGCTGAGGAGAGAGAAGCCAGATGACTGCTTCCAACCATGCGAGATTGGCTGCTGAGACTGCTGAGGAGAGAGAGGCCAGGCTACAGTCTGACAGAGTACTAGTGAGGCACAGACATCAACTGGTCATGCAGGCACAGCTCCCATTGTTTCAACAATCTTCTGTCCGAACTAAGATGCTTAAATTTCATGCACACCACATGGCTACGCTGGACGTGCTGAGATGTACATGTTCTGAGAGATTCCCTGGTCTCAAGATTCACTCACATTCTACTGAGTGTCTGCAAATTATGTAGCCGGACGACCATACACCGAAGTTATACTCTCTACCAACAACATGGATCCTGCCCCTGTACCACCTCAACTTCAGGCTAGCACATGTATTGCATTGTAGATGAATTTACAGTGGCATTGAAGTATCAATTTTGTATTGATTAGTATGACATTATCCTACATGTTGATCATTCCATTGGAAGTGTGAATTGACGTATCAATGTTGTGTCTATTAGTATGACATCATCCTACATGTTCAACATTTCCATTGCAGGGTTTAACACAGGTGGAGGAAATGTTAATTTCAAGGGTTTTGCCAATCATGTCTACCGTTTGCCTCACGGACACGTCACCAATCTGCTGCAAGATATATATATAGCTAGCCTCGTTCCCAGGCTCCACTCCTCGCACCGTGTAGAAAAGCGGAGAGTGCGAGAAAAGCTGGGGAGTGGAGCCTGGGAACGAGGCTATATATAGCCTCATTCGCCAACAGCTCCTTCACATTCATAATTCTCGCGAAGGCTCGCCCCACAATGCCCTGCATTTGCCTAGTATATTACCATCAAGTTACTGTTTCTCTGTTGTATGCGGTGTACATCATTATAATGCAGTGAATCACAGAAAGTGAGTTCTACAACAGATTTTCCTGTTTCTTAGATGTTGGTCATGGGATTGTGACGCGGGCCAGCCGGGCGCGCGCGAAACTTCCCGCGTATTGAGAGTCTTAGTCTCGCGCGCCAGACCCTCGCACTCCACGCGAGACTACCTGCGTCTGTGTGTGTGTTTGTCATTTCGTTACTATGCCACTATAGCCACGAGCGCAGTGGAAGCTACTGGAAGTTTGCAGGCTCAATAGGCCAAGGTATATTGAGCTAGGTTAGTTTTGTGTTGGCGATAGCGTGGTAGGTAGCTAACCATCATTATACCACATTACATCATCTATAATAAAAGTGATTAGTATTGGTTACATACGCTCATAACCCACACTTTTATTCTTACCGCTAGAGGCAAGACGCTGCTACGCAGCGCTGATTGTGCGCTTGCGCAATGTGG
Organism: Phakellia ventilabrum; assembly: GCA_963921505.1. Taxonomy (NCBI): domain Eukaryota; kingdom Metazoa; phylum Porifera; class Demospongiae; order Axinellida; family Axinellidae; genus Phakellia; species Phakellia ventilabrum. The sequence continues at coordinate 8,501,594 of OY997378.1, forward strand.
TATAAGTCAGATAGACCACACCCACTCATGGCAATTTCGTAGTGCGCTTCCAATTAGCGATCAGAACTTGCCACTTGCCAAAACAGAATTAGTATAGGATAGACTACACCCAAGAGTGGGTTATGCGCCTATGTAACCCACGAGTTTGCGGTTATCCCGAGGCGAAGCCGAGGGATAAATGCAAACAAGTGGGTTACGGCGCATAACCCGCTGTGTCATCACTCGCTGGAATCTGTAAGCTTACATGATGAGACCGTGTAGCCATCATCGTCTATGTAGAGCTGCTTTTAGTTGAGACTGACCTAGCTAGCTGCTGTTGCTGAACAAACTTCCGTTGAATGATTTAAGTAAAAAAAACACCTGGCTGGTTTTTAGATATGAAATACCGTATAGCGGGAAATTTTCACCAGGGAAAATTTTCGCCAAAGCCAATAGTGTAGTATTGCGGACTTCGCCAGATTTATTTTCGCGCACACGTGATTGGGCGAAATTAAATTCTACGTGTACAAAATGGCGTCTCGTACGTGGATGCTGTCTAAGCCTGTCTTCGAACTTGTGACGCACGAACAGTCAGAGATCTGGACAAGTCTACCACACAGTTTTACCCCAGCAGCTCCCAGGTTAGTAGAGGTTGTGTAGCCTATGTGTAAGTAGAGATATGAGCGCTAAATATGGACGGCACGATCGAGCGATGCGCATGTGAGTGAGTGTGAGCATCAGGGAGCTCTCCGCGACGCGACAGAACCTGCATATAACGTAGCAAAGCCACGGTTGACGGTACTTGTTCATGCACTGCTGACTTTCGCATCAAACTTCATCAGTCAAATTTTTCACCTGATTAAATTTTTAACTGACTAAATTTTCGCCGGTTAAAATTTCGCCGCTTGAACCGACTGGCGAAATTTTACCCCTGGCGAAAATTTCCCGCTATACGGTATCAGTCTAGTTGGCTTCAGAGCAGGCTCTAGTCTAATCTGTTACGAGCCATTACCGACAGCTGGTGAAGACTCAGATACTATGCCTCAGGTTTCGGTAAAATTCATTCCACACTCTGTTTGGAAGAGTTGGCTTCTAACAAATTTGTAGCTGACATTGTCGCCTCTGGGTATTGATTGCCATTTATTGCCTCACTAGACCCAGTTTTCCAGAAGAACCATAGATCGGCATTGAAAATTATAATTTTGTCTCCTCTGCTGTTGAGGAGCTGGTCGAGTCTCGATGTTTGGTGGAATGTACTCAACAACCAACAGTCTGCATGTAGGTTGTGTTTAACTCTGGAGGCAATCCGTGACTAATGTACTTGATCTGCGGTATATAAATCAATATCTTCTCAACCAGAAGTTCAAATATGAGTGTTTGGCCACAGTATTTGAGCATAACTAGCTACCACGTTTTTTTACTATCTGAAGTCGGGGTACCTCACGCGGATCATGAAGATTGTTGGAAAATTTTGGGTCTTCCTTGGAAAGAAAAATTCTATATATTCAAGGTAACTAGCTATTGCCTTTCGAGCTGGCTACGTATACAGCTTGCTATGTTTTCACTAATCTCATAGCTATTGTAGAGCTAATGGTAAACTCCTATTTGAAACAATGAAATTATTTTGATATTTCACTCTTCTTGATATTTCACTGTTGCTATGTGAAATTTCACTGTTGTTGGGAGCTATAAGATTAACATGTGATAGCATGGTTTGGAGTGAAATTTGGGATAAATCATACTCGTAATGTACCTAGGATGGTAAATTGCACTCGGCTTCGCCTCGTGTAATTTAACCCCATCCTTGGTACATTACTCGTATGATTTATCCCAAATTTCACACCAAACCATGCTATTACATATACGAAGCTACTCAGACTTCTTGTTAAGCGTTGGAGATCTCGAAGGTGTGAGCTATTGTGTAGCTAGCTACATTGATGATGGTATTTATGCAGCTATTTCTTATTCTAAGTGCCTTGAACACAAGAGAGCTGGTTATTTCTGATCTAGCCATAGCAGGTTTTGTGCCTTAGTCACAATTGGACGCAAGAAGAGTTTGTTGTTGGTTGGGGTTTATATTGGATTTGGAGGAAGGCTGTTTTAGGTCCTAGAGGAAAAGATTGACAGACTGAAATCTATCATTCGTAGAGTCTTACCAATGGGTCAGATTATGTCCATGAGCTTGGCACTTGGTCCATGCACTTGGGAATCCCCCCCCCCCCCTCCAGAATTTGAAGTTGATATATATTTTTGGTACTCAGTAGTTTATTAGTAGCTATGCTTATTAGAGGTCGGGGTGGCAGGATATATACTAGATGTAGCTAGTGAGTGGTTAGTTTAACGTGCAGATCAGCCCCAAGGAGTTTAGTCAGGCTATTTTGGTCCTAGCTAGTGAGTATGCATTGATCACGGCATGTAGGGTCATTCTACGGTCCCAGGACCTTTGCGGTCCTATTACATTGTTAGTCAGGTATACTTGACTATTACAAACCTTATTGCATGGTTAGTGATTGATCTATTGGTGGTCCTGTTTGACAAATTTGGATGGTAGTCACATCTGCCGGACCTTGGTGGTCAAGTCTGCTAGACCCTTGGTGGTCAATTCTGCTAGACCTTGGTGGTCAAATCTGCTGGACTTCAGTGGTCAAGTCTGCTAGACCTCAGTGGTCAATTCTGCTAGACAAATCTGGTGGTCAATTCTGCTATACAGACAAATCATCTGCTGGGCCTCGGTGGTGGTCGATTCTGCTAGATCTCAGTGGTCAAATCTGCTGGACCTCAGTGGTAAGTCTGCTATAGACCTAGGTGTTCAATTCTGCTAGACCTGGGTGGTCATTATTTGACTGTTGTGGTCAACTTGCTGGTAGAGGTATAGATGCAGGGTCTCTATTTCTTTTTTTGGTGATTTGGTTGGTGGTCAGTTATGCTAGTCTGCAGGGGTCAATTTGCGTTCTTGGGACTAGCTTCATGTGGTTGCCCACTGGGTTGGGGTGATTGAACAGAATAGGCATTGCTGAAGTTGATTTCTTCCTTATGCCCACACAAATGTGTTTAACAAAGGTGCATGGAATGATGTTGATGATCATGAGCTGCAGGACTCAGAGATTCGGGAGCTAGCAAAAAGTCTTCCGGACGTTGTGTTACAGGGCAGGGCCCCTTCTACAGCAACAGTGGTGGTTTTTGTAGGTGGAAGGAGTGGACATCATCCAAGCCAGTAGTTTGCATTTTGCCAGCTAAACCGTTACACATTGCAAACTTTTATATCTGGGAAGGAAGATCTTTTGCATCAGTTGAAGAAGCAGTGAATGCCTTGTCATGGGTCCACCAAATGGCCATGGTGGAAGATACGATGATGCATCCGCTGGTCCAGCAGGTCCTTGCAGGAGCCAGAAGAATCTTGGCAAAGAAGACTAAGAAGAAAGAGCCAATTACACCAGAAATTCTGGCATCCTTTGTGGAGCGTTTGCTGGTAAAGATGCCTTTTTGTCAAATTATTTGTACCATCACGGTCAATTTGTTCGGTTTTGCTGGATTCTTTCGTTTCAGTGAGCTAGCAAATTGAAGCTGAAGGAGCCAGACGTGGCAATCTATACAGACCACATGGAATTATTTGTGGAGTCGAGTATAACTGACCAGTTCAGGGATGGTGCTTGGGTCGTCGTAGCCCGTACTGGTACACAACTATATGTATGCCCAGTGGCCAAGTTAGAAAGGTAGCTACATTGATTTGGCAGGGACCACGGGTTCTCCCGAAAGCTTCTCTTCCGGGGATTCATCAGTACCAAAAAAGGCTCTACGCTGCGAGAGTCAGGTGGTCTGAGTTACATGTACCAGAGTTAGAGAGATCGTGCTCGGAATACTTTCAGCTATTGGTATCGACCATCGCCAGTTTGGTCTGCATAGTCTGCATGCTGGAGGTGCTTCTGCAGACTGTTCAAGAGACATGGCAGGTGGCGTAATGAGAATGCCAAGGATATGCTATGTGAAGGATAAGATGGAGGATAGACTTGAGGTGTCACATAGGATTGGTTTATAGTTTCCTTGTTCTTTGAAGCCTCAGATTGTTGCACAGACCTACCATATAATTATTGGGATATGCATGTACTTAGTAATGCATGGGCTTAGCAGAGAGATATTATATTTTCTATCGGTTGAGTGAAGTGAATTAGATGGAAAAATAAGCTCTCTATGGTGTGTAGTGCACAACTATATTGGGACGGGGGAATAAGGCTAGCTATTGTTTGACATTGTGCATGGTTAGCCATGGTGTCTGGCAGGTGTTTAGTTACAGGGCTAGGGAGTATGGTTAGATTTGTGCATGTGTTTGCATATGTTCAGCATGTGCTAAACTGTGATTGGTTGCTAGGGTGGCATGGCGGGGATTTTAAGTAGGAGATACTGTAAATGTAGTCATTCTATCACTGCTGCCAGCAAAGCTGACTAATTAATTTGACTCAGTCATTGTGCCATGCTTTGCCTTTGTATTCCTTTGACGAGGTTTCATCTCACGCCACCTGAGAGGGGCTGGGAACCAGGACAGTCTAGTGATCCATGCAGACTTAGCATTCGTTTTGTGTACATAGGCAGGTGCTGAGATGTTGCTTGTTCTATCTGGGTTGTTCCTCTCACCAATTGTTTTCCTTCAAGATAGGTTTTTCCCCCTGGCCACATACCCTAAAATACTCTAAAACTACATGCACAGTGCCCACACTACTGGCCTATCTCAGCTCGATTTGTGTTTGTATTGTTTATTTATGGTTGATTGGGCATTCTGTTAATAAAGCTTTGCTGGCAGCGACTCAGATCATTGCACGGACCTACCATATAATTATGTAGGATGAATTAGGGATATGCATGTACTTAGCAATGCATGGGCTTAGTAGAGAGAATATTTTTACTATCACTTATGATGTTCACTATCTGGATCATACAAGATAACTTGGTGTCTGACCATTTCTTCGATCTTTGAAAACCTACCAGGAAAGTTCTTTCAGGTCGTACTGAACTCCTTTACCCACTTTTGTATTCACTCAGTCCTTTACTTCGGTGTACTCATTATAGTGTGAACGGACAAAAGTATTTTATGGGAAGATAGCTACATAAAAGAATCAAAAACCTAGTTCACAAACAACCCAAGCAGGTATTGGAACAAGACTATGGTTATAAATGGTTTTGCTGTTACATAGACACCTAGCCTGTTCACACTGCCATTTCTTCATCTTCCACCCGGTTCAGCTGCTGTAACTCCATCCCTATAAGAGAATAAAGGACTACCACTTATTCCTTGCAGCATTTTTAGGTTACTGTAATTTTCAATCATTGATCCCCAAAGTACAGACTTCTCCCAAAAGATGTATGGGGAAATACACAAGAAGCTAGTTTGGTTTGTGAATCTGAATAGTGACGGCCTATTATGGAGTGACCCCCTCAGGGCGTACAGAAAAGCACTTGGTTGTTTATGATAGCAGCCCAACAGCAAAGTGTCCAAGGCTTCACCAATAGACTGCTATAAAAATAAGCTTGTGCACAGGTGTTGGAAGCACTTTTGGTTTGGTCAAGGAAAATAGAATTACTTACGTTTAAGGTACTGCTGCAGCTCGGCATCTCCACACTGGAGGGACTTGAGATAGGGGGTGTTTCCCTGGAAAGAGAAGCACAATGTGAGTATTCATACATACTGTATATTGTCTAAAAATTTGGCACCTATACAATTATTCGACATGCCTTTGCAGAAAGAGGCACAACAGTCTCTAATTTTGGAATACCAAATAATTAGTCTCCATTTTATTTCGGTACCTCGAGCGTACTGCCTTCATGCATGAAGAGTCAGAGATCAGGACAATTCTACCACAAAGTTTTACCAAGGGAGGCTTACTACAGCTCCGAGGTTAGTAGAGTTTGTGTAGCCTCTGTACAAGTAGAGATGCGAACGCTAGAAACAGACGGCAAGATCGAGCGATGCAAACATGAGTTACAGCCCGTTCCTTTGCTCGCCCGCAGCTCCCACAACTCATCCTTGGATATATGCTGCAGACAGAGATATTCTCCTGATGGCAGTAGTTTTCTTCCTAGCTACTCCAGCACCCACTACAACCTCAGATTCATCATCTTGGTAGATTGCCATCGCGTGCCTGTGGTGCTCATTGCTGCTCTAACGCAGAGCGATGAAGCGGCTTTTCCAATGTGCAGCTCCGATAGTATACATACCTTGTAGATATGGTATGGTGACCCCTTCAGGCTGTGCCTCTTACACTCACAATATGACAATAAGGTAACTCAACACTGTAATAAACGTGGCAAGTAGTAAAATTGTCCCAGCAGTAGCTGCTCCACACCAAGCCACGCCATGCATGTACAGTATTATTTTGAGTGATCGCACACAATACACAGTCTCATTCACTTAATTTTAATTCTGAGATGTGAGGCTGAGTAACAAACCTCCCAATAATGATCTTGTTGCCCACATTCCAATGTATAGGCCTGGATACCAGTACTTTAATTTACTCCACATATACGGCTACTGACCTACCCTGTCACACCGAATGTCCCATACACTTTATAAATGCATATACCATTTCTTCCATACATAGATGTTTAATTACCATCTCTGCAAACAAAGTCTTGTGTAATCACTGGTATCTCCGCTCACCTGATAATCACTCCTTGTCAAGGAAACTCCCTTCTCCACCAATACCCTGCATATCGTATGATAGCCATACCAAGCTGCCTTGTGTAGAGCTGTTTGCAACCTGGAGTACATATAGTTTTCCTCAAAAACATACTTATGCTTGGAACACATAACATCAAAAGATATCTTCAGAACACTCAATGTTTAAACTGATGCTATCTGAACACACACATCAATCACGGAAATGCACTACATTATGAGATTCCTTTGTGGCGCAAATTGGGACCAAGCCGGTAATAAAATGTACTGAGGTCCTGCTTTGGGACAAAAATGGCTCTTAAAGTTCTGAATGACCATGCACAAATGGGCCAGACAGACTACCAGGCTTTACAAACTACCAGGCTATACTCAGAACCAACTTGAATGTGACAATAAATTGTCACCAGTGAAGGAAGCAGGAGTGTTAACCCGCACCATGTATACTTACTAACAAAATCCGCAATATAATTTATTGAAGCATTGATTTTTTATACTTAAGATTTCTTGTACTTCTAACTTTTGTTTATGAACTTTTGACTTGAATATGCTTTCATACTACAACCATTTAAAGTTTAGCCCCTAGTCTAGATAGATCATGTGCTGATAAATAGCTGTACCATCAACTTACTTTTCATCTTCTACAATATCAAGTGCTTCTTTTGGCACTGGAAATGAAAATATAAACCGATAAATACTATACTATACATAAAACAGTCAGGGCTTCATTTAGTGGGGGCAGTGGGGTGGCATTCACCCTCGGAAACTTTGTGCCCCCCCTTGGGATTTCAACACTTCAAAATTGAATTTTGCTCACTATATACCCCCCCCCCCCCAAATATCTTCCAAAGTGTTTTTGCCCCCCCCCCTTGGGAATTTTCCTAAATGAACCCCTGATAGTAACGATGAATCTGAAAGTCAGATGGCCTGTTGTGGTTGCATGACAGTTTGATAGATGTACAATATTCACTGCTTTGCATCAACCTCTTCCCAATTCATATGCTCCGCTTACCAAATCATATTACAGTCATGGTGTAGTTTTGACGACAATGACTGTGGTTGAAACAACCTTGCTTCTACCTTTTGTTATGGCATCTCACCACTGAGAACAAATTTAGTTACACCAGCTGTAACGATGCCATTGCAGTTCTAATCTATCACTCTACTTTTCGTGCACCCTTCACCTTTCCAGAAATGACTTCATTGTTGTTCATTGTAATTGTCTAAAAATCTGTGCAATTTAACATTTATCACGCCAACGCATCTGTTCAAAATAGCACGCTAATACTTCTTAGTGCTACTCATGTGACCTTCAACAAAAACTAAAACAGCTGGGCAACTTTTACAGGTTATGCTAAGGGCCAAGTTCTGTAGAGTATATCACGCTTTAACAATATTAGGCCGGTCGTTACAGTATCAACTCACAGTTATCCACTAGGTATTGAACAATTTCTTTTCTGTCCAGCCTGGCAGCATGGTGCAAGGGAGTCCACCCATTTGCATCAGTGGTAGTCAGCTTGGCTCCCTTCTCATGCAACTCCTTCAGCTGTATAAGATTAAATGAAAACCACAGTATAGAAATTATCGTTCAATAAGTCCGAGAAAATTGCACTCCCAAGTGGAAAGATGATGGGTGAGCAGAGAGCGGGTAATTTAGGTATATACGCTATGTCTGTACTTAGGATGTTCATTTTAACACTTACAGATGTTAATAAATTGCCAATAACAATCTTCAGCCAAAGTCCATGTTTTTTGGCTGCAGTTTGGTATTGAAAGTGAATATTTGAAAGTGACTATTTAATATTAATACAAATGGAAACAACCCATACATTACTGTAGGGGAAAAACTACTTCCACCTCGAAGTCCATTATTCCTGGTTTTACCAAATGCCACAGCGAGGGATTTCTACATCACAAGTACATGTATATGCTTTGCATTTTAACGTGAACAGTATCCACACCATTATATAATACCTTCTCAATATTTCCTCTCTTTACAGCATCCATGAGATTTTTCGGTGTACTGCTAGGATCAGGCTCATTCTTAACACCTGCAGAGCTATATGCATACGAGAGGGAATTATATTGCTATCAATGTATGCATGTGAATAATTAGCCATATCAGATGTTGTAACTAATTCTTATGCATTATATTTATCTAAGGAACCACTTCATAACACCTGTGAGGCGATGACTATTGAGGTTTTGTACTAGTATTATTCATAGCAGAAGGCTTTGATTACATTGCTAACAGGATTAACAATAGCCTCATTCCTAGACCATGCAGTCGAACTGCGGCTACGTGGCCTGGAAATGAGGCTAGATTAACTCAATCCCCAAGAATAGCAAACAGAATATCCATTAACACAACGAATTGCTTCCTCATCCGCAATTAGGCTTGCAAATATAAAGCTCACCCATACAATAGCAGCATTACCATAAGGAATACCAATAAACTGCACCACACATTGTAACTCTGGAGGGATGGTGCAATGTCTAAGCTATCACCTTAATTACCAAGAATCAGTTGAGCACTAAAATTAATGGTACAAACTAGATGGCATTGTGCGGCAAGCGTGAGCAAGGAAACCAGTGGTATGTGGCGGTGTGCCCGCTCTTGGAGACCTTATGACATCAGCAATCAACCTTAGAGCCAGCATTTATACCAGATGAAAGCATGCACTATGCCTTTTCATTTTATAAAATTGCATTTTGTATCTGACGTTCCTCCTAAACTTGGAGTTACCCAGTATAGTAGCCCTAACTACTGAAGGCAATTACCAACAGGGTATCCTGTAGCTTAAACTACCCTAGCACCTACATGAAGTGAGCTGTGAAGTTGTCAGCAAGTAGAAGGTACTTGTGGCTAGGACAGATGGTACCTGCTCTCTTAAAAAATGGGCATTGTTTTTTGAAGTTCACAATAAAACTTGTGGCAAAGTATAATTGTGTCTGGCATGGAGAAATATTATGGGAAAAAGGAAGTAATAATATGCATAGGCTTGTTCACAACAATATGAATGGTGTATACAAGAAAGTGAATGCCATCGGTTGTTACTTACTCTTCAATGTCAATCTCATCTTCCTCCTGGAAGATAGAAAAAGGACTCCTTGGAGAACTGCTGCATGAGTCTTCCACAGTAATGTGCACATGCTCATGGAACAGTGGCTTAACCTCTGGGAAGGAGCTTTATATGTGTGTTTGGCATATGAAAAGCACTGTAAATATCATACATTATATTGAATATATATAAGCTCAGTTTTGCTTAGTATGTTCAGTAGCACACTGCATAACTATTATCACTATTAATAACTGCTACTCACTGTTATAGCTATCGCATAGCTAATGGAGCACTGCTCTCTGGATAAGAACCTCTCAAATTTTTCACTCAAAAGTGCTAGAAAGCATAGCTAGCTATAATCAGTAGTGCTTTTCTTTAGCACTCTTGAGAAACAAGCACCTGCAAGCCAAATAAATCACTTGTAATACACCCAGTTGGGATGCTGTTGATGTATAAGCACTTGGCCCTCATCTTTGGGTTTCATGCTCATAAATCAACAATCCGATCCTGAGGATGTTATAACCAATACCTATATGCCGTTATGTTAGCTGATTAGACAACAAAAAAGTTACATATGTTAGTACCTTTGCTCTTCCAGAGGACTGTGAAGAAGAGAAACTTCATCAGTTGCGATTTCTAGTGGGTGAGTATACATACAGTTACTGCAACTATATAATATACACACTGCCAAGTGAAAAGATAGGATTGTTACACCCATACAACTATGAAGAGACACTTTCTACAGGTCCACGCCTTGAAACGTGGTCCTGGTTGTATGTACAGCTGCAAAATACATATATAGACAACAAATATACTTAATGTACATGTATACTAGCAATAGTGTACCATATCTATTCATTAAATATGTAACTTACGGTACGAAGCATTCCTTCCAAGCGATTTTCTCCTTTCAGCTGCACTACCAAGAGTAGTGAGTGGATGTCTAAGAGTGAACACCAAAGATTCATATATAAGTACAAAAAAGTAATGTATGGTTCATTTAAGTTGTAGATAGTGCATATTCGTTCTATTTTGTGAGCATTCACACACTTTACACATCATATACATAGCCTCAGAGTATCATGTGTAGCGTTTTTTTCTTGGTTTTGAACTTTACACTTATGCGTGTATCCAGTCTGGGGTGGAAGCAGTAACAAAGCAAAATTTAAGGTTTTTGTGAAAATAAACAATGAAGGGTAAGGGTTGTGATGTTATCGTTAGTTGACAAGTATGTATTGTACTAGCATGGCTCGAAATGCACAAATTACCCTGCTTTTGGTATCCTTGTAGACAGAAATTAAGGTAGGCTTTTTGTACAGTAATCACTGTATAATATATGCACTATGACGTTAGTTATTTTGAGCGAAAGAGGCCCCTTAATATCTTGGCAAAGACTGACAGCTCCATGGTCAAACAATCAGAGTAGCTAAATGGTCTAGTCAATCCAGATGATAGCTACATGTACATATTAGCAACCACAATGTATTCAAAGGACGCCACAAACAACTGCAAGGTAAGGATTGCAGGTACTAGATACGGCAGAGAGAGCAAAGCGATACTGACTCTATTTAATGCACATCATCAAGGTTAGTCTGGTCTAGCAGTTATATCTTTGTATTGTTTACACTCATACTATATGACTTATAGCAACTCACTTTTATGATAAAGGACATCCCAAGTACTACAATCATCCTAGCAGAAGCTGGTATCAGGGTAAATGGTCTAGTCCGACAAAACCACAGTAAAAGATGCAGTCAACGCTCAGGGTTTCCAAACGGTCTAGTCAATGAGAGTGAGTTGATGGTTTCTCCGACACAGCAAAGTAAGCGCTAATAAAGCGGTCTAGTCAATAGTCTCTAGTGAAGTGGTCTACACTCAAAAGTCTCCTATGGTTGCCAAGTGCATGTCATGTGACACACTGTGTGCATGCTTACAAAATTATAAAATAGCAACTAACTTACAGATTGAGCGCACTGTGTACAATTTTCGAGATCCGTTTATAGTTAGGAAGATGCTATGTTGCCGTGGACCTTTGCACAGCACAGCATAGCAACAGGTGTTTATCCACAACTCCTAGTTGACCATGCAGATAACCACCCTCTGCAGGTACTGCTTGACTTATACCAGGCAGGCCTCCGGGCTTATGCAGGGACCGAATGCAAAGTGCTTATGGGATTGTCCTAATTATGGCACAATGCACCTACAGTACAATAGGCTTTGTTAAGTCTCTGAAAAAGTATAGCGTAAGTCATCAATTGTCGACCACCTAATTTTGTACGCGTATCTACTCCGATACCGTGCTAGCTATAAACTACAGATAAAGTCCAGTTCCAAGAACACTGAGCCAGCTATCAAACAATCATTTTTCCAATGAGTAGCTGTAATGGCAGGGTCTTACCGAAGCGCAGCAGTGATCGGCTCTCTTCATGTATTGTCGGCCAGCTCTACCTGTCTACCTGTTGTCAACCGCTCGATCGTGGTAGCTCACGGGATGTCGGCCATTTCGCATTTCCGTTCATTGGCATCACAGCATTTGAACCACACCCACCAAGTATATAACTTTCGAATTTACAGCATGCACGGACTCCAAGATTAAAATTTCATTTAAATAGAACTTACAACGTCGTTACAATGCAATGAGCCAGCTATAGCAATTTTCCCGGGAACATGGCGGGATCTGTAATTTATCGTTATTGCGTACTCTTCTGTCGTAATTTTCGCCGACAATAGATAGCCGACAATAGATGGTGGTCGACATTCAATGACTTACGCTAGTTGAGTAACCACTAACTTGCTCAACTGCACATAAACTGCATGAATCGCTCCTAACATACATATAACCTTCTCTACACTCTAAATCTTGCATTATTTGTATTCACGTATTTCTCTGCTCACTTGTATCTCTGCTCCCTTACAGTTCTCTCATAACACTATAGACAATATAACACTTCCTCTCACTAAAACACCTGCTAATTCACTCACGGGCTCTCCTCGACTGGAGATAGAAGACTACTGGTCTTGGGCTGGGGTGAGCCTGAAGGACTGCTTGCTGGTTCCACTACCAGTAGTCCATCTGAGAGCATGTCTCCCATATGGATGCTGTCCTCCTGGTCAGGAAGCACCTGGAACATCCTATCAACACGGCCACTGGTCGCCACTGGTGAGAAAAGAGAAACTTGTAAATGAAAGAATGTGTGGGCAAACAGTATACCACATAGTCAGTACTGCCTACATTTGTCATTTGTCATTTAATGACACTTTGTGTGCCGGTCCGAAAATTTTCTAATGGGGCACACCACTACACCCCAATGCTCAATTGTAGCTCACAGCTCAAATCTCCAGTCTAGAGAGAATACATCACTTCTTGATCCATATCTTCATACAGGCATGTATAAAAAATGAATATGCATAGATACTTAGGGTACAAATTTTGCACCTATGTACTTTAACGAGTCCTGCTAATTAAGTTTATGTGAATCATCAAGATGGAGAGAGAAACATCAGAGCCTAGTGGGGGAGGGGGGGGGGGGGGGGGATTGAAGCCAGGGCCTTCTGATTACTAGTCAGATGCTCTTACCCACAGAGCTACTGGAGTTCCTGAGCAGAGGAGCAGTAGGCAGCCAATTCCAACTGTATTTATTCCCTCAGGATGTTACTCATCACCCTTAGTGTTACTTACGTAACCATCAACAAATCAGTAGCCTCAAGATTAATCACATGACACCATTTTAAAGCACATTTTAGCATGTGTATACACACACTTTGTAAATGACGCCCACAAGACCTATGGCTGTTTCGGGTCAGTGAGTGCATTAAAACCTCTAGATAACTTCCGTGCACCAACTAAACCCTGTAATGCACTGCCAACTGCTATATATTTAAATATTACTTGGTTAAACATGCTACACCAAAACTGCAGGTCACATAACCTTTAGTCTATCACATTCCTTGAAATAAGTCAGGTGACGGCATTTTAAATCGCCTTTAATTGATAGATTGTTAGTAGCACTAAAGCAGTAGGTTTCATCACTTGAGGCTCACCATTAACTCACAACGGTGGATTCTCAGCTAGAATTTGAAGTTGATTTCACTAGTTTGTGACCTGCACAAAAGTGTCAGCTATTTGTTATTGTCATCACTAAGGCCACTGTTCACTGTAATGCTTTCTTTTTGGTTTCTACTTCTCCACCAGCATCTAGATCCGGTACCACATCTGATTCATTGTGTAGCTGTGTCTTTAGGGATAAGTAATTGCACAATCAGAAGCCAGCCTTGTTGTAGCTTCGTGATCAGTATCAAGAACTATATTTGGTATACTACCAGTTAAAAAGGGTAATAAATCTTCCATAGAATACTTCTTCCGCTAGTCCTCCAACTGTAACACTCTCATGCCATAGCAGTGTACAGATCATTGAGTACATTCATTGTACACATACCATCCAAAAACCTCCAGTTTGGTGCAAGTTTTCTTCTCCCGTATTCTGGCTCTTCTGTGTAGCGCTCAATCTGTGGACGCACTGTCTTCATGGTGTCTGGTGCAGTGGCTACCACCAGTCCCAGGGGCTGGGCTGCAGGGGGTCAATGGGTAGCAGTGGATGGCTATAAAGGGGGGGTCATAAATTGTGGGGAGTTCTAATTGAGTTTCTGAAAGGAAATATAGCCAAAATGGACTTCTGCATCATGACATTATTCATAATTGCATTTAGGCTTGTGTTATACCACAGACAGGAGCACCACATTGAGCCAGCAACCGGCAAGGGAACACACCACTACACATGTGCAATAGATAGACACTGAAATTTAAACGCAGCTGCTGTATTATAAACAAAACAGAACATAAGTGGCTCCACAGAAGCAAGAAAAGTGTTTACCGCTACTATCCTACCCCCCCCCACCTAAGCAGAATCATCACCTATGAGTTTGTTAGTCAAAGATTTTTGCCACTGGTTCAACTGCAGTCTACACAGTCTAGACAATTGTGTGGAGGCAATGTGCGCCTCTACAGAGGCTGCAAAACACAGCAAAAAAAATTCTGCACAATCTTCAGCCATCAAGAAGCACTCTAGTAGTGTCTAGGTGCATTTCAATTTAACGTGTGCTTACATGTAGCTCTGCAGTACAGTAGCTTCACTGCCCAGGGCCCCCAGCACTTCAGTGGCTGACTAGCTGCCTCCACCCCAACAGTACGTGTCTTCCAGATATCGTTGTAACACTTAGTCTTCCTAGTCAGTAGCATATGGGTCACATACTACCTTATTCACTATAGACAGAGTAGCCGAGATTGGCATTTCGCAGAGGAAAAATTAATTACCCTTTTTATGCTGATCTATAATTTACAACCAGTACAAAACTATCAGATATCGACTGTTTTCCGTTCAATAATTGCATACAACTGATCATGTCATTTGCACAGACATAATGGCTATTTTTGTAGAATGGTAGTGTACTGTACTATTTTCCACCACATCCACATAAACTGCTGGCTTCAAACTGGTATAAAATCTCACAAAACAGCTAATGCAGCAATGAGGCCTAACTGTCTCTTATTAATTTACAGCTTATCTATCATTCATCAATGTTATATAGCAATATGAATATTCAGGATACACCCACCTGCCTATGAGAAAATTATAGCCACTAGAACATGGAGCACTCACCAACTCTCCTGATTTCATTGAGATCAGAGTGCATTTTTTCATACTGCTCACTGGTCACTTTTGACACTGAGAGCTTGATCTGGTCACTGGGGCGAACACTAATTAGATAAAGTAGAAAAATTCCAATTCTGCAAATGCTACATACATCAAATTGTGTACCAGTAAGAAACTATAATAAAAGAGTTATCCAACTACAAATACACTGAGTTCATTTGTACCCGTGCAAGAATGCTTCTGAGTGTCTTCGCGCAACCTTCTTGATCATCAGAGCCTGGCTCTTTATTCCCACCTCCATAATGGAAGGCTGGAGCTTGCAGGCCTCTGTTGCATAGTCACAGTAAAGAAGAAAATGAGTACCAGTGACTCACATTACTAAAATAAAATAAAAACACAACTATAGCAGTTAAAAATAGTCAGGGAGAAAAAATTCACCATACCACAGCCGTCAATTTTTCTTTCAAATGGAAGTGGCATGTGAGCCTAATTAACATCAAAGACATTTACCAACAGAATCGGAATGTATTTACTGAGGGTTTATATCTTGAGAAAGTGATTACTAGCAGAGGCAGAAGAGTTCGTAGGCTCGTCATAAGCGTCAATTAAGAAACAGTAGGAATTAAAAGTGTTTTGGATTCTACAGATAGTGCTGCAACTCACCTCCATCAATCTGTACTGGTAAGGATCTATTTGTGATGAGTTTGATGTGCTCACACTGCGCTATCCTCTCACCATGTGCTATGCCAACCTGAAGCTTGGGCTGTAGAAGAGCATTACATACATGTAATGATATTTGTCAACATACTAGGTGAATGTTGAACATTGTGGGGCAAGTGAGCATGAGTGCGTATTTGTGTGAAACCTCAAGATGATGTTGGTTGATAGGTATATATATTACAGTTGGTATGTCGGCTACAATGCTATA
Source organism: Phakellia ventilabrum (assembly GCA_963921505.1). NCBI lineage: Eukaryota > Metazoa > Porifera > Demospongiae > Axinellida > Axinellidae > Phakellia > Phakellia ventilabrum. The sequence goes on from OY997378.1 coordinate 8,517,878, forward strand.
AACTGAGGTGTGTATAGTCTGCTAATATCTGCAATTATTATCAGCAGCTTGCTGGTAATAACGTGCTGGTAATAGTTAGCAGACCACATGCAACCAGAAGTCAGAGCATTATAGCTGACATCCCAACTGCATACACCTATCAAGCAACATCATCTTGAGGAGCTGTCAAGAATCCATAATATAGACATGGATGGCAGAGTGAAGGTACTACTCCTGGGGGAATAGTGGCACTCAGACCTGTATTGCAGGAAGGAAGTTTATTATCATCAAAAGCCAGCCAGTCACAAGAATTAAATCAGCTTTGCCTATCAGTGATGTTGGAGTAGCTACAAAAAAACTACTGTGCTTTACAAGAATGATGTCTGCCTGCAACACATGTTCAAGGATGAGAGTGAAGAGACTGGACGGCTGTAACTCTGTACGCATCGCTCGATCACACTGTCTGTCTCCAGCATACATATTTATACTTTTACAGCAGCTATATACACGAATTCTACATATCTATGTAAGAGTGTTTGCCCTCCAGCCGTCTCGCCCGAACTTGTGGCAACTCAGCTGAGTCTTTGGAGATAAGCTATGAATATAGGTGAACCGGGCATACTCCTCATGTATACGCAGCAGCACTGGCAAACTACTATTGGCAACCTACTAATGTGGGGCTCACTCATACTTGCCCAACTACTGCACAAAAGACATAAGTTACTATAACATAACATGCACTTACAAAGGTGGAAGCCCAGAAGCCTACTATCTCAATCTTGCCATCACTGATGGATTGTGCACTGAATTTCTAAAGAAAAGAGCAAGGCACAGGTTACATAATTATAATACATGTGTGTAGTCATTTCCCAACAATAAGTAAAAGCACAAATGGTATATGCCACAAGTCACTGCCTGGTTACTGCATTTACTGCATACACTACAAAGGGAGGGCATAATTATAGCAAATCTGTGAGTGCTTAGTCTATCGAGCTAAACCCTCTAACATCTAATATCTCCCGCCAGAAAAGCAAGAGAGGGTGTACATGGCAGACGTTATAGTTCATAGGCATTGCATCGACACAGCAACCACTTATCACACCCTCGTATCTGTGACAAGGAGAGAGTTGCACACTTCTAGTGTGGGATTCCTTCTGTACCATGAATCAATCATGTCTCACTACTGATTGTACAAATACGACATCTTTGATAATTGAAAATTCTGTAAATTGCAGAAAGTGCTTTTTCACAAGCCCAATCAGGCTTGGGAGTTGCACGAATTCTCAACATGAACAAGTGGGTCTTGCACTCATGCAAGTTATCTTATTTCAGAAATCACTTTATGTATTGTAGTACTACATGTGTATAGCTCATAAAGGAGGGCACTAGGGCATTACTGGTCACTACAGGAGGAAGTACTCTAATATCAGGACAATACAAAAATCATTAAAAATTGAATTTAAGCACCTAATTGACGACAACCACATCCTGCTCTTACAATTTTACTATAACTACTAATTTCGAAATAGGTACTGGTACTTTTATATATACATATTTTACGGTATACTTGGGGGTGGTGATACTAACCTGGTCTCTGGAGGAGGGAGTTCCCCAGGGGTTCGTGCCTGCCCCATAGGAGGTGATGTTAAGAAAACAGATAGCTTCCAAGCGAAGTTGGTGAATTTTGTTGGTTAGGTCCTCGCCATCACCCTAAAAACAAGGTTGATATATATTTCATATCTAACAAGACTGATATTTCATATCTAAAACCAGCTGGGTGTTTGTTTTTTAAACGAAGGCTAAATGCAGCTGTAGAATGGATCAACGTCAGTATCATCATGTACAGCTTCCAGCGAAAATGCTGACACAGCAATTTTGTAGTGGGCTTCCATTTAGTGATCAGAACTTGCTGAAACAGAATTACCATCGTTACCTACCACTCTTTCGCTGTCTAGGCAACACAAAACTAATCTAGCTTGACGTACCTTGGCCTACTGCACTCGTGGCTATAGTAACAGAATGACGAAGCTTAGCGCACATGATAATTGTGGATAAACTCACACAGACAGACACGGGAACGTAAAGCAATCTTAGTACCAGCCACATAAATCATACAACTGAAAGTCAATCCTAGCTAAATATAGCCGTGAAACGGACTAGGTCTCATCTCGCACAAACATCAGCAAAAGTGCTCACTCAGCAGTTTCGTAGTGCACTTCCACTTGCCAAAACAGAAGCATCACTGATACCTACCACTTGACAAACAGACGTGGAAACATAAAGCAATCTTAGTACAAGCCGAGCACACGCTTTGCACACGCCCGGCTGGTAACAAATGAAACAAGTGATCTGCAAATGTAGTTTAATAACTGCACTGCAGTCATCATGACTTTTAGTTTCTTAGCCTTCACAAAAAAAAAGAGGCACACACTAAAATAATGCCTCCTTATACAATGCTCCAGACAAAGAGAGTACAATTTTATAATTTTGAGGTTACAACCACCTTACTATATCCCACAAAAACATCAAAAAAATGATTCGGAATGTTTTCTAAAAATTGGCATTTTCCCAATACAGAAGCCATACATGCACGTAAAAGTGCAGATTTTGGGGAAAATTGTCGAATTTTAAGCAAAAATGGCAATATCTTGGGATTGGTAAGGAGTTAAGATTTCATACTTGGGTCAAATATACGTAGGTTAGTATGTCTGTGAGCGATACTAAAGGTTTCAGGCTTGAAGACCACTATTCATGGGAGAAAAATGAAAACTTTGAAATACCCGTTTGAGGCCCTACTGCCAAAGTACAGGGACGCAGGCTTAGGTTACTACCCTCCAAAGAATGTCTATGGAGCACAAAATAATACCTCAGTTTAAGGTCTGAATCTCCAAGATCTCAGAAGAAAAAGGTGTTCACTGACTAAGGTTAAAGTGAGTCTTGTACCTTCATCATGCTTCAGTGCATTGCAAAAATATGAAAATCACACATTTTTACTCTCTTTGTCTGGAGCACTGTACCAACATGTTTTGAGACACACACCAGGGCTTTCAACACCAAAAATTAAGTATGCTGCTACAGTGCAGAAAGCACTCACAAAGAGTTTTAAATGGTCAGTGAGGTCTGCATATCTTCTCAGCACCAGGTCCTTGCCACCCATCTGCAGAAAGAGGAGGGTTAGTGTAGCATAGAATGTCTTAATTGTGTACTGAAACACTGAGGGTAATCGCACTGCCAAGTGTAAAGTATAGTGGGTGAAACGTGACTTGGGCAGGGCGAGACGGGTCGCAAGCCAGCTTATCGCAAAAAGAACAACTAATCCAGAACAATACATAATAACACTACTGGAGAAGCTACGAAAAGTGACTATTATTAGGCAGATTGCTGTCTCTATCTGCACACAAGTGCAATGCCTCATAATATTGCCCACTACACCAAGTAATGAGATATTTATTACTGAGATCTTCTCCTAAGCTCTAAGCATGTTGTTTTCTGCATAAGCTGCATATAAGCCACGCCTACTGTCACGAATGTTGACTGGCCCATGACTAAAGCACAAAAGAGCTTCAAACGACCAATGTGAATAACAGAAGGGCAAAACATTCAGGGCTAGAGTAGGTTACCAACCTTGGAGAACTGCCTGACAACAAAAAATATTACGGTTAATTGTATTGGCTAAGAAGTGGGAGGAGTCACCAACTGACACTGTAACCTAGCCCCACTTCTCTTGCATGCTTTGAAGCTCTTCTACATATGGCAGATGTATTCCCTTGGTCGCTTCCACTGCTGTAATTTCTCTTCAGTAAACTAAAGCTAGCATTCAAGCATGTACATTGTGGTGGCTTTGAGGCAAAAATGCATACTGCTGCAATAAGGTGGTGACTATTTCGTTCAGCACTGCCAGAGGTGCAGCTATAATTCAAGGGTAGTGACTAATCAATGTTGGCGTCTGATCGATAGAATACAGTATTTATAATTATACCAGTTTTATAACACCTAGGCAACAAAATTATGAGATCATGATGCAGCTCAGTCCTGTAGTACTTTCCATTGTGCTAGCTGATGATGGATGCTTAAAGCCATCATAATACCAGCAAACTGCATATTCAGCTGGCAAGTATGATGTGAGCAAAAGTACTATTCAGTAAATGAGCGATAACTGTCGTAACCATAGTATAGTACATTTACCCCTATATTCTTTCAACACAGGCTGTATCAATAGGAACTGTACTGATATGCGATTCTCATGCGAAATCGTACTTTGATATGTATGTGAACATACTACCGTATTCTACGTATTATCCACCCATGATGTATTATCCGCCCATCCCCTTCTTTGACCAAAAGTTACGTTGGAGGGTATATTCACATAATGTATAGTATCCGCCCACCCCTTATGCTATCCGTGTGAACTAAATCTATAACTAAAAACGGAAAACTCCAAGACAGTCAGCAGAATCAAGCAGCAAAATTCAATCTGTGGTGTGCTTTAATTGGAATACCGACAGATTTCAGGGGGACACAATAACTCGCACATGCGCAAGCTGTACCACCCTTTTATCATGTGGTTTGAAACAAGATGACAGCAGCCTATACGCAATATCTAGCTACACTGCAGTTGCATTTCTGTACAATTGCATGGGCAGATGCAAACGTCCACCTTATGTTATATGGTAATGGGTATCAGGCCAAGAAGCTCTAATCTTTCTCAAAGTATGGAAAGCTAGAAGTTGACATTGACTTCTATACGCCACTTAATCTTAATCGCACACAAAGGCTTCCACAATTAATGAATCTTACCTTTACATAAAAATATTTGTTCCTGATTCTGTTGTTGAATGTTTCTGGGTTGGCCTCTGCAGTGGAGGATGTGGTAGGAAAAGCAGTAATGGTATGTTGAATGTTGTATTTGAGGGCAGAGAAGACAACATACACATGTATCTGTCGATTGTCTGCCTACTGGCTAGCTAGCATGTATATCATATTCATAACAATGCATGTAAAGTGAGAGGGAATTACATAACTAGGCCAATGCAGCACACTGTGGGGCAAGCCTGAGCGAGTGACTGTGCATAACAGAAAATGAGTGTATCAAAGTGGACATAAGAAAATAATACAACAGCAATTCGGAATGCAAGTCTTTACTACAAATGATGTCAGAATCGCTGATATAATTATAACACAATCATGGCATGTATGCCGCAACATCACATGGAGCAGTAGTCTGCATGGCCTCTTCGTGCACTACAAGCTCGAAGAAGGCATTTATTACTGCCACTCAACGGACACCATTTCATGTACCTAAACCCCTAGGGGGCTGGTGGCATGACAGAGGTGCCATAATACATCATACAAACACGGGTGGCATAACGAACTCGCTGTCTGGAACTCACTCAGGCTCGGCCCAACTAGCAGTACAGGTATTATACCCCACTGTTTTGTTTCAAATTAGCCTCGTTCCCAGGCCACATGTCAAGAAGAGTAGCCTGGTATCTACTGTTTGCGCATGTGTGGCTGAGGGTTTTTTCTGCAGAAGTCGGACATTAGTCTTTGTACCATAGTGCGTGGGTGTATGAAAGGAGCCGCCACAGTGCACAAATCCCATGTACAGAAGCGGAACCTTTGAAGCCAGGGTACATTCATGTACCCTAGGGTACATGAGGGTTGCTAAGCTACTGAGGTTTCTTCTCACAGCTGTGAACTTAATTATCTACAAAAACATTTTCAAAGTGCTATTAGTGGTGCACTATAAAAACTCTGGCACAAGTCATCTGTACCATGGGTTTCTACTGTACATGGGATTGTACCTTCGTGCAGTTTTATGTATTCCCTCGGGAATACATAAAACTGCACTCAGGGTACAAACCCCATGTACAGTAGAAACCCATGGTACAAATATAACATATTGCATTACACAAATATTCTTGTGCATTATTGAATCATGTGTTCTTTTGTGGTAGATAGCCAGTCTTTGCGCCTTGTGGTTAAGGTTTGTCACCTTGTAGAGGCCTCAAAAGTGATCAGTTGTTAGATTCTGTAATCTCTTTAGCCGGCTTTGAGGCTCTGCAGTGCCGCCCCAGGAAAGTCAAGAGGCGCTTCTGTCTCTTTACAGTAGAGTTACGATAAGATGGCTAGAGTTAAGTAGCATATCACTGCCATATTCTACCCCTTTTGGTTAATTACTGGTCCTGGCTAGTTGTAAGGTCATTTCAGTAGTAAAAACCAGCAACCTCCGCTTACCGTGCTGTATTATACTGTCTCCATACTACATAGCACCACGTGGCTGAAGTGGTTTACTGCATTTACTGCCCGTTTTCCGTATTTCTTGCGTATGCGCAAACAGTAGATACCAGCCACTCCTTCCGATTTTTCTGAACACCAGGGAACGAGGCTACTGTCAAATATGACACTTGGCTCAGGCTGGACAGGTAGCTATTGTAGTTATTGGCAGTCCTTCACGCTTGCTACAGTTGCTGTTGATGTAGTCCAGCATTTTTATTTCCTAAAAATTTGTCTAGGGGATTCTGTTGATAGTTACGTGTATGTCTGTAGTTGGACTCTGGTTAATCCCCCCAATAGAAAACCGTCTCAGGCCCCTGGATGCAAGCTCAACTACTACATGTATGTATCGCCCTTCAATCAAGTAGTAACCATGGCCACGGAACATTTAGCCCCTAGACAATCTTTTACTGCCAAATTGAAGCCTAGCTAGGACTCATGTTATTAAACAATTATAGTGTTGATACATGTATGTCAAGTTCTCGCACAAAACTCATACGAGCAGTCTAATATGTAGCCTACCTGATACAGGCCATACATGTACACAGCTTTTCCATAGTTTAGCTTTTTATACACTATGGTGAACAACAAGTTCTGAGTCTTAGTGAGAATATCTACGGTACCTACATGTATCTCTAGGATTCATGAATCTTCGCCTTAATTTCAGGAAAAAGTTTAATCCACACATGAGCTTGCATCCTGGGGATAGTTTGCCTGTCCTAATTAAAGCCACCAACAGCTCTTATCCTACCTTCATCAGTTGATACGGAGTGAAAACTCAAAAGTAAGCAATGAATTTGAGCACGCAGACAGATCATTAAAGCCACCCACTCTATGTAACATACAAGATGTCATACTAGGAGTCCAGGTTTCCTGCCTTCCCAATGGGCCCAAAAATATTGGGCACTTGAGTCTGAGAATGAGGCTAGCACTATAAAAGTTGCCACTATATAAACAAATGTCTTGTGATAATTATTCTACTTTTGTTTCTACCAGTACATTTCCAGTGTCACCATGCTGGATGCTTACACTACACCATACCTCTTCCCAGGTGAAACTCAAGGGCAACGTGGGCATCAGCTCCGATGCTAAAGTAGTTATTAATAACATGCAATGGAACATCAGCCACTCCTTCCGGCTCATGGGCCTATGGGCAAAGAAGGATAGTAACACTCCAGCTAAAATACACACAGTAAAACAACGCAAATTAACCATACACTACATAGTGATTACATACAGTATAGCATTGTGCAAGCTAGTGCATAACCTACATTAGGATTGGGCCAAACAGACAGGTGCCAGCGGTCCATTTTAACTACTGGTCCATCTTCCACGTGCATGAGAATTTTGTCCAGGGGCTCATCACTGTAGCCCTGAAGGATGGCAATACGTGGAGATTCAGTAGGTTAAATACAAAGTATGACAATGACTGCATTATTTCTAGACTTCCCACACCCACATAGTCTTGTAGCTGTGTTGAAAACTGGGTTGTAAGTGTCCAATGTTTCTCTAGATAGATGCAAACTGCTTTTGTAAACACAGCCAACCGACTGTTCATTTGTAATCTTAATTACTCAGTTCATATCACCCCACAAAAGAGAGAAAAGCAGTTGAGTGTACATACAAACAGAGGATGTTTGAGGAAGTACAGTATGCATATTTAATGAGCTAATAAATAGATTGCAAACTTCTGTGAGGTGGGTAGAAAACGAACGTTACTCCGCCACGTATTCGAATCGCATCACTGCATTCAAAGCGCTGTATCTCTGAACTTCTGTTAGGGGCGGGGCTCAATGAGGCTTCTATACAGCACCACTGTGTGTGTGATCCCCACCCTTAATGGAAGTTCAGAGATACACCTTCAACACAGTGACACAATCAAAATACATGAAACAAAATGTTCATTTTCTGACCAGGATTGCCACATGTACTAATCTTGGCCTACATACAATTATTAGAAGCCAATAGCATTCCAGAATGCTGAGTTTCCACAAATGCAGTCTTCACAGCTTCAATAAGAAGACTTGCAAGTATACCAGTAGTGTAACACAGGAAGTGACTGGTGGCACAGTGAATGACTAATCCCTATACCACTTAGCACATTCTACCAGTAATCAATCCAGGACTACAACATTAACTGCCCCGACCATGCAGGACTACAACTGTCCTTACCCCTCCCCATCCCAGCACTCTAGAGAGGTCCATTCCCAGTGCCCAGGGGTAGCACTGCCACAGGCGGCAGAGGCAAGATGTCCAGCTTGTCCAGGATGGAGAGCACCCAGCCCGCCGTACCATCACCACCACAGGCTAGGATACGTAAGTTGCTCACGTTCTTAAACAGCTTCAGTCTGAAATTATGGAAATAAAAATATGCCATAATAAGAGCACATGACATAGCTAGCGAGCATGCGAGCATTAGTTACCTACATCAATCTGCTAACTATTACAGATAAAAGATCAATATACAGTTGTATGTATAAAACATTAACCATACTCTGCATCCATAGTTTCATACAAGATGCTTGGCTTGTTTTAATAAGCAGAGCAATCCTCACCCAAACATAGGTCCTCCTTGTGACAGGTCAAAGACCTGGCGAGGGTTGAGAAGCCACTGGAAAATCTGCATAAGCTTGGCCCCCTGGTTCCCCCCACTCTTGGGATTGATGAACACCAGCAGAGGCTTGTGGTGGCGGTGGGCAACAGGCTTCACCTATGAGGAAATACATCAGACACAGCAAAGGAGATTCAATACTTCTGAGCAGCCATATATGTACCTGATACCTTAGGCATACTGTTCTATGGGATACATTTTTGCCATAATTATTCGTGATTGAATCCCCGGCAATGAAATTTAATACTTGCAAACTATGGTGGTACGTATGTACACTATGTGGCATGTGACCCTGAACTGCAAATTTAAAATTCCATGAAACGTTTGGTTACATGTATCAAAGAGGATTTTGCAAAATTTTAGTTCTGTGAAAAAAGTATGCATACGGTATGTAGTTTAAGATCATAGGATACCAACACATCTAGGATATTCTTGATAAGACCCGATTTATAAGATCCACTCACTGTAAAAAACTTGGAAGCCCTGTCATCAGGTTTGCGTCTCCTGGTTCTCCGGCTCTTCCTGCGCGATGAGGTTCGGGGAGAGTCTTCACTGCCTTGTGAGTTCATCTGTGGGCGGGGGAAGGCACAAAAAATTCAGGCCAGAGTCTACACCTAGGTACAGCATAGTATGGCATAGTTGTTGTAAACCGCAAGCCTAAGCCTACATGTATCTGCTAACTACACCTAAGCAATCTTCATGAGCATAGCAAGCACAACCTTACTTGCAGTTCTTGACGGGCTAGTAATATCAGAAACTCATTGAAATAATGTACATTACATCATTCATTGTTAAATTCAGTAGGTTATATAGTGACATAACCTAGCTTGGCCTTCAGACGAACTGTTGCTACGCAGGCTTTTTCTAGCTACACCGTTCCAAAGTTTGTTGCTATGAGCTGCCGGTATAAGTCAGATAGACTCCACCCACTCATAGGTTATGCACATAACCTCCTCATATCTGGTTGTATGAGTGCATAACCTACTTCTGGGTGTAGTCTATCCTATACATACATTACTCACACAGTAGATATACATGTACTTCATCTGCATCTTGTTCTCCGTTCCTGATTATATTACTAGATAGTACATGTATGTACATGTTGCATGTATTATATAGCTGTCCAGTAAGTACTATGCAGCACTGTCACTAAATGACTATACCAATAATATTTCCACACAGTGCCCCTCAATATACACCCCTGTGTTTCATGCCCACCCAATAGCCCTCACCCTCTCCACAGCGGGGACCCTGATGATCCAAGAGGGAGGTATGATGAGGTTCCTGAGGGAAGGCACAAAAAATGTGGCAGGGCTCAGAGTCTACAGCTGTGTACAGCATAGTTGTAGCAGGGAGGGTGGTAGCTGTCCCCACACCATGAGCAGCTAATGGCAATGACCTCCTGAAGGGAGGTAAAATACGCCACTGGTACAGCACGTACATGTACTACAAGAATACGTAGCAATATTATTATACTTACATGTATGTACATGTAAGTGTGGTAACATAAAATTTCACAAGAATTAAGCTAATACCATACTACTTACTTATACCACATTACATCATCTATAATACAAGTGATTGGCTGAAAAGTATTGGTTACATAGGTTCATAACCCACACTTTTGCTCTTACCGCTAGAGGCAAGACATTGCTACGCGACGCTGATTGTGCGCATGCGCAATGTGGTATAAGTGAGATAGACCACACCCACTCATGGGTTATGCGCCATAACCCACTTATTTATCCCTCGGCTTCGCCTTGGAATAACCGCAAACTCGTGGGTTACATAGGCGTATAACCCACTCTTTGGTGTAGTCTATCCTATACATACACAATAATTTAAGAAGCTAGAGCGTTCAAATCATACACGTATTTCCAGCTCAGCATAGCCATGCAGCTCTCTCTCTCAGGCCTCTGGAGCTCAAAGATCATTTCCTTTCATACTATTGTGTACATTTACAATTAGCTACAATTACCCCCAAAGCATAATACCGTAAACTCTGATAAATAACCGCCCCCAGGGAGGTATGATGAGGTTCCTGAGGGGGCCCATGTGGCAGGGCTCTTGTCTCAGCTGTGTGCTGTTGTAGCAGGGAGGGTGGTAGCTGTCCCCACACCATGAGCAGCTAATGGCAATGACCTCCTGAAGGGAGGTAAAATACGCCACTGGTACAGCACGTACATGTACTACAAGAATGTAGCGAGAAAGCCCTAGCTACCTATGGAGTTCGTTCAACTTGCCTGCCTAAAGGCTTCCTGCATCAAGGGACACCATATCTACCTGGCTGATCTCGACGTAGGGGATATTTATGAGTGTTTGCTAGAGCACAAATGATGACGTGGTCATCGGACATGTGTGCCGGATGGTTTAGAAAAGCCTGCTACAACCACTAATGTTGTCGGGTGAAGTCCACAGGGTACAAGCAAAAGTTACGGATCCTCCGCGTCCAGCACAAGGAACCGTCTTTGAAGAAGAGGCGCGTGGAGCAAGACTATTAACTAGTTGTTGAGTATTTAATATGTACTGCAAATTTGCCACGCTATTAACTGTTGTGTTGCAAAAATAACCGATCCGTGATTATAACTGCCCACGTAAAAGTAACCGCCCATTGAGGCTACTAATTATAACCGCCCCCGGTTATTTATCAGAGTTTACGGTATTATGGTATGCATGCTTCAGTATAAGTGATGAGTCTCAATAGTCCATTTACTACTGATCATGTAGTTTGAAAGAACCTTACCCTTCCTGTAAAATTCTTCCAGTTTCCAAAGCCCTTCTCACACTTCTTGCACTTGCCACTTGTTTTTCTTCGATGCAGAAAGTGGTGCAGCACAACCGTCTATACAAAGGTACAACATGGATATAATAAAAATTTCCATTGAAGTCACCACTGTGAGTTAAAAAACAAACTGGCATTTCAAAACCTGTTCATACCATAATTACAGCTACACTCAATGCGGCCATGCATGTATTGGGGCGAGCCTTAGCAAGCCACAATTTAGTGATACAGTGAGATTTCTGTACGTGTGCATAAATTTGTATAAATTTTGTCTTGCACAGTCATACTGCAACTGTGCTGACAGACCTATTTCTCAACAGCATGTGCATGCCACAAAAGTAATTCCATACTGATGTGGCTGTGGCTGACCATAATAACAGAAGAAAGGGAGAGAATAGTTATCGGAAGCTGGGTTGCGTATTTGTTTGAGAACAGTAAACATAACTATAGATGGTACAACAATCATCCACTGTGAGTGCAATTAAACCACAACCAGCTGAAGAGCAGAGGGAGGCCAGACAGCAATGCAAGTTGAAGCATGAGTAAAGCGGTAATGTTTGATCCATGCAAAAAGTTTGGGAATTGAGGTTCATTTTGAGGCCTCCAGAAGCAACATCAAAGACAGTAACTGTGGACATAGCTACACGACCACAAAATCGAGAGAAATTAATGTACAGGACAATTCATCTTTCAGTCTGCAATAAGCTGTCCATATCAGCTAAACCTACAGCAAAAAATGGGAAATTCCAAGACAGTGAGCAGAATCAAGTAGCACAAATCCATCTATGGTGAGCTTTAATTAAAATATCGACAGTAAGTCAGCTTGTTATTTTTTACCTAATAGCTACCTAGCTGAAGAAGGCTGTACTTATCACTATTATGTATTGTCCATCGCTAGCACTAGCATGGCGGAGTAGTAGCACTTTGGGGAAACCGCTGGGTGAGGACAGACTGCTGGCCAGGTGTATACAGCAAGAGTGACAGAAAGCAACAGAGATCATCGCCATACTCCATCGGAGGGCAAGGGGCAAGACGTACCTATATGTACTACCACCATGATAGCGACAGAGGCACGTGCAGTCACGTCGCTAGCTTGGGGCTTGCTCAGGCTTGCCCAAACACACCTGCCTCAAACACTCGAGCACACTAGAAACTTACCTCTTTGACTTTCTGCTTAATTTCTCTGAAGGTATCCTTGCAGGTGATCCCCTCATAGTGCAGCTGTCTAATACAGGTGATGTGGATGAGCACCCTGCAGGCTATAGATAGGTGTAGAGCAGAGAGAAGAAATGGATAATCATTCACTAGTTACTACATGTGTATATTGCAATCTGCCTCATCCCCAGACTCTCCCAATTCAACAATACAAAATAAAACGGGAGAGCACGGAAACAATTACAATCAGATCATGTGTTCTCAAGTCTTCAGATTCTTACGTACATTAAAAAGGGGAGGTAGCACTAGAACTATCCATCTAAGTGCAACAGGTTCTGCCTACTGTGGCACACGACAAAGGCCAATGACAGTACAGTATGTACATCACTTAACCTACGCACAATGTACATGTAGGTACAATATTAGCATCATAACCCTAAGTCACCAGGCTCTTATCCTATACCTCTCTGAGACCATGTTTAACTATTTTTCAAATGTAAGATATCCAGGGTGGGTTGCAGATAAACTTACACTACTTATGACTTCATTCCCATTATAATGGCAGGAAAGAGTGTAGGGGTACACTCTTTCTTGCCAGTGTAATGGAGGCATGCTGGGTGGAAAAAAGCTGGGAGTGGAGACTGGGAACGAGGCTAGTGTAGGGGTACACTATTCACCCTGCCTCCTTTATATAGGCAGGAAAGAGTGTAGGGGTACACTCTTTCCGGCCCATATAAGACAAACTGGGGAGTGTAAGGGTACACTAGCTTCTACCAAGTTGATACATGTACATGCATGTAATTAAAGAGCTGAGAAATTTTTATGAGCTGGGCGCATGCAAGCACATGCTTGGCTGGCGATTGCTAGGCTTCTGTTTATTTTCTGTCTGTCTGTCCACTCTTATCTTGTGTGCAAATTAACAATGCCACTATACCCACAAGTGCTCCTGGAAGTGTGAAGGCCCAATAGACCAAGGTACATCAAGCTAAGTTGGTTTGGCGTTGTCTATACTCGTACAGTGGTAGGTTAACTACGTGGAGGCGACAAAACTGCTGAGTCAGCACTTTTGCTGTGCAATATAAGATATCCATACCTTGTCACACACACACTGTATTGCCATGCAACTGTCTTATATACCCTCTCCTCGTGACCATAGGCCCACTCGCCACAATGTCCCTGCATGCATATAGAACTACAGCAGTAATACTATCTAGCTAGTCGCTCCTCTTGAACACAGGCTGACCACACAATGGATTAGTCTCGTGTGCCAGCCCCTTTCCGCTAAATGGGAAGTGGTCGGGCGAACGCGTTGTACAGCTTCTGCAACTCTGGAATGTAAGCGGTTATGTAACCTTGTAGTAATTCTGAAGTGCATGTCTAGACAGTATAACATGCTAATGAAGTAGGTGCGATCGAGTGCCAGGTGCTCAGGCTTGAGAGACTCATAACCTATCGCTGTGGCGGCACTCACGATAGCTTCACCCAGCCCTGCTGCACTAATTGGTCGTTTGTTTCGGATCGCCATAGATATATAGCTTGAACTAGCAGCTACTTTGCACCTCAGGCTTATTAAGATCTAATCTACTTCGCACCTCAGGATGAAAATCCAATGATCACGAGATAATTGATAATGTGACACAGATCTGCAACCTGATTGGAGCGCAACCAGCAGAATGTCGCTGCAAACGTCAGTTAACGCGTTCGCCAGACCACTTCCTATTTTGCGGAAGGGGGCTGGCACGCGAGACTAACAATGGATATATATACATATACAAATGGAATGAGTGCACATAGTACATACAGAAACATGTAAAAAGATGTATGAACGGCAACCTTATTATTTAGGGATTTATATCACTACATGAGAGGTGGTTGCTATCAAATAACATTATAACAGTAATTTCAAAGTGTGGAGAGTTAACCTGCTACATGTACCATAATGTCCATACCTGAACACCTGACTTTGGGCCTCTTTGGATGCAGTAGCTTCCCATCCTGAGGGACAGAGTTACACAAAGTAGTCACATCAAAACTGCTAAATCTAAACTCTTCATGGAAAGACTCTGGAATAATCTCCTAAGTTACAAGTTCAAAACACTGTCTCTGGGATATGACTGCAGGCCACTATTAGCGATCAGAGGAGGTATACATGTACTTAAGCCACAAGTTGACCTTCAGTAATTAAGGTTGCTAAACAAAGTAAATGACTAGTCATGTGACAAGTAGAGGCCTTCAGCTTGGTCTCGTGCCCCCACCTGTTCACCCCCTGCCAAATGGTCTGGTTAACTACATGTAATTTCAAATCTTGGGGCTATAGTCTTAATGCAGCCAATCAGGAGTATATTTATTGCTGCAGAAATGCAAACAGAGTCAGCATCATTTTTTCAATCATGGTCCAGGTCTGAACAAACTACTTACTAAAATACAATGTATATGCCTTGAAGACTATAAATGATACTTTAAATAGTGTAAAGAACCTTGTACATGTACTGGATGGGTTTTACAGTATTATCCGCCCATGGGCGGGCCACTTAAGTGGTGAAAGAGGGGGATGGGCGGATAATACCAGTTTGGCAAATATGTCTGAGTAGGCGTGACCCAGGAGGCATGTGATTTCTTGCCCCAACTATGTTTAACGATGCTACGTTATCACGTGAATAAATTAATTTAACCCTTTTGTCAATGTACTATTTTGTACCATGACAAAAGACATATCCGCCTAACTGATACGTAGTTTGTATAATCGCGATGTAGTATCCGCCCACTCGAACACGTAGCAAATGCGCAATATGCAAAGCGAGGTTACAAGGTAAGTACAGCCTTTTCTAGCATATTTTAGCCAAGTACCGGCGTATATGGATGTAAAATGTATTTTTAAATCTAATATAGAAGCATGCAGATACAAAAAGCTAAATGGCTAGCTGTCGGTGTTCCAATTAAAGCACACCAAAGATCGAATTCTACTAACGGTCTTGGAGTTTTTGGTTTTTAGTTTTAGATTTAGCTCACATGGACAGTATAAGGAGTGGGTGGATACTAAATATGTAAATACCCTCCAACATAACTTTTGTTCAAAGAAGTGGATAATACATCATGGGCGGACACTAAGTAGAATACGGTATTTGAAATAGATATGTTCTAATCTCCTGATAACTATGTACTGCTTTAGGACACATCCCACTATCAATAGAAAGGCTGTACCACATTAAGTTCAAATTATGACGCAATCACTGCAGTCAGGCACCACGATTTGAGCATAAGTACTATAGACTGTACAGAAGGGGGCGAACATTAATTGGTCTGGAGACAGAAGTCAGCTAGAAGGCTTCTGTAGCACAAATATCTGAGAATCCTACAAATATTCGTATACAGGTTATCCCATGGAACACCACTAAGCACAAGATAAAGTCTATAGTAGGGCCGAGACCAAAGCTATGGTCAACATGTACTGCCCACTGCTCTACATGTACATTACATGTACATGTGCTTCTATTGGACATACACATGTAATAGTCCCATGCCCAGACGTCCATGCCCTCCATGTGAGAAGTGTTAAATGTCAATTTCACAGTCTCAGTATTGCTGATGAATGGTCACAACTTATCGAACAAGATGAACTCTAATTGGAACATGCAAATTCCAAAGTGGAAAGGCTGTTTGCACCAGGAATTTTCCTTCACAATATCAGAGCATGCACAGAGGGCATGGATGTTTTGGCACAATTAAAGACTACATATACGCACCTGGCAATATTGTGTCTCAGTAAGATGGCACGCTTCCCTTGCGTCAGCCTCCTGCCAGATGTGGTGATCGCTCGATGTGTCCTCCTATACAAAACAAGAAGGAAGGCCCATAATACATGAAAACTAAAAGCTGTCTTAATCATTATATTGCAATCGCTTAGCCCTAGGCCTAAATAAAGCACACCCCATCCTAATCCCCTATTCTAATTCATTTACATACACTCTCCCATATCCCACTACTATCCCGTATCCATGTTAACTAATCTAATTGCAACAACAAACAAGAGTTTAAACGTCGTTACATGTATAAGATAAAAATTGAAGCCTACATGAGGTAGAAAGTACTAATAATAATAATAATAATAGAAAGTACTAAAAGTTGTTGTGTAACTATAAAAGAGCTCTGACTGCAACCAAGAGAACCCAGGACCAGGAAGGAACCAGGAAGCCACCCAGCCCGCAGCCGCACAAATTTAAAAGAGGGAAGATCTATTTGGTCTCCTTTTTGTTTTAACCTTTTTATAACAACTTTTAAATCGACATTCAGGTTTTAAAAAGCTTATAGGAAGAAAGTTCCTCAGTGCCAGTTTAACCATAAGGCCTCACTGAAACCAGCAGGAGCCTCCATCAAAATGTTAAAAAGCTACTTTTTAAAAATTTTTAAATGTAAGGGTGATCCAGAACCAAGCAGCCCCCCCCCCAGCCACATCCCAGGTAAAAGAAAGTTGTTTAGAAAATGAAAAGGTAAAAAGTGTTTAATAAAAAGCACTGAATGCCTGGCCTTGAGAGCCAGGACTGGTGAGTTGAAGAGTCTTTCATGGCTAGCCAACTCTCCACACTCATACAGTGCAATTAAGCTCCTACAGCCTAATGTTGGGATCACAGCTCATAAAATTATCTAGAAAATATAGTTACTTAGCTTATAAATTCCAGTAGACTGCTATATTCTCTTTGAATTCAGCTTCCAGCCTCCCAAAAACTCTAACTCAATTTTACAAATGCTAACAGCTGTAAATTATTAAAAACAGTCTATTACGTCATTTCCTGTTCCCATCTAGCTAGAGCACCCCATCTAAATTATTCCTTCACAGTAATCAATCTATTGCATTCAGGGGCAATGGTTTACTATCTTTAATATGTTGTTTTAGCGTTACCTTAAATTTAGCAAAGATATCACTAGTAAACTAGGAATATAGTTGATCATATTTGAGTAATCTGGTGGTCAGTATATGGTGTTTCTCCCTAAAATCTTCATATTGGTCACATATTCTACCTATCCTAAGGTATGTATATACCATAAACAGGTTTAGTAGGTATATTGCTATCTAATTAACTATGTGAACTTTAAAAGCATCTCTCCTGTCATACACGAAACTTTTAAATTTTCTACCTGTATATGCTGCCTGTACAACACAATTGAGTACAACAAAATTATTCAAATGTAATTTTGGGTAGTAAGGGCATACTTTCATCTTCACCGCGTCTACACAATTAAATTTTGACATTATTATTTTGCACTAGACTCAGGCAACCACACAGTATTCTTCACTTATTATTTATTATACACAGATATTTCAAAGCCGCTAGCCAAGGTTGATACTTCCAGAAACAACTTGGGCACTCTTTACAATTATGTACGTGAGTATGCAAGGTTGCAGCCAGCTGTACGGCAGATTAGTTAATTAGGTATAGCATTCAAAAATAAACTTTCAACACACAACCAACCACAGACATCTGGGATTGCTATAGATGGATTGCAAGTAGGCGTGGCAAATGACGTAATTCCACTTTTTGGAGGGCAAACGCTCGAGTTCGCAGGTGCGTAAGTACATAGCTGCAACTGTAAAAGACACCCTCAGAAGTCAGTGAATCTCGGTAGGTCATGTCCTGTAATTCTCTCTGTTTCGGCTACAATGAAAATGTGCTCTTGCCGCATTCACTTGCCCTCCGGAAGTGGCATTACGTAATCGGACACGCCCCTTGCAATCCATCTATACTTGAATTGAATAATTATATATGAATATTCATGGTCTTTCACTTAATTACAGCACGTGAACAACGACAGAGGACCCTTGCGTCTATGAGCCCCATGGCTTACAAAGGATACAAATGAGACGAGGGGAACATTGGCCACCAAGTCTACATCAGAGTCTTCATACAGCTATAGCGAAAATGGCTGGTGAAACTAGAATGTATAGCAATCCCAGCTGTCTTTGTAGCAAGAGCGCATAAATAAACTTTCCCCGGGGCGGGGAAAGTTTACTATGTGCTCTTGCTTTGTAGACATAGCTACCGTTATTAACTCTCATTGGTTCACCATTCTGCATCACCTGCCAAGTGGTGGCTAAGGGGCACAGCCACTGAGTTTGTTGCTGACACAAAAATTATGAAAGGGAAATTTTATCCAATAGTGTTGTGAACACTTTCGTAAAATTTTGCACATGCAAAATTTTCGGGACACTTACTTCAAAGGCTCAATATGTTCACAAACCACTAGAGCAGATGTAGTTATATAATATCCCAGGTTTTAAAACATATTTATCACACATTATGTATACAAAACGTGTGCTATTAGTTTCACTGAAGTGAAAACTAAATCAAAGGCGGGTGCTGATAGTTTTTCCCCAGGTAGATGCCCAGAAAGTTCAATTCTGTTTGCCTTTAAATGGCTTAAAATGCAAATCTGGAATTGAAAACCGGGCAGCTCACAGTTACCACTAGTGCTTCCAATATTTCTTCACAGTACTACAGCTACCACAGTCATAGCAGACAGAAAGCTACGGACGATTATAAAGCCATTTCAGTTGCAGAAATCTTGTTTACTACCTCTGTACTACTCATTGCCATGTGAATGAGCTCATTTACAGATTCATTTACTGACCAGTTTCTGTAATTTTTTGTGTGCGCACAAACATCCCTACTCTCCTCATATCATTCTTGATGTATAATTCGCCACTACATTCATAAAGAAAACCATTTTCTCCTTCACAAGTATAACAATTTATTCATTGCGGAGCGTTAGCAGGGAGGCTATAATATGTTGTGGGCCATAGGGGCATTTAGCAATAAACACAAGCTCTATTCATAAGACTGCAGAGCAAATAACATGTCCTAGCAGAAGCTGCTCGCTTAATTGCAAGAAGAAATATCAGGTGGCATGTAAGATAGATTCTGTCAGTACTCTTGATTGAAGATACTTTTCTCAGTTGTCATAAACACTATCATAGGAAGGTTGCATGTTTTCCAAGGCTTTTGGGAAATGTACCCTACATGTAATCTAACAAACTTACATGTACTTTATCATAAAATTCTCAGTTTCAGTTCCAGTAACAAGATAGAGTCAACAACATGAGGCTGAACACTTTCCTACAATCAGCTGCTAATTCAAGACTCTAGTAGTAAGCATGCAGGTGCACATCATTATTTGCTATCCAAACCTTCATGGCTGGTAGGCTCTTCCCTAGAGTATTGCATTTACAAACAACCCCTCGAGCTCTCTCTGCTTTCCCATGGCAGCTGTGGCTGATCCTTGGAAAATATTGTAGATAAAGACATTATTTGCCTGGATGCCAGTCGCTTTTTCATTGCTGTTCCAGCTTAGCGGTTCCTAGTAGAGCTGTTATTCTCGCAACGTACTGATCAAAGAAATAGTCGGCCCCGTGTGCATCCCAGGGGCTACCCCAGCTCCAGTCTGCAAGTCATATGCATTCCGGGGGGGGGGGGCTACTTCAGCCCCACTCCACATCCCATGTGCAACCCGTGGTGTGATGATGTCAGCCCCCCAGGCCAGTTGTATTTCTATTGTAGCCCTTCGGTAGTGTAGCCTTAATATGTACATAGCAACTGCCTGTTCATGCATGCCTCTGTGTGGTCACGTGAGGCATAGTGCACTTGCGTATCCCTAGCTTATTACCTTTTCTTGGTGTCTCAGAACTACATGTACATGTACAACTGCACTTGCCTATGCACAATTAGGTCCTTTCTACCCCCTTTCTACTCTGAATATCACTCATGTGAGAAAAGATACTAGGCTCTCCCTCTTGTTGGGAGGGCCTGGGATGAAGCTAGGTAGTTCTTGAGGCTATGGCCCAGGCAGTCACTTGTAAATCAGGAAACTGATAAGCAATTTTGTGGTTGACTGAGAGGAACTAATGATGCCCCTGACAGGATGTCATGCCAGATCTTCCTGGAAAATGAGAAGCCTTTGTTCCTCAGTTGGGTCTGATGTTATTATGGACACTAGTCTTTGATAACCCAAAGTAAACCACATACATGTAATCTGTAATCTCATGTCCAGACCATGGACACACTCCCTTATGTAGGGTCTGGCGAATCAAGCTTGTTTTATTTGTAGACTTGAGGAAATCATTCCCAAATTTAGCCATTATTTATGCTGGAAAAAATGTTTGCCCATTCTTCTTCTAGGAATAGAAGTTATTCCCATAAAGCCACCAATTATCCTTTTCAGACGAAAACATTAAGTTAAACATTCAACCATTAATATACTCAATGGTATTATGTCAATAAACTACATAATAATATGCGTTACAGAACAGCTTGCCTCCAGAAATGGTTAAGATATTCATCTGGAAACTCACTCTGGAGTTACAGACTTAGGGGTGTCTGTACAACTAAAGAGGCACATGTTGCTGGCTCCAACAGGAGGTAAGTTAGCCTTGTCTTGCCAAACTTGAAGATTATTCCAAGGAAACTTACCAAATATTCTGGAATTATTCTTTATTCTTTGAGCTACCAATTATTCTTTTATTATTCCCGGCATAATTTCCTCAAGCCTATTTACTTGTCTGGAAGGTGTTTGTGATTGATACTACTCTTTACGCTTCGGATGACTGTAAGATGAAAGATTAAGCTATGGTATCAGTTTCAAAAGGCAAGATAGTGCTGAGCAACTTTCCACAGCATTTGAACAAAGCTCAACCCATTGATTAGTCAGGCTGTTTTGCAAGAGGGAATAGCCAAAGATACTAGAGCTCACAGTTTACACAAATACTACACAACACTGAACCATTGAACCATGACCTAAAAACTGAAAAAGAAAGGACATCCTTTCTCTAATGGTCGAAATTTACGCTGGCTAAATGGCTTAAGGTGAGAGTGAAACCACCAATACAGGAGACAGCCAGTGAGTTGAAGTGAAGTGTGAGCAATTAGTGCACTAATCTGCATGTAACTTATGACCTTGACAGTCTTTATGATACAGAGATTAGCTAATCCTTGTTAATTACACCATATCGGTCTGTGACCGAGTTCACAACAAAATCCTGTAAAGTGTAAAATTTCATGGGCACAATTGTTGGTAAAAAGAGTATGTGATCCTCTGCAAAGAAGTGAAACTGTGGCCGTCCTGCAGCTGGAAAGTGTTCACCAGGCTATAAATAATGGGCCTTCAGTACACTTTCTAGCTCCAGGGCTGGCATAATGAATCCCAACGAGTCAGCGAAGGGTGTATGCACTTTCATAAAATATACGTAACTGACGATGCACGTGGCCATTATTACGTAATTGTGAGACACAGCACTACCTACCGTTCTTTTGATTGCGTCAACATGGTGAAGCGTATTTGAGAGAGCAAGGGTCTCAGTGAATTTCCTTCAGCAAAGGAAATTCAGTTTGGAGAGGAGAAGAAAGCTGTGACATCACAAGCAATTTGAATGAGCAGAACTACGTAACTAATCCGGATTTGGATGGCACTGCAGTTACATGTTCCTTTGCGGCTTACACGTTCCTTCACTACTCACTGGCTCCTGCTGCTGTACTGTATGGGGGGAATTTGTTTACCAATGCAAAAATTATGTTTTTGTTTCCAAATATGAAAATTCAAATACGGATTTGGATGGCACTCGCAGGTAAGTTGAAGTTGCACGCTCCTTTGCGGCTTTGCCACTCAATGGCTCCTAGCTGATACACGTAGCAGTTAACCATACTACACTGTACCTTTCAGTTTTCTCATGCGCATTTCTAATTGCAACCACGCATTGAAAATTCACAGTTGCTTAGAGTGCATGGATCCCCACTCTGCTACTGCACAGACTGGGTAACACTACTTGCCATCGTATGTCACCACTACAATGCACGAGTACTGACAAACCTACCTCCCAAGTGAGTGGTTGGGAAATGAGGGGCCTGGCAGCGACGGCCTGCAGTGAGCGAGACCTCTCCTTCGGGTTTGCACTGCAGGGACACAACACACACCGGCCATGTAAGATTCATGCCACCTGAAATTAAATGGGTCCCACACAATTGTACAGTTGAGTACATATCTTACGTCACCTCAGATGAAATGCATAATTATATACATGTATACACATTCTCATTTTTCCTTTTCCGAATATAGACATCCATATATATACTATACTCCAGTCTTGCGGTGAAACTGATCAAGCACAACCACCATACTACACATTGTATATCCTCCTTTTCTCATCAAAATCTGGGACCTGCACAGTAGTATAATGTACACATAGCTACACCTAGTAGATTATCGATCTAGAAAGCAATCAACGTCTACCCTTCATACGGGGAAATGAATTCACCCAGGCAGAATATATACATGTAATTACATGCATATATGAATTTTAGTGATTGGTGCATTAATTTCAGTTAATGCACAGTTCTTTGATAAGTACATGTACATGTAGATGTGACAGTTATTAACATTGACCTCTGTAGCTCACTAGAGCATTGGTTCTAGCCTCTTGGCTCTACCAAGAGCTAGCCTCGCTCCCATGTGTTCTCTGCTCTGCATGCTCACATACAGGAAACGGAAGTACAAGAGATAAGCAGGAAGAACTTGTAAGCATAAATGGTGTAACTACATGTACATGTATTTGCTGGCCACATGGGAGTGAACAACCAGCATCTGAGGCTTTCACACAAAGACTGACTAGCTTACAGACACTCGCGCCAGATTCAATTCATTTTCCTCTCATTCTTTCCTACTTTACATTCCTGTGTGGATGCCCAATAGGCCAAGCATGAAGGCATGTCGAGCTAAGTTACTTTCGTGTTATCTAGATGGCCAAGAAGTGGTGGGGGGGAGGGGGGTAGCAATACTAATCCTGGTCTGGCATGTTTCAGCAGTGAGCTTAAAGTGCACTACAAAATTGTCAAGTCAGCACTTTTGCTGCAAGCCATGCAAGATGAAATACTTTCAGAGCTGCATTTCACTTGGACTGACCTGTTACTGCCTTTAGTTGGATAATTTATGCAAAAAACGCTTTTACCTTGGCCTACTGGGCCTGCAAACTTCCAGTAATTTCCACTCATGAAATACCAGGATAGTGGCCTTGGCGCAAGTGATAAGCACAGACATACAAACAAACAGACAGACAAAATGCGGAAAAAGTAATCTTAAGAATCAGCTGGGTTCGTGCTAGTTATCTACCCGGCTCAAGCTAGCTTAGTTTTGTGTTGCCTAGATGGCGAAAAAGTGGTATGTTCTGGCAGCTAAGTGAAAGCTCTCTATGACATAGCTGAGTTAGTATTTTCGATTGGAAGCTGTACAAGATGAAAACAAGCTGATCCATTCCACGCTGCATTTAGCTTGGACTAACTTATTGCTGAGTACAACCTTCAGTTGTACGAAAATACCCAGCTGGTTTTTAGATATGAAATATCAGTCCCTTGTTATTATTAGATATAAGTCTAGCTAACATTTAGTATTGTGAACACTTGTCAATACACATACAAGAAATGTACTGACTACAGAACACTTGTAAGAGCAGACATTTCTTCCCTTGTTGAGACTCTTCAATGCACAGATATGGCTAACATCCTTATGTAGTTTAAGTGCTTGTATACCTGTCAGCCAAAACATGTGGGCAGTATGAACTCTAACATCAAGGGCTTTACTATACTAACAGTCATGTATACAATTAATATGACAGTGTGTAAGGTACTGTTAGAGCACTAACGCAGCTTTCTGGTCCAGGTCCTTGAGCATATCGGAGAGGCCAACCAGTTCACTCTCGGAACCCTTTATCTTCCTGGAGCGAGACCACTCACTACCAGTGGGGGCTCGAGGAATAAAGCCACCCGTAGCACTCTTGGACACGGGGCTCTCCACAAACACAGATCTTCAGAATTTAAGCAATTTGACAATCAGTCATCAAATGTGTGTGGAATTAAACATACATGTATGTACATATTACATATTATTATTATGTACTTGAGTTACTCGTCTAAATCCTGTTCCGTGAGCCATTGAATATTGATAGCTATACTTGTTGCGTGGGCCAGTACATGCAAACTACCATTAGCTGCAATCTTGAAGCTAGTTTACTGAAGAGAAATGATAAAAATGAGAGCTACCAAGCTGCCAAAGGCTGGTGAAAAGAACGCTTCTGCCATAAAGGAGCCTCTTTGTACACGAGCAATCTTCAAGGTCATAGTGTCAGTTGGTGACTCCTGCTTCTCAACCAACATACATGTACGTAATGTATGTGCGCAAGTTACATTATGAGGCAGCAAACCTCCTTTAGCCCTCATTTCTATCTTCTGCTACTCATGCGTGGCAGTCCCAGGTAGAAAACGAACATTATCTCAGCGCGTATTCCGATCATGTCTCTGCGTTGATAGCGCTGTATCTCTAACTTCCATTAAGGGTGGGGCTCATATGCGCTACGTAGAAGTCTCAATACGTGAGGCTTGTTCACAGCACGTATGTATGAGCCCTGCCTTTAATAGAAGTTCAGAGATACAGTGCTATGATCGCAGAGACATGATCGAAATATGCGATAAATAGTGTTCATTTTCTACCCAGGACTGCCACATATGATTGTTAGGCAGTGTTAGTAGTGTGCACCTTGTGATCACTGGCATGACTAAAATTGCACCCGTCAGGTAGTCAGAGAAGTACATACTATATCTCTCATTACTTGGTCCAGTGGGCAAAATGGCAAGATACTACACTCGTGCAATATCTCACCATAATCGTCCACTAAACCAGCTCAGGCAATATGTATATAGAAAGAATTAAACTGTGAGGATCTAGAACTATAATCACATGCACCACGCAAATACATTGCATATGTAACAGCTACTACAGAAGGGGAATGGAAGTTGCTACCATGCCACTCTTGACACATACACCACTCGTGACCAGACTACCGAAGCAGTGATGTACATGTACATGTAGCTATCAATAGGTATATAGAGTATTGTACAGAGTGTCTAGCCTCATTCGCAGTCTCCACTCCCAGCTTTATTTCGCACGGAGTAAACCGCTTTTTTTACTCCGTTCGAATGAAAGTTGGGAGTGGAGACTGGGAACGAGGCTACAGAGTGTCTATATATCGTCATTCAGCAGTTTCTGAATGGCATACTGGTACTCACTTCCCAATAAATAAATTACATTTGAGCGGAACTACAATTATACTGCTGGCAGCGTTCTGGCACCGGGCCAAAGGGCACAATTAACTATCCACGCTCACTGCATGCTTGGGGCGAGACTGAGCGAGTCCCACACTAGTGAGCTGGCTGTGCACCCGTGTCTGCATGATGTATGTATTATGGTACACCCGCCATGCCCCCGGGGGGTTAGGCACATGTTTAAAGTTGAGTGACCCTCCCATAGCAGCCATGGCTGAGCTTGTGTTGCAGGCAGAGACTTCACCCCTGTGAAGGCCAGTCTTTTCTTCATACTCCAGGATTACTGATACAGCAATTAAGTATCCTTGGATACAGTTAGTTTATTCGTGTAATTGGCTGGCTTAGCCTCGTAACCAGGCCTCCCCTCGCAGCTTTTTTCGCAGCCGTGGAAAAAACAACCGCAAAAAAGCTGCGAGGTGAGGCCTGGGTACAAGTCTATGGCTGACTCACGTCAGCATATGCATGTACATGGAGACTACCGGCTGGGTGTTAAAGATGTGAGCCACACCTTCCTGAAGGCCGGTCATTTCCTATACAATATGCATAGCAACTGTTACTCCTCATGAGAATATTAATCGAGGGGTCAGCTCCCTCACATGACAATCACATGTATATAGGCTAGACTAGGAGAAACACTAGACACTACAAGAGTGCAATTAGGAGGTCATGCAGTCTACTACTACTGTGGCTAGGCAGGAGCTGTTTAGCCTCGAAACCCAGGCCTTCCTCGCCCAGATTTTACCTCGCACCCATGGAGAAAAATCGGGCCACGGCTGCGAGATAAAATCTGGGTGAGGAAGGCCTGGGTTGAGGCTAGGAGCTGTTATGCAGGCTCACCCACATGTCATGCATTGGCCTAGCTGTTTACACTAGCACTGTCAAGTATTCACTAATGTAAACTGCCACTCCCCTTGCATCTTTAGGTACAACAACTTCTCAAGTGGCTGCTATAAGCCTCTGGGCCACCCAATGAGTACGTATTTTCATTAGCAGAGGCACTACAGTGCCTGGCACAGCAACAAAGTTGCTGTAGATTACTTAGCAAGATTACTTGTACGTAATATATACACATGCAGTGATGTAGAAACTTAGCCTCGTACCCAGGCCTCCCCTCGTAGCTTTTTTCATAGCCGTGGAAAAAGCTGTGAGGGGAGGCCTGGGTACGAGGCTAGTAGAAACTAATAGTAAGCAAAAAATGGGGCATTGTCAGAGATCAAAGGATAATTCACCAGGAGGAGAGCCATACTGATTTACATTAGCATGCAGATAGTAGCTGACAGACAGTTCATATGGCCATGCAGAGAAGCTGATAAGAATAGCACAAGAAATGAGTCGAATGAAAATTCATGTTCATTATGTGCTTGTGCGGTACATTTGCATACTATGTGCTGTAGCGTGAGTAACGATTCATGTAGCCTTGTCCCCAGGCCACTCTCCCACCGACTGTTTGGCCTAGGAACGAGGCTATGATTCGTATGTTTATGTACACACCTCCTTTGGCCAAAACTGCGTGGACTAGATTACAGGTTAATTAATTAATACTTTCATTCCCACCATACATCAATACAGTATACTTCAAGTTGCATCCCCAGGCCTTACCCACATGAGTGAGCAAACACTTGGTCAAGTGTTCCTTCGCTCAGTTGTGTAGGGAAGGTCTGGGAACAAGGCTACTACACTCTTTTTAGCCTCAGTATCTCACACTTGCATTGGTTCACCACTGCAGAGATCACAGGATTGGGTATCAGTTAATGTCACCACCCTGTCACTATAATATCAATTCTGGATAACTTTTGCAAACAGTTATTGTGCAGGGTCATTATTGCTCGAAAGTACGCCCACCTGTTTATGGTGTACCAGCAAACAGGAAAACACCAGAGCAAGCTCTAAAGAACTACTATGAAAGAGGCAGGAGTAGCCTGTTTCAGCAGAGATCTGACCACTAGAAATGGACCATACATGGATCAAGCAATACGAACGTACGTTTCAAGCAGCAAAGCCCATTTACTCTGCTTTCCTGTAGTAGCCATAGCTGGTCCTTGGAACTGTGCTGTAGACAGAGACATTCGCCTCCTGAAGTCCCACTCATGATGTCAGCAATTGCATGTGCAATGAAGCTCCCAATTGTTCTAGTGGGTGTGGTTTTATGCTAATTTCTCAGTCTATCGTACATCATACCTCTGCACGAGGCCTCATCTGTGCATCTAGTATCAAAATAGAACCACCTGGCTGGTTTGAAATAGACTCTGAGCTAAACCTAAAGACATTCTATAGGCATGAAAAGTGTTCAGGTAAGGCAAGATAATCTTAAGTTATACATTCTCAGCGTTGACACCAGATCTTCACCCCCATACACACGTATGTCAGTTGTGAATAGAGCACTTGCATGTGACAGACGTAACAGTATACAGCGGAACCTCACTAATGTGGTCACCTATAGGCCAGATAATAATATTATGCTTGACCTTATCAGGAAGGTGGCTGCAGTAGATGACCTCAATAAAGCAGTCCTACAAGGTTTAATTAATGTCAACTATAACTTTCTAGTGTGTTATAATGAATGCCTCAGGCAGTTGTCATTGCAACAGCTACATGTAGCTATGTGAGTTCGTAATGTTGGTATTCCACACCAAAGATCAGTTTTCGCTTCCTGGATCTGTACCCCGTCTGGTAGTTAGGAGGCTCAGATGGGAGGTATATTACAGACCAGAGAATACGATCTGGTCCAAACCTCCTGTTTTCCGGTTCTTCCGAGCAGCTTCTAGCCATTGCAACTAGTGTATTATAGCTAATATAGTTTGTGCTACTTTGGGTGCAGCTATGTGGACGCAGTATGCAGGTGACTGCTATAATTATCGAGAAAATAATGTACAGAAAATATGGCACACCGCAGAGGTTACCATTGTATTCAGGTGACCGCTAAGGCAGGTTCCACTGTACATGTAAATATATATGTACTGTTACACATTCCGTTATCTTCTGCTTATTCCTCACTTGCGTGTGTAGGTTGCAGGTTCTATAGTGAACTGAGAAATAAGAATAGCTTGGAATTTACATTTTAAGTAATGTCAACTGCTGCTGTGGGCAGTTATCACAGATAAATCCGCCAACTACAATGTTCTCTTTGTTGCACAGAAGTGCTTAGTCACGTACTTTCATAAAGTACATCTAACTGCAAGTGTTCTATAACTCTTCAAGAATTTATCATTAAAAGCCTATGATCGCCGTACATGACAGTACCACACTGATCTTCACTCTTCTGGACCAGCCATATTCAGGCCACTTCAACTTGAGTTCCCTCCACACTAGGGTCGGTGATTTAATAAAAAGTCATTTATATGATGTCATTTCTGCCGCATCACTTACAAGAAATCGATGTCTATACTTCCAGAGTCTTTACATGCTTTGCACCAGCAAAGTCTTTCTAGCCTTTGCACCCAATGGTTTTGCAAGAAGTTGCATGCATTCAACCATTTCAGTGCAACGCTGACTCAGGTAGATGGTTTAAGCTGCTACTGAACTACAGCTAGCGTGATCAAGTGCATCAAAAAAAATTTGATCGGTCGGGCCAGTGAATTGAAACATCAAGTTGAAGTAGCCTTAATAAGAAGTATTATTGTCGGCTTAGTGACTCCCATAGCTACAGGATGGATAAATTTAGTAATCTGGTCAAGTACCTCACCCCTCCATGTCCTCCCACGTCCACACGAAGCCCGCTACACCGACGGGCGGGTATTATACAGTACATTAACTAGCTACTTCGTAGCCAGACCCACACTATAGCAAGCACTCACTCTTCAGCATCTGGAGGCTGACGGCCTTCCTTCGGGCTAATGGGTCCGAGAGATCTGAATTCTTCTTCAGAGATCTGATGGGCCAGCTTATCACTCGAGGCACTTCCTGCTGTGGATTTCGAGTTGAAGTGCAGTCGAGAAGACGGGGTACCATTGTCCTTGTGGCTTTCCCTTCGATCAGCCTTCCCCACCACTACTCCAAAACTGGACTGAACCAAGGTGGAAACAGTCTTGCCTTCTACGGACTCAGCCTCGGCCATTCGGAATCAAGCTAGCTGAACCAACGCAACACGGAAGAACTAAAGTAGTAATCACTTTTTGTCCGGCCAACGCCCAGACAGGGTGGTTACTAAAACCCGGAACGGGACGGAACGATCGCGGAACGTTCCGTCCCGTTCCGCCTACTAAAATACGGAACTGCGTACGTATGGAATTTAATAGTAATCATCAGGAACTTACCTCTTTACACTAGGAGTAGATGAACATGCAGATCTAATAATGTAGGAGCGTTCATAGCCAGTCATGGACTATTTATTTATCAAGCAATCACTTGGAATCAAGGAGATTCTAGAGAATCCACCAGAGAAATGCATTACCATCCCAC
Source organism: Phakellia ventilabrum (assembly GCA_963921505.1). Lineage (NCBI taxonomy): Eukaryota > Metazoa > Porifera > Demospongiae > Axinellida > Axinellidae > Phakellia > Phakellia ventilabrum. Next base: position 8,548,212 of record OY997378.1, read on the forward strand.
CACGGAAGTCAGGTGTTTCTCTTCAGGGGTGAAGACCCCCACCAAGGAAGGTAATAATACCAATGCTACATGCAATAGAATAAAGCAAATAATAAAGCAATAGTTAGTATGGAATCATACAGTTTTAAACATATACAGTGCATAGGGATGTATTTCTGCTCCTCCATCAATAAATTATACATCAGTTCTTCTTTTCCATAAAAAATGCTGGGTAGAAGAGAGCATACAGGAGAGATTTATATCTTGATCAGTATACATCACTAATACAAGGTGTTTTGCTTTAAACAGAAGACTGGAGGTGTGACCAGTACAGATGGGATAACCAAGGAGTTGCACGACTGCCTCGAAAAGATCCCAAAGTCCGCAAGATGTACTTCAATGCAGACACACCGACTGGCTCCTCCAAGGCTAGGACTTCCAGTGACATGCATACCAGCTGCTTGACAACAAGTCCCTAACACTAGTGCACTACATAGGGGACGAGATAACTCACAGTAGTTTGGTCCCGGTCTACTGTACTTGCAGATCGCCATGGAACAAGCAGGATGACCGTAAAGGACCACTAACCCAGTGCAACAGATGCAAAGAATGGTTCCATAAGCAGTGTGCAAATATACATCCAGACGCCTTTGACATTCCTCATTATGTATGGTTATGTGCAACTTGTAAAAAAGCTCAGTAAACCTGTACACACAAATTATGCATTATGCTGCACTACATCCTACAATGAAACATCTACCCATATAGCTAGTAAAAGTACAGCAGCTTTCATAGTAAACCATACAACTATAAAAGCAAAGACGAGGAAAGTAGGTACTCACTTTTCATACTCTATTTAATACCTACTACGATCAGTCTAAGTTTATGGATCAGTTTATTTATGAACATATAACTTAGCTGCTTCCAGAGGGCTGACACTGGCTGCTTCCACGCCACAGTAGAGCACTTCTTTTCAATATTTGGACCCCCCCTGAAAAATTTGTTCCTACCCAAGGGCCTGCATACGAAAGTTTAGATATGCTGGCTGGCCATTCCACGAAGGTCCCACGGTTAAAAAAAGTGCATATGTCTGGACTTTGTGTCAGAGCCTCTGTACAACTGTCAAGTAGAGATGCGAGCACTAGAAATGGGCGGCAATCGAGCGATGCGAATGTGGAGTTTCAAGCAGCACAGCCCATCTCCTAAGGGCCCCAAGATTTAAATAGTGCATGCCAGAGGCATATAAAGATTTCTTGCTAACTGCAGCTCCAAGGTTAGTAGAGTTTGTGTAGCTTCGATTCTGTAGAGATACAAGCGCTAGAAATGTATGGCATAATTGAGCGATGCAAATGAGAGTTTCACGCAGCACAGCCTGTCTCCCATAGCAGCCAAATAAGCAGTATCCAAAATTCGATAGCAACACGTTCCGCCATTGGCTCTTCACTGCGACAAAAGTGGGCAGATTTCTTTCTCTCCATGCAGGTCATGGCTCTATAAATTATACTACACGTATTATGGGGGTCCATATCTGTTTGAGAAAATAACTTCCAGCAGATACCTAGGAGAGGGTCCAAATGTTTTTGAGGGGTCCATATTTAGTAGTATACATTATGGAGGGTCCATATTTCTTTGGAAAAAATTAAGATCCGGCAGATGTATAGGGGGGTCCAAATGTTTCAGAGGGGGTCCAAATTTTACAGTAAAATAAGTTCCGGGGGTCCATATTTTTTGAAAAATTAGTTCCGGGGGGAACCAATTTAGGGGGGTCCATTTTTGCCGTGACAGGCCGTCTTCTAACGCGGAACGTTTTAGTAGGCGGAACGGGACGGAACGTTCCGCGATCGTTCCGTCCCGTTCCGTGTTTTAGTAACCACCTTTCGGAAGTGGGTGTGACGGTTTGGCCCCTGAGTTTCGGGTTTGGATCTTTGGAGCCTAAATTTTGGAGGAGGCTTGTTGAGTCCCCGTCTGAGTTACGCGCCTTTTGAGTTGTCGTGCGAAGTTATGTCGATTTCCAAAAGTGCCAACACCTATAACCGTCAAAACTGGGAGGAGTCGGTAAGCATCTGTAAAATTAACTAAATTTCTTGTATTTCTCTACATAATTTTATACTGTTGTACTACCGCACTGTCTCTAATTCAGGAGTTTCCTATTTTGTGCCAGACCTGTCTAGGTGACAACCCGTACATTCGAATGGTGAGTTCTACCTTTAGGCCTTATTTTCTGTATAGTGCTTCAATTAGAGCACACCTCGAGCGGACCACGACGCCCACACAGTACTAAGCAGTCATTGTTAATTATGTGCTGAGTATTTATACCACATTACATCATCTCTCCTTTGCAGTATATAATGGATAAACCGTGGTAGCCAGAGATTTGTGGTCCATAAACTGCCCGAACCCGAGGGCAAGGGTTGTTTATGACCATAAATCCCTAGCTACCGCAGTTTATCTATATCTGATTGGTTCTTGGGTCCATAGCAACATGGAAGCAGTAGTAGCTACATTGAGCGTACAGTGGTAGCTAACCAAATAATGGCTGCATGTACATGTGTGTTCAGCCACTTGTTTTGGTGGACAGAATGCTGCAGACAAAATAGTTGCCATTTTAATTGACAAAAAAGCTGAGAATCTGTCTGCTGGCTACACGCCAAGAAAGCATACAAATTTGGCTATCGAGAACTTCAAAGAATGGCGGAAGTGATGTAATGAGCACCACCCCCAGGACCCAGCTCCTTCCTGTACAGCACTACTCTCATCGGGAGACGCCCACTTCCTGGACAAGTGACTCTCACGCTATATGCTGCAGAAACCCGTGGTGAAAAGGGGCGTGTTTATCCACCAGCAACAATGCGCAATTTGCTGTGTGGTTTGCTATCTCTCAACCTTGCTGCTGCTAGGTTTCTTGATAAGAAGAACCCTACATCCAAAGTGCTCCATATTTGCTGTCGCTCGCATGAGGGTGGAGATGGACGGCAAGTGAAGCATGGGGAGGTCGTCACGAAGCAAGAGGAGAACAAGCTGTGGGAGAGTGGGGGAGCTTGGAACAAATCATCCAAAGGCCCTCCAGAATGCTGTCTTTTATTATAATGGGAAGAATTTTTGCTTGCGAGGAGGTATTGAGCACTGAGAACTGAAAATAACACACCTGGAGCATACCTTTGAGCCCAATGGCTATATCTACCATGAATATGTCTCCAAGAATCAGTCTGGAACCTTCAACAACTTCACCTCCAAAGCAAGGTTGTACCATCTACATGTATGCTTATCCAGATGCTGGAGAGCACTGCCATATCTTCCTATTGGATCTATACCATCGGTAGCTGCCTCGGGAAGCAGTTTTGAAGGATGTCTTCTATATCCGTCCACTGCAAGAGTCCAAATGTGCCATGGTACACAGCTATACCAGTTGGAATACAAAACCAATCATAGCCTGCGTGCCACTGCTGCAACAGAACTCTATCAAGCAGATGTGCCGGAGAAGCTTATTCAGGAGAGGACTGGCCATTGATCGTTGACGGCTCTGCGGGTGTATGAGTGTACTACTACACACCAGCAACAGGCCGTTTCATCCCTTCTTTCCTCTACACATAACCATGCCTCCTTTCAGCAGCACGTTACAAAGGTCAACCAATCTCACATTGATGTCCGGTGTCCTCCAGCATGTCCTACCATCAACTTCAGCTTTCAGGACTTGAGACGCTACGCTATAAATATTATATAACCTCAATCTAAGCAAACAGAGCAACTCCCGGTACTGAGTGATACTGACCTGGACCAGATTTTGAGTGATGCTGCGGCTCCTGTAAAGCCAAAAATGTTAGCATCCGTTATATTTAGTGTTCTCTATAAACTGTCCAGTTTAGCGTCCAATATGTCTTTATAAAAAAAAAGGTTTACTGCGTCATAGTGGCTGTAGTACTTCCCACAGTTTCTTGCTGCTTGCCCTGGCAACCAACCTCCGCTTCCACTACCTGGTTTAATAGTTACTTTGTCAGGAGATAACTGACTGCACATGTCCTGAACTGTTAATACACATGCATAACCACACCCTGTTGGAGTAAACATTTTTTGCATCCACTTAAATGTCGCTAATTTTGCTAAATTTAATGGCACGCTAACAGCGCCGTAAATGCCCTGAGGGCTGGAGTACTTGAAACATAATCAACAACTTCTTGTCAGTATATGGATTGTATAACCCACCTGTTACTATAGAAACAAGGGTGAAGTGGAAAATATACATGTGTATGTCTGTACCAATGCATACCTTGTTGTCCAGTTGATGCCAGTTAGGTTAGGGAGTGCCTCCAAACTATTTTGTCCAAAGTAATTTGTTTAAAAATCATGGTGACGTTAAAGTTAAGCCTACAGTGATGGCAAGCAAGGTATACTATTGAGGACAGTAGTAGTACATACATGTATGTATTAACTGACAGTAACCTCACAGCCCTAACCCCCCCAAGGTCACAATGACATTATCTTGATCAGCTGATTGTGGTTGTCTGATTATGTAGCTGGAATTTACAACCCACCTAAATGGGGTGAAGTGGAGAATAGTAGTTAACCCATGCTTCCATTTTATTACAGCTCAAGGACCACTATGGAGATGAGTGTAAGGTGCGTATTTTGCCAAGCATACTATGACAGTACTCTACAGTAGTTCTGCCAATGGCAGTATACACATAATGGCTGAAGAATATACATTGTAAAAGTCCAACATTTAGTTAGCAGCATTATGTCTTCTGCTAGTTTGCAAAGTCTTGGACTGTACCCAAGAAGGGAGCAGCTGCATGTGCCTTTTTGCCAGCAGTTATAGAACTACATACATTGTATGTGAATCTACGTACCCTATGAATCAAGTTGCAGCAGCCTCTTACGTAATTACTGCTTGTCCTGGAGAAGCTGTTGTGTACAGACAGTTTTATTGCACTTTCATGTGATATACAATCGTTTTTACTAGCCAGGCACGTGCAAAACAAGCACTCAGCTAGTACTAAGATTGCTTTACGTTCCTGCTGAATCCTGCATCTGTTAGTCTGTGTGTTCGTCCACACTTACACCACGTGCACCAAGTTGCATTATTGCATTACTATGTCTCTATAGCTACAAAAACAGTTCCTGGGGGACATGCCCCACACCCACCTATTATGCGGTGTACAAAGTTGTACATTGCCCCTCCTAACATTCCACTTTTGCCCTCCCCCCCTCCTTGACAATTTGTCTAAATGAACCCCTGACACACACACACACACATTACTCAACCACGCCACCCACGGTCTGTCTGTCAGCTACATACATACATGTACATGTAAACTAAGCTACACATCCTTGGAGCTTCCTTCTAAGGCTAAGTATATGCACCTGTACATACTCTGAGTTTTGGTTATTCCTGCACCATAAGTGAATTAAAGATACAGCCCTTTCACTAGAGGTGCCATTTTTAACCAGTACGTAATACGGTGTGTGTCTGTAAATTCTGGAAGCTGAAGACTTCTTCATTCCTGAGTGTAACTGCATGACTACACATTAATCTTTTGTTGATAAGACACAGTAATTTCCTTCCAGATTTGTGCTCGTCCCTTCACTGTTTTCCGCTGGTGTCCTGGAGCACGCATGAGATACAAGAAGACTGAAGTATGCCAGGCTTGTGCACAGCTGAAGAATGTGTGCCAGACATGTCTTCTAGGTAAGTCATGGAAATGTATTAGCTTCGTTCCCAGCCTCCACTCCCTTCGCATGTAGTTTAAAAAAAGCGGGATGGAGCCCTGATCAAATTTGTCATGTGAAGTGTGTCATATCCACAGTAAGTGTGTGTGGTTTTGTTGAATGCTTTGATCTGACTACTCTGTATACTGAGACCGGTAACGAGTAAAAGAGAGTGAAAACCTTGAAGCAGTCTTGAGCAAACTTCTCTATGAGTACAAAAGACTGTCCAAAAAAGTATACGCGAAAAGTTTTGGGCAGTCACAGTGTATAATATTAATTACGTAGGCTATAGTGGACAGCTAGTTAGCTACTATAGAGGAGGTTAGGCAGTTTAGTTCGGCTAGCTGTATAGGCAAGCTACTAGCTTATACAGTGCTTAGTAGACTAGGCCTTTTAGTTTATCTAGTGGTAGGAGCAAGCTACTTCTTTAGAGCACTTGTAGCGCTTGAAACAGAGCTGTTGATATGGAGGTAGGCTTTTAATAGTGGCCATGCAGGCTATGGTGGTGACGTTCTAACTACATGTACATGTAGCAAGCCTACAAGGGAGCCTCGAGCCGTGTTGTTGCTCACCCTCTGGCTTTGTCTTTCATCACGAATGTTTCCTTGAGCGAAACCTTTCAGCTACTCTGTAAGCATACCCGTAAGCAAACCCAGTCTCATGGCAGCGAGTAGTACAGAGGCAGTATACGGGTATAATAAGTAGAAACTGGGAATACATGTATATCTCTGGTTCTGATTTTCGGTAACTGAACTCATGTTTATATAACCCAATCCACGAACCGCCCGTCTCCAGCGGTCAGATCTTTGCTGAAATAGAGGCTACACAAACTCTAATCGCGTTGGAGCTGTAGTAGCCTACCTGGGTAAAGCGAAGTGATTGACTTATCCAGATCTCTGATCGTTCGTGCACCAGAAGTACAAAGGTGGCATCCATGTAACTTCTTCTTAAACATGTGCTAGCTCCCCAAAAGCGGTAATTACAGACATACATGTATATATAGGTAAATAGTTCAGATTTGATCCCGATTACATGTACTTGCCTTGCACTAATTAAGGCACTCAACAATAATAGAAAATGCATTTACATGTACAAGTAGCACTTTATTAATTTGGCACTAAGTGCCAAATCTGTCTAGGCTGGTTATGCACCCATGACATAACAGCTAATGCCATGTAGTACCTGTGTGATTGGCTTTACCTGGTGCCAGGAGCACATTGTGTAGGCATTTCACAATGCTAGCTATCCTGCTATGAGTATATGCATGCTAAAGTGGTCAGTTTTTAACCATTTTGTCTACTCTTGCTGTGTTTGTAGATCTGGAGTATGGTCTGCCTGTACAACTCCGTGACAAAGCCCTAGCAGTGAGGGATGATCTACCAAAGAGTGATGTGAACAAAGAGTACTATCTCCAAAATATGGAAAAACAGGTTAATTTCTTATTAGAGCACACAATTATGCAATCTGTGCCTTTCATTGACTCGTACATGTCTTCTCCAGCTGGCCAGTACGGGTAAGTCAGACCCTGGAGGGGCCGTGGGGAAGGCACAGGCTCCCAGTGACCTCCTGATGAAGTTGGCACGGACCACCCCATACTACAAGAGAAACCGCCCTCACATTTGCTCTTTTTGGGTGAAGGGAGAGTGTAAGAGAGGAGAGGAGTGCCCATACAGGCGAGAACACTTGCATTGTATAATTGTTGAATATATACATGTATTTGCTATGGCTGTTGCATGTTGCATGTACGTAGCCTGAATCTGATTATGTGCAGATTATTGTATAGTGGGAAAATTTGGCGGTTTGGCGAATCATAAAACAATTGCCAAATTAAATTCTCGACAGTAACGACGCATACCACCCACGTAAAGAGCGGGAATATTTTTTTATGTTCTCTTGCCCACGTACATGTGAAACGGTACCTGATCATGTTGCCGTACATGCTGTCAGCATCATCATCATCAGTCATGTCCAGGTTTGCTATGCTTTTCCTTATCTCATGTGGACGTCTACTAAGGAGTCCTGGGACAGTCTAAGAATTTCCCCATGTATATCAGTGTTGTTTAGTATGGCTTCACATAATTTAGTTGTAGTTTTAGTTTTACTTACTGAATTTCTTTTATTTTCAGTTAACTAACTAAATAGGCTCTTTTTGTAGCCACAAAATATGTATTAGTTTTTTTCTATGATAAAATTTCAGTTTCAGTATGTTAATTTAACCCCTTTTTGGCTCCTACTAAATCTGTTTTAGGTATTAGTTTTAATTAACTAAAACAACACTAACATTGTACATGTATATAGGATGGTTCCAGGGGTTGTTCCTGTCCCACACAAGGACCTCAATCCCTGTAGCCCATCCTGTCCTCTAGTCTCTAGGGAACTCTAGAGGATTGTCCCAGGGATTCCTTCTGTCCACACAATCCCTATAGTCCATCCTGTCCCCTGGTCCACAGGGGCTGGAGAGGACCTGTCCAAAGGATTCCCATGTCACCGATATTTGCTCTCATTCCCCATGTTCATCGTGTCCCCTGCCTCGTCCACAGAGGACAGGAGAGGACCTGTCCAAGGGATTCCCATGCCATGGACATGTACCCTCATTCCCCACGTCCGTCCTATCCCCTAGTCCACAGACGACTGGAGAAGACTTGTCCAAGGGATTGCCATGTCACAGACGTATGCCCTCATTCCCAATGTCCATCCTGTCCCCTGGTCCACAGGGGACAGGAGAGGACTTGTCCAAATGATTCCCTTGGATGGGACAGAAGGGACGAGGACATTGATGGCAATCCTGGACAGTACTCACAAATATTTGAAGGAAAAAAGTAGCTGTACTTCCCGGCCACTTCAAGTAGGACATCAAATACGCTAACAAGGCAGTGAAGTGCAAGTGCACTCTTACAGCTCAAATGACAAAAAAGTGTCATGCCTTGAGACAAATATATCAGCTGAACTGATGTCGCTAGGTACTTCTCTAAGCTTCTTGTCTGAAAGATGACAGTGAGGTTGCATTCTCGATCGAAAAGGCATAATGATTACACCAGTTTGACAAATTGACAAATTAACCAGCTATTTTCCGCTATTTTACCAAATATAACGCTCACCAAATTTTCCCACTATATGGTATTACGTGAAAATTGGATAGTGGTGGCTTCTTGTGCTGATGATTTTAGTTTAATGGTTAAAAGCACCCTTACATTCCGATGGGGGAACCATGCATCTCGGCATGCGTTCACCAAGCAATATCCTCTGGACACATTAAAGAAAGTTCACTTAAGACTTGTAACAGACTGAACCATTCAGCACAATCCACCCAACAGATTATGTTATAGAATGACTGCCACACAAACCAAAGTCTTCACACATAGTACATGTACATCCACTGCCATGACTGGCTAGGGTACATGTAGTTGGGTGCAGCTGCTTACAGTTACTCCTATGATCCTGTTCTTCCGGTGTAGACATGAGATGCCAACTGACCCAAACGACCCCCTAGCCCGCCAGAACCTGAAGGACCGATACTATGGAGTGAATGATCCTGTGGCTGAAAAGCTGATGAAGCAGGCCTCAGAAATGCCGATGCTGTCAGCTCCTGACGACAAGGGGATAACCTCCTTGTACGTTGGTGGAGTGGACGAAGCAGTGACAGAGAAGGACCTGAGGTGTGTAATACTGTGGGTGTGTCCTCCATTGCATGGGTGTGTATATAGACGTTAGCTTGTACTCAGAATCTGTTCTAGTTCTAGTACGTTATTCTGTTGATCTGGTGTAATGTACATGCATGTTGGCCATAAGCACCCCTCCTGTTTTTGCACTGCATACATGCATAGTGTTCCAAACCTAGAGAGTAAAACTGAAAATTGCTGTATCTCCGACACATTTTGATTCTGAGCTCTCAAAAGTAGAATACAAACAACTGTACATAATATAGCTTCACCTTGTAGGAGTGTTAATTCAATTAATGAAAACCACAGACTGAATGCTATGCTGCACTGCTGCAAAAATATACTGCTTTATCTTCAACAAATGCTACTATTATGCTAATTAAATTTTCAGTTTCCGTGATCATCTTACCTGAAAATTCCTTCACTCTCTGTGCCACACTCACGCCTTTTGGATTGGTTGAGCATTGAATTTGGCTTCTCACGTGTGTGTTGCGGTGCGTTTGCTGACTGTGTAGGGGCTCAAAGTTGGCTAAGTAGCGACTTCAGGGAATAAGTAGTGGCCTGTAAAGCTACTGCCAGCTACTTGAGTCTCGTCATCACCAGCACAGAATCACCACATGGCTGAGTTTCCATGAAACTATAATAATTTCCTTAGGCATCTACGCTCGGTGATTTCGTGTACCTATTATGCTCATTTTAATGCCAGCATGATTCATGCACACCTACTCCTGGACGGTGCTTAAAAAACAGCTTAATTTCAAGTGAGTACGACCTCAAGCAGTCAGGGCAAGCTGACTCTGGATTTGTTCGCCTCAGTCAATCAGTACCAGAGATAAGCTTTTTTTGAGTGGGTTTTCTACATAGCAACTCAAAATTTGCTGTTCAAGTAACTTCCACAAGAGATGAACAGTCTAACCTAGCCTCGTTCCCTTTCTAGTTTTACGTTGCTTGCAGTACAAAAAACGGAGGGAGGGCCTGGACAATTTGATTACACAACACCTCTGTTTTTTTGTACTGCATGCGACATAAAAACTGGAGCGGAGAGACTGGGAACGAGGTTAGTTCTAACCTATCTTTGACCTAAATTGAAATCTTTAACTCCGTACCAAATTCAAGATATTACTGCTTTTGTTCCACAATCTGTTTGATGCTTGTATAGCTTCTGTATTGGCTAATATGGGCGGAAATTTTTCACAAAAACCAAGTCCAAATTTTTCTCTGATGTAGTAATTTTGACTCTGGTAGAGTGGTTGGAACCACTAAATTAGAAAAGTTGTACTACATTGGTGTATCTACATATTGGTTTGGAGCAGTGTATACATGTACATGTAAGTGTACGGTTTATAACTGTGCACAAAAGCTGGGAAGTGATGCATGGGGACAGGCTGCATGTGTGTATGTTATTAATACATGTACACGACATGTAGATACATGTACATGTACTGTATAAGTTATGAGGTGATAATGCTTGCCTTATTCATATCTGTGACTGTAGGGATCATTTCTACCAGTTTGGAGAAATCAGAAACATCCATGTTGTCCCGAAACAAAAATGTGCTTTTGTCACGTACGAGACGAGGGATGGAGCAGAGAAAGCTGCAGATGGGACTTTTAACAAGCTCATTGTAAAAGGTATTGATTGCGTTTTGTGTTTGCTGGGCTAAAGGTATATATTTATAGGGAAAAGGACAACAGTTTCCATTGAACATCGCGTTTTTTTTTGCTATTCCTACCTACGTGCCAAAATTCCAAGATGCCTTGATGGCAGATGTATCGAGTTGTTGTTCTAGTTTACCCAATCAAATTGTTTTGCAGTTAGAATCAGGCAGCCATCAATACACTCGCCATTGATGCTTTCTCGGTCTCTTGGTAGGTACGTGTATGTACATGAAGGAATAGCTCGAAACACTTTTGTCCTGTCTTTATCTGCCTTGTACAGTGAAAACTGTTGTCCTTTTCCCAGAAGGATGGCCAGTAGTAGCCAACACGTGGCTCTATTGTGGTGGTATATATGTTGCTATGATATTTATGCAAACTGAATTCGAGATATCTACAGTGTACCTGACATCTACCCTGTGGTTGCGCACGTGATAAACCTGACCAGGCCTAGGCGCCTCTCCCCGCTTTTCCTCGTTCACTTCACTTGCTTTAGCGGGCAAGGCCTGGAAATGAGGCTACATGACAACTGCAAGTGGCAAGCCATATTTGGGTGGGGTGTGGGGCATGCACCGCCCTTTCTGAATCTTTACTTTCACACTTGCTGAAATTGATTCTCAGTCTTTTTTGGCACTTTTGGGTATTGCTGTCTGGTACTTAAGGTAATTTATGTTTGGCTTTCTGTACTATTGAGCTAGATTATCTGGAGACCCTCCAAAAGAATTTCCCCTCAATGTAGACTGTAGTTAGATGTCATTACAGTGTGCATACAGCCTCCAGGCCTATAGTAAACAACTTCTACAAATAGTAAATACCTTCAGGAATACCCTGAGAGCACAGACTTGTAAAAGTTGTAGGTCTCTATATATAGAGACCCGCTTTTCTCTAGCAGGTCTCTATGAGATTTAGAGACCTGTAATTGACCAATGAAATGCAAGAAAGTACTGAGGTACATGTAGCTACTAGTAGCCTCATTCCCAGTCTCTCCGCTCCTGTTTTTATGTCGCTACTGCAGCTCCAGTTTTTAAGTCGCTCGCAGTAGCGACATAAAAACAGTAGCGGAGAGACTGGGAACGAGGCTAAGCTGCTAGAGGGAGTGGAGAGAGAGGGAGTGGTGGATGCTGCCAGTCTGTTGGCGTAGTACAATGGTGTTGTCATAACATTGACACCGAACAGACCATGGCTTCATCTGAAATTATTAGGAGGTGGGAGTACAGATTGCAATATTCTGGAGGGGGGGGGGTTGGGGGGGAATTTGATATTACAATATACAATATAGGCCTATCCCTCTGGGCTAATGAATGACTTGTGTGTATAAATGTAAGTACTGCACTTTCCTGTACGTGTACATCAATCAATCCACTCAAAAAGCATCACCTGCACAAGAGTTTAGTGTAATCAAAGTCTGTCTCCTCAGCCTGCTATGGAGAGGACTAGTTGAGACTTGTGCTGTTTGCTAAATCCTACTGCATCTGATCACAAAGCCTACGTACTCTTTGGTAGCTTGTTTGCACCACTGACCAGGAACCTACATTGTATGAGCACCGCAAACACTGACTGAGTGCTGAAACACTGTGCAACAGTCTTTCAAGTGGTCCTGCCCACGTGCAATTACATGTATGTAATGTGAGAAAAAATACCAGGCTCTCCAGTGTGAAATGCGCAGAGAGTCTGGGGATGAAGCTAACATGTACATCTTATCAGTGTAATTATCCATTTACCATCTATTCTGATACGTGTTGGATGGTTATGCAACAGCCACCTTCGACAGACAGAACCAAAATGATAAATTTACTGACTATGGTAATCACGCATCCACAATAGATAAACACATGTAAGCAACTCCATAAAGTACATTGGAACTGAAATCATACAAACACATTCACACACTCTCTTGTAGGTCGTAGGTTAAAGATTCTGTGGGGTAAGTCTCAGGCCCTCCAACCTGCTCCCGGGAAAAAAGGTGGTTTCGAACTGGCCCCAGTCCCAGGACTGCCTGGCGGTAGGTAATGTGCACACGGCTGTCACTATGCGTGTGTGCATTTGCATGTGTGTGTGTGTGTGTATGTGTGTATGCCACTGTGTGTGTGTGTGGGTGGGTGGGTGTGTGTGTATATGTGTGTATACCACTGTGTGTGTGTGTGTGGGCAAGTGTGCACATATGTGCATGTATCTGTGTGGGGGTGTGCATGAGTGTGTAGATGCATGCATGCTAGCCTCATTCCTAGACACTCAAAAAAATTGGGGAATGAGGCTACATGCATGCATGCATGTACAATATTGTGTTTGTAGGTGTATCGTTATATAATTAGTTCTTGATTGTAAAGTGTATACCCATGGGTGATGAATTTCAGTGGTCTATCGAAGAGTGTGGTTGGTGTATATTCGAATATGAGAACTTTCCACTCAAAAATAGACCCTCTCACTGCACGTGAGAGATTTAGGATGTAACTAGCAAACCCTTTTGGTATAGGTTCCACCCAAGCATCCCTCACACCATCCATTAGGCATTCTAGTACAGAGTACATTGTATCACTAATTATTATAAGTTACTAATTGATGGAGGTACAATATATACCGTATGGCGCTTAAATGTCGCAGGTCGAAATTTTCCCGAAAATTTTATTTGAAAAATTTGTTGGAATAATTTCGCATATTCGGTGTTTACCACAGATATTTTGCACGCTTGGGTACTTCTTCGGAGAGCACTCCTTGTGGATCCGACAGCGTAGACCCCGGATACTGTCCATCCACGCTCTTGAAGTACTGAAAAAGAGCCATCTTTATCTTGCCATCCCGTTTGTAAAAGTCTAAATTGTCAAAGTTTTCATTGAAATAATTTTGCGAATGATTCCAAAAACTGCAAAATTTGCAAACATTAAAGACTCGTGAAATATAAGCGCTATACGGTATGTTTGGGGAAGAAGTTTCTGAAGAACCCTGCAAAGTTGGTGGAGAGTTCTCTAGCATCCCTCGACCATGTCATGTCCTTTGCTGCCAAGTCCCTCCTTTGATCATAGTATGTTAGAGGAGGGTGGCTATGCCCGGATATTCATGGCTGCCGTTTTGAAAGAGCTTGATTTGTTTATTTGACATCTTGTCATCCATGCAATTTACCAATTTTCTTCTTCTCTCCTCATAGCCCTCCCTCCACCCCCTTTCGATCCATTTAATCTTCACGAGGCTAACCAGCCCCCGCCCCCTCCCCCACCCCCATCAGGGAAGGGTGGTCCCCCGCAGCTGCCATATCCTCCCCCTCCAAGCTATGGCTACCCGCCAATGCCAGAAGGCCAAATGCCTCCTCCACCTCCACCAGGTTAGCAGATATTTACACTGTCAGAATAAGGTATCAATTTTTCCTTAAATAAAGCCCCTGGCGTCCATTTTTTTCATGTCACTTTTGACCCAGTGTTAAAACGAGGGCAGCGTTTATAAACGAATGCTTATTTGTACTACACAAAAATTAATCCCAGCTAAGCGACGAAACACTCCCAGCGACTGTAGCAACTACAAAGGGCAGCTAGTAGCTACAGTAGCTACCCTTCTAGCCTGAACCCAGCACCATTTCAACTCCACATTTATATCAGTAAACAACTGCAACATGACTACTCTCATAAGGCAGGTGGCCAGTCCATGTGTATGAGGTGCCACGCCCTCAACTCAACCTGCAACCTCAACTCATCTCGCAGCCCAGTATTTATTAGCGATATTACCAAACTTTCACCTGGCCTATAAATTGAAGCCAGTGTTTTGTAGGGGGGCTTTTATCCACGGTGGTTATTTTGACTATACCTTATAGTGGAAAATTTTTGCTAGGGGCGAAACTTTGCCTGTGGCAAAACTGAACTGGCAAAAAAAAATTGGTTCAAATTTATAGAGATGCGTGACAGCTTCAGTAAGTCGCTAACAACTGTAACATTTTTCACAACTGCTACAAGATATCAGTTCATAGCATACTACACTGCTGGCTTTGGTGAAAATTTTACCGGGTGAAAATTTCTGGTAGTTCTTGATGTTGTGCTAGAATCTGTTTAACAATCACCAGACGTGTATATTATGTGTAAGCATGTCAATTTCATGTAGGAAACCCCCCCCCCCCCCGCTTTTTGTTACATCAAGTCCCACAGGTTTCGCGATCTTTCTTTCTTTGGAATCTCAAATCCTGTAGTACTGTAAGTAAGAAAACTTACTTTGAGTTCTAATGAGCTCTTAATGTATTACATTTTGCCATGTACTGTACCTACATGTATCCCCAACTAACTTCATGCTTCATGTTTATGACTACACAATTATAGTTAGACGTCAAGACCAAGGGATCTACATGTACACAATCCCAAGAGCCCTGAGCTATAGTATCCCAAGTGTAGTGAGGATCCTACTAAGGTTTCTAAATTGTGCAGATCACATTGGTCAAGGTCTCTGATTTAGAGTACAGCGTACCAATCCAGCATAGTGTAGCAGGACACACGTGTTGCTGTTTAAGTCAACAGACACTTCATATGGATAACCGAGAATGCTCTAAGACTTAGTCGGACCATCTGCATGTGCAACAAGTTGTCCCGGGTCTGTACGGCACTTGCGAGGACTGGCTCTGTATGCATGAGCTGTTTCAGTGGGAGTCTCGCGAGGCAGTCAGCACATCAAGGTTGAATTCTGAATCTGTGTTCCAGCCTCAAAGTTGACTGTCAGGACTAGGGGAAGTGCTCATGTTCACAGTTACTAATGTCCCCTTTGCCCTCCCTGAATGAAACCCTGGTTGTTTGCTTGTAGTTACATGTACCGCTTGTAATTACAATGTTGTTTGCTTGTAATTACATGTACCTCCAATAATGGATGACCTTGCCTTGTGGTCCCTGTTTGGTCACAAACCCAAACTTTCACTCTGAGCGCATGGATTTTAGCCTCATTCCCAGATTCCACTCCCACCTCTGTTTTTGCATGACATTGCAGTGAATCCAGCAATCCCAGCAGCCTGAACAAATATGATGAAGTGTATGAACCTAGTCTGAGTGTGAAATATGTTATAGATATAGCATGGTAGGCAGTGGTTTATGAATTATAAAGGCTCCGAACCCGAGGGCGCAGCCCGAGGGCGAGGGCCTTTATAATTCATAAACCACGTGCTTACCATGCTACATCTGTTATATATCATGTGATAGTATTCCATCGCTAAGCAACAAGAGCGCATAAATAAACTTTCCCCGCCGCGTGCGCGCGCCCCCAAGGTAGCGGGAAAAGATAAATATGCGCTCCTGCTAAGCAACGAATAATTGACCGTCGACGTCGCAGCTCGAGTGATGGCAGAAGCTAATTTTCAGTGCCAGTCTAGCTCTAACTTTAATATGCTTGGGCCTACCAGGCTGGACTTCTACCCTCTGTCCACCATCTACCAGCTACTTTCGGGCCTTTTGAGGGCCATGAGAAGCTCTTAACTCTACCATCAATCACTAATAAACGTGTAGCTACATGTTAATGTACCCTGAGGGCCATGATTTATAAAAAATAAATCCTCTCTGACCATGATTTATGAGAAATAAACCCTAAATGTATGCTTAGTGACTATATACTTCACAACATGATATATAGTATGAATAGCCCATGTGTATGAGGTTTCCTTACACAGCCATAAATTTCTAAAACTGTACTGCACGTATAAGTATTATACATATCTTGAGGCTAAGCAAGCATATAACAGATTGGTCGGCAGAAATATCTTTGGATACTAAATTTACTCATAATATGTGTTACTGGAGCTCTATTTTTTATCATCCGATCAACTGCTATCCCAGCAGCCTGAACAGATATGATGAAGAAGTGTACTATCACTGTAAACTGTAGCAACAGCATAACAATATTGTATGTGCTATTCTGTAGGTGCGCCCCCTCCTCCTCCGCCCCTTGGAGGGCCCATGTATGGCTATGGCTACAGCTACCCACCCCCTCCTCCCTCCAATACAAGCCAACCGATTCACTATCCATCTCAAGACCCCCACCACTTGGGAGCCAGGGCATCAAGAGGAAAGCTACCTGCACAGTAGCGGAACTGTGTTATTTAATCTAATGCTTGCAAACCCTGTTGTATGCACTATTGATCTTTTAATCATTATTACAATGAGCATCCCTTTAATACTGCTATAATATTGTAGTTAGCAATGGGAAATAATGATAGCCATCCTCATGCAGTCTGCTGAAGATTCGATCATATTGAGGAAACAGTGGACATTGCCACACAGTAAAGTGGGTAAAGAAAGGCTGACTATGTTGGTGTTTATAAGCTCCTGCTATGGATAATGTAGCCTTGTACCCAGGCCACATTAGTTAATGGACCATGTGTCCTTCCAGACTGCCTCTGCCCCAAATATGGCATTGTAGTTACACCAAACCACCTGTCACAGTGGCCATCAGTACCTCTGTGCAGCTGTCCATTGCCGAGAGTCTACATGCATGCGCTAAGGCCAAGTTTCATACCCTAGTTGTAGAAAATTGGAGCAGGAAAAAAACTGTAATGGCACAGTGTTGGGGGGGGGGGGGGGGATTCCAGCCCCTAATAGCCACCAAACCAGGCGGTACCTTTTGTCCCTTATTTCTAATGTAGTGGGACTCCTCAGTTAGCAACACAACTGCTAGCTAACAGGCTACCATAGCAGTCCCTGCTAATGACAATAGCTAACAAGCTAGCATTGTAGACCCTGTTATAGAAGTTTGTGCTACTCAGTATGATGCTGACCACAGGCAGTGCACCAACTGCACCGTCAGAGCCCCGCTAGGAGCCAACCAGCAAAACCACTCCTTCCGAAGATACCTCAACCATAAAGAAATAAGGTAATGTGAGAACCTTAGTTACTGAATGCAATCAGAGCCACCCAAGAACTACACATTATGAGGTTAAATTCCTTGAGTAATAAGGACATTAATGTGCATGAGTCACCCAAGCTGCCTGTATCTTCAAGGCTTCTGGGTAGGCTGTGGGTAGACCAATGGCCTGAATGATCCAATGGGACATATCTCAGTCTCCATCAATTGGGAGAGGGAGTGCCATGAGGCAGCCAGCAATGGTGGGTAGTTACTACCGTCTTATCCACTACCAGAGTGAGCCTGTAGGAGGTAGTTGACCAGAATCACATGATCCGTTAAATAATAATTTTCGTATATGTAGCCTGGGCCTTTGTTGATGTACACAAAAACGTTGCAATAATTACTTGCCTCAGCATTCCCAAGATACTGTATGACTTTCCAATCTAGCTACTACTACACAGGAAAACCAGATGTTTTTAGTTACACATTATTATAGATCCTCTGCATAGATCAGTAACGCTAACTTTCTAAGCATTCTCCCATATTGAAATTATGTCTGCATGCAATTATTTTGTCCTTGACTGGCAAGACTCTTCTATTGGAGTGCAGCCACCTCTGTGCTGAACACCCATAGGTTTAGCCAAGGGGCGGCCTATCCTGTTAATGTAGCATGGCCTAGGGTTTATTGATCTATGGCTAATAGGACAACTGGGCAGGTCATTCTAGCTGACCAAGCCTTGAGAATTTTGGGCACTGTTTATCCACCGGGATCATCTCTAGCGTGCCAGACTTTGGGATTCAAGGGAGGAACACAACACCTCCTAGGCCATACTGTCTGAAACCACTGTGGCAGTTACCAAATCACGTTACCCTCCACCTGAATGCACATAGTGAGAATCTTCAGATAACTACCAGGATGCTCTACATATAAGCAGAAAATTACACTGAGAATCGGTATAATATTATTGTAATACAAAAACTAACAAAGAGAACAAACTTTTGTACAAATGTTATACAATCATGCATATAAAAATAAGTATACTTTGCCTAGCAGTTACATGTTCCAAGAATACATCATAATAACTGGTGTATCTTATGATGAAACAGTTGGCAAGCTGTTGGCATCTAATACATACATGGGTAGTATAGGTATCTCCACTGACTTCTGGGGTTGTAGTAGTCCCTTGGGAGAAAGGCCACTCTTGCCCATGGAATCAGCATGTGAATGGTATTTAGTATTTCCACTTAGAGATGATGCACGGTCACTGAACTCCAGAGAGTTAATTCTTAGACCAGATTTTGAATCAGATGTGGCGGAACCTGTTTCTCTTTTGGATTTTGATGGTTTTTGGGACTTTCTTGTCG
Organism: Phakellia ventilabrum; assembly: GCA_963921505.1. Lineage (NCBI taxonomy): Eukaryota > Metazoa > Porifera > Demospongiae > Axinellida > Axinellidae > Phakellia > Phakellia ventilabrum. The sequence continues at coordinate 8,567,369 of OY997378.1, forward strand.
ATTGATAATCTTTTGGGGGAACAAAGTACAATGTCCTCTCTGCGTGTATATTCTTGGGTCCTGTTGCTCTGATCAAGCTTTCAGTCGGTGGTTTATATTTACTTGGCGAAAATTTTCCCACAACTGCAATGAAAAGAAGGTAATATTGTTGTAGCTGCAGTTGTAGGACTGCATTGTGAAACTTTATATTTTCAGTACTAAACAGCATGTTATAGTAGTACAGTGGTCAGGGATCTGTGGCAGTAAATGAACCTAGTCTGAGTATGAAGTATAGTGTGAATAGCCCATGTATAGGAGGTTTGTTTGCATAGCCATAAATTCCTGGAACTGTACTACACATATAAGTATTATACATATCTTGCTGGCTAAGCAAGCATAATAATATTATAAGTGAGCCACTTTATTCCCAGCTGCAAGGTGAAATGAATGTGAGCAACAAGGAATGCTCCCTAAGGAACACAAAGCCAGAAACAATTAAGGGTCACCTACAAGACATACTTTTTGTTCTCAGTATAGTACATAAAGCAATTAAGTAGCCACATCTATACACACACACATCAATTTATCTTTACATGAATGGTATCACAACTATACAAAGGTGATATTCACCACCTGTGATTGGTCACGTGCACAATCGGTATAGCTAATGTGCCATAGTTCCCTCAGTGTACCTTGAAGGAGGGAACTGTGTGGCTCACACATCAATCTAGCGACTGTGGACACATCACATCCTCCTGCTCTTTATTTCCACTATTCTAGTAACTACCCCAGTTCAGTATAACAATTATCACTCACTATAACTTTCTCCAAGCTGCCATATCTCTTGTGTTCCAACAGTAGGGGCTCTGAAACTCTTGGTACTTGAGGTAGTATCACTGTCCTTCATTTTGACAAAGCCCTGTGGTGTAGCTCGTATCGAGCTGTAGCTTGGTGCTAGTATAAAATAAAAAAATATGTAATAGCCTATCTTTGTTAAGCTGGTTTTTCTTGCTATACATAGCTGAAAGGATAAGCCTGATATGGGGGTGTATGCACATAGTATAGTGAGTAGCTTATACTGAGTTTACATGGACCTCCATCCAAGTCTGCTTTCCTATCTACTGAGCTTTACTGCATACATGCATGCACAGCCCAAGGATTGGGTAAATTTCCTTTTCACGTATGACACTCTAGATACATGTAGTGCCAATTGAATAATAAAAAGCCACCAAGAAATTGGTGTGATTCAAAATACAAGTTATAGTGACTCACAATGTGAAACTCCTTGGGAGAGCTTAGCTACCTGTCACAGTACAACTGTATACTGTAGTATTAGTATCATGGTACTATGAAAATTATACCATTGGATGTATATTCAATAAAGTGATGTAATCCTTACATGATGGCTGTGAAGGTGAAGAGTATACACTTGCTTTAGGAACTTGTTTGAGTGGTGTTTTCAGTTTACCGAGTGCCTTTGGAGCATTTCTCTTTTGGCTTGGTGGTGGTGGGAACTTAAATGGCTCCTTAGAGTGTTTGCTCTCTGTGTGTTGTGTATTGGTAAGTGCAAAGAAGATAACAAGTGAACTGCATTGCCAAGTACAAAGAGCTAGTTAAGTGGTGAATAGAGGGTGGGTACCTATTGACAGTATTATATTATCCACAAAACTATATAGTGACACTTATAGTACCTTAATCCTGTGCTGTGAGAAGCTGTATGCCATAATTACAGCATTTTCAGCCTTATCTCAACACTAAACAGAAACTGACTTTTTCTACAAGTATTTCTATAATAAAGAGTGTCCTAAGGAAAGAGAGACGTATATAATCTCTTTCCAAGTTACATTCTTACCATTTCATTTCTTCACTCTGTGGCTACTATAGCTTCCAACAAAGATGCAGTGATCAATGAGTGGTTTTCTTGTGTTCATAGCTTCTATATATGTAGCATGCAGTGTATAGCTGCTGTTGGGCTATGATCATGGCTGTGCATGCTCTATGAGTCTGAAGGCCAAAAATGATAGCTTGTAGTCTACGTTCAGCCAAGATATATATCTGGAAAAAAATAGTTTTCTATGATACCATGTACCAACCAGGGATTATGATGATTGAATCCCACTCCACTAGAAAAGCCAATGGGAAAGTAGAAAACAGCGGCTCACAATAATGATGAAATATACCAGAGATGCAGTTCAGCAAAGAGCTGTAAGGAAATATTATTGTCAACTTTGTGTAGGTTTGATCTTGCCAACATAACCAGCATCTTGGTTTAATTGGGATACAACTTTCAAAAAAGTCACACCTTAAGGATAATGTTTGGACAAAATATGTAGTTAGGGTTGTAGCCACGTCAACTGTACTGTCTAAAGAACACTAGCTAAATAAAAACCTTTTGCTGTGATTCCAGAGTCTTTCATTGCCTTGAGCTTGGCAGATATCTCCTTTTTGGCTCCCCATGCAGCATGTTTCATGGCCCTTTGAGAAGTGAGGGCCTGTTGTGAAAGAATTGCAGCTTGACGTCGCTCTTTGTCCCTATGGATAGAAATAGCGGTATTGTACAGGACGAGAAATAGCAAAATAGCTATACTGGATAATTTGGTAAAAGTTCATTGCAACACCATAACAAAAGCCAGTCACTTTGTATCTACAACCCACCTATCCCAGCTGATGAGGGTGTCTTGTATGGCTGCTTTCTTCTGTTCCCTCTTTTGCTGCAGCCATTGGGAGACTGTTGGTCTTGGGCTAATACCCATACTACCCATAAGATGAGAAATGTTTTCATTTTCTTGTTTGGCTTGCTTCAGCTGGAGGTCAATTGTCTGATTTACTTGCTGCACAATGGGTAGGGAAGGAAGTTGCATATAGTTGTAATCACACGCTAAAAAGTCATTGATGGTATAAGGTTAGGCCCAACTGGAAGCTCATGACCCGGTAGCTAATGGGGCTTGCCCACACTAGCTGTCCCAGTGGATGGCCACAAGATGTAATTAAAGCATACAGGCTAGAAAAGGCACAGACTCAAGAAAATTGTCCCTGTATGCATTCATTCTTCACTTATAATTGCCTTTGGCATTATAGCATCATGACTACCTGATGAAGTGGGCAGATTGGACACTTCTGGTTGGGCCTAACCTTACTATTACTATAATGTGTGATACACGGTGAAATTATATACCTCTGAGAGAGCCTGTGCTCTTCTAATTCGTCCATCAAATTTCCTCATCACTTCATTGGAAGCTTGCATGGCAACATGCTCTTCTGTCTGGAAAGCCTAGGTTAAAAATAGCACACATATTGGCACATTGTGGATACAACTATATGCGTGCATAATACAAATGTAAAGCAGTTGGAAACAGAAGTGCTTTGTAAACATAGTAAGGCTAGTCTAGCCTCTCTCTCTTCCAACTGTATAATGCTCAACCAATGAAACTTTGGGATGAAAATACTGGGGACCAGGCTGTAGTATTGCTAAGGCCACTTTCTAAAAAACTAGGGTACATAAAGCCCAGAAACTTGTTGTATGCTGTACACAATCACATCATTATGTCCACTCTGTTGCTGAACACAGTTTGTAGTGTATTGATTCTCAGCTAGCCAGCTAACCTGCTTCATATCAGCTAAGTCTTCCTTGACTTTTGCTTCTTCAAACTGTCTTTTCAGTTTTATGTGAGTGTGTTGAGCTTTCAGCAACTCATCCACTGCCCTAGCAGCTGGTGTTTTTGACATGTCCATTTGAGCTGCATAATCAATGAGAAGTAGTATGCATAGTTATGTACAAGTAAATAGTTGACATGTATAGCCTCATTCCCAGTCTACATGTGAAAAATAACTGGGAGTGGAGCCTGGGAACGAGGCTCCAGTTGACACTTAGCTACCTCTGGCCTTCTGAATTCTTCGTTCATAGGCATCCTCCTGTATTTTAGGAGATTCAGGGGTGGGAGTTGGAGTAGGAGGTTTCTCCACAACTACTGGAGATGGAGATGGTTCAGGTTCCTCTTCACTTTGCAGCCAAACCAGCTCTGCAAAAGAAAGCAGGTATAAAATAATCATGGAGCATAGCCACAATTGAAATACTTTTATCTCAGGGGAGAAGGGGATTTATATAAAAGGTAGTCCTATAATTCATATATACTCTTTCCAGGCTGCTCTTTCATATCATTACCTCAGATAATAATACAGCACCTACCAGGAAGTTCTCCTTCATATGCAGCTGCTGCCCTTTTGAGATCCTCAGCGGTGTTGGTGGCAACTTTCTGTGCTACCTCAATTGCTTTCTCACCAAGAGGTGTTCCTGCAATAAAACAGTCCATTCATTGTTATACGGATAACACGACATTATCATAGGAGTATGTATGTGAAAGAGTATCATTTTTGTGAATGGGCTGTCAGTTAGCATCTGATATATAATGTGATATGTTGATGGAGGAAAACATTCTATTTTACGTACACTATACATGGCACGTACCAATGACAGCAGCAGCCAGCAAGGTAGCATGGGCAGCATAGAATCCTACTGCACTGGAGAGGATAGAGTCAGGAGGAGATTTGCTCTTTTTCAGTGCATCCATAGCTTTCTCCATTAAGCTTTGCTGCTTAGCTCTGATATCTTTGGTAGCTTGAGTTGCAAGTGGAGTAACTTCTTTTATGTCAATAGACTTCCTGCTAGGCCATCGTTCAACTTTCACATGGTCAGCAAGTTCTGTTTCGGTTGACTGTTCAGATTCAAAGACTCGTCTGTCCAGTGATTGTTTGGAGGGAGTGGTAGGTCTTGAGCCCTTTAGTACCAATTGCTCATTCTCCTCTGGTTCAACTGTAGCTACATGTAGTAGTAGTGTTATACATATTTTAATAAAGAGTATAGTCATGATAGCTCTTGCTTGTGATTCCAATGCTCCTCTCCATGTATGTTACAAACATACAATGAAAATTAATGATGGCATAGAGCACATACCACATTGACTGCTTGTAATAAGCAACATTACTATAGAAGTTGGCATACAGTTTGCTAACATCGATATTCTGGACCCATGTCATATGAGCCAACCCGGTAATGCTCTGGGTTCCCGGTAAAAATCTGTGCTCATTGACAATCAGGTAGTATGTTATCCTATACAGCATTGATAGTTTGAGCATGCATAATTATTTATGACTAGACCAATAAAATTGGAGTCCTACTAATGCAAGAAGAATAGCGGATTTGAACTTGGTAATATCCACACAGAAATACGCCAAACTTCACTGCACTAACCACTGGGCTAACGTCTTATGTAGTAGAGGATTGGCTAACATGTAACCTATAATATACGCAAAACTGAAAAATAACAATGCAGCCTAAGGGTTAAATTAACAGTTTTTTTGTGTACCTTTTTCTGCCTCCTCTGAAGCTATCTCTGTCAGAGAAGTAGCTTTAGTGGTCTCGACTGCAAAAATCGCAGTTCCAGTTAATCCACCATGCACCTTCAGTAGCTCTGCCACTTCCCAATTATCACCACAGTAGTCCAGAGGCGTTAGTTGCTCACCCTATATAATGTACATGGAGTAGGCAACACTAATAAAGGTACTACCTGTGTCAATAAATAGTGGAGTTGAGCAATGTTGTACCTCTTCAGATGTCATCACAGAATTTATTTCAGCTCCATACTGAAGGAGCATTTGCATACATTCTTTGTGCCCTCCTGATACAGCATAGTGTAGTGCCGTAGTGTGGCTTCCACCAGCTGGCTGATTTACTTGGCAGCCCACAGAGATGAGATACTCCAAAATATCTGTGTAAAATGCTTATATTTCACTCAGACTGTGACACAACAAATGATTACATTTATACTATAGTGATTTCATAAGAATACACTGCAGAACTAGAATTAAGAATTACATATAATAGCTCATACTCAAAACATTTAGGGTTGCATAGGTACAGTATCAAACCTTGCTTATACTTTGGCGCTCTTTTTCCTACAAAGGATCTTATTATCATACTTGTGTAGTGTGGAGATCCTAAGTTTGCACACACATATTATTATACAGGTTTGCTAGTAATGCTGCAGGATATTGCTGTGGGCATAACACTTCAAAGAGCATGCATTTACAAACATTAATGTCTGCAGAACACAAATGAGAGTGCAGTGATGTCTGGCTAAGTACAACAATGATGTTGCTGGGAATTAGCAAGATTTTACAGGGTTCAATTTTGAGTTTGGGGGGGAAGCATTTTATCAAAGTCCTTAACGTGGTCTGTGGACTCTATAGAATTTTGCAAAATAGAACACTGCAAGTTCACGTGCAATGGTATAGAAGTGTCAGTGAGCAAGGCTGTTTAGAAGCAGGGAAGTGACCATTTGTAGCTAATTGAAGAAAACAGGCAAAAGAGCGTGCTGGAGAAATCCCAACAGAAGTACACCAATACAGCAAGTTATTACTTGTGTTGCTGCCTTATATTCAAAGGCATCATAAAGTAGAAGTACAACTCAACAATGCATTTATGAATATTGGACTATCATGTATTTCACTCCCCATCAGGCCCTGAACCTATGTGATACACTTATGCACTAATTATAATAGGTTCTCATACTCACCAGCATGGCCATTTGCAGCTGCTTCATGCATTGGGATAGCACCATGGACACTTTCAAGATTCAAGTCAGCTCCAAAAGAGTGAAGCAGTTGCAAGCATTGCAAGTTACCTAGACTAGCGGCTAGGTGTGAGGGGCTGCATATAAATGTGTGTATAAGTGTTTGTAATGTATATGAGTGCATGCATGTGTATGCATGTTGTGTGTGTGCGAATGTATATATGAGTGTATGCATGTGTGTGCATGTATGTGTTTGAATGCTTATACTTGGGTTCATTATAACATTGCAATTCACTAGTATAGCTTCACAGGATATGAATAATTGCTACAAAATAAGGATTTACAATAACCAAAGCTTAGCCTAGTTTCTGATTTAGCAATTATGGATCCTTACCTTCTCTTTTCATTGCTCAGATGGTTGGGTGAAAATCCAACACTGAGAAGATACTCTGTGCATTCCACACTCCCACTTTCAACAGCATGAAATATAGCTGTCTGCCCTTGCGAATCTTGTTCATTGACATGTGTTCCACTCATACGCTCCAACAGAAACTGGCAGTTTTCTGTTAACCCTTGTTGAGCTGATATGTGGAGAGCTAGTATGTGTATGTGTGTGTGTGTGTGTGTGTGTATATTGTTAAGTCATAGATTCTAAACTCTGCTTCTTAATTGTGTGCACAGTACAAAGCTAACACATGAACCACAGTATCAGTATATTGACAGTGATACACAATAATGAAGTACAGATGAGTGGCAATAACATGTCTGAAATGCTAATTTATAGCTGATTCAAGCCTTACTCTTATCTGCTTTAACTCTTGCAAAGTCAGTACAATGCTCTCAAACAGCACTGTTGTTGCTGACATTTGACTTGCAGCACTAATACGGATATTACATGCGACATGAATTACTTGATGCAGATGGCTACTATAGAACAGTAATATAAAGGTAAGTGGGATGCTATACTTATAGATGCATGCAGTTGTAGACCACCTTAAGCCCACTTTCTACATGCATATTGGAGGTGTTACATATTGCATACATTGCACAAATATTTAGTATATGACCGAAATGTGAATCACTTCTTACAAAGATTGTTGTCATACAGTAATTTTAGATATCTGAAACAAATGTGTTTGTGCTGTGAAATATTACTGTTGATTTCTAATCACTTTGTACATGTATGTATGAGCAAAGTCATTTCAAACAACCAAGTTTAGATATGCATTGATCATCAAGGTGAAAACATGGAAGACTGAAATAGAATACTTATATAAAATCCTACTTGATGCAGAACTATTGGTGCTAAGTAGAAGGCTTTCACCACAATGTCAGTGTCCATTTATTGGTCTCGTTCCTATAGCCCTGGCCTGCAACAATTAAGGTAAGTTTTGATCATTTCTCTCATGGTCTTTGCTAAAGTTTTGTGTTGTGGCTTATTTTCACGGATCAAGGAGATTGTATGATCAGCCTTTACAGTGTAATTAACAACCTGTGTATCCATTGTTGTCTTTGGCTCCAGGATCTGAACCATTTGAGAGAAGGAGTGTACAGGCCTTCAGGTTATCTATATAGGTAGGGATGAATAATTAATATAGAAACTTTGACATGTACATGCATATTCATTCACTATAAGAACCGACACATGTGAAGATATACACAAACATGCATATGCTGTAGATTCATTCTGATGTGTGTAGTGTGCCTGCTGTAAGAATGGCTAGCTACGTATAATATTATATGACAACTGTTGTAGCTTAGTTGCTATGCTATAGCTAACTGTAGTGGTAAAGACTCACAGTTACCATAATTTCCTGAAAATAAGCCCACCACTTAGCAAAAAATTATAGGGTAGGGTCATTATTGCTCGAAAGTATGCCCACCTATTTATATACTGTATCAGCATACAGGAATACACTTGAATATTAAGCTCTTGTAATTGGTTACAAATTGTGCTTGTGCAGCCTTTATTTGTTAGTCCCACCTCTTTCACAGTAGCTCTTATTTGCCATTGCAAACTCATTTGTGTATCGATGCATGATGCATGCGCATAAAATATTAAAACACTTAAAAATAAGCCCATCTAGATCTCCCTTTTTGAGGAACGACTTAAGTTCATTGCCCATGGGAGTACTTTTGGGAGATTACAGTACATACGTTTAGCCTTTAGCCTGCATGAATACCACATAACTAACTTGGAAACTGCAATGCCCAGTGGAAAGGTTGCATTCCCTGACCATCAGTACAGTCTAAAGGAGCTCCCTTCTTCAAAAGAATTGATAGGCACTCCAGAACATTTTGGCTTCGTAAAAGTTGCTCATCTGAATATTCTAATGGTGGGAAGGTCACATGGTTCGTAAATTGCGTACTAACATGCATGCATATGCTATAGAGTATTCTCATCTCTCTAAGTTGCTATGCATCCCACACAATGGACAAACCATCTGGTTCATGATCATATGCAACATTACCTGTGGGGTTGGGCTCTCTTGCCTCTTGTGCAGCGTAATGCAACGGGTATGCTGCATGAATGTCTGGCGTTGAAATTGGGCATCCTGACTGTATGAGGAGTGATAGAGCTGCTGGGTTTCCACTCACTTTGCAGTGTAAGTGTAGGAGAAAGAGATTACGTCAGATAAGTTTACTACTTCACAAAATCAAAACATTTCCTGGTCACCCAGTATCCACATAGACACTGAACTAGTCCTGCACACCTCATACACCACCCCATACATAATACGGCCTCAAAATGCATTAGAACCCACATGCATTTCAACATACGTACATAGTTTTTACAAAATTCACTTCACTCGGATCATGCCAACCTGTATTCATAGCATAGTAATAGATTCATACACCATTGCATGGTACTTCAATTTGCCAGTTTATATCTAAAATGGTCATATGCCATGCTGCTACTATAGTGTCATACCATCAACCACATACCTACAGACTGTGCAGGCGGAGCTTGCATAAGACTATACTACAAGCTCAAGTGTGTGTCCTGTGGCTCACATTGCTATATGACAAAAGTGTTTGTAGTGATAAGCTACCTCTACATGTACCTGTAGCCCAGTGTACAGCAGTGTGACGCTCATTGTCCACTGCTGTGATATCACACTCATTGGAGAGAAGTGCTTTCATGGTTTCTACATTGCCACCAATAGCAGATGAGTGCAAGGGAGTCCGCTCAGAATAATCCTTTAATAAAACAAGCAACATTTAATTATAAGACCAGCCATTTATACTGGTACTATGGATACAGTAGCAGGGTGAGCGCAGTACTAAGTGCCACAATACATACCTTTGTTTCAAGAAGCTCCTTCTGCTTTTTCAACAGTAAATGTATGCATTCAGGAGCAGCTGGGTGGTAGCTCTCAGCAGCCCAGTGAAGGCATGTCTTTCCTTCTGCATCCTGAGCTGCAATATTTACCTATAGTAGAGATTGCTTATTTTGTAGAATTATGAGGTATATGGCTGTAGAGTAAACACAGTATTCATGCTGCTTAATTAATAGTTCTAGCTTCCATCAGTCAATTAATTACAAGTAATAGCACTTTGCACCCTGCAATTCTGGTCTTGATTCCTAATTTTTAAACTATCCAATATTCCCAATGAAGCTTACGGTACACGTGGTACCGTAAGCGGGCATAGAATTAGGGTTAGGTTAGGTCAGGATTTAAGTGATCTCATTCTTCAATTGGTCCCACAATACTAATATTGCGAATCTGCCAATTTTGAGGAGGGCAGGCTTGATGACGTAGCTAGCATTGGTCCGGCCATGGCCTGAGTGGCCAGAGCGCTGCTCCTGGTTCTGTATATATAGCCATAGATACTCTTGCTATCAACCTCGTGCTCAGAGCTTACCAAACTTGAGAAGGTGTGGCGCCACAATAAATGCCTCACATATGAATATGATTAGTGCATAGGTGGCTACGGCACTGTTGGAGTTTGAATTTGCTGGAGTTGTGAAGCTACGATGGCATAATAATAATTGAAGGGCTCAGAACCAGAGTGGTCTAATCCACATGTACAGATATTGAACTTCTCCCATCCCCAAGCTTGATAAATACTCTTAAAATATGTAGGAGCTAAAAGAATTCGTCTCGAGTCTGGCGCTTGTATAGTCTCGTGCTCAGTTGTGTGACGTAATGTAATTGATTTCGGTACGTTAATTAAACCCATAATCAAAACGTAACTTTTTTTCAAACTTAATAAATATGCTAACATATGTATAGTGGGTGGAGCAGTTAGCTCCGGGCTGTGACCATGTGTGTTCAGGCAGAGGGTAACGTGGTTTGGCAACTGCCACTGTGGTCTCGGACAGTACGGCCTAGGATCCGTCCATGTTCCTCCCTTGATTCCCAAAGCCTGGCACACTAAACAGACCCGATGACGATCCCTGTACCATAGCGGACAGGCGCCCGAAAGGCTGAAGGCTCGGTCAGCCGGAACGACCTGCCCGTTCACCCCTTAACGTGGCAGTGTCACATGGCCTAGGGTTCCGTTGGGAGAAGAGGGTTGCTCATTTTGTTTCTTTTTCTACAATTATAAGACCACTCTGGTTCTGAGCCCTTCAATTATTATACTACTGGGATGAGCTGTTCCAGGAGCCCATCGCCGTGCACCTGGACTCCTGGCTGTTCATACCTGCCATGAGGCATGCATGTGACGTAGTACAGGGAAGCAATCTGTATGAATATCAATATATAACATCTTGAGGGTATATTATTTAGCCCCCCCCTTCCCGGCTCCTGTGCCTATGCACCCATATGCTTTTCTACTGCACACAATATCTGAAACTGCTAAATGAACGGATATAGTGTGACCTAAACTTTACATCATCAACTGTACATGCAGCCAACCTTTTTCTTCAGTAGTAGCTTTACAGTTGTTTCGTTGCCATAAATGCAGGCATGCATGAGTGGCGTGAGGCCTCTTGCATCTGCAAGATCCAGTATTTCATTCCCAACTACTTTCATGATCGCATTCAATGCATCCTGGCTTTCGACACCGCTTGCAATGTGGACTGGAGTCAGTCCATTCGCATCGGGAATATCCAGCACACCACCACTACGAATAAGCACCTCAATGATCGTTCCATTTGCCATTTCAGCTGCATAGTGCACGGGGGTACGACCTGCAATCTCATCAGATTCATTGATGTTTGATCCTTCTTGGATTAGCAATGCGCATAATTCTGCATTATTCATTTGTATTGCATGCACGATTGGAGATCGATATTGTGCATCAGGGAGTTGCAAAATCTCTTTAGGCAAGAAACGCATGGCCTCTGCAATGCACTTTGTTGCACCTTCCTCAATTGCAAGATGAAATGCAGACATCCCTGTAAAGTCAGGGATTGTTAGGTCGGCACCTACAAGGAATAATTGGAGTGTGATTTGGGAATAATTGCAAAGCAATGATCTGTAGGAACAGGGTGAGTGCCTATTGCAAATGACACGAGAATCCATGTTACTCACATAATATTATCATCACAGTTCCTATAGCCAATTACAAAATGCGTGTGATTATTAAGGAATAACATAGGGATAGCTATACTCTAGTGTAGAGACCATTTGCTACATTCAGTTAGTCAATCTTCATTTTTGCCAATTGCATTTGCATTCATGTTTTTACCAGCTGGGCACATTCGAAGTGCTCGCTCGGCTGGTAGTAAGATAGTTTCACATTACCCACATCTGTTTATCTGTTTGTGTGCACTATGAAACTACTGAGTCTGTACTTTCACTGAATTGAAGCTGTGCAAGATGAGCCTGTTACTGACTTCTAAAGCACCAGGTTAAAACATTCCAGCACTAGAGTTGCTTATTGGATCCTCATGTGCAAATGTACGGTAATCACGAAGCGGTCATCTCCGCACATCGTACTGCACCCAAGCCGGTTCTGGAATTGGAACCAGGCTAAAACCAATAATTGCCATGTGCACGAATTGATTTGAAGATGGTTTTGGATTTGGGTTTCATTCGAGCAGTGCATGTGTGTAGGTGTGAGACACGCTCCCAGCAATTAAACTGGCACTACATTGGTAGCTCCACTAAAATCAGTTTTGCACATCCCTGATCATTCTTGTTAGCTATTTGTGAAGCCATTTTTGTCACAACCGGGCGGGGTCAATCGACTGCTTACCCATTTAGAATGTCCAACTTTGACGTAGTTACATGTAAGGTTGCCTTTCACTCATCATTATGGAAACGATATACTAATTACAATCATCTGCATGTGCTCACCCGAGATGATAAGCTCGACTAGGATATCTTCCCTGAGGTAATACACGGCCCAGTGTGCAGCTGTGCGGCCATATGTAATGTCAGCGGTCTCCAGTAGCACTCCATACTGAACCAACATCTGGCATGTTTCAAGGTAGTGACCAGCTGGATTTTCTTCAGTGCCTGTGGTAGACCCAATGTTGTTTAAAGATGATGTGTAGCAGAGACATGTGTACTCATATGCAGAGCAGTGTCTTACAAAGCTGGCTAATTGCTAAATCTTTGGTCTGAGAATCGTTCTTCGATATTGGCAAGCTACCTAATCTTGCAGGGGATAGTTAGAGCATAGCTGCCCATGCTCTAAGCTATACTTAAGTATGCTTGATTGGTCTCGCGGGCCAGACGTGGGTGTCTGGCCAGCGAGACTACCTTATCACTCAGGCACACTGCCAGGGCTACGGTTTTATCATAGTAAGCTATATTATCTATGGTTTTATATGTCAGAGTATCGCACGTTGCACAAAATTAACTGGACCCAAATATATAGCTAGAGCAAGGACACTAACGTTAGTATTAAGTGTCCTTGGCTAGAGCATATGCGCCTACTAGTCTCGGTACCAGCCCACCAATCAAGGCGGAGATCGCTTCCAGTATTTCGTGGCGGGATACTGGAAGCGATCTCCACCTTGATTGGTGGGCTGGTACCGAGACTATGCGCCTACCCGCTCCGATGATGGCATGCATGAGTAGGGTCACGCCTCCTTCTGTTGTAAAGTTGATGTCGCTCCCCTGAGCCTCTGTCAGCAGCGCCTCCAGGGTTTGCACGTCTCCCAAGCGAGACGCCTCCACAAGAGCGACAGCTAAGTCTTCAGTTGCCATTTTCTTTCCATGGAGTTTAGTCAGTCGTTGCTATAGAACTGGCTCAATATTCATGGTGCAGGTGAGCCCCACCCACCCTGAAGGGCGCATGCGCCAGATCTACTCGGTTTGACTTCATGATCAGATACATAATACAACCCCCAGAAAAGCAGTCACACAAGGAACCCAGATACCATGATGGCTCTAACCAGGCTCAGCTGCATGTTTCTTGCACCCAGGCTCAATGTGGCCCATAGTCTAGCCCATCCAACTGAAAACACTTGGCAAACTTTGTCTTCACTGTACGTGCAGCAGCTGAAACATGATGTGATGATGTCATCTTGATTGTAACAGGCAGATGTTGGTATGCTAAATGTATTATGCTACCCATAACCTTCTGCAGGCTTTAGAAGCCACCGTTCCTTCCTCCCTTCTAAAAATTGCATATCAGCACTGAAAGCAGCAGGGGTAGCCATAATTATTGTCAATGTGGTTGATCATGACTGATGCAAGTCAGGGATGCAAGTTGTAAATATTTACAATTTATAATAGTACATCTCTTTGCATGTACCCTGGCCCAGAAGTTATGTATGTGTGTGAGTACTCGATAGACTGTTAAGTAAGTTTGTTATTTTCCATTTGTGTGTGTGGAGAGGAGTTTGAAGGAATTGTGATGGCAGAGAAGTGAGAAGAGTTTGGCTGTTTGAGTGAAGTGTCTGAGGCAGAGTGTGCAAGTGTCAATGGTGTCTTTGCTAGCATCAGCTGAGCTCTAGCCCTCTCCCTCCCCCATTGCTGTGTGGCTTGGTGACAATGTGGTGATATGGCAGCTCTAGCCCTCTCCCTCTCCTGTCACACCCTCTGCATTCCCCTAGTCAATACAAACTGTTTAGAGAACCAGTAGCCTCATGCACAACATGCAGCTAGAGTCCACAGTTGTAAATTCCTAAACAAGTAAGGGGTAACTTCAGAAACAGGGTAGCTCTTGGAAATTCTGACTTCTCAAAGCTGTAGTTCCCACTGTACACAAGCTATTCACTCTAAAGTTGGTATGCAGTTTATTTATTCTATTGCTGAAATTATACACACATGTCCATGACGTACCTTTGCTCTTCTCTGCAGGAGTCACAGCACCAACTTTACTGGCCATTTGGTACCCAATCATTTGGCAAATACCATCATCAATAAGCCAATCTCTTTTTACTTCTGCCAGTAGAGCAGCAGTAGCATTGGAAGGTGCTGTCATGGTATACAATGTATAGTCAGGAATACTGTCCATTGAAGTGCCTCTTTGAAAGTGTGGGGTGTCTTCCAGTGAAGCCACAAGCTGTTGTACAATACTTTTGTCACTTTTTGAGACTGAAAACTCTGTTGCGTTGGTACACCTATGAATTGCCTTCAGGGGTCTATCATAGAAAATCTGATATCAGACTCATGATAGCACACAAGAAAATGAAAAGCTTTGTCCACCATTGGGTATTGTGTTGTGTAGCCAACATTTGAGATTTGTCTTTCTTGGATGATCATAGTTCCTGTGCAGATGCTATTGTATCACCACCCATTCCATTTATAAATAGTGATTTTTTAGTAAACTCAACTGCGTTTGCTTTCATCTGCTATTACATATGTGCCATAAAGTTGGTTGTTCACTATATAACAAACCCTGGCTTTAAACTTCATCCAAAGAAGGAATTTTGGCATCTGGTACAGATGCAGTCTCAAAGAGAACAAGAATTGGAAGGAGAATTGGAAGAAAAGGAGGAGGAAATGCGAGAGCTAAGGGAAAGACTGGAAAAACTGTACGAAGCAGAATTGGAAAAGACACGGCCAAAACGGTCGAGATTGAATTGATTGAAGAAGAGATGTGTTCATGTATTGTTTGAGTTAGTTATTATTTTTGTTGGTCCCCGGGGGACCTTATATTGTAATAATGTACCATTTTAGTTTCAGTTACTAAAACATGCAGCAGCTTTTTTTTGCACCCGCAAGTGGGCGGGACAGGGATTTCAGAACTACACCCACTTACAGGGCACTTTGATGCCAAATGTTTCCTACAGTTTTGGTACGCTAACGCACGCGATTCCGGTTCTGCTCTTAGATCCTGAGGGGGTGGAAATTAGAAAATAATTTGAGGGGGGATTTGAGAATGAATGATGTCAGTCGTATGATAAAGTGTTATGTGTGTTGGGTTACTAGCAATCAAAGTGTCATGCAAAACCTGAAGGTTCTCCTTCTCCATAAGATGTGGAATGTACTTCCAGAAGATATCATTACTATTCATTACTATTCATATATTATCTGAAGCATAGGAGTGTACAATTGGTATGCTAAATGTAAGATTACGGCTTTGGTCCACGGCTGTTTCTGATGTTGACCTCGGCGTACCTCAGTCAAAATCTGAAAGTCTTGGATCTTGGCCATACATTTAATAATTCCTGGCGATTACTGAGCAACCTTTGAACCTTCAGTGCGGTAAACTGAAGGAGCACCAAACAAACGCTAAAGCAGAAGAGAGGGTGGCCTCGCAAGAACCAAAAGTGTAGTTCAGTAGGACTTCATTATCACACATGTTGTAGGATGAGTTGGTGAAGTGTGTTTTGACACAGACATTGAGCAGGTGCTAAGAATATTAAAATTTCATATGAACATTAATAATTAACAAAAGCAAGAGTGGATAATGTCCACTCTTGACAAAAGTGACATAATCATGTGACTAACAATATGACGCAGGCTTACATAACAGAACAATTCTTCCCACCCCTTCTATGGACAGGGTGTTCTTGAGTACTCTCTGCTATCCTTGCATGCACTGGACAAGAAGCATCACCAATACAAACACAGCAAGCATCTTGAGCACTTTGTGGTCTTGGGTTACGCCTGAGAGGTAAAAAAGCAACAAATATATAACAACTTAAGATTGTACATTGTATCTCCAACAGCTTTCCAGATTCTTATTCAGAAAGTAATTAATTATGCATATTACACATTCTGAAAATTGGCCAGAAGCTAATGTCCAATAAATATCAAAGGTTGTTAGCCTTGTTCCCAGGCTTCCCCCACATGTGTACTGCAAGTGACAGACGCGGGGGGGGTGGACTTGAGCGCTGAACTTATAGCGATAAGTGCTGACACAGTAATTTCATAGCTTCTCCAGTTTTATTATAACATCAAACAACAGCATATTTCTCGCTATCTACAGCTCTTTTGCTGTCTAAAGTAAGTGAGTTTGATGTAATTTGGCCTACAAGCGTTCAGCAGCTCTGTAGACTACTGTCACATGATAATGGTTATGAGGCAATCATTGCACACATGAGGCGGATGCACATACATATTATGCATAACCACAGAACACACAAAGATCCAGGAGTCCTACTGCATCACTGAATGACAACTCACCTCTCACAGAGATGGCAGTTCTGAAGCAGCCTCACTACCTCCACCTCTGCCTGCTGCTCCATCATGCAGATACAGCACAGCTCCTGGTCGTCAGCCTCACAGCAGTGGCCACAGGGCTTGCTGGCCAAAAGGGAGGGGTCTGGGGTCAGTGTTCCGCTCACTGGCTCAATTGTTATTTCCACTATAAAGAGAAAGATGCTCAATGTCAACACATCAACATTATGTATCCCTCCCACGGAGTTAACTAGAAATAAACAGCTATATCTCAAAGCCGTGTTTTTGTTACCACATGCACTGGAATACAATTACATGAAGCTTGTCCAACTGAGCGAGCTGAAATCAAGTAAGGTACCAGTATAAAGGTACATAAATAGCTAGCAAGCACCAAAACACCTGCTGCTAAATCAGCCATAATCAGTGACACAATGCATGGAAATGAGTTTCCAGAGATTCATGCATTATTAAAACTCATCAGGTTTGAGAGTTGTGTAATTACATAACTAGGCATACGCATTGCGCAGATAGCCTCGCGCAGAGGTATGACGTAAGTTAGTTAGCAAAAAACCACACCCACTAGAAGCTGCATCGCCCATGCAATTGCCGAAGAAGCTACTCTACACGAATGTCTCTATACAACACACTTCCAAGGACCAGTTATGGCTGCTACACGAGAGCAGAGTTGCTTGAAACTCACGTTCGTATCGCTGGCAATCGATCCGCACACTGTCTGTCTCCAGCGGTCAGATCTCTGCTGAAACAGAGGCTACACAAACTCTAATCGCGTTGGAGCTATAGTAAGCCTACCTGGGTAAAAAGAAGTGATCGATTTTCCAGATCTCTAATCCTTCGGGCGTCAGAAGTACAAAGGCGGCATCCATGTAACTCGTCAGGACGCCATCTTGAACAAGCGCTTGCCGCCCGGGGCCGGAAGCGTTTCGTTACAGCTGTAGTAACAACACGTATACGGAACGTACAGACATAGTAATAACACGTATAAGGAACGTAACCGGAGATTTAATTGCATTCCTAAGCGCGACGGAAGTTGCGCACATATATATATATATGCTAGCTGAGATTTCAGCCCACACTGCACGATTAGTTGCCTCGCGCTAAGGCGCTCGGCAATTAGAGAGCCTACAGTAAACACTGCTGTGTTGGAATGGTTGATATGACTGAGGACAGAAACACCTAGAATGCAATCCCTTGACGTATCCACCAAGGCGAGTACTCACCTGCTTGTACCTCTCCATCTCCATCTTGCCTCTCAACCAGGGGGCTTCCATCTTCTGCAAACTCACTCGACCTCTGGCCCCCAACCACATGCAGGCTGTCCACATCTCCAGTGTTCTGACTGGCTCCACTTGGATAGACCCGGCTCTCGGAGGTCTGCGCTTGTTGCTGGTCATGTGCTAACACGGCGGGGGGTGTAGATGGTGCTGAAAGCTGATCATGTGATGAAGGAGTATGAACATGTGATCTAGATGAAGCAACAGCAGCAGTGTCAACTAAGACGGATGCAGTTGGTTGTTCGCTTGTAGAGTGCTCTGCTGATTGGTGGCTTGTCCTTCGCTTCCTTGAACGAAGCCGAGCCCTAGTTGACTGGTGCTCGGCTGTTGCCTCATCAGAGCTGCTGCTGACCTGCTGGGCGGCTCGCCTGCTCACAGCCCTCAGTCGAGCACTGCAGCGACCAGACCCATCTGTGGGGACCTCTTCAGAGGGACTCGTGGCCAGGCTGCTGGCATTGGTGTTGGAAACATGAGTAGGGGTGTCTCCAGGAAGTGGGTCGTTGGTGTTATTCGAATTAGCATTGCCAGCTAAGTCGGAGGCAGTTGCACCTTCACGCATCTGGGGAATTTCCCGTGTCTGGGTACCTTCCCGTGTCTGGTCTCCGGGAGACACATGTCGCAGCACAGGACCCAAAGATTGAGCGAAACCAGACTTCCCTGAAACAGGACCATGTCGAATCCTAGTGAACTGCTGCTGCTGCTGCTGCTGCTGCTGCTGTTGTTGTGGATCAGGAGGGCTAAGAATGTTAAAGCAGGAAGAGCTGATGTTACTAGAGGTTCCTAGATTTCTGGGCTGTTCTCCTGTGGTCCTGTCCCGACGTGGCCTACTACTGGTTGGACTAAACCCTGAGAGTCCTGTCCTACCAGCATCAAAATTTGGAGCGTTATCAAACATTACCTCAGAGCGTGGGCGTGATCGATCATGTGATGCCCTTCCGGTCACACCACGTGGCCTGCTATCATGGTATGCATGGGGTGTCCGATTCGGTGACCCACCAAACCAAGAGCCGTTCTGAAGGTTGGTAGCAGAGGAATGGAGGCCTCCACTCGCACGTGGAACCACTCTGCCCGATGGAAAAGGGCTTGACTGGCCTGGAATCTGGGGAATGTTCTCAGAAGATGGAAAGGGTGGCGGGTGTCGGTAGGGAATGGGAGGATTTGCACCTCTTCTTGGTCGAGAGGTTGCAGTTTCACTCACAGTTCTGGAAACGTGGGAATGGGCCTGAGAGTATGCTGGAGTGCTGCCTGTGCTCACCACGGAGCGAGTATCTCTACTGTACTCCAGGACATTGATTGGTCGAGGCGTGTGATCGTAAGAGGCGACCCAATTTGCAGTGTACTCATCTCTGCTGGTAATGGGTGGGTCAGGAGCAGCTGTGCTCCTATGAGCACTGGTGCTATGGGCCTCCTGAGTCTGCCTGGACCTTGACCGTCTGAAGAGGTTTGTGAGCGAGGAGAGTCGCTTCTGGCCTGAGGTCTGTTGAGAGAGGGGCCGACTTGAGTTGCTACTGGTCGTTCGGCGCATGTCTGGACCATGCCCTCCATGCCTAGAGGAGTAGCCATGGTGACGTCTGCGGCCATGCCTTCCAAATATCTCCTCATAGCTTGGAGGAGCCTCGGGGTAGAGAGAAGTGTTTGTGATCTGCTGTGCAGAAGGTTTGGGAGTAGCACTCTTGGGTGGTGAGTACGGGGGGAGGTAATCGTAGGAATCTGCCGATACTTGTGGAGGAGGAACATGTTTAGAGTTTACAGTTTCATCACGAATCCCAGAGGCTGCCAAGAGGCGTCTATCAGATTCTGAATTTGAGTTCTCAGCTACACCTGCAATGTGATTTACAGGACGGTTGGTGCTAGTAGTAGCAAAGGTTGGACCAGCTGAAACTGAGCGGTTTCCAACAACTGCAGGTGTGATTGGACGGAAGTTTCTGGATGCTTCTACATTCGTCTGATTAGGAGTCATGACCTGTCTATTTGCAGCAGCGGCAGAGTCATATGTCGTACCTTCCTGAGACAAAGTTTCCTTCAATCTACTACGTGGCCTACCATAAGAATCCATTCCTGATATTGCAAGATTCCAGATTCGGGATTCCATTTCCAAGTCTTGTGAGATCTGGCCACCTAGTGGGCCGTTAACCAGTCTCCGAGATGGCGAAGCCACTTGTCTTTGGTGACGTACTGCTGGCTGCATAGGGGATGGAGTCATGTGCCTACCAAAATTACTCCGCTGAGAGAGTACTCGGCTGTTTGGACCACCATCATGAATTCGGCCTGGAGCACTGACGCTACTCTGAGGAGGAGCAACACGACTCCGTTCCACAATTTCAGATCCTGCAGGTCGATGGCTAGTTTCAGAAGCACGTAGCATCCGGTCACCACTCGAAAAGGAAGACTGGAAAGCAGCAGCTTGGTGGTGTGAGAGAGAGCGCTCACTGGAATTTTGCCTGCTTGCTACCTGCGACTGAGGGGCACTTACAGTAGCTTGTACTGAAGTATCAATAGATGGGCCAGAAGTGCCAGATGTGTGTGTACTATGACTTCGTGAAGTATCACTGCTCGGTGGCTCAAGCTGGGGACTCTGCTCTCTGAACTCTGAGGCGAGTGGCATTGTCAAGGACGCTACAGTTGAGCTGTGCGCTGTGGAGCCGTGCTCACTGAGGGTGCTGGGGCTCCTTGGGGTGGAGGTGCTCTCCTGCATCGCAGAGTGTCTGAATGGAGACACACCTCTCTGATGGACTTGGTCCATTGGCGAAGCAGACTGAGTCTGTGAGATGGACATCTTCTCTGTGGTTGTCAGTGTCTGGGTCTGAGAACTGGTAAACTCCTGACTGGCCTCAGGGATGGGTGACATGGGTGTTGTCGCAGAGAAGCTGTGTGTATTTTGATCGTACCCTCCTTGAATCAGCCGAGGTGGTACAGCTACTGGAGTTGTTGTTCCTGTAGTAGCTGCTGTGTCGCGCTGAGCACTCAGTGACTGCAACTGCAAAGTCCTGCTAGGGAAGTCTGCCATGCGCAAGGCTGTGTTGAGGTTCAGTGCAAGGGGACTCACTGCTGGTTGAGACAACGGGACTGGGCCTGTATGTACGCGCTGTACTGGTTGCTGGGGGTCACTACTTTGCATGCTACCACCTTCAACTGCTTTGGAATTTGCACGTGTGGTTGCTAGCTTCCCTTCTGCTGAGCTAGGATTATTCACCTCATTGGTGGTGGCACTCTGATGCCTCCCATGACTGAGGACAGGAGATGCAGTGCGAGAGTCTGAGAAGAGGTAGTGGCCCGGACTCTCATCAGGCTTGCCGCCTTCTGAGGCAAAATCTGCCAGTAGATTGGTCCAAAACTGTTTGTTAGACATGTAGTTGCCTGAGGGAGCTGAGAACCTGGAGAGAGGGTTGAACTGCATGCCAGGATGTTGCGATGAAGTAGAAGTGACAGCAGCTGTCCCAGTACCTTCAGTGGTACTTCTGGCAGCAGCTCGAGAAACAACTGGCGTGCTATCACCAGAGCTATGATGAGGGCTCTCATCCACAAACTGTGCAGCAGCACTGGATCCTTGGCCAGTACTGTCCTCTGGTGTATCTTTTGGTTGCTCCACCTCAAAGACCTTGGCTGTATGGCTGGAGATAGGGGCACTTGAGAGCACTTCATGTGGGTCGACTTTGGCTGGATCAGAGAAGCACCTCCGCATTATCAGTGGCGATTCCACTTGCACCACTCCATCGTTAGTTGCCAACCTATAACTGAGGCTCCTTGAGACTTTTGTTCGAGGCATTCTGGGTGTACTTTCATCGGAATCATTTTCGGTGCTTTTAGCCTCAACAGGTTGCCCCTCGCTTTCATTTGTGCATTCTTGCATTCCGGTACTGCTTGGAAACTCTTGTGTACCTTCATGCGGTCCGCTTGTAGATTCTTCCATACTTTCTGCGGCATCTTGTGTACTGCTAGTAGACTCTCGCATATCTCTTTCCCCCACTTGCATATCACCAGTAAACTCTTGGACACTGCTTTGAACCTCATGTGATGTGCTAGACAACTGTAGTACACTGTGAGGTTCATACTCTTGGCTGCTAACACCTACTAGCCTTTCCCGGTCGGGTATCTGGTAGTTGGATTGTACTCCCTCAGAAGACATGCCAACTGGGCTGGGCATGAGACGGTGATATTGAAATTCTTGAAATTGGCTTGAATCGCTCTCGCTTGTGCAATTTGTCTTTGGCTGTGGAGGAGCCGGAGTTGTGGTGATGTTTGGAGCCTGGGAGGTCTTCTGTTCACTCTCTGGACTGCTCTCAGCTGCTAGTAGTGGAGTGGTAAAGTCATCAGAAAAAGCTCCCTGAGAGTCGTTCCTTCTAAGCGGAATGCTGTCCCGCTTGAACGTCTGTCCTGCACTATCACGAGATCTCGGAAAACTATCACGTGACCTACCTTGCGAGAACTGGGAGTCCTCGTCGAAGGTGAACCAGGGCCAACTTTGTCTCTGGCTTGAGTACAAAGGGTTCTCAGTGGGTACAAATGGATCAGTAGTCCCATCACGCTTTGCTGAATAGCCAGCACTGTCATGGACTCTCATTTGTCCCTCGTGTGACCTCCTGCGTTGCTCATGTGATCTCTCGTCTGGTAGCATTCTAGCATTGCTCTCACTCTGCGAGTGTACCAAGGGAGTATAGCTACGTGATCGGTCATCCCTCTCCTCAAATGTTGGATAACTGGAATGCATATCAGACTTTGAGCGCTTTCTGGAACTGCGTTGAAGCTCGGAAGCAGTGATGCTGTGCTGATGACTGAATGATGAGAAGTGATGGTCATAGATCTCAGACTGGGATGGAGGCTGCAATCTCGATGCTTTGTGTCTTGAATGGAGGTAGAGGTCACCTATGGCAAAAAAAAAAAAAATTGTGATGGCCAATGGGAGCAACCACAGGAAGAACCAAATTCAAAACCGTGCATCTTCCATGGAGTACTGCTGTGGTGGGGATCATCGGAGCACTATACAGCCTGGTTGACTACGGAGATTACATGTATGTGCATGCAATGGCCCACAAGTGGTAATGGGAGGAGGAAATTCCTTTGAACCATAAGGAAATTAGGAGCGAAATAATGGTCACTTACCATAATTCATTATTGCAACCACCCTACTATCCCATAATAGATACTTAACATCTTACTACTGGACTCACCAGTGTCCACCACAGCTGCTGGGTCCATCTCCTGCTCAGAGCTCCTCACTTTCAACATGCCAGCAGTGGCTTTGCGGCCGGTCATCATGGCAATGATTTTGCTATCTTTCTTGATTATTGAAAGTATTTGAGGCAGTGTGGGTCGGCGAATGGGGTCACATGACAGAGATCGTTTCACCAGCTTGCAGAAAATAGCAGGGTACTACAGAGTAAAAGAAAAACTGAAGTAGTGATGACCTTCACATACACACATACACATACCACTAGAAACCCTAGGTCAGTAATCCTTGAATAGTAAGGACACTGAAAGACCATTATTACTCTAAATACATGTAGGTACAGAGGTTAAAATATGCATGGTACACTGAAAGTTAAAGTAGAATTGTCATACTAGCTTCTTACATGTATTGCCATGTCAAAACCACATTCTGCATATGTAGCTTAGGCTCCAACATAAGTAGCTAACTGAACCATGGTTTACATTATCAACTAGATGTACGCATTGCGCAGGTGGGGCCTCGTGCAGAGTTATGACGTAAGTTAGTTAGCATAAAACCACACCCACTAGAACGTTTGGGAGCCGCATAGCCCATGCAATTGCTGAAGAAGCGACGACTACACGAATGGGCCTTCAGGAGACGGGTGTCTCTGTGTACAACACAGTTCCAAGGACCACTTATGGCTGCTACAGGAGAGCAGAGTTGCTTGAAACTCATGTTCGTATCGCTCGCAATTGATCCACATACCGTCCATCTCCAGCAGTCAGATCTCTGCTGAAACAGAGGCTACACAAATTCTAATCGCGTTGGAGCTGTAGTAAGCCTACCTGGGTAAAAAAATGTGATTGATTTGTCCTGATCTCTAATCTTTCGTGTGCCAGAAGTACAAAGGTGGCATCCATGTAACTGTGGTAGGACGCCACCTTGAACACGTGCTTGCCCCCCAGGTGGCCCCCGGGGCCGAAAGCGTGACACATATATATATACAAACACTAGGTGAGATGCGATGCAGGATTAGTTGCCTTGTGCTAAGGTGCTCGACAATGACTTGATAGTTTGAGGTACATGTAGCTTCACCCACAAACTTCCAGTAGTGGCTACAGTTGCATACGTGATACGTGTGGCTGCACAATCCCCAAACTAGTGACTTGACTGTACACCCCAACCTATGGTACAGGTGTATGCCATGATACGTACAACTTACCGATTCAGAGGATAAACTGCTGACATTATAGCAATGAATGGCGGAAAAAAGAAGAACAGAGAAGAGGCCAGACTACTTCCCAGTGTGAGCATTAACAGAGACTAGTACTCATGTCGGCTCGCCCCACAATGTTCTACATTGAAAATCATTCTCATGTTTGCTAGAGGTAGCTAGCTTGGAGGGAGGGAGGGGCGGAGGTAAGGAGAGAGCTTTGCTTCACTAATTGTGATAGGTATCAAGGTATTTTGAAACCGCAAAAAGACTATCATTCTCCTGGGCACACCAGATATTCATTATTCATTACATGAGCCACATCATGCAGAAACTAGGTTAATAACAGCCATAATGCCACACATAACACCCCTACCTGATTGGGATTGGGCAAGGCCTGGTAGCTGACAGAGCGATACTTGACTCTCCCTGCAGACTCATAACCTTCGGGGTAGTCCTTGAGAGGGTGCTGGCCTGTAGGAGGAAGGGACAGCAGCTCTAGTCTGGATACTAAAGGGAACCGCCTTATCAACACTAGGGCAACTTAGGGAAGAGTGATAACAATCATGATTGTAAACACTGCCTACAATTCATAAGCACAGAAGGAGTACCCTTGAAACAACGGATACACAAAAGTGCACCTTTCTTGCATCACTTCTACAGAAGTGCTCCTTTCACCGCCCTCTGTGAAGCTTTGTAGTTGCCATTGCTTGTGATTTCTAATGGTCTTCACTAGCAGTAGCATAGTATGCATGCCGTGGCAGGACTTTGTACATGACAGTGTATTTGGCCTTAGCTTCGTTAATTTGGCTTATTTTCTGCTCTAGAGATAGTAAATTTAAAGCAAAAAGAATGGCGTTAGCCATATTGCACATGTGAATTAATATTATATACACGTGCAAAGATTGGTGGCCTCTTTTTTGCTCCAAGAAGAGAAGGTGCATATTTTTCTGGTTTGATTCCTTTAATTGTACCCACAGTTCATGGTTGGAAATACCTTGCTTTGCGAAAGAATTACTCGCAGCAAAGCTAGAAAGCAGGAAGGGTGTGTTAGTTTGGCACCATAGAGACAGTCATGGTAGACTAGGCTGTAAGTTTGTCGTTTCATTTTTACCACACAGATTGTTGGTGGTTGTGTGCGTGAAGGTAGAGTCAACTAATCACTGCTTTGGAAGCTGCAACTGCCAAGGATGCCATCTTGGCTATGTCGAACTTTTCCGTCGAGTGATTAATTGGCCGGCCAGCGCCAAATGTATCCGGAACTGGAACCGGAAATGGAAACGAAACTGGGATGGAAGCTGTACATGGAAGCAGAACCCTGTCTGTACCCCAACAGCCTCAGGTAAATTGAAGAATTCTAGAATAGCATAATACATGTACTCACATATTTGAGCATAACCGATGCAAGCCTCTTCTTATGCATAAGAACACTTCACTACAGGTAAACAGTTGCAGACCTAGTGAATAGCCCCCATAACACTACCCATGTAGACAGACACACAGGTGGACAACAGCTGAATACACACACACACACACACACACACACACACACACACACAATGAAGTACACTGCTACCCACCAGCTGCCATGAGGACAGAGAGCACACCGAAGCTCCATGGGTACTGGGTGGAGTAGTCCACTGTCTCTGTATCGACTCTACGGGGATGGGGTACCGGGGGTGGGGTACCGGGGGATGGGGTACCGGGAGAGGGAGGGAGGGAAAACAAAAGAATCACAGCACGCATTCATCCTGAATCAATGTTCATATCTGTGTACATGTTACTCTATGCAGTAGTGCTTCCTTGTTTGTACAGAAGTATATAGTCAGACCATGGTCCTAGTGGATGGAAAGTTGTACTGTTCTTACTGGTTATAAAACCGTTTTAGTCGCAGAAAGAATCAGAATCACATATGTTTACTGATCGTTTTCGTAAATTCTTGCACATGCGTAAACAGTAGATACCAGGCCACTACTCAGACTGTGTGGCCTGGAAACGAGGATACATAGCCACGTAATACGACACCCCATGAAATCATGGGGTTGTTTGTGAGTGTGCAAACAGTAGATACCGCCCGGGCCACTTCTCCGACAGTGTGGCCTGGAAACAAGGCTAATTCAGACATAATTTGAGACGTCTGTTCATGAGCCAGATATTAAAACATGTCTCAGTAGCGATGCACAATTGCTATACTCAGGGGAGTGGAAGGAGCCTAGTGTCCTCCAGCTATGTAGAATTCAAAAACGTAAGAATTATCACTCTGAATAGTGCCCCCTATTCTCAGTCCAGCAAATACATAAATACTACAGCTACACTAAGGGGCCCGGCCAGGATTTGACCTCTCATTGTTCCATCCACATTCGATTCATGATGTTATCTTGCAAACATGCTTGTAATGTTGTACAGGGTAATTGTAAAGTACATGCAAACAAGAAGCTCAAAAGACAAGTGTTTCTGTATAGCAATTAATAAAATTAAGGCAAACTAAAAAAAATTCAACCTCTTTACTGAAGTCCATAAGCAGAGTTATGCTATGCAAATCACTGGTATTGTATATGGAATGGTTATGTGATGGCTCAGCGCTTCTGGAATGTTTCAATATTTTGCTCAAAAGTGTAAAAAATTCAAAGATGGCACCATGCAAGAGCCTCAAAGTAGGCAAATACAGTTGACGAAAAGCTCCGTACCTCTGAAAAGCTACAAAGCAGAAAGCTGTGGTTTGTGGCAAATGGTAGAGCAGTGGTTACAGATTTTCTTGCAATGTTTCCGCAGTTATATATAATCCAATTTTAAGGTAATGAAGGTGTCAAAGCTGCAGTTGCAGAACTATTGGAGAATAAAATCAGCCTTATCACAAGTTGCACAGGAGCTATATGTACATGTAGCATGTTCTGGCTTGGATATGTCATAAGGATGAAGTACCTTCACCTGGACGTTCGCAGGCTCAATAGGCCAAGCTACGTCAAGCTAGGTTAGTTTTGTGTTATCTAGACGGTGAAAGAGTGGTAGGTAACGATGATAATTCTGTTTTGGCAAGTTCTGATCGCTACATGTACCTGGAAGCGCACTACAAAATTGCTGTGTCTGCACTTTCGCTGGAAGCAGTACATGATGAGACTGTCTAGCCAAGCTGATCCATTCTACAGCTGCATTT
This sequence comes from Phakellia ventilabrum, assembly GCA_963921505.1. NCBI lineage: Eukaryota > Metazoa > Porifera > Demospongiae > Axinellida > Axinellidae > Phakellia > Phakellia ventilabrum. Next base: position 8,595,200 of record OY997378.1, read on the forward strand.
AGCTTAGACTGACCAGTTGCTGAACACAACCTTCAGTTGAACAATTTATGTAAATAAAATACCCAGCTGGTTTTTAGATATCCGACTTATTACACCAATCCATGAGTCCTGACCAAGATACAGTACACACCAACTCCATTTTGTTCACCACCAGCCACCAAGAAACAGCTACTTCTGGTACGCCCACATGTCGAACAAATTTAACCCCTACGTGTAGACTGTGGGGCACACTGGTTTCTGTTTCATCTTCCATAATTCATGCATATATAATACTGAATTCCAGCTGACCTGGCAAAGGCAGTGATGACCTCTGGTGCAAGGCCTTTCTTGTTGCTAGGGGCAACCACACTCCTGGATACCACTAGCAGGCAGGTTGTAGGGTCTGTCTGCACCGCTGTCTCAAAGTTGCACACAATCACACGGTCATTGGACATCACCTGGAGGGGGAGATAAATATATACATGACCCTAGGTCACAGGCATCAATGTAGGAACTATAAGTGTATACCACAAGTTACTATGGCAGAACTAGCACATGGTACCAATAAAATTAATTCCAATTTGGACATACGTGCTTGATATTTGAGTGTGCCTTGGGAATAATTGCGATGTAATAGGAAAGGTAATTGTGTGAATCAGCGTATAAAAGATAGCTATAGACTTTATAAAAAGTGTGCAATAATTCCATGCTTGCTTGTCTACAGCAGTAATTGTACTACGAAACACACTTTAGTATTTCCCTCACTTTGGATGTGCAAACCAGGACATGTGACTCTGCAATACTATGCAACTGGCTTTCATAAACCACAAACACGCCAGGGCAATTAGCAGACATATGGTCACATTACCCTAAAGGCTATCAGGTGAGTGTTTGTAATTCATCCTTGAGACACACCAAGCATAATGAAGTTACACACACTTTAGAACAATGCACAGGTAGCCCTCCCAGGCCAACATATACGGGTTTTATATATCTTTGGAGTAGAGTGCTTTCCAAGAAGCTGTATACACAACGCTGTCTAATTTACAGTACCTCTCACGAGCAACTTGTCAGTCCGCACGTGTCCACTCTGAGTGACTCGAAAGCCACATCAGTTTCATCAAAATATCCGAACGTCAGGTACGCATAGCAACGAGAAATTTTAGAAAAATGCAATTATTAATAGTTACTTAACTTCATCCGTTTCGCTGTACGCAGCTTGCCGTCGAATTCGATACTCAAAAGCGATGACGTTCAAGGCTTAGGTCGGGGAAAAGGATGCCTAAGGATGCTACTACAGTAGCTACATAGATAAGCGTCGTTTAATCAGCTAGGGGCGGAGTTGGTATGTAATTATTAATTAGTAGTTGCTAACGTAGTCATGTGAGGATCACGTTTTCCCCGAGACTCTCGGGTCACGTGATGACATTTTGGTGAAACTGACATGTGAGTTGCACGCATGCATGCACACGTGTGCGATGCGACACTTATGCATTGCCAAAATCAATGCTAATCACTCTCACTCGTTCAGCCTGGCTCTTTTTTCTTCACTATTATGTAGTATTTATTGTGCAACTAGTAAATCACGCATAGATGCGAGTGCGATCGCAATTCGCAAGTGCACTGCGTCTGCATGTACAAGTACTCACGTGTGTGTGTGTGAGTGCGCGTACTCGCGTGTGACACGTGAGCGACTCGCGAGGGCTGTTAAGTTGCTCGTGAGCAGTATTGCACATGGTCGCAGCTGCTATCACTGTGACAGGAAATTAATTAAAAGGTTAAAGTGACCAGACTGCTGGGAAGCTCCATCTACACATCCAGTGGAATATAATAGCTACATGTAACAATATTTGAGAATATGGAATAGGCACAATAGGTAAAAAATTTTGTCCAATAATTATTGTGTAGGTGTAGCTTCCTGGGAACCTTTTGCCTATTGTCCCCAATGATATTAATTTTGTGCCAAACATTCCAAATGCATGTACGTTCACAACTGTTCTGCTTCCCTGTGGGAGGGCTGCAGCAAATTCTTTACTTCCTTTACTAAACACTTGGTATGGGGGACTAAGTATTGGTACCCAGGCCTACAACTCAAGCGTGAACAGTTGGGATGTGCCCTCTCAGTTATCTTGGCATGTAATTAATTCAAGCTGGGAGGAGTTCTACAGGAACTGCTGTACAAGACGTTTGGACAAGATACAGACCCTGAATAGTACATCCAGTTGTCTGTTGGTAGAATTTCAGTACCACTTCCACTTGAGAAGAAAATATAAGGTTGCACACCAATTGAAGAAAGGCAGGAAATCTGTATTTATGTACTTATTGAACTTGGTGGTTACTAACTAACTATGTGAAGTGATCCTGTTGTATATTGTTCATGCTACAGTCAAAGAAAGGCTCTCTGAATATCAACTTTAATTCGGAAAGAAAGTTAGCCGAAGTTTTGACTAGATGCTGAAAACTAGAGTATATATATATAGTCTAAATTTAGGCAAACTTTAACCGAATTAAAGTTGGTATTCAGAGACCCTTTGTTTGTTATGCAAGAGCCAATTGAGAAGCCCCTCTTCAAGAGTGAGAAAGCATGGCACATATTATGTCCATGACAACCAACAATGGCCATTGCTCTTCCAAACATAGTATAGTAGGATTACCGTCCCAATTACTCTAATTTCATAAGCATTTCATGAGCGTGCGCACAGTCCTACAACTCCTACGTTTGCTAATTAAGTACTTTGTGTACTGATAGTAGATGGGCTACTGGAATTAAAGCACCAGGAATAAAGGCACCGTCAGGGTATCTACCAGTGAGACACTGCTGCCATAGCCGCATGGTATTGTTGGATACAGAAGGCTATAGCAAACTACTGTGACAAAATATACATTCACACACACACACATACACACACATGCACACACGATTGCACACATGCATACACACACACACACACATAAAATCATGTATTATGGAATACATAGGCATGGCATGTGGAATGCTTTGAAGCGAGTCATAAAAATGTCAATGAATATAATTACATGGCCAGCGCACACAATTTATCTTTGCTGTCAGGGCTTGCCTGACCTTCATTACTGCACCTACAGGAGACACTACAAGACATGATATGGCATTGGTCACCTAGCTTAGGTACACCTTTAACTGCCATGCAGTCTGGTTGCTATCATTAGCTGTCTCAATGTCCTGACTACAAACTCTTAATTAGTTGGTTAAGCCATGATTTGAAGCCAAGGTTGCTACCAATCCCATAATACACATGAAGTTACACATCCACGCCTAGAGTAAATGCAAACATACATTTAAACACCTCTAATAGGTTGGACCAAACTACCCATAGGAAAAAATGCACTAGATGCTCTAGCCCATAAATGTTAGCCTCGTCCGAAAGGTAGAGAAATGCAGCTATGTTTCGATTGGCCCCTGCCTACACATAATTAAGTAAGATGGATCACGTGAGAAAAGATACCAGGCTCCCTGTCTCCCCCCGTTTTTTGATTTTCAAGGAGAGACCATGGAGATGAGGCTATCTAAATATGGTAATGGAGGCTTCTCTGTTGCTGCCAAAGTAGATACTGAGATGATTAACTGCACATATATGGCAATGTGTCTGTTCACAAACGTATCAGAGGCTTGCCAGCATACAATTACAATGTATGGTCTGTACATTTTCCTCACCTGGCACTAGAGTGTTTGGGCACACATTAAATGGCATCTCTGGCAGTGATATGGATACTGTCTTCAAATGTGTGGCACATGACCAGTCAGAGGTCCGATCACATGTTCTTACAAAGGGCAGCACATATAGTACCAGGGTTTGTGTAGCCAATGGAGACATGAGCACCCCATAGAATACAGCATCTGCCCCAGACACTCATTCAAGTTGTCATAGGTCTGCACCGCCAATCTCACTGGAGTGCAAGCTTCGTAGTAAACAAAGCAGCACCTGTTTATATTACAACAGTTTCATGCATTGGGAATAGTAAATATGATAATTTGCATGTGAATACTGTGAAGAGGGTGCAGGCCTGCTGCTGACTGCGCCTCACAGCCTAACCCATTCACATCACACCCCAGTGGCCAGCATCATTACCTTCCTGCAGCCTTTGAGAAAAGGAAGTCTACACCCATGAGGTAGCCAAGCGCTTCCAATTGGCTAGCACCCATGCGCTATATACGAAGACATACATGCATGTTTGCACAATAATGTGTAAGGTTAACCTGTACGCTGCATACCTTCTGTAATTATTCATTCAAATGAATACAAGTAAGGAGACACTTATGTAGCATGTTCAGCTACAACAACTATTCACTCTCACAGACAAGTAACCTCCCACCTTCAGGGCGGCACCATTACCCATACTGAAGGGAACACCTACAGCAGGCATGGGCAACATTCACAACACATGAAAGGGAAGTACAAATCAGTTGATTACATGACCACTGTCTCAAGATAACACTGCCACATATATACTGGTATGGACCTACATACAATAGCATTTCCCCCAACCCCCCCTCCTTCTTAGCTTGTTCTCCTTTGATGTGGTCATTGGAATGTTTCCTTTGTTCAAAAAGTTACATCTCCTTTCCCTCTACTACTTAGGGTTGAAGTTGTGCTGACTCCCATAATTAGCAGTTGGGAACAAGATGCGCTAACCAGTCAGGGGGAGTGCTATGGTACTTGGCTGTCTACTGTTTTGTCTTCTAAGCAAGTGGAGATGGGGGTGTACTGATGTGGCATATAGTGGTCTGATCCCAGAAGGCATGGGGGATGGTGGCCTGGCCAAACACAGTAGTCCTGTCTACCTCAAGCAAGTTTGGCATTTGCGGGAGAGAGCTGCAAATGCCTTGTCAACGCATACATGTGTACGTTGCTCCACATCATACAGGTTGCAACAAGAAAGTTGAAGAAACATGGCTTGTGCATGTGCTAGGTGGCAGCACCTTGGCTATTGCAGGTAATCTGGCTACTGAGAACACTGGTGCCAATTGATCTGTAACTGAAAACCACTTTCACCCACTCCAGGAGCCCACTCCCATCCCAACCCATATGGAGTGTTATTCTTTGAAGAATGATTTGTCTGTGGGGCTACTACCTCAGATTAGAGAAAGCGAAACACACACACACCAACCCTCTGCCCACTTCTCAACCACTATGTGTAAGTCCCCAAATGTAGATAATCACCAACAAATGACCACAGATTGCACAGTAATATCCAATTATGAAGGTTTAATCTAATTACACAGGAACAATACATACCAACTACAAAACAATCTGGGCATTGTACACAAACAACGCTGGAAAAAAGATTCTCTTTTTATCCAGTCATGGAATGATGGAGCAAGCCTGAACATATTTTTGTGGTTTAATTGTTAAAAATGCGGGAGGAGCCTTTTTTCTCAGTTTTGTCACATTTGCTTGGAATCAGTGATGAAGTAAAATTTCACCCACCCAACTTCGCCACAATTGCTATAGTTATGCATCCTTTTGAATACCCCAAAATGTAACTGTGTGTGTGTGTGTGTGTGTGCTTTGAAGTTTGTGTGTTCAAAAGTGTAGGATATCGCTCTACATACATTGTAACACCATAGTCCAAGCCATTACTTCATGACTGATGTCAGGCCACTCAGTAAAGCCCATGGAGGAGAGATCAAAGCACTGCTGCCACAGTGTGTGGTCACATACATACTGCCGCTTACCACATCCAGCATACCAAACCAATGGAGCATGCACACTTCACATTGTCCACTATTACATAATGGAGCGCAGTGCCATAGTAAAATTCTTCTCAGAGTGCATGGCAACCAGCCAGCCTGGGGGCATCTCTTGTTACTAACGCAGACGTGTCTGCCACATGATACACACTCTATACCTCTGTAAAAATTTTAAGCAATGGGCTACAAAACTAGGCACACGCTGGTCACCTTGGATACAAGGAAACATGACTTTGGGCGTAATTGTCAAGTGAGTATAATTGGCTAGCAAAACACACCACACGCAGATCTGCCATGCGTATCACCTTCATCTGTTCACCTTTCTGTTATGGTGTAAAGTAAGCTTCTACACATAGGGTTGGCACTATGTACCACGCAGAGGTGAACTGATGTTCACAACCCTTGTCCTAGCTGTACACAGAGGCGTCAACCGGTTACTTACGACACACACATTGTGCATCCCCATACAAATACCATCAGGAGGAGTAAGTCCATAATACATAAACTCTAAAACCACAGGCATCCATCCACTAAATACACCACTTCATGTACCCAAGCATCCATGCAGTCAGTGCCCAGAGGGGAAGACCTTCATTAGCTCACACTGACATAAACATTGATCCATTTCTAGGTATTACAGCTGTCTCAACCGCTATCCAATGTAGTGGCAAAACATGTACAAAGCTTGAGCAATATTGAGCAAACTTCCTCACTCCCTCTCCTTCACATGACTGTACCTGGATGTTTTCTGGCAGTAGATTTTGGTGGATGACTCCTCTTTGCTGTAGGAAGTGCATTACGTCGGCCAGTTGATATGCATACTTCAGGGTCTTGTCTGCCAATAGGCCAGCCTGAGTGAGTGTGTATGTGTGTGTGTGCGTGTGTGCGTGTACGAGTGTGTGCGTGTGTACATGCATGTGGGTATCATATAGGAATACAAAATTTTATGCTTTAAATGCGGACTGCTCAATTAGTGGACTAATTTACTGAAGGCAATCAACAGAGAACCTTGTGCAGCTCAGCTGCTTTGCATCAGGAGTGGGCACTTTATAGATATTTCCCAAATGTACCAACCTTGATCTTGGTTGCCATGGTTACTCCATACAGGGGGTACACATAGGCTTCCATGCAGCGACCGGTAAGAAAGAGCTCTTTCAACACAGGCTGCTTCTGCTGGGGAACAGTAGAGAAGAGTTGCTGCAGACTCTCATCAGCAAAGTTTAAGACCTGCACGCTGGGTGCTGAGATGAGGCACTTATGCTCAGAGATCTTCCTCAAGAGGTTGGCCTCACTCTCAAACATCTGTGAGGAGGCTGCACAAAGAGACACAAGGGAATATTACACCAGGCAGATATATATGCATTGAACAATTAGAGACCCCACGGCTTTGTCAATGAGGTCCAGAAAAGGGTGGTACCTTAAACCCTGTGTATACAATCTATACGCCATTTTAGTCACACTTGCAGCAAGCAAGGAGTTACGGAGGCTACATTGTAGGCTACAATGAAGCCTTAGCAGACCTACAATTCCGCTGAAGGAGCAAAAGAAACACAATACTGCTTGTCCATTATCGCTACAGTGCTGCGGACAAAGACCAACAGTTTCTGGTGTTCACAGTATGATCACCGGCTTTGCTCTATTACTTAGGAGCAAGAGCTACATCCAGCTGTTGTGTTGACCTAGCCTTTCAAGCTAGAGGTACGTAAGGCCACAGAGATTGGGGTACCTACATGTAGCTGTGACGTAGACATGCAAACATTCACTTAGCTTTTATAAATAACTGACTCTGCAATTAGTCCAGCATTTTATTAGGCGGGTATAAAGAGAGCAAAAAAACAAAAACTTTATAGGGCTGATACAATTTTGTTAGGCAAATGGCTAAATTTTTCTTGTACCTGTGGTTTTCTTGCAGTGGGGAACCTTGACGATGCAGTGGGTTTTCTTTACGTTCCCCCTCATAGGCAAAAGCTTCATGTTCTCCACCACAGCCAAGAAGTAGTACCCAAAGCTATTGGACTGGATGAAGTGGGCCAGCTGGGGTACACCCATTGAAGAGAGGAACTGCTCTTTGGGCTCCTGGGACCTAGCCCTGCCCACCATGGAGCCTTCGGACTGTCCACCAGGGTGGGCGGAAGAGGACTTTGGTAGTCTGGAGCTGAACTTGAAGGGCTGGGAAGAGGGCAGCAGATGCCCCTTCTCGTGCTTCTCCTTCACAACCAGCACATCGTTCTCCACTAAATCTTCCACGGATACAATCTCGATTCCTTTCTCATCGAAAACTTCGATTTCAAATTCTGGATTGATATCCAGGCGGCTATAGAAAAGGCCCAGAAAATCTTTCCATGAAATGTTTGGTGGCACTTTCACTCTTCGTTTGGGACGCGAGTCACCATCACGATATGCTGCCACAATCAGTGGACGCTCAGACAAATGTGCACTACCAGGAGATGAGTCGACACTTGTAGAAGACATGTGGGCACTTTGGCATCAGCAGTTAGACCCTACTACAGAGCTTGTAGTTGTGGTCCTATTACAATTCATTAGGAAGACAACAAGGCGTGCCTTCTTTGATCTTAATCACAAGAGCCGCTTCAAAGAAACTTAAGCTGTATGTTGTGGAAGTCACTGTTCACTCATTCCCTCATATGAGCACAGGTCACAAATTTACTGACGGGCTGCCATCTAAGTTTCGCCAGAAAGTGAAGGAAGTGACTGTCCAAACTGCAAGGAAAACACATGTTAGGTGATACTGTCAGGAGTGTGTGTGTGTGTGTGTGTGTGTGTGTGAAGTGGCCCGCTGCTTAGTCTTGCCTGAGGCTGCCGTTGGATGATTTGCTTTTGGAGACTAGGGTAACTGGCATAAGAAGCCCTAGATTAGTGGTATTAAATTAAGTGTAGGAGTTGGCCAGTCCTAGCAACCACATAATTCAGCTCTTGGCAGCCACACATGCACACACGCACATACACACACACGCACGCACAGTTTACTCCTGCAATACATTTCCTGCAAAAAGGAGTCACTACTCCCTCAACATCATTATACTCATGTACGAGGAAAAGCTGATTTACCCACAGACAGCCACAGGGAAGGAACACCGCAAACTACAAATATGCACTTTCTTTACCTTGCTCACTGTCAGCTATGTAAGTACAGCATTATATGTGTACTTGCATATGGAGCAGCTGCACATGAATCACAGTCTTCACAGTAGAAGGCATAACCTAAGGCACAATTCTGAACACAGACAGCAACAGCCCAGATGGCTGCAGGCAGAATGACTACTGCTAAATCTATAGAAACAACGGCGGCCAGCCTGGTGAAACTGCTTCATAATTTACTAAATGGTGGTATCCCACCCAGTGCTGCAAGCAGCAGGACACGAGTCATCGGCAGCATGCGGTTTGATGGGACACGGTTCATGGGTCGCCATAGACTCATGTCTCGCAGCAGGACCAGCTACACCGGCTTACCAGGATGGCTCTTGAATAATCTGGAAGTCTTCCACTGCTCGTCCGTCGCTAGTAGCACAAGTTCAATTATCGTCCAACTGCAGCACCATGGACGAAAAAAATAGTACCGCTATTAGCACACAAAGCAGTTTATACACGACGTCTACCAATCTATGTGTAGTATCCGGTCTTTTGACACACGCCTCTTTTACAGTTCAAAGTTCAATCTTGATGAGCCGGCACCTAACGAACTATGTCTTTGGATTCGGTGCCCAAGGATATGAGAGGGCTGAGAGCCTGCAAGCTATGTTCAATGGTTAAGGTATGGTCCCGGTGTGTCTATCACGCGCAGTTGACTATTTGGCACAATATCCTGTGCCACTTCATGCATTTTGACTGCTTTTATAATCACTTTTAGGCGTTTTATAGTCCATGTAGAGTCACTAGGACACATAGGGCGTACTAAACACTGTTGTATGTATGACGTTAATGTGTAGGTTTAAAGTCTCGTTCCCGGCGCATTAATTTCTAATTAATGCCCTCATGCGACCCATTTCTGAGTTCAAGTAGTCACAGCTAAGACCGGGGTCAAAAGGTGGTCAAGGGGTATTTTTGCCATTGGTCAATGGGTCAAGGACAATTCAATAGTCTGATATTGCAGTCAAATGGTCAAGAGCCTTTTTGTAGATGTAAATTTTGGTATGGTCAAACGGTCAAGAGCCTGTTTGCAGCGTGGTCAAGCGGTCAAACAGCAAAAACGACGGTCAAAATTTCTTGACCCTGGTCTTAGCTGTGACTACAGTGCATATTAGTCTCGTTCCCAGCCAACTTTTCGCCCTCCATCGGGAAAAGTACGTCTGGTAACCCCCCTGTTCCATTTCAGTTCAAGTGTACACCGGAATGTTGGTGTATTGTATAATTTTAATTTAATGTGTGACATCACGTAAGATTGCATTGCTGTAAACGTGCACGCGTGCGGTATACAACGTGACGTAAGCAATGATTATGTGACGCAAGCAATGATTGAAATACCGTGAACTGAAACAGAATAGGGGGGTTACCAGACGTACATAGTGTTTAGGCCTAAAGCTTAGTGAGTGCATTTGATATAACAGATAAGATGCCTTTAGTTTTCATGTACTTTTCCTGACGGAGGGCGAAAAGTCGGCTGGGAACGAGACTAAGTGCCCACCCCTTGGAGTTTCATCCTGGATAATATAATATACCTGTAGATGTATTATCTATGGTTTCATCTCACATGGGGCGAGAGACTCGGGTGCAAACGTTATCCTACGTTAGCAACAACTAGTATATACCAACCCCACTCCTAGCTGGTTAAATACCAGCTGAGTGCACACTCAACTGGTACATGTACATACTAAGATAACTTTACATGTCCCGCATCTATTAGTCTGCACTTATCGCTATATAGTATGCCACTGTTGCCACAAGTACAGTGGAACCTACGGAAATTTGCAGGCCCATCAGGCCAAGGTACATCAAACTAACTTACTTTTGTGTTGCCTAGTATATATAAATGGTGAAGAAGTGTTAGGTAACGATAATCCTGTTTTGGAAACTAGCAGGTCTGTTGGAAATTAGGCCACATGGGAATGAGGCTAGTTGGAAATGCATGTTTTTCTTCAGACATTAACATTTACAGGTACTTAAAGCCTTTGGAACCTCAACTTTGATAGCCACATGAGAGATTTGCACTGGACCTACATGTATGAGCCCATATAAAGCGTGTATAAGTTTGTGATGTCATATCTACTCCATTAACACCCATAAAACTCGAAAGGAACATCTATGCCTGGAGCATTGTTGCCATAGCTACTGAAATCCCTAATAGAAATCTTGCGGAAAGGTTAATATTTTTGTATACTTTGTAGGTGTGTGGCAAAGACAGAATACACATATAATGAGACTGAGAAGACAATTTTCCATGAATTTCTGTAGAAGGGGGGCGGGTTGGAATTTGTCTCCCACCACCCCCCTAGCTATTTTTTATGAGCTGGGTGTGTGCTTCATGCATGCCCATCTGGTATTAACGTTTTTACATCTGTCTGTCTGTCTGTTCGTGTGTCTGTACCTATCGTATTAACCAAACTTATGTCATATGCTACTATGCAACTGTAGTCACTAGCACAATAGAATGGCTTAAGAAACAAGAGAGCTGAACAAACCCCCCCCCCCCCCCCTACAGTAAGCTGGCAAGGGAGATAGGAGATACCACCTGGCTGTCATTGTATAATTGGGCATTCTGTGATGTCTTATCCCTCAGATATACATTCTAAGGCTACCACAAACATGCAAGTGCGGGCACAAATTGGTGCCATGATCTCATGAGGTATCAGCACTTGTTTAATGGGAAGGCAGGTAGACATCTGCTATAAGCGGAATTCCCCTCTTGTATCATTCAAGAGGAATACACATGACTCCTACATGTACATGTATATGTACATAATGGCATTTGGTATCATTTTCACCTCCCTCGTTTACTCTCCCCTGGTACTCCATCATGTGCATCCATGGTACCCATTCTGACCTCCACAATGCCGTCAAAAGCAGTACTGTATACTACTTACTTTTACGTGTTTTTGTTATATTCGTGATTAAATATATACAAGTGATGTAACTGAAAAATTTTAATACTCACTAAAAGGTACTTATATATGCACTATGTAGCACGTAACCTCAGAATTTTGGCTGAGTACAATTTTACATGTAGTTCCACGAAATTCAGTATGTACATGTATACAGTAGTCTCCATTGACCTTGTTGGAACCTTGAACACCGACTACTCATTCACATAAAGAATATGATAGTGACCATAATCAATTATGTGGCATCAGCATATTAAGTAGTAGTGCAGACAATCTTGTGATCTCATTTGTAACTGTAGCCGGCGCCAGGAAATGGTAGTAATTAAGGGGGATAAAACAACCATAGCTCAGGGTGCCATTTGTGTCAAAAGTGGACTAGTATTATTAATGTGACCCTACATTTATAAATGTAGCTCTACATATGTAAATGTGACAAAGTATAAATGTACATGTAGCTGTCAATTATAAATGTGACAGTACATTAAAAAATACATGTATAACACTACATTTATAAATGTGCCCTTACATTTATAAATTTGAGATAAAACTTTACCACGTGATGCAGGTGATGACCGCGTACCGACGTTGCAACGGGCCAGGTAAGGGGCGGAGTTTCAGCAAGCAGCGAGCGCTATCTACAGAGTTGGTGATTAGTACGTCACACAAGCGTTCTTCACACGTACTCCGGCATGCATCTGTAAAGTGTTCTCTTTGTTCTGGACTGACGGGGCGTGGCCTACATTACGTGTTGCTCTCTGCGTGTTTCATACTGGACTGGAGAGCTAGAGCCGGCCTGGTACTGTTTCTCATGTGATTTAACTTACATAATTGCACGTGGGCAGGAGTGCTCAAAAGACTGTTGCGCTTTTGCTGGTGACAGTGTGTCTGTGGTACAAACGGGCTCCGAAGATTAGCTACTAGAAGTGTAGATTCGCTGCCTTCCTTTGTTGTCTGAAAACTGCAGCTGTCCTCGCCCACGCAAAATTTTACCCTACCCGGGTACCCTCTACTCTCGTACCCAGACCTTTATATTTTGTCCTTGTTGATTGCTCTTGTTTTTGCATTAAAATTGTATGTGTGTTTTGCAGGACCCCCAGGCTGATCCTGTGTGAAGCCCTAAATACTCGTCAAATACTCTTAACCAACAATTAAGCTACAGGAGTAGCCTCATTGTCAGGCCTACACCCCAGCTTTTGTCACTTGCAGTACGAAAAAACCCGCATGATTTTTTTCCACGGTGCGAAATTAAACTGCAGGAGTGGAGCCTGAGAACGAGGCTACTACAGAAGGCCCTTGTATAATGAGTTCATGATATCCCACATGAATATAAGATGGGGACAAATAACCAGGTTGTTCGGTTAATTTATGTTTGGTTAGTTACTCATTATTTCAGGTTGGGAGGCCTTGTAGTGGGTACCATAATTATGTCCTTTCATGTTGCTATTTAACTCTTGCATGTTGTAAGGGCCATAGGCCTTTATACATGTAAGAGCCTACACTTGAACATGTATGTGTATTAGCTACGTATCAGGATCATGTAACTTAATCTCTGCTTGTCCACTTGTTGAATGCTTGCTAAGGAGGTGAGAAGACACTCTGAACACAACACCATCCACTTTGTAATGGGTACAGCAGAAAAGACTGCTTAGCGATAACTATCTACATGTACATGCAACTTGAATCTGAAGATAAATTGAGTTATTTTCTGTTCTCCCTACACAGTCCTTTGACCAGTTTCTCTACAGTGGGTGTGACAACTGTGAGAGGTTCCTAAAGATGAAGGGAAACAGAGAAGTGGTACAAGAGTGCACCAGCTCCAACTTCAATGGGTTAGTTTGATGTGTGTGCTCATTGTATGGGATGAAGGCATATGCTAATTGTCGTTTAACCAGCTAGGGGCGAGGTCAGTACGCAATATACCATATTCGGTTAAGATGACTTCAGGCATTTTTGCTGCCATGGCAACAATAGTTCCTTGCATGTATGTTTATCACACAGAAATGTCATCTTTCAAATTTGAGACATTAAATGGAGTAGTTATGACCTCACAAACGTATACACATTTTATATGGGCCCATATGAGGGATTTGGTCTGGAGGCGCCTCCAGACCAAATCCCTCATATGAACATATATAAAGTGTGTATAAGTTTGTGAGGTCATATCTACTCCACGTAATGTCCAATACCTGTACATCTGCAGTTAATCAAACTCAGTGAGCAAAGAATGTAGCTAGCCTCATGCCCCAGTCTCCACTCCCAGCTTTTTTTTTCACATGTCTTTAAAAAAAAAGCTGGGGGTGGAGACTGGGAATGAGGCTAGAGTGTGACTTGAACTGACACACGAATAAACTCTTCAGGATAAACATTATATGCCTGTAACCATAGAAGTTGTGAAGTATATCAAAGATGGGCTGAACCATTAGTTATAGCCTCGTTCCCAGGCTTCACATACTCCCCAGCTTTTCTCGCACCGTGTACAAATACCGTTTTTCTACACGGTGCAAGTGGAGCCTGGGAATGAGGCTAGCATGCTTATACTTTATTAACTACACCTATTAAACGTCAGTTACCGTTCCCGCCCCACCTACACAGGCCACATTCAATGTTTAAGTTTCAGCTACCATTGACATTGAATAATTTTTCATCCGGTGTAAATTACTAAGTCCAGCTCCTCAATCTGCTTACAATCGTTGAACATCCTGCACTGCACGGTTGTATCCTAGTAAGAATGTTCAGTCACTCTTTACATATTCTGTTGTGCTCACACCATTCTGAGATACCCCCCACACGCCTCAAGTACTGCCTCCCACTGAGATATCCCACACACCACTCTGAAATATCCCCCCTTGGCCTACTGACTCAGAGTTGCTTGTTCTAGTGCCACCCTAGCCTCACAGTTGCTTTGTTCGTTCCCAGGCTCCATGATTGATGATATGTTTTGTGAAGCCAATTTGTGGTCAACAGATTGTCTAAGAATTATGTACCCGACCTTCCTACCCCAGCTTGTATACATGGTACATGTATCTCACAACTGTGGCTATGGCATTTCAACCTTGCACATTTTATTCTAGCCTGAAAGATCACTAAGCTACACTGTCTTCACTATTTTTCAGAGTCATTGCACTGATGTCACCTGAGGACAGCTGGGTTGCAAGATGGCAAAGAATAGGTAAGATTTTCCATACGCATAGAATACTAGTACAATCTACAGTCCTATACTGGTAGGCAACTGTACTGACACATACTAGCTCTTTAGTAAGAAAATTAATTGGTCTACAGTACCACAAAGCTTAATCTCATGCACAGATATCCAAGACATGTCTCAAAGTGTGTCAAAATGTAGCAAGTGCTCTACTAGCAGCACTGTTTGTAAGATGGGTCTACCTTCACCCAGCCTGCATTCCCTGAAGCCTGAACTGCTAGTTGCTAGACCAAGGTTGATAATGTATTTACCCCATGCCACATATGCGGAGGCGGGGTTAAGTAATCTGGTTTATCTGTCCATCTGTCCAGTCAGCAAAAATTAAAACTACTTTTCCAACTGGTGATTTACGGGCTTAGCGACTTCTATGTGCATTAATAACAATAACCTTCACCATATTTATGCCTGATACATCTGTAGGTGCAAAAGTGGTTCTGTTCTTTGTATTTCCAGCTCTTTCTTATTGTCGGTGTCGTCCACCATTTTAATATGGCAATGGGTCACGCCCATCTCACCATTACTCATGACGGTTTGAAGTAGAGCTTACCACCAAAGAAAATGGCTACTGACGCTATCACCATAGTTTGTGTAGAGTCGAGATAGCTGCAAACTCATTTGGCGCATTTGGAGACTTGAGGCCTTCACTGCTAGCTAGCATAGATGTACATGGTGCAAGTGGCTATAGCTCCGTAAAGTGTCATAATCATGAGGCTAGTGCCACCTGAAAGACAAAAGTCACTGATTCTAGCAATCCCTGTTGATGGGGATGACACCCCCCACAGGTTTTGGAGCCAGGGGTTCATTTAGGGAGGGGGGGGCATCCCAACCCCCCCCCCCCCCCCAAAGTCAGCAACATTCCACTTTTGCCCAATCCCCCTCCCCCCTTGACAAATGAGCCCCTGGGAGCTATGCCGGCCTCTGAAGTTTGGCATTATTTGGAAATATTACTGAGTTTATAACCAAGCATAGCACTTATTACATGCAAGGAAGCATAAGGCTTGTATACGTATACCAGATGCCTGCTGATTGTAAAAATGTATCCTGTAGCCACTTCTTTGACGATCGATACACCTCTGCCTCAAAGCTTGATACTGCCTATTTGCAGAGCCATAACACCATCATGTAAACGTATGTAGGCAGAAGTCCATGTACATCAACATTCAGTTCCAACCTCCTCTATCATTGCTGGTACATGTCTATCATCAGCAGCATGGGGTATGTGTTTTTTCTAGTCTATATCTAACAAGACTGATATTTCCTATCTAAAAACCTGCCAGGTGTTTTTTACAAGTTACAAAAAAAATGAAGAACCGTGTAGGGATAGAATCCCAAAAAAGCAACCAAGCACGACACCACAATAGCTATACTTTTACGGATTGCCGTTCCTACATCTTTTGCCATTTTTCCAACAACGCATACACCACAACCCCCTACATGCCACATGACATGCCATGTGCATCACGAGGCATGGTTGGAAAAATAGCAAACCAAGCAGTTGCAGTCATTACACTAATGTATATCTCATAGCAACTCACTGCTATGATGAAGCACACTCCAAGTCCTGACAGAAGCTGGTGTACACCTAGATGTCGCAAGTAATATAGGCTTCAAACTACCAAACACGTGCTCAGTTGACCTTCCGGTTACTTTATTAATTGTTATGAATGAAAATGGTGTGGAACAGCAAGCATTCACTTGAGAGTGCTAGTAAATCACTGCCGAAAACTTTGTGTTCTTTGAAAGCGCTCTGGTATGCAACCCAAATGCAAATGCCGCTTCTTCGTGTACATGTATGCATCATTGTAATTGTGTGGGCAATAAGGCTTCTAGTGGGTGTGGTTTTGTGCTAACTATCATACGTCATACCTCTGTGCGAGGCCTCATCTGCGCAATGTGTATACCTAGTTAATAACTTAATTTGTCTTTAAAGAGTTAGACTTGTGGGCCCAGACTTCCATACTGCAGTTTTCATAAATCTTGCAACAGCTCAGCTAAAAGGTCCTGAGCTAGGTGATAAATAATTATCCACCATAGTCCTAGTGGGGTCTACCTGACTCTTGACATAAAAGAGTTTCTAAGTGGTTTGTGCCTGCACACTTGACCTTCACACTCTTTAGTATTGTTTTACCAAACTACTCCACATGAAAGAACACCTGGTAGTGGGATTTACATGTATAACAGCTTTCTCATCTGGAGTGTCAATTTTGATGAAGTACATGTACATGAATCCCAGCAGTAATACACCACACTCTCTGCTAGTTTAAGAAATCGAGGCATCTGTCACCTTTCTTGTGGTTCTGGCTTCAAGCAGACAGGACGAATGCCTTTAATACACATAGGAGCACTTGCTCGCCAATCTGGGATGTCAACACACCTCCTTTGCCAAGAACTGATATGTCACACTATACCAGACGTTCCTTCACCGGGAGGGTGGACATCTGGGCATGAGACTACTTTACCATACCTTCTCGAACTAGAGTGTGTGTAGAAAACACTTACCCCACATGAAAGCCAGACAGAGAAGACTCAAAGTGCATGCAATAAAGAATTACAAAGCAGACGTCATTGACAGTGTGATAATTAAGAGGTGGAGCTAATGCTATGAATAATAATGTCTATCAAGTATATAAATGTTAGGAGGCTATTTTCTAGCTTTCACCCCGAATTATGAAATCCTGAAACAGTAAATTTCTCGGATCGTGAAGAGGTAGAGCCAGTGTTATAAATAATAGAAAATACCTGAAAATGACGGCAAAAAGTACCACCCTGACTTCTATCAGATTACCTTTTTGTTGTTTGTACAACTTATAAACTTCGTAAACTGTTTACGTTTCGTGTTTGGCAAAAGTTTGCATGACAGATGGACAGACAGACAGACAGACAAAACTAATTTCTTAACCCCGTTTGTGTATGCGTGCAGGGTAACTACATACACTGCACAACTACTATAGACAAACAAAATGCCACATATAGTACATACCAGCCAGGATAAGTATTCAGCTACTGTGTATGGCACTATTTTTTACCATCAGATAAGTGTGTGAAAGGCTGCTATGCTGTGTCAGTTACTGGTGAACTACCCCAAGATATCATTGACAACTTAGAAGGCAAAGGAATACCATATCGCTCAAGAGACACATCCAAGCAGTAATGTGTAGTACTCTGTAATAATGTCATTATGTATGTCTTCTGATTTCATGAACATTTGTGATTTGTCATTGCTGTAATAAGCATCACACCCCTTCCCAGGATTTCATGTACAGAGGGAATGGGAGGCTGGGACCAGCCTCAAAGCTGAATTTTTTTAATACTCAATAGCTTCCTAATTTCCTGGACCCCACATGCAAGCAACAGAGTATCTCAGTTTCAGAAAATTTCCTGGGGGACTATATATGCACCCCAAGTCCATGGAACCAAGTACAGTACACCTACTACACTTATACAAAAAACAAGAAACAAAAAAACTCCATTAATTAATTCAGGATTATGGTTCTAGGTGAAGGTTATTGCGTGGCTGTCCCTTCTGCTCAGTGGATGCGATACTGTCCACTGAAATATAACCTCTCTTATAATAGACGATCATACATGTGTTGTTTGGATTTTTTGCAGAATAAGCAAACAAATAATATGGTTCTGGTTACTCAATGTCAACCTTGTAGGCGTTACACAACTACAATCTTGCCCTTCTGCAGTAGTAGCCTAGTTGTTTACATTTCTGGCATAACTCTTGGTGATGCTCTTTGTTACTGTTGCTCACTGCCAAAGCTCCTGCTGGGTGAAATGATACATAATGGAAAACAGTTGTTAGGTCATAGCTAGCAAAACTGTTTGCTGGTCAGGTTATGGCCTTTGTCTGCTTTTGTACCATCATACCAGTAGTAGATTTCTTTACTATAAAAAATGTACTGACTCATAACACTATGACTACAGCATAGCTTATGCACTCTACCTGGTCTGTCCAAAGGTCTTTGTCGATGTGGATACACAGCTTTGCGACAGTTCTTGCAATCCTGTGCTGTGTAAGAGTGCATGGAAAACAAGCTATATACACCACTGAAATTTATCAGTGTATTACTTCAGTAAGGAAAGAAAGCGTTTTCCAGCTTTTGCAGTATGTAGCTTACATTCCAGAGCATCCTATATAACATACCAGTGTTGGCCCAGCTATTTCCACTCATCCACCGTCTGCCACAATTGGGGCACAGGTACTCCCCACAGCACCTCTTCTTTCCCTGATATGGGGTTTTGCCGTGCGACTTAGGTCTTGCCTGCAAAGAAGAAAACGTTCCATGGTATGTAGTGGCTACAACATAGCCCAGTTTTAACATGGATATTATTATATAGTGTGAATTTAAAATCATGATACTGTGTACACTGCATGCAATGGTGGATACTTATTATGGTATTATATTAGAGTACTCCTCTGTACTACAGTTTTTCAGTGGTGTATATAGCTTGTTTTCCATGGTATGTAGTGGCTACAACATAGCCCAGTTTTAACATGGATATTATTATATAGTGTGAATTTAAAATCATGATACTGTGTACACTGCATGCAATGGTGGATACTTATTATGGTATTATATTAGAGTACTCCTCTGTACTACAGTTTTTTCTCTCTAATATAGCGCCAAAAGAGGTGAAATTTTTCAGGTGGTGCATTAGATTTTTGCACATGCAATATCTCAAGCAGCCTTCAACCGGTAACTGTACTATAGGTCTCTCTATTTATGATGTACCACTCATAGTAACAAAATATTTTTTGGTGGCACGCTTATTAGAGCAGATACAGTATACTATGCTTCACCAAGATGCATGCAACCTATCAGGATTCACAGAAGCTTTAAATTGTTGTGTGTGTACTCATTAGCCAAAGCATTGACTAACACTACATTGAAGGGCTTGGAACCATAGTGGGATAACCCAAAACCAAGTACTGGAAAATGACAAAAATGTAGTTAAAAAATATGCATACTCTATGAGCATATTATGGCCAAAATTTCAGCGGGTCCTAAGACTATTCTCAAGTTTAGGGGGGCAAGTTCAGGGTTAGACCACTCTGGGTTATGAGCCCTTCAATAATATTGTTGTTAAGTGTACCATCTTGTAAAAATGCCCAAAGCTTTAGCTATATCATATAAACTGTCTGCTAAGCTGATATTATTAGTAACCAGTAACCTTTGGACATTCACGGATGAAATGGCCCTTCTTGAAGCACAGGTGGCAAAGGTAGTCAATAGGAGGAAACTCACAAGACTTCTTATATACATTAGAGGGTATAGTATGTTCTGTAATTAGAGAAGGTATAAATTAATTACTTGTACTTTGCCTTCAAAATATTCCTATTTGCATTGCTGCTGCTTTGCTTTAGCCATAATGGCCTAGCTGCATGACTAAACTGAAGTACAGATTTATAACTTACTACCTAGCTAGTGCTGATTGCTGTGCCTGTAAAAATAGCTATTTGGTAAGTTTGTGTTCACTTTGCAAGCCACTTTAGAACAGTTCACAACTTCAGTTTGTAATAGCCAAGTGAACTGAAGGGTTATAGGTTGTGAAGACATGGCATGGTAATTTGGGCGCAACTCAATTCAAAAGTGGAATGTATACGTATGTGCATGCATTTAAGGGCCTTTTTTTTGCTACCATGCACTTCATTCAGACGTGCCCTACTGTAGCAAATGAGTCCAGTTATATATATACTAGAAACACACAAATAGCTTCCAAGTGCTTATATAAGTGTTCACAGCAGTATTAAGAGAATGGTCTTTTTAGCCGATTGGTATAATTATAATATTGAACTACAAATTGCATGCATGTGAATCTGTATTGCACAGTTCATTTTTCAAGTAGAGTTCATAACAATATTGTTCAGCAATGACAAGCCCAATATCAGTGGCCAGCTATCATATGGGCTAGCTTTGGTGATCATAGGGAACTTCCTTGAAAGTCCTGTCTAGTCTTAGGCAATTGTCATCATTTGGAGTGGCAAACTAGCACATGCATGCGTACAGCTATCCAGTAGGGCACGTCTGAATATTCTACATTCATGCATGGAGTGTATGGTAGCAACAAAAGCCCCTTAAATGCATGACATACATTCCACTTTTGAGTTGCACCGAAATTAATTTCTACCGTGCATGCAATGTCTTCACAACCCTTAGCTCTTCAGTTCATGCGGCTACTAACATAACCCAGAGACTGAAATTGTGAACTGTTCTAAAGTGGCTTGCAAACACAATCTTACCAAAAGTTAATAGCTATTTTTTACAGCGCAGCAATCAGTACTATAGCCATGCAGGTAATTTTTAATTGTAGGTAATTAAATTAATATCCCTTTCTTCTATAAAATTATATACCACTTCAAATTATTTGACTCAGGTTTAAGTTTGGCAATATGTATATTATATTATGTTTACAAAACTACAGCGATAACATCTTTAGCGAAAACATCTATAATTAACTATAATGTATGAGCATTAATTTAATTTATGAATAATAATACTTAATTACTGCATAATTGAATTATTCTCCTCAAGCCTATAGCTGATGGGGATTGTGGAGGCCACCAAAATCGATCAATAATTAGATATTCCTCCAAAACACACACTAATAATACTGCATTACTAATTATTGATGCATAAAGATAATAATTCCCTCATCAATACTCTGTCCATCGATTGATTATTCGTGATGCGGTACTTACTTTGAGTAGTGATCACCACAAGATCCATCTTAGCTTCTTTATACTATAGGCCTACACCGATTTATAGCTATAATATAAAAAGAGCGTAGCAATGCTATAAATATAATATTATATATATTCAAAATTGCTCATTCCCAGCTCCACTCAGCAGCCTTTTCTTTTCCGTGCTGCAAGTATATCTTTGGTGGAAGACTGGGAACGAAACTAGTAGTACCCAGGCCCTCGATTCTCCGACGGGTCTGGGTACCCGAGACTAGCACGATAGCATGCAAATTGCAGTGGTCATGTATAGTATTATTAAGCATACAACCATCTGTGATGCTAACTACAATATTAGTACTTACCATCAATGTTGTGGCGTATATATTCTGCAGCAAACGAGACTAACGCCGTTCGTGATATGTTCCGCTAGACCCACCAGGATCCACACACATGTATCACGTGCATGTGACGCGTAACGGCAATTGGGTACCGGTGTACGTGGGCGGAGTGTTGGCTATTCTATTACGTAATGAAGAGAACCCAATAGGAACACTGGTTTTACTGTACTCAAGCATGGCTCTCACTCCATAGCGTTATATTTGTGCCTATAAAAATTCCAAGTGGTGGGCATGGGAGAAGCATGACTTTGAGGCAGAGTGTGGAGTGAGGAAATATTTATACTTGCACCACCGATTTCATTGTGAATCTTTTATGAAGAGTAAAATCCCAATCAGGATTCCAAGAGTGCATCAAAGCAGAGCTCGAATCTTCATGAAGAATAGAAGCCCTCTGATCTGGAATCTCTCAAACAGGAGTGCATCAAACCAGTTCTCAGAGCAGAGCTTGTCTCAATAGTGGTGTCCATAATCACCAAAAGGGGTTCCACTGCAATCATCACCCATCCAGTAAAACACTTCTCTGCCATGGTAAGTAACTCCTTGCAAAATACCAGCAGTATGGGTACAAGGCTATAAGTCTCTATCTGAGCTGTTCCTTACAATAAAGCTCCATGCAGCCCTCCAGTGCATGGTGATATCGATGTTGCAGGTCTCAATTAAGTCACCTGACATAAGGAACACTGCGTGTAATGTCAATAAAGGCCTAAGCCTGGAAGCTCTCACATGGATACAGCTTGACTTCCAGCATGTAGCTACATGTTAGGAGCTACTTAAAAGTTATTCCATAAACAGCCTGCATGCTTGTCAATGCATGCCTGGCTAGGACAAACCACAACTCCCATGCTAGCACCCACTGTGACAAGGTTTCTTGCCTAATCCAAATAATTCATTTTTATAATGAAATGTCAATTATGATGTTATCTAGAAACGTAACACAAGTCAGCTCTTGATACCCAACTGGTCCTTGATGGTTTTGCTGCCACACGCCAGCATAGCACTCATTACTTTGGCAAATCCCAGTTCCTTTGACTGCAGGAGGTAAAGAAAAAAGTATTTGGGATTTACAGACTGGAGCACCAATTGAGGGTACCTGGTAAGGTTTTCCTATAAATTTGTCAAAGCCCTTTAGTGGATAGGAGTGAGTTAAGGAAATATTACGAAACACCTAAGCCTCTGAAATTCTAGCAACGACAAACTAGCAATTGGAGACAAGTTACACACAGTACATAAACAAACACTAGCCCTGTTCCCAGTCTCCAAGGACTTAATTGAGCAAGGCTGAGCACTCACACAGAATGATAGAACATTAAGTTTTATCACTGTCTACATCTTTAGCTGTCTATGTGATATAACTTGGCCTGTGTACCTCGGTTGGACTGGTACATGTAGACTACTGTTGTATGGGAAGCAATGCACTATTAGTGCACTCAGCAACCCACAAGGCCACTATTATTGTTTCTGGTCTGGGGGGATCCCCGGGTGGGCTACACAACATGTTTGAGTGGGTGGAAACTACATACATACATACATACATATATACATACATACATGTACATATATACATACATATATACATACATACATACATGTACATACATGTATGTGGCCTTTGCAGGAAGTTGACACAGAAGATGGGGGTGGAGGCTAATTATGTACTCTACTGCATACGTAGTATTAGTATACCGATAAATTATTTCTGTGAGATGTCATCACCACTCACTAATTAATCGTCTTTGTTAAGTTGGGCTGAATTTCCTCCCAAACCTAAGCTTGAAACCTAGCTCTAACTTGAGAGGTATAACTCAAACATATGTATTATCATGTACTGGAAGGGAATGGGGGGGAAACTTCTGCCCCCCCCCCTCCCCCATGGAAAATGGATAAATTTAGCACACATATACAGGTAAATACTTTTCGACACCCACCTTTTCCAATCCACGAGTTGTTCTTGATTTCATCACTTTGACGAACTCTTTGTAACTTAATTCACCATCATCTGAAGTGAACGATACAAGTGCTTGTAATATGGTCCAGGAGTCAGTAAAGTACACATACATTAGTCTCGTTTCTAGTCCCCCAGCTATTACTGTGTAGCCACGCCTCTGAGATAGAACTGGGGCGGGGAGGCCTGGGAACGAGGTTACTTGCCTGTGAGATAGAACTGGGGCGGGGAGGCCTGGGAACGAGGTTACTTGCCTGTGAGATAGAACTGGGGCGGGGAGGCCTGGGAACGAGGTTACTTGCCTGTGAGATAGAACTGGGGCGGGGAGGCCTGGGAACGAGGTTACTTGCCTGTGAGATAGAACTGGGGCGGGGAGGCCTGGGAACGAGGCTACTTGCCTGTGAGATAGAACTGGGGCGGGGAGGCCTGGGAACGAGGCTACTTGCCTGTGAGATAGAACTGGGGCGGGGAGGCCTGGGAACGAGGCTACTTGCCTGTGAGATAGAACTGGGGCGGGGAGGCCTGGGAACGAGGCTACTTGCCTGTGAGATAGAACTGGGGCGGGGAGGCCTGGGAACGAGGCTACTTGCCTGTGAGATAGAACTGGGGCGGGGAGGCCTGGGAATGAGGCTACTTGCCTATGAGATAAAGCTAGGGTGGGAAGGACCGGGAACGAGGCTATATGTACATCCTAATATACAGTGCCATACAGCAGGGTGAATGGTTACTAGCCCCAAAAATCGTACAGCCATGCATGGACTACACTGTATGTGTTAATTTGGCCATCATATCCACTATATTAGTCTGCCAGGAATGTACCACTGTTGTCAACGATTGAATGTCCTAAAACTCACCATTCTCATCAAAAATATCAAAGACGACTTTCACCAAGTGGTTACTGAGGTCTACCCCGGTCACCGTCCTAGACACCTGCTGTAGGTCACCTGTGGAAATCGCAATCAGCAAACGTACATATATGACCAATTTGTGTACACTAGGGATATGTACAGAAACTGTCTGAGAGTTTACAAAGACATAGAATACCCTCGCTAGATCCCTGAGGAACCCTGGTTACATGAAGAAGTAACCGGAACCCTTAGCTACCAGATATGTACAGTAATGGGTATGGAACTTATTTACCAGCAGGGTATGACAGGACCAGAGGAAGCTAAATTTGAGTGGCCAGGCCATGTATGTGTACAATGTGTGCAAAGTGCACAGTTTGTAGGGCATGCCCCCCAGAAATTTTAGATGTTCTAATTGCCGAGTGCAGCGAGGCCAATAATCGCAACCTATGGGCTCAGAATCTCAGCTAGCGTTTATATATATATATATATATGTATGCAGGTATATCGCTATGTAACGCATGTTTTGTCCTGGGGGGCCACACGTGTTCAAATGGCGTCTCTGGCAGTTATGTGGATGCCGTGTTCGAACTTGTAGCACACCAAGAGTCAGAGAGTTGGACAAGTCTACCGCATAGTTGTACCAAGGAAGACCTACTACAGCTCCCGGGTTAGTAGAGCTTGTGTACCCGTTGTATAAGCAGAGATATGAGTGCTGGACATGGACGGCACGATCGAGCGATGCGAACGTGAGTTTCAAGCACTACAGGCCCTCTGTCTGCTCTCTCGTAGCATCCATGGCTGATTCTCCGAAAATTTTGTAGAGAGAGAGAGATAGTTTACCTGGATGTCAGTCGTTTTTCGTACCTGCACTGTTCAGCTATTATTCTCGCGACTAACTGACTCGCAAAAATAGTTGGTTCCGTGTGCATTGGGCCGCGGGGGCCCCGGGGCTACCCCAGCCCCAGTCCGCATCACGTGTGCAACCCGGGGCGCATCGGGGGCTACCCCAGCCCCAGTCCGCATCCCGTGTGCAACCCAGGATGTGATGATATCAGGAAAAGGTCTGAATACTCATGGTACAGCTTAGAGATCTACTTTTGAAGGCCTTTTTTTTCTATAGTCCTTATTAGGTAGTGTAGCCTTAAGATATAGCAACTACCTGCTTATGCATGCCTCTGGTAGCCACGCGAGGCATATTACGCTTGCGTATTCCTAGTAAAGATTGATTCTGGGGCATTTTGGTACCCTTATTATACATGTATGACGGTATACAAGATCATGGAGTTCATAGAGGACTGGCCACTGACGGAACCAATATGCCTGGAATGGCCTCAGCACATTCTTCTTAGCGCTTAGGGAAACTAAACGCTGATGGTTGGTGGGGAGAACTCAGTATATCTAGATATGTCTCATAGCTCTACACACATACAGAATTACGTGCTGGTCTCATACCCACACCACAGGACTCCCAAGCCATGCAGACCTGGGAACGAGACTAGGGACAAAATAAGTATTGTACCAGCCATACAAGCTACGAAATAGAGTTGTGAGAATGCCTTCTAAAATATTCAGCATTCAGCTGAATCCTTGTACACTCACCCACTGAAATGCAAGCTCCAGCTGCAGAGTGCATGCTGAGGGCAATCTCCACATCACTGATACTATCCAGGAACTCTGCAAAGTTTCTCACCTCTTCAAATGTTATACCAGTCTAAAGATGCCAACATTAAGCATAATATAAGATATGTACAATATTACATAGCCATCCTCCCTACTCCAGCTTTATCTCACAATCATGGAGGTGGTCCGATTTTCTCCATACACATGCAGTGCAGTTATGGGATTATAATTTTAATTGGTATTGGAAGGGCTGGGCATGAGGTTTCCCATTTTCAGTTTCACTAAAATAATCAAACGTGAATTACGCATAGCAACGAGAAATTTTGAAGAATACAATTATTAATAGTTATTTAAGTATCAGTTTCGCTGCACATAGCTTGCCGTTGAAATTCGGTACCTAAAAAGCGATAAAGTTCAAGGCCTAGGCTGATAAGAAGGACACCTAAGCTAGATGCTATAGATCTGCATGGGTAATTACCGTTTAACCAGCTATGGGTGGGGTCAGAATGTAGTTATTAATTAGCAGTTGCTAACACAGTCATGTGAGGATCACATGTTGGGCTGAGACTCTCGGCCCACGTGAGGACATTTTGGTGAAACTATTATGGGGAGGGCAATAGAAAGAAAACACAACAACAAATGCCATGCCAATCACTGTTATACATGTACATGTACTTCCCAGCATGTGTGAAGTGCACACTCACCAGTACTAAGATTGCTTGTCTGTTCGTTTGTGTGTTTGTCCACACTTACATGTACCACATAAACTATTACGTATTATGCCACTATAGCCCTGGGAAGTTTGTGTCAAGCTAAGTTAGTGGTAGGTAGCCTGTTTTGGCAGGTATTAAACTGGAAGCAGACTACGAAATTGCCAAGTGAGTGCTTACTTGATTACAAATTTAGGCTTTATTCATGCTCTAGCAATTAACATTCAAGCACAGGCCAGATACAACACAGGAACGGGATGAACCTTGCTGGAATATTCAATAGCCTGAGGCTACAGTGATGATGTACTATTAACAAATAGCTGCTGGCGATCTATGTCCATGTGTAAGGCAAGAGTTTTCCTTCGTGCACACAAAAAAAACAACTAATTAAGCATGTGTACCACTTTAAAGCTGGGAGCTCAGGTGCACTGACTGTTCCTCCTTTAACAGGCACTAATGTATAGGGATCTAAACCCAAAGGCCGATCCTAAGTGTGGCCCAGGGAACTAGCCAACCTGATAATGTCAGTTGCAAGTAACACTCAAGCATCATATTTCGTACTGCAGCTGCAAAGAGTACTTTCCCAAGGGATTAGTCTGTGCCCAGACTCACACCTGCAAGAAGTGGTCTGGTTACACAAGTTCAAGCTCTGGGGCTAACACGAAGATCTTGATGCAGCCAATCAGATTACAGGATAGCGCTAATTGCATTAGTACGGCGAATCAAAAGCTGAAATATACAATTTCTTCAAACAACTAACAACTACTTCCTTTAAACTTGTCTTACCTTTCCAGCTACATGTACTGTCATAGCAAAGTTAGAAAGGCTGTATCATATTCAAATCTTGCCATTTATGACCTAATTATTGCCCAGGATTTGGACTTGCATAACCAGACCAATCCTTGTGGGAGTGAGTCTGGGTATGAGACTACAAGGGAAGAGGACAAAACACTACCACTGCATGCCCCAGGGAGACTGCCCTGTGATTGGTACTCAAGCAAAGTCCAGACTTCTACATATGTCACTGACTGCTCATAACCCACCAACATTACAAAAGGGTGGGAGGGATAGACTAGGAATGAGGCTAGAGAAGCTAGAATTGAGATGTATGTAGGGAGCTACGGTCTGGCTTAGTTGAAAACCTTATTCCTACGTAGGCTCCAGGACTGACAAAATACTCACCTTGCTCACTGGGCAGACTTCAGTGCCGTATATTTTCTTAATCTTTTTCAGGTACTTCTTCCTCCGCTGGTCATTCATATCAGCATAAGACAAGACCAGTTTGGCAAAGTCTCGCTCAGTGATTCTGCCATCAACTTGATCAAATCTGTCAAACTGATGGGTTTGTTGTGTGTGGGCATGTGTACATGTATGTGTGCATGCACATGTGTAGAATATAGCCTCGTACCCAGGCCTCCTCTCGCAGCTTTTTTCGCAACCGTGGAAAAACGGTTGCGAAAAAAGCTGCAAGAGGAGGCCTGGGTACAAGGCTAGTATATATGACCATACGTATATTCTGATGTAGTAATAGTTGTGATGGCTACTAAATGTACCCTGTCTTGGTAAGAACCACGAGATATCTGTGCTAGATTAACCCTAGATAGCTTCACAGCCTAGGCTGACATACGTAACTTATGTTCCAGTGGTATGTACTTCTTCTTATAGCTAGAATTACTGGGCAAGGGAATACTTTGCTCACACAACCTACCACCCCCCCAATACCAGGTTGTGATTTTTGGGCCTTGCGACATACCCTTATGGTTTCCTGATGTTACCTCGAGTTTAAGAATCTCCATTGTGAGCTGTCTGTGGAACTTCTGAAACTCCTCCACTGTCAAGCGCTTTTCCTCTTCTTCCCCAAAGAAGTGTTTCACCAGTGCATCTCCAACAGAACCTGTCGTGACACAAGGAAGAGTTCAGCTTCACATGGAATTCCAACCCTTTCCATGCAATAGCTTTGTGTGAAAACATGAGCATTAAGGCTCTTGAAGAAACACTTTGTCAGTTGCCGACAAGTATTTTGCATTGCGGTTTTGATGCAGTTCCACACAATTTCACTACACTAGAGCTTTCTTATATAGGTGGTAATTAAAATTTGACCCTTATGTTAATTCTTGTACTATATAAACTTCTCACGGCCCCCTTCACAGATCAGTGTTAATATTATATAGCGAAAGGATGGCAGGTATAGCTTGTACACCATAGAATTGAGATGTACAGAAAATTAATCAAATTCCACCACCACTGTCTAGGTTGTTTAATTGTTGTACATACAAATGTATGTAGCACTTAGCATGTAGTATTTGAATGCCAAGAGTGGCAAAACTTACAAGTTACATGGTACAACACAATTATTTTAGACTCTACTTTAAATGACAAAATCTATATTATGAAACCTATCCACTAGCTGAGATGAGTTATTCCAACTCCACTCATTCGGCCTATCATGTGATCTACATTATACACTAGATACCATGCTAGGGACTGCAGTACATGTACCTGCCACGTTCCCAGTCACAAGGTGGTCCCTGTGCCGTGCTCCAACAGCTGTGGAGCTCAGGATCACCTGCTGCACCTAAAGCAAATAGCAAGGGCACTTGCTATATCATGTATATGTACAATTGCCCCATACATCAGTCTGTAATAATGCACTTGCTTCACACATGCGAATTTAAGAGAAGATTATGTATAGCTACTAAACTCACTAGTAGCCGGCGTCAATGTACTGCCAGAGACTCCACTATGAGCACATGTACGTGCTATACTTGTAAATTTTCAAATAATGTCAAACTTCCAGAGGCCCATAGCTCCAAACATGTGGATCCTCACAAATACTAATTACTATAATCAGTGACTCTTGCCTTTTAGATGGCGCAAACTCCATGATTTTAGTGTACTCCATTATGGAGCTACAGCTGCTCAAAGCATACATCACTTCCACCCGCAATTTTGACTGTCATTTTTGGCTTACCCTGGCTCCCAGCAGTGAAGGGCTCAAGTCTTCAAATGCTCCAGATGCATTTATAGCCATCTCGTCTTTTCACAGACTGTGGCGACAGCGTCTGTAGCCACCTTCTTTGGTGATAAGCTCTGCTTTTAAATTTGATGGCAAGATGTATCGTTAAGCGTGTTCTATGCTGTGGGCGTAACCTATTGCCGTATTAAATGGTGGACGACACCAACAATAAGAAAGAGCTGGAAATGCAGAGAACAGAACTACTTTTGAGATTATCAGGCACACATACACTAAGATACAGTGAATTTCATCGTTCTTACTGTGTTTGAAGTTGCTAAACCCTCTAAATCGCCTGTTGGAAGAATTTTTTTAGGACAGATGGACAGACGGACAAAACCGATTGCTTTATCCCACCTCTGCAATTATAGAACATCAGCGGTGCATACACTCACACTCACCTTCTCAAATTCCTTGCAGTCAACTTCACCATCTCCATTCAAGTCGAACATCTTGAAGGCAATTTCAAACTTTCTCATTGGTGCTAGGCGGGACAGTAACAGGGAAGTATATACGTCACTACACCAAAAAATCATGTAGCAGTGCTGCTGCTGCTTCTGCTCACATCAAGGGAACTTAAGGTGGTGATGCACAAATCACAATGGTTTATTAACAGTAGAGCTGTTCTGCTCTAATCGTGTTGCATTGAGACTCGCGTATGTACATGTAAGTAACGCTATAGGAATGCAATTATTGCAAACCTATTTCCTATGGGCGCGGTATTGCTGCACGTGTAGAAGCAAACAAATGAAGAGTACTGTACTTCAATGGAGAGAGGCGGATGCGCAGTGAGTAGTGATGTTGAGTTACCTACATGTACAGTAAATACACAATACCATAATCAATCAACAACACAGCAGCGTCTAGGACCGGCTTCTCCTAGCCAACAGAAATCCAAGCTAAATCTAAGTTGGCTACTCTCATAATTAAGCACATGTGCTTGTATGTAGACATAATCTGCCTCAGATCTATGCCAATGCAAATGTGATGTCATCAACGATATTTGGGTTGAGTGTACAGCTGATGACATATAGCACAAATTAAAGACTTGTTTGTTACTGTAGGGTATAGCATCACTTCACTAGATAGCCGTGACCTTTTGTTTCAAGCTATCTTCATCTACTCTGACTGTGGCGTGTGTGTGCCTAAAATAGTAACTGAACTACCATGGGAAATGTCACCTTTCGTGTGGTTGTTGCATGCTCTTACTCTTTCTTTCACTTTTCACATCATACGCTCCTGGTATGATACAGTAACATATATGCACATGTACAAGGTGGGCTATAAATTACCATGATCTATAGAGGTATGTCATACTTTAATGCAGGGCTTCATTTGGGGGGGGGGGGGCATAAACCCCCCCTTGGAGACTTTGTGCCCCCCCCCCCCCTTGGAAATTTAACCCTTCAAAATTCAATACTTTTCACTATACGAGTGCCCCCCAAACTGTCTTCCAACGTGCTTCCCCCCCCCCCACTTGGGGATTTTCCTAAATGAACCCCTGTAATGCCTTGTGAGCCTAAACAGCTAATAAATCGGAGACACTTGCAGTGCTAAGAACATTGTAATTAACTTGCTTTCAACTGCTTTAGGAGTTAATTAACATCTGGTACAAATTTTAATCCCGCACTATACTGCTAATTTAATCCCACACTATACTGCAGCTTAATGCAATGCAGAGTGGATAGCCAGAGAATGGCAAGTGTGATCCAACACATAATTAAGGATGCCTCACTTCCGAGAATGGTGAGCAGAAAGAGGTAGTCAGAGAAGGAGATCAGTCCATGGTTCCCCAGACGAGAAAAAACACTGTTAGGGTCAACTCTCATCTTTGCCCACTCTCGCACCCATTCCTAAATATGGCAAAAAAAGGGATATGTAAACAAGAGTGCATATCTAAATCTACATGTACATGTAACTGCATGGGTTACCAAAGGCATCGCCTAGCAACGAGTTATGCGTGCAGCTTTGGATAAGGTTAGCAAAGTGTAATGCAAAGTATCTGCACATATATGTACTCCTAGCCTCATTCCTACGCTCGCACTGTGCATGTACATGTACTGCAAGCAAAAAACGCTGGGGGAGGTCTGTAAAGATAGTGCTGACACAGTAATTTTGTGTCACCTCCAGTTAGCAGTCACAATCGTGTATTTATCGTTATCTATAACTCATTCACTATCTAGGGAATGCAAAACAGTTTGATGTAATTTGGCCTGCAAGATTGCTGACTACCGCCACAATAGAGTTCCACACAGTGTCGCCACAAGGCCCCTGCTATGCGCATACTAAATGCTAGTGATGATGAGTGTCAGGAGGTGATCAGTTACTTGCAAAGCCATCACTAGGTACTGTATACTTACATAAAGCTCTTTACAATTTACAGTAGAATTCTAATAAACGGCTGTGGCTGCATTCCACAGAAAGTAATTATGAAGTCACCACCAAATGTTCAGCCCTTCTACTACCTTGAGTACTACAGTGGTATCTCCAGTAAAACTGGCAGAGAAACGGAAGTGCAAATTGCAAGGCCCATAAATACATGATGTTATAAACTTTAGAAGTGACAGCCTGGGAAAGAGGCTGGTACATTACATATACCAGCCTCATTGCTAGCCCAATTCCAGGCCTTCCCTGCACAACTGAGTGAGTTCACTCCGCTTGCTCATGCGGGGAAGGCCTGGGAATGAGGCTACTTGCCAGGTCAATGCCCTATAACGGACACAATAATTTACCTCTGTTGGCAGGAATCGGAATTGGTCCAGACCAAGACCTGCAAATGTAAAGATACAAGGCAATCATCTCCACTTACTACTGGAATACATGTATATATTGGATGGGTAGCTGTCTAATATCGGATGAGTCTGCAGTATTGGGTGAGTCCGAAGGATGAGCCAAATACAAGCAAGACGAGCTCACTGCCCTGTGATATTGGATGGCTACATCCAATGGGAAATTTATTGTACAATGTACACATCACTCATGATCCTAAATGGCCTATCCATCAAGTTAATAATACAGACCATCCAATATCACTGGATATTGGACAATTCCCCTTATAGCAATGCAGTGGTATTGTGAGAGTGTACATTAATCAAACATAACTTCCAGGGCTACCTGTTTGCCAAGCTAGCTAGGACTTTGATATTAAATGGAATGCTTATCAGGTAAAACACAACCTTCAGACTTGAAAGACATATCAAACACGTACTCCTGGCCGGGAACCAAGCTAGTACTATCACTAATCAACACTAGACAGCTGACGTTCTGCCACAGTCAATGAGCAAGATGTTACAACATAAACATTAATGGGAGGAAACTGTTGACACACCACGGCAATTCATAACCTTTAATTTGACGCTTGGATACGGCATTGCACCAGCAGTGATGGTGCGCACCAAGTAACAGATTTCAGCTGCAAATAATATATTTCGAAAAGTGGTACAACCATGCACTGGCCACAACAGTGAACTCAGGCACTTTGTTCCCTAGCAAATGGCACTGTAGTCAGTGTCTTCACATGTGCCACATCTTAAATACAAGAGGGCTTCATTGGGAAGGGGTGCCCCCCCCCCTCACCCCTTGGGCTTGATTTGGCTTGAGAATTAAGGAAGCCAGACAACTATGTGGTGGTTATGTACTTGCATGTGAAAAAGAGCGAAGGACGGGTATGCTGCGGTGGTAAAGCAGTGTCATGAGCCAGCACGTGTAAGGGGCTGGCTCGTGTGAGACGGTATATACATTGTAAAAGACGGTCATCAGACACTTACCAAGAAAAGGGCTGTGAGTTTGTTCGCTTTTTTTGAGAAGAGGAAGCATTCGCTGTGTGGTAGGTAAGTCTTATCGACGACAATCGTTATCCTTTTCACTTGCCGTAAATATTTGCTGCTGTTTTATTCATTGTAAAATTCATTTCGCATGTCAAATTTTTGTGTTTAGTGACGACAAAACTTTATTTTTAATAACAAACATTCCCAAATTATGGTATACACATGCACATGTATATACATTGTACATTTACGCTGACAGGACCTGGTATTGGTCAAAACATGCCCTGCGCATTGTGTGACTTAGACTAGTCCACTATTTGTCGCATATTTAGTTTCTCATCAGGGACTATCCCTAAAATTGATATGGGCAGGTGCCTAGGGAAAGAGATATCTCCTAACTATTTTGCACTACAATGAGTACATGTAGTTTAAAATTCACATATGGACCAGCAGTAGAGAAAACATATGGCAACACACACAGCATGATCAAGATCACCCAAGCAACTGTGTATATGCAAAATGGCTGGAAAGGGTGGTATGTGGGTGAAAGATGAAAAACTAATATGTCGTGTGCTTCATGCATCGTGCTGCAATCTGTATCATCTTAAAAACGAAAGCACAAGTGTACCTAACATACAAATTTACACTGACCGTCAGGTTGGATATTCCCAGGGGTGATGGATCTGAGGAAATCTTCGGGGACCATGTAGATGTGACTGCTGCCGTTCTTCTCCTTGATTTTTAAAGTTGCAAAATATCTGAAGATTTTGTCTGGAGTGCTATAAGCACGGATCCTGTCCTCATAGCCAATCACACGTCTGTCATGAAAACTAACGTTTTTCTTCTTTTTCTCCTCCTCAGCTGCTTCAGGTTCTATGGTTTGCTGAGGGATGAAGGAGAGATGTATGACATTGTGTAAATTGCATATGTGTGGTTTAGTTATATCATGGCCACTTGGTCTGCATCAGATTCATGGCAAGGGTTTTCAATGCAATAAATCTGATACACACCTTGCGTCTGTGATACAACCACTACATACATAGCCATACACATACAGTTTTGATGACATTGTCAGGCATCCAGCAGTAACTGGGGTTTATTGTATAGTAAGGGATAGTAGGAGTGGTTGTAGTAATGATTTCAAATGAAGTGCAAAGCTTGGCTGGTATTAAGATTGCTTTCCCTTTCCCCGTATGCGTCTGTCTGTTTGTACTATGCCACTATAGCCCTGAACACAGTGGTAGCCAATAGCCCAAGGTGCATGTACATCTAGTTTTGGCAGCTACTTGCAATTACACTACAAAATTGTTGAGTCAGCACTTTGGATGTAAAGTTGATTTAGCTTATGACTGAGCACAATACATGCTATGTATACATATTTACTTCAACGGCAGCTCCTTCTTCAGCCCGAACACTCAGCTGGCGATAGAGAATGTAAGAACCACCAAAGAAGGCACAGGCAGCTCCTGTTGCCACGGAGAGCATCCTTGCACGGTGCTTAGCTTCAGGGCTTGGCTCTCTGTCAGTTGGTTGCTCTGAGCTGTCAGCACTGGATGCAGACGGTTCCTGGCCCACTGCATGTGAGATACTCGTTGTCGCTACACCCCTGCAAGGTACTACAGCAAGTGAACTGTGAAACTGCTGGTTAAGACATCCTTTGCTCTGGCTGGCCAGCCTTCCCATCAGTGCCCCTGCACTGTACAAGAGAGGGGACTTCCCTGGTGCACTGGATAGCTGCCGCACCACCAATTGCACCAACTGGTTCATAATTTCTCAATTATCTGGAGAAAGAAGATGCTCAGATAATTTCTCCCTCAGAAGAAGTGTTTAGTGGGTATATACACTACTTTCATTAAATAGATGTACAACAGTTAAGCGACCAGTTTAATGGTAACTGCAATTATGAGAGAAAGAAGTAGTGAGTGTCTCACACATACATTGTAATTCGGAAGAAAGTAATTTTGACCATTGGTGGACAAGATCTGTTGGCATCACTCACTAGGAATCACATGCATACATTTCAAGCTACCATCATTACGGTTGCAATGTTCCAGTCATCAGGAGAGAACTCCATTCCTCTCTCTCCCAACTTATGCTGCCTCACCCACAACTAAAAACTACTACCAAGATGCCAGATGAGGATAAGGAACGCTCAGCTAGGCTAAAAGTACTGTTGAAGAAAATCTGCAAGGATATATTTTATACTATTCCATTCCACCATTCCATTCCAGACAGCCCCCTGCCTCTGTTGTCTAGTGGACACCCCTGTGCATTCTTAATTATAGAAGCAGTAACTAGGTCCTGCAGTGAGAACCACACTTCTCACATAGTTACATGCTTTCTTTAGT
This sequence comes from Phakellia ventilabrum, assembly GCA_963921505.1. Classification (NCBI taxonomy): domain Eukaryota; kingdom Metazoa; phylum Porifera; class Demospongiae; order Axinellida; family Axinellidae; genus Phakellia; species Phakellia ventilabrum. The sequence continues at coordinate 8,631,499 of OY997378.1, forward strand.
AATAGCTATAATATTATCTTCAGGACTAGCTTGGAGCACAAAGGATGGTTAGCTCAGAGAAGGGGAGGTCACTCCATATATCTTATTACTCACAATTAGGTAGCCTAGTAGCTGCCCTGACAGTATTCCAACTCTCTGTATTTTTATGAAGAAAGTAAGTGTCTCTTCCATAATTTTAGCCTAAAAACTGAGTGCTGGGGGTTCCGGACACTGGCAAATTGAGCTCAGCAAGACGCAAGAGCTTCCGTTCAAACAACTGTTACAGGGGCTCTTGGGGTGCTGAGTTCATTTATGGTGTCTGATGTGCAGAATAAACATAGTTGCCTGCCATATTCACAGCAAAAGCTTTTTTGTGACCTGTGCAGTCACTTATCTGTTTATAGTGGCGCTCTATAGAAGCGTGAGTGTGAACGGCAACTACTGAATCAGATTAAGCAAGAAACTACCCTTAGCAGAGCAGCAGTATATGAATCGTTGAGAACAGCAACAAGTGTCCAGAAATCCCCCACCGTCCAGAAACCCTCTCCCTTGCCTTATGAAGCCTCGCCACTCCCAGACATTATATTAGACCATGCCCATAGATAATATACCTCCTTCCCCTATGCCATGCCACACACACACATAGGCTATCTTTGCTCACTACAGGGCTAGGGGTGCTTTAAAAGTTACTCCTTGGCCTCAGTTTGATCCACTTCTACTATTACTTGTGGCCACACTCCAAACAAACACATACAGCTATCCCTGTCATAACAAACACCGTGAAGCTTACCAAGGGAGTCCACTGTGTCAGTGAGGGCCAAACAAGAAGCGGTCGATCGTAAATACACATCACGTGATGCTATACATATGGGGGAGGGGCATGCCCACAGACTCCCCTAGAAACTGTGCACACTGCATTGACCCGACCAGTCAATTTTAACTTCCTCCGGACCTGTATATAGTGTAACAGGCTGCAGAGCCACATGATGGGCCATCCGGCATTCTCCAATGACAATCATGTCGCATCAAATGCAATCTGCTTATGGGTTTGCGCAAATAATTACATGACGTCACGAAGTAATTAATGTGCCTGCGCAAAATGGAGAGGAAAAGTGGACTTCGCAGAGGGAATGACAGCAAGAAGCAAAAGGGTATTTTAAGAACACTCAAGAAACGTTCAGCTCTTAGAAGGAGATTGTTAGCAAAGGAGGTGAGCCCAGCTCTGTCAAACTCTAATTAAGGCACCCTATCGCCGGGTCAATTTGAACATGGTACGCGTACTATAATATGATTTGAAGCCCGGTGTCGACATGTCGTAAATGTAGTAGTGAGTGACCTCCCGGTTACTCAGGACTGAGCAGTCGCTCAGTCCTAGGCTAGGAGTGAGTGACTCACAGTCATTCACTCCTAGGCTAGGAGTGAGTGACTCACAGTCATTCACTCCTAGGAGTGAGTGGAGTCATTCACTCCTAGGCTAGGAGTGAGTGACTCACAGTCATTCACTCCTAGGAGTGAGTGGCTCCCAGGTCACTAGCTCCTAGGAGTGAGAGACTCCTCCCTGGAGAGAATGACTCCCCTGGGATGATTCCCTCCCATTTTTACCAGCCGGGCGTATGCGAAGCATGCGCCCGGCTGGTACTAAGATTGCTTTACGTTTTTGTGTCTGTGTGTGTGTTCATCCACAATTAACGTGCACTAGGTTACGTCATTCCGTTACTATGTCACTATAGCCACGAGTAGAGTGGTTCAAGCTATTTGGAGTTTGCAGGCTCAATAGGCCAAGTTACGTCTAGCAAGATTAGTTTTGTGCTGACTAGATGGCGAAAGAGTGGTAGATAACAATGATAATTCTGTTTTCACAAGTTCTGATCGCTAACTGTAGCACACTAAGAATGTTGCTGTGTCAGTACTTTTACTGGAAGCTGTACATGTACATGATGAGACTGTCTAGCCAAGCTGATCCATTCTACATGTAGCTGCATTTAGCTTAGACTGACCTGTTGCTGTAGATATGAAATATCAGTCTTGTTTTCACTATCATGGAGTACGGTAGTACTCCTTATGTAGGGATGGCACATTAATTATGTACAAAATGATATGCTCAAAAGTCTGCTATACACGTTGTCATAAACGTTTATGAGCTGTACCTGTCATTCTCGGGTGTTTTTATAACCAAAAACACTAATACCAATGTTAGAAAGCATCGCTGAAGTACAAAACCGGCCAGTTGCAAAATCACCATTTAGTTGTTTCTTGTAGTAATTCTTCCGAGAGGCTAGGACAATAATGACTGAAGGAATTACAATGATTCAAACACGAAGAAGCGACATTCTCTGCTGGGTACCATACCAGAGTGCTCTCAAATAGCTCAAAGTTTTTGGCAGTGATTTACTAGTGCTCTCAAGCGAACGCTCACTGCTACACGCCATTTTCAAAGATAAACTGCAACCGGAAGCTTATAACACTAAACATGTGTTTGGATTGCGCATTAATTGTTTGTGTGTACCGCTTCTGCCAGAGCTTGGAGTGCACTTCATCATAGCAGTGAGTTGCTATAAGACATATTATTAATATTATTATAAGCCTAATGAATACAGAGATACAACTGCTAGACCAGACTAACTTTCATGATGTACATTAAATAGAGTCAGTACCCGCCTCGCTCTCAGTGCTGTACACTCCTACGACCTACGATCCTTGCCCGCATTGCTTTGCAGTTGTTTATGGTCTCCCTGCTAACACACCACAATTAAGTTTTGCTGCATAATAATAATATATGAAAGTATTGTCTACATAGCTAGCTACAAGCTGCAGCTACGCAACCAGAACCTGCATGGAGACATACTGCCACTCTGAATGTGCATGCACTACAAAAATGGTGAGTGGTTCTGCTGCAGTCTTGCTGTTGTCTGTCGGCTCTGAAAAAAATAACCACATCACTGCAAATAAACTTTTCTTCCCCTCCCCCAAAAAAGTAGTCACAAAAAAGCATTTACAAAATGAAGAAGCATGTAGGGATGGAATCTCAAGAAAGTAACCAAACAAGGTCCGAATATCCATTACTTACTCTAACACCAGAAAAAAGTACTACGTACAGGGTAATTAATGTTTACTTACAGCGGATTTTGGTTGCGTTCGAAAATTCCGTGATTCCGTGCGGCATACGCATTGCGTGCATAAGTGCTTACAAAGCGGGAATTTCGAATGTTGTAGCAACAATGTCTGCCGAGCCTAGTAGAAAGAAGGCGTACTCCGAGGACCTCCGATGGAGAATAGTCTATCAGCGTATAGGTAAAAACTTGAGCTTCGAAAAAATAGGAAGAATTGCTACCAGTACAGCTCATCGAGTGTACAAAATTTTCGAACAAACAGGTGCAGTGGAATCCTGCTCTCATCCAACAAGAGAAAATGATAGAAAATTAAATGCACATGATGAGCTGTATGTAATCGGGTTGATAATGGACAACCCATCACTGTATCTCAGTGAAGTGTGTCATGAGATCAGAGATGTTCTACAGGTAGATGTCTCCAGCTCAACAGTCTGTCGATTGCTGAGGAAATAACTCGTAAAAAGATACGACAGGTTGCTGTGCAGAGATGTAAAAGCCTTAGGGGTGCCTTTAAGGCACACAGTTTTCTTTTCAAGCGTGAAATGTTTGTTTGGGAAGATGAAACTGGGTCGGATCGAAGGAACCACATACGCAAATTTAGTTATGCTCTAAGGGGACAAACACCTGAGTATCAACGGTCTCTTTCCAAGGGTTGCAGAGTAAATGCCATTGCTGCTATCACCTCCAGTGGATTATTAGCAACAGAACTTACCACTGGAAGTGTGAATGGAGAGCGATTTTTTTATTTCTTGAGAGGTACTCTCATTCCTCTGATGAATGCCTTTGATGGTCAAAGTCCAAACTCTATTCTTGTGATGGATAACTGCTCCATTCACCACATTCAGGAGGTCAAGTCATTGCTTTCGCAAGCTGGTATACCTGTTATGTTCCTTCCTCCATACAGTCCGGACCTCAATCCCATAGAGGAGGCCTTTAGCTACATTAAACAGTTTCTCCGACACCATGATGAACTTTTACAGACACTAACAGACCCTTCAAACATAATCAGGCATGCATTTCAGTCCATCACAGCAGAACATTGTAACTCGTGGATCAGTCATTCAGGATATGGAAGTTAGCTTTAACACTACATAGCTCGGTACATGTATAGTATACAGACTCCCAATAAACTTGCCACTTGCCACTAACAATTATAATAAAATTAGTTTTCCGTGAAGGGTTCATAGCCTTCACAGAGTAGTTGTACTTGGTAGCAACTGTATTCCTAGCTCCGGTCTGGATGCTCACTTCAGCAGCAACACTGTCATTCTTTGAACTACACTGTGAAAAATCATAGATAATATTAATATTATCTATGGCAAAATTGTGAACAAATTTTCACTATTAAAATAATAAAATTATGTACTTTTACACAGACTTGCATACCTGCAGTTGTACGTTAAAAGGGGGGTTTTGACTGTACCACAGAGGAAGTGGAAAGTGAGACTCGTAGCTGTAATCCCAGTGTGGGCCAGGCCTGTAGTAATTCGGATCGGAATCAGCACCTTGGCGGGACGAACTCTCTTGTTCACTCCAGGAGGACTCCGCCATTTCGTCCGCAAAACTCTACGCTATTGCTAGGGATTTATGACCTTGTTGACGGCAGCCCTTGGTCGACTCTAGCGCTGGTTAGTGTACCCTGTCAAAAGCTGGATGCGCTTAAAGCAGCACAACAAACTGTACCGGCCACTAGGCATGTGTAGACGTATACCGAAATTCCGTACGGAATACGGAATCACGGAATTTTCGAACGCAACCAAAATCCGCTGTACAAGATGAGCATTGCCAACTTCTAGAAGTCTTGGAGAGTCCTACACATTTAAAATGATACCAATGTTCACATTCGTCACACTGAATCATTTTGGTAACATACGATTCAGGCATGAAACAAGTACAATAGAGATGTATGAAAAGATGTTTCAGCTTCTTCTTTTTGATCTTGGAAGTTGTCTCAGCTGCTGGGAATGCGCTAATCTTCTGTTGTGGTAAGCAGTGCATAAGATGATCTCTCAGTTTTTCTTGTGCGAAGGAAGTGTGGGCCATGCTATCACCCAAGTCACCTGCACAGTTTCAGCAATGCTAAAGAGGCCACAGTCTGTAGTGCCTGTCTGCTGCTGCATAGGCACTGGTGTGACCAATCGTACCATTCTAGGCTGCACAGCTACATGTATATAGCTGCGCGATCTGCTGCTTGAGGCTTGGTGCTAGCTTTCCCTCAAACAAGCTGTCATACAGCTTCACTTCCCCATCATCGTAACCCAATGATAGCACTCTGAAACAAAGAGGATCTGGATTGCTAGGAAAGAAAGCAAACAGTCAAGTACACACTAGCAAACAGCATATGTACATTGTGTATTTCTCAGTTGTACACACTTGATTCAAGGAATCCTCCAGATTCAACCACTGGCTGCAATTTCTCTGTCTGTACTAGTAAGGTGGATTGTAGACCTTGTACACATGTAGGTGTGGGAATTAAGTCTTTTTGCAGCAGCTGATTCGTGGCATACATGTGTTTGTCACTCGGCATTCCACCCTCCTCAAGTACAGCCTTATCCCTAATGTTGAGATCAAGTTCTTTGACCCAGAAAGAAGTTGTGCCCTGTAAGATGTACATGTATGAGATACAAAATACCTGTAGATAATGCTCGAGCCATTATGGGATACTAAATTTGACTATACCTGTCTGCTAGTGTTTCTGTGGCACGAAGATCTACATTGGTATACAGAAAGTTATTATTATATACATTGTAGCTAACCAGTGGTAGAGGAAGACTACATATACATAGATACCTCTGAATTGGAGTGCTTTTTGTCGTGGTACTGTTTGTCTTTCTTTTGGGCTTCATCCACATTTGTTTTTGCTTTCTCAAAAATCTCTTTCTTCAGCTGGCCCGTCTTTTCAGCATACTCAAAAAGCTCAGCTGGGTCCCATTCTGGTGGATCTTCAGATGTATCGAGTAACAAATCACCAGTTGGTGACTGCTGAAGCTCCATCTTGATTGGAAGTTTAGACTTCCTGTTGGAAGAGACCCAATTGCATAAGTTTTAAAATGCAATTTTAACCACATTCTGTTATTGCCTACCAACAATACATGATTTCAAAAGGGGTAAGCTTAGTTGCCTTCTGTTTGCTAGTGCGATAAGCAAAGAGAATTGCCGTGAGATGCTCATCCCAACCGGTCTGGGTCTCGTTGACCACTTTTAGAAGAGCAGACTGAAGTGTCTGATTGAACCTCTGGGTAAGGCCATTAGATTGTGGGGTGGTAAGCTGATGTTACCCGATGACTTGTGACTGCAAGTGAAGATATAGGAAATCCTTGGTTATTCCACTACATGCACACTGCTGTCGTTTAAGAGCATATATACATGTATACCATTGTAAACATTGTATAACATTGTAATGTAAGCAAAGCAATTGAACTTACCTGTAAGGGCAAAGAGATTCTCCTTCACTTGGTCGACAAACTCTCGCCCCTGGTCAGAATCATTATCTCACAGCAGCCAAATCTTTGGGGATACATAGCATATAATAAAGATATGTTCTGTTAATGAAACCCTATGATTGACATACCTGCAAAACAGCTCATAAGGAACATTGCAACCCCTGCTGCTGTTTTATCTGGCAATGGAGCTGCTTCAAGCCACTTGCTGAAATACATTGCCGTTCTTGGTGGTAGGCAGAGGACCAATGAGATCAATTCCGACAATACAATAACTTCCGCACATGCATAGTTCAAGTTGCAGTAAGTATTGAAGTACACTTACTTGCTGCTAGACTTCAGGCTCCACAGGTACTGGGCACCTCTCTTTGTGAACTTTGCATCTGAACGTTGGCATTTATCAGATTGCTGGACATAGAGTCATCAGTCATATTCCGTCAGCAGAAGCGACTGCAGATCTTGTCGAGGGTTTTAGCCCTGTCCAAGTGTCCACCTGGATGTGGGTGATGTGTGCAGTAGCTATCATGAGCCCTACAAATGCAGCTAGATTATCTTATGCAGCTAGCCTATTTTATAATTCCAGTAGCTAGCTATATGACTGACCCTCCATTCCAGAATGGTATGCGTCCATGATTCTCTGCTTCTCCTCTTCACTCCTGGCGCACACTCGCCGTTCACCATCTGAGTCTCCACCCTTGGCCGCCTTTTGATTGTAAAGAACATCCCCCACTAACTTGAAGTTATTCCTACACCGCCGCTGCAAGTTCGCCTTCTCTCCCTTCTCCATTCCGAACGGATACTTGCACGAAGTAAGTAAATTTCGACGTCTTCAAATTTGTTCGCCATGATGAATCAATGAAAATTGACACCTTACAGGCTAAACTGCCGCTTTTTATACCAAGTAGTGCATAATCAGCTCGTGCATCACCATGGCAAGACACCGTAAAGGTCACTACTAGTGGGATAACCTTCGCCATCGCAGGGCCTTGTACCGTAAGGGGAGCAGGTATGGGAGAGTCACTCACTCTGTAGGAGCCAGTGACTGGGGAGTCACTCACTCATCTTACACTGGAAAGGAGAACATACGGTCCAACCTATAATTAGGGTATCTTCGGAGGGAGACATTTTACCAGTTGGCTCCCAGGGACTCTGACAGCACAGTCATATTAAACGCCCATGGGTAATTATGACAGTTGTAGCGCACTGCCGGTGTTTGAGATCATACTAAGTAGCACAGACTAGCCTCATCCCCAGGCTCCCCTCCCACGTGCGGAAGAAGTCTGCATGTGGGAGGGGAGCCTGCTACTATGAGCCATGTAGGAGACTACTATGACGCATATCGTGGCACAAATGGACTGCCCAACTACCCCGAACAAATGTTTTGAAAATATGGACCCCCCAGATCTTATTTCACTTCAAAATGTGGGCCACCAGGCCCTCTGCAAAATTTGGACCACATCCTAGAGATCTGGCGGAACTTATTTATTTAAAAAAATATGAACCCACCCAGAAGTTTTCTTTATAAAATTTGAACCTCCTAACATTGTCCTTAGTACACTTGAATTAAGCAGTAGCTATATGCAGTTTACAACAAACCATATGGTATGACCGACTCGGAGGCTTAAGGGCGCACAACCTGGATGCTGCGAGAATAACAAATAACCTGGAAAAACTAATGAATGATCTTTGGGAGATTGACGTCTCTATCTGCAACATATTTGCATGGATCAGCCATGGCTACTGTGGAAGATGGGTTGTGCTGCTTGAAACGCACATTCACATTGCTCAATCACGCCATCCATTTCTAGCGCTTGTATCTCTACAGAGGCTACATAAACTCTACTAACCTAAGAGCTGGATGGTATCATTTATACACCTCTGACATGCACTATTTTAACCTTGGGGCCTTTGAAAGATGGCCTGTACTGCTTGAAACTCCACATTCGCATCGCTTGATCTTGATACAGAGGCTACACAAACTCTATTACCCTGGGAGCTATACATGTAGTAAGCAAGAAAGGCTTTTATGCACCTCTGATATGCACTGTTTTAACCTTGGGCCCTTCGTGGAATGGCCAGCAAGCATATCTACTCTTGCGCATGCAGGCCCTTGGGTTGGGAACAAATGTTTCCAGGGGGGTTCAAAAAAATTCATTCGGGGGGAGGGGGACTAATTTGAGGGGGGTCCAAATTAAACATGACAGGCACCTAACTAGGGACTACATTGGTAGCCTATTAGCTTCCATCATGTTAACAGGGACTGCTATGGTAGCCTGATACCTGGCAGAGTTGCGGTTAAAAGGGTGCAGTTAACGGTCAAAGTGTGCACAACAGCACAAAGTCTACGGTCAAAGTGCGCTCAGAAGCACCGTGAAACAGCAAATCTGAGTGGGGTTACGCTTGAGGCCAAAGCTGAAAATCAGCGCAGTCAACTATCAAACTGCTGAAAAGGCCAGCAAGGTCTTGATGTGCGGCTGCAGTTGTGACTATAGAGTCTATGGGAGTGATGCCCCCTTGTGACGAGTCCCACCGCATTATAAATAAGGGACGAAATGTACCTCTTGGTTTGTCTGGTCGGTGGGTGGTAATGTGAGATCCTAATTATCAAGAACTATGTATTTCATTGTTGGACAAGGATTGTATGTCATTGTAGTGCATACCAGTGAGAGCAGGGGGGATACTGACCTTGGCTCCTCCAATAGTCTTGTCCCCAGACCTCGAACCCCAGTGGACGTGGTCTGGGCATGAGACTAAGGAGCCAATGTCTGGGCACGAAACTATCTCATCTCACTCTCGCGCGTATCTAATATACATGTCTCATGTGACCAGAAGTCACGCCCTCATCACCGCTGATCTCAAGACTCGGAACTTTATCCATCCCTTTGCGGTACATGTACTGTACATGTATGTACTGTTGCTGATAGTTTCAAATGTTTACATTAGTGAGAGGGGAATTAAAGTGATCAAGGAATTTTGGACAGTGCCACTTGTCCATGCTGATGGTTATACAGAGCCTGAAGGGAGGTAAAATTTGTAGAAAGAGAGGCTCATTAGCCCCGTCCCCATGTCTCCGCTCAGTTTTTGTCACTTGCATTACGATTTTCAGGGGAGAGAGCCTGGGAACAGGGCTATTCTCTCATAACTCCAGTTATCAGTAGTGTCCTGAAACACTTTACTGTTTGTACTGTAGTTACCTCTTATGTTCATACGTTCTGTTAATTGTTGTACATGTACGCACATGTACTGGCAACTAGCCTAGTTTTCTTAATGCATGTACATGTACATGTAGAGTGCAATGCTTTATACATGTATTACCACAAAAATTTGCAAAGTTTTCTCAACTCCTGCTATATTAGCATTAAAAATTTGAATTTTGCATAATGACAGATTGGAGTTGCCAAGCCAGAGCTGATCAGCCAGGCTCTATGTGGTAGGAGGGAGCAGGATGAGATCAGGAGGCTGCAATACAAGATCAACCCCAGTAAATACAGGTGAGAATCATGATCTCCTAGTCTCTTTTCAAAGGATATGTATGTATACAATTTTCTGTACTGTTTAATTGTGTTTTTCCCAATCTGTCTCACTAGTAATCTTGTGCTCCATTTTTGTGCAGTGTACAAAATACACTGCAGAGTGGAGCCTGGGCTACATGTATATCTGTTTTAGTGAGATCTAGCGTTCTATTTTCCTTAGAGAAGTTAAAAGCAGAATCCATGCTACATGTATTAAAACATGAGTTATAAAGCGAGTATGGTGCATGCGATGAAATCAACCAGCCTCTCTCCCCACTTTCCTATCTTGTTTCACGGCTCACTCCTGTGAGAAGGCCTGGAAACAAGGCTAGGTGCAGTACATCAAGGTTTAGCCTGTGTAAGAGAAACTCTGTTCTATTTGCATTGTCCATAACTAGAGGGTATACAATCTGGTGGACTTGTCTAAATTGGCTTGTGTAAAATCCTAGCAATATGCCCATCCACTAGAACCACATGTTGTTCTGCTTTTCTACTCTTTTGTTAAAAGTTACATGTAGGCATCGGTTTAATTTGTGGACTTGTCAGCCTTCATGATGGGTAGACATGGTTAGATTGAGATTAAGAGTGTTATGCAGAAGAGACACTATAATATAGGCATTCATATACATGTACTTGGTATGTACATGTAGTTTGTAGCTTCCATTGCAAACTGTGGCAGCTGGCAACATTGCAATTGCAGTAATACATGTACTAGTGAAGTAAACGAGGGTTATTTAAGACATTGGTGAGTGTATCGAGCACAAGGATGTCTCACAAACATTAGTGCCATACATGTAGCAATAGGACAGTGTTCTTGCAAAGTAATAATTATTGTCTACTTCCATGCAGAGCTACATCTAAATATGGGCCACCTTCAAGAAGGTCTAGAGGTAGAGGGACTGATTACAGGAGGACTGCCGAAGACAAGGTAAAGAATGTTTACGCATGCATGTTACAGGGAGGGGAGAGTTAAAGAGGACATTGGAATTGCGAAAGCCAACAAAAAAAACTCCCTTCAAATGTGATTGTGGCTGCTAGTGTGCACGGTATTAATAAACATGACTGGAATCCCTGCACAGCTCTTTCACCTGCAGAGTGCCGCTCAAATGCAGTTTCAAGTACCCTCTACACATGCATATATTATATTGTGTGGGATGGAAAGTAGTGTGATTACTCATAGACCTTTGTTTAAACTAACTCATGCTCTTTCTGTATAGTATAGTTATTTTCCAAGCTGCCACTACAAAGTGTAGAAATTTGCATTATATTGGGTAAAAATTTTTGCGGATTGGGCATCTACATGTAGTAGATTTGGTGAGTACATATGAAAAACAGTTTTTGCAGTACTACATGTAAATAGAGTAATACCTGCAAAAAGTGGGCACTGCAAACACACTGTATGTGCTAGCCTCGTATCCAGGCCACACTCCCATGAAATTAGTTAATGTAAACCGTGTACTTTTGATTGTGGGAGTATGCACTTTTGTACGTGTATCACATACATGTATTTCTTCACTATCATACATACATGAAACGCATTTATGCGTACGAGTATTGATAAGTATTAGCGGTTCAGTATTCAGCAATTTTTTCTAATTTTGCTAAAATTAGTACCCACAAATAATAGTCACCTTAAGGTAGAGGCATGTATTACAGAAGGATATCACTGCCACTGCATTAAGCCATTCATACTGTGTGTACATGTATATATGCTTCTTTTACCCATAATAGGAAGTTGCAGAAATTATTGGAGAGGATGACGATGAAACAACGTACAAAGATTCTAATGTCTTCCTGAAGGTGTGTGTGTCTTTAGTAGCTACAGTATTGTTTGTTACTTCCCAGACGTCTTCATGAATGGAAACCTGGGAATGAGACTACATGCAAGTCTTGTGGGAAAGAGAAATTGTATTGGGTTGTATTGGGAACACCATCATGAAGTATAGCCATGCCGCATTATGTATTTCTTTAATTGACGTGCACTGCAGAGTCCAGCGGGAAGAATTGCTACACACTTTCTAGCCAAACTTGTAAAAATATTAACAGCTAGCATACTGTATAGCAGCAAGGATTTTAATTTAGCGATTTGGTGAATTGTAGAAATAATCAAATGAAATTCTCACCAATAATACTGCATATCACCTACACGCATATATGCAAGCGTGTGAAACAGCACCTGATCATGTCGCTGTACAAGTATTTAAAAAAAATAATGACCTCAACATAAGAAAGGACACAGATAGTGAAGTACGCTGCTAAAGAACGGTTCACGATCAGCTAAGGCTGCTATATATTTCTTGATCGAAAGATAACAGTTAGATCGCATTTGCGATCAAGAAGGTACAAAGATTACATCATCGCAAGTTTGCCATTTCAATGCTTGCCAAATTTTCCCACTATATGGTAATTCCAACAATTTGTACAAGTCCAACACTTTGAGTTCATAGCATCAGTGTATGTGTATACAGTTTAGTGGGCCAATTTAGAGATCCCTGGGTTTTTTAGTCACGCTCTCCATGGCACGTACTCAGAATAGTGTCTCTGGCAATGACATGGATACTGTCATTGAACTTATGGTGCACGAAGAGTCGGAGATGTGGACAAGTCTAACACATAATTTTACCGAGCAAGGCTTACTACAGCTCCCAAGTTAGTAGAGTTTGTGTGGCCTCTGTGTAAGTAGAGATATGAGCGCTGGACTAGGGTATTCCATTCCACTCTGCACAATTACTGGTATAGATGGTATGTATCTATACATGCAGGGTACACAGAGTGCTAATCCTCACAATGACTACTCCCAGCACTTTGTTGACAGTGGCCAGAGACCACAGAATTTCATCAGAGATGTTGGTAAGTGCCTGCACTGTAGTGCAACACACGTTCTTGACATGTACTTTGCTTATGACAAGTATTAACACTGATTAAACATGAACTTGAACTTTCATCCACTATTATTGTACAACAACTGGGTAACTAGATTTTAGAAAAACGCATAGGAACAATAGTGATACACTGTATTAGTGAATTAGGTACATTCTTTGCACTTAGGATATCACTACTACAGTAAATTGAACAGGCAGTTCACTACTAATGTACTTATAAGTCTACTTTAGTGAATAGCTACATGAGTCTTACTTTTTAAATAGCTATATGGAGCATGTGTGTGCCTATGTAGAGCACACAACCCAGAAACGTCTGTGGGATCCATGGGCTCTTTGTGCGACACTTACCATATGAATTTCCTTTTCTGTAGGAATGCATGAAAGATTTGAAGAGTACCCCAAGCTCAAAGAGTTAATTCGACTAAAGGTTAGCTCACTTAATATACATGTATGTCCTATAGGAATTTTTTCATACATGTACAATAAAGTCATCCAAACATTGGCCATTAATACGTACTGGATTTATTGCTCATGCATTTATTCATACATCTCGTTTTTGCAGCTCTAATTTCTAATACTTAGCAACTACTTTTATCCTCCCACATACATGTACATGTAGTAGTTCTATATTCATTGTCAGAAATTATGTATGGTCAATGTCCATTCTCATCCGATTATGGTAAGTTATGTTCTAGCGTCTTTTTTTTTCTTAGGATGCACAAATTGCAATGAGGGCCACACAACCGATGTACTTGAAGGGTGATCTCAAAACCTTTGACCTGTCAAGCCTGGGTTCAAAATTTGATGTGATGCTGATAGAGCCTCCTCTAGAAGAGTATCAGCGGAGAGCCAGTGGAATCAACTTCACATGGATGCCCTGGGAATGGGAAGAGGTCAGTGACATTTATAAGTCACAAAAAAGAAAAAACAACATAATCATGCAGTGCGGTAGTACTCCATATGTAGGGATGGCACGGGGAAAAAATGGCCAAAAGTATGCTATACACGTAGTCATAAACGTTTATGAGCTGTACCTGTCATTCTCGAGTGTTTTCATAACTCAAAAGAGAGCACAAAATTGGCAGGTTGCTAAATCACTATTTGTACTTCTTGTTCTTTCTCGTTTCTTCTTCTTAAGCCTGGCTAGCACAATAATGACTGTAACGATTCAAATGCGAAGAAGTGGCACTTTCAATCGGGCATTGTTGCGGTGTCATTCCTACCTTAATTTTTGGTTACTTTTTTGAGATTCCATCCCTACATGCATGCTTCTTCATGGTTTTTTTGTGAATATAATATAAATGGAATCCCAAAAAAAGAAACCAAACAAGGTAAGAATGACACAACTGTGTGAAATTGGAATAAAACCTTTTTTGTACATGTATGTATTAACACGATTAAACAGTCTACCTAACAGTCTGCCTAACATTGACCTCAGCCTGTGTGTGCCCTTGCCTCTTCAATACAGATTATGGATTTGAAGATTGAAGACGTTGCGGCTCAGAGGTCCTTTGTGTTCCTCTGGTGTGGTGCATATGAGGGGCTGGATCTTGGTAGAGAAGTAAGCAAAATTGACGCACTACGGCGTGGATATAATCAATACAGTAGACAGTGTACATGCAAAATTACTGAAGATATGATCCATACTCAATGACAAGTGTAAAGATTTAAGGTGTATAATGTAATGTTTGGTATGAAGGAGGGGTCAGAGAGAAGCGAAACTTATACCATTATGGTCATTCGGTGAAAACTAGAAGCCCAACCTAGCATTTCTCCACTTTCAGTTTCTGTGAGCCAAAACAAAAGTATATACATTTTAAGCATTCTTTATGGGACATGTTCAAATGGCATCTCTGGTAGTTTCATGGATACCGTTTCAATTAAACTTGTGGCACACGGGGAGCTGTAGTAAGTCTTCCTTGGTAAAACCAGTCTACGTCCACAGGTCTGAGTCTTTGTGTGCCATAACTTCAAAGACAGTATTCGTGTATCTGCCGAAGACGCCATTTTGAACACGTACCATTGCATGCCTGGGGGAGAGGATGGACATCATAGGCCTCACTGCGCTCACACAATAATGTGCGTGAAGAAATTAATAGCCACAACAGCTGATTGTGCAAATAAAATATGTGCCCACTGTATGCTGTGTACAAGTGCCCACCTCTAAAATGCCCACACTCCCTAATGATAGCAGTAGCAACAACACTTGCTTTTTCTATTTTGAAGTCCTGATTAGGGATTGCTGCATTTTCATCACATGCGTACTCATTTATATTTCAGTGCCTCAAGAAGTGGGGATTTCGTCGCTGTGAAGATATCTGCTGGGTAAAGACCAACACAACAAACCCAGGAAATAATCAGCATCTTGAACAGAAGGCCATTTTTCAGAATACAACGGTACATATGTGTTTTGTGTATCATTCAGTACAGTTGTAGAACTATGCAGGGTCAAGTAACTTGTGAATGTGTGTGTGTGTGTGTTGTAGACTGCACCATATTGTGTATACTACATAAAATGCATACATGTACTTGTACTATACTGTGTGGGTGGTTCAAGGGTGCCGGTAGTCGTCTATACGTCAAAGACAGCTGCCTATGTTCTATCTGCCAATTATGGTAGTTAGAACATATGTTCTAACTACCGTAATTTCTAACTACAGTAATTGCCAGATAGAGCTAACTGCCGTAATTGGCAGATAGAACATAGGTAGCTGTCTTTGACATATAGACGGTTACCGGCACCTTTGAACTGCCCGCGCAGTATAGTACAAGTTATAGTTAGATGATGGCATTGAGTGGTTTACAGGAAATACACTCATGCCATCATCTAACTATAAGTTAGCCAAACCAACTGTGAGTCATATAAAAATTTACTCCTTATTATTTACTGTGCGGCTATGGGAGTGAAAATTGCAATGTAGAAGCCATGTAAGCTTATTTCAGTAGATCTTATCACAACTACGGCTTTGATGCCACAGTTTAATAACACTGTACTATAATGACAGTGACTGGTACTGTATTATAGTGTATATCAGAATGTGTTTATCCCAAGAGCAAACACTGCGGCTTTAATTCATCAATGTCTGTAGGATCGTTAGCCCTTAACTGAAAAGAACAGCACAGAACTGAAAAGAACAGCACAGACGACAATGGCCACATTATTGTAGAATCATGTTATTTTATGTACAATGTACTTGTTCATGATAATATTCACTTTTCAGGTTGAGGGAGGGGACTACATGTGTGCCTAGTCATGCTCATCCATCATTCTACAGGAGCACTGTTTAATGGGGATTAAAGGAACTGTGAGAAGAAACCAGGATGGACACTTCATTCATGCCAACATTGATTTGGACATAATCATTACAGAAGAGGTAAATTGATAGAAAGTAGCTATATCTCATGAATGATACCCAAGCCATTGTGCGAGTAGGCAGTGCTCAATCAAAACACAACAGCTACTTTTAATTTCAGCACTCAAGTTATATGGCTATAATTCAAGAGCAGGGCTAAACAAAACAGTGGCTACTCTTGTATATGCAGGACACACTTTAGTAGTTATGTGTCAATTACTCACATTCCACACTGAGTTTTAGAGAGCCGTGTACTCATAGAAAAAAAGGCTCTTATTCTATTCTACTTTACGTCACTATAGAGTTTTACTACAGAGCGTGCGGTGTATAAATGCCGTAAACAGGCCTGCACTAAGCCGGCTGGAATTGTGGCGTATGCATAGTATGCATTATGCATTAACTGTGGTTAATAAGAGGATGTGCGCTAATAGCGATGCAATTATTGAAGCCATGCCCAATAGGTGACTACTATGCTACCTACTAGCCGCGTTAAAAAAGAGTAGACAACTGTTTGAGACATTGAGCATTGGTGAAGGATCGGAAGACTTGGAGGCTTGTAAAACTGTGATGGCAGCTATGGAGAGCGAAGAGACGGACTGTGCTGCTTGAAATTCACGTATGCATTGCTCGATCGTACCGTCTGTCTCCAGCACTCATATCTCTACTCTCTACCTTTACAGAGACTATACAAACTTTACTAACCTTGGAGCTGTAGCAAGCCTCCCTTGGTAAAACTGTGTGACAGACTTGTCCACTCGATCTCTCTTTTACTGTTGACTACTATAGTACTTCGCTATTTTTAGACATTTATTTAAAGCTCATGCACTAAATAAATGACATCAAGCACCAGTAAGGAAGCATGCGCTTAATAAATACTATGTGCCTAATAGCGAGGTGCACTTAACAACCAGAGTTTACGGTATGTCATGGCTTGGTCAGTGGATACGAGATTTATCCAACCATCGGTCTCAGGTCTTGGCGTGATAGCCTTTGGACTATCACTTCTCAGCCTTTGACTTCAGTTGGATAAATCCTGTATCCACCTACCCAGCCATGACAATAATATCTCCAGGCATGAAGGTAGTCCAAATGCACACAGTTTACTGCAAAAATGTTGAGTCAGCAATTTTGTCATGCAACTTCCCAAAACATACCTATCACCAACTGAACTAGCCTCATCCCCAGGCCACACCCCCCCTTCCCACGAAAGAGTGGCCTGGTATCCACTGTTTGCGCATGCACGTAATTTACCAGAAATCTTGGTAAATCGTGAACTATCGTATTATATCCGTATAATATTATAATAACATCACGCTCGGTTACAAATCCATTAACGTTTTCATGAAAGTGTAAAATGAAGATAGCAGGCTTCATGGCCTGTAGTGATGGTTTTTTGCCAGCTGCATGCCTAGATAGTGATCGGTAGTTCGAAATTTCGATCCCGTTTGCCACTGAAAAGCCTAGAAGGCCACATTTGCGATTGAAAATCGAGCAGCTCATGGTTACTTCCAGGAGAGAGGCGCTTCCGAATTTTTATGGTAATTAAGATAGCTACTATAATCGTAGCGGATATAAAATTACAGGTTCTTCTAGTATGCCTGACTAGTTAGAAAGCCATTTCAGCAGCAGAAAGTCTGGTTTGTAGTTCTTCCGCTTACTATGTTCGTCAATACTACTCCTGGCCATGTGACTAAGACGGTTCACGGATACGTTTAATAACCCTATTCTGTATATGCTTGCAATTATGCGTGAACAGTGCATACCAGGCCACTCTTTCGTGGGAGGGTGTGGCCTGGGGACGAGGCTACAACTGAACAGCATCCAAAAGGGATGCCCTTTTGAACGTGTGCCTTTGGGAGTGTGACTTATGAATAGATATGGAAAGCTAAGATTTTGAGCCCATAATATTATGATGTTGCGATATAATTGTCCTCACAGCACTCAGCACTTAGGTGCTCCAACCTCTCCTACTTTTGTAAGATTATAGGAATATGGTTATTATGATGTTGCTGGATGGCCATACTGAATTCATGCTTTATATTTGATATTTCTATAGCCTGAGCTAGGAAGTACCGCCAAACCTGAAGAGATATTTCACATCATTGAGCACTTTTGTCTGGGCAGAAGAAGGCTACATCTATTTGGTAGTGACAATACTATCAGACCAGGTGAACACTTGTAGTACTCGACAAGTAATATAAAGATGTTTGCAATAATATTATATTATGCAAGCTCAATTTCAACCTGAATCAGTTATTATGACTGCCAAAGTTTCAGTTGCCGTACTGCAACCTTCAGCAGAATACAAAACTCAGGCCAACCTTTACGCTGTTCTTGGGTCTATATACTGCATCCAAGAGCTGGATGACAGCTCTTCGACTCCTCAAGGTTCAGCCAGGTTCACTCTCTCCTTGGGCGAATCATCCATATTAGATCTCTCTCGTGTTGGTGGACATGGCTTCTGCTCTTGGCACCATTAGATCACTAGAGCTGGTTGATTGAGTGCCTGAATTGGCTCTGAGTTTCTTCAACTGCGGAGATGGCTAATGAAGGTCCTTCTCTTTGATTTCAGTCCGCTGTTCTCTCTTCATGTTACTGTGGCAATTCTTGTCATCTCATTGCTCACATAGATATACTTGCCAATGTCCGAGAAAAGTATCCAAAACTTAGAGCAAGCTATAGCTATTAGCTAATGTCAGCTTTTATCATATCTGGTCTAAATAGGTTTCTTGGCATAGGCTAAAGAAGGGGGGTTCCATAGGGATGGTGCCGTTTTTGAATGCCAGGTATGATGTTACAGTGTACCATATTAGGGCTGTTTATATCCCCCATCTATTTCAGTTCACCAAAATGTCCTCACATGGGCCGAGAGTCTCGGCCCAACACGTGATCCACACATGACTACGTTAGCAACAACTAGTTAATAACTACATTCCGACCCCGCCCATACCTGGTTAAACGGTAATTATCTGTGCAGATATATAGTAGCTAGCTTAGGCATCCTTCTTATCGGCCTAGGCCTTGAACGTTATCGCTTTTAGGTACCGAATTTCAATGGCAAGCTATGTGCAGCGAACTGGAAAGTAAATAACTATTAATAATTGCATTTTCTCGTTGCTATGCGTACTTCGCATTCGGATATTTTGGTGAAACTGATTTCCAAAAGTGATGTTTTGGGTTGAATTATGTAAACCTGTGCTCCAGCTATTGTATCATTCCCATCATGTTTCAAGACAGTGTGGACTCTTTGTGCTGGCAGTTTTGTGTAGCTAAAAAGGAAAATCAGCAAGCTGTATCAGTTTATTGCTGTGGTGTCTTAGGATACCCAACTTCAATGTATCCCACTCTTTTTATCTCAACTCCACTCTTGATTTGTGTATGCACAGTACGTAGAATCTTTTACTAGACTGCTGATGCCCGAATTTCCCGCTGAATACTCCATGAGATACATGTAAGTAATGACAATAGCTGCCAACCAGGATTTCCAAGTGTGCAACAAACAAACACAAACCTCAACTTCAGTTACCACAAGGTAGCTATGCAAAGCTTCAGCAACTTCACCCAGGAGTCAATTTTTACCAGGCATTTGCAAAATTCATGAGCAGAATCTTTTGTCATCATGCAATCCAGACTAGGATCTGATTATTATAGGCCAGCATTTTTGTTGTTATTTCTCTGTCGCTTATGTTGCTACCCTCTGTTTACTGAATGTGTTTCTCACTGTTGCAGGCTGGCTAACTATTGGTCCTAACCTGACAAGCTCAAACTTCCAGAAAGATCTCTACCTCTCCTTCTTTGAGGCAGCTGATGAATATCTTCTAGGTCAATCAGACAATATCGAAAGCCTTAGACCCAAAACTCCCCCACTTAAGGGAAGAGGAGGTGGCCGAGGTCAAGGAACTGGAAGAGGAGGATTAGCCGGTGGGATAGGACGGGGTGCTAGTGTAATGCAGAGAGTTGGCATGCATGGACCTGGTAAAGGATATTGAGAACCAGACTATTATCACTGTATAAGTAGATTTTTTTGGTCATTTTTTTAATACTGAAGATACTTGTGCAGGTACATTATAATAAAGTTACTGTTTGTTTGTAACATGTGGATCATAACTCTAGCTATGTCTGGTTCATGCCTCACTCCTCCTAATGGCACTGTATATCCTGATGCAGCCTGCTCTGCCTCTGTTGCAGTCTCAGCACCTCACATTGCAACATTCTATCTAGAGCAGAAACACTGCCATGTGAGCAATACAATGGGAATGTCCACCACTTTCAGCTTCAAATTTCCACCTTCAAACTCCCTGCTTTTAATAGCATGAAGACATTATTATAAACTTGTTGAAATCATCTGTGCGGGGGTACAATCTATGCTGTCAATTTCTGTGATCATATGTGGTGGTTACTTTTATCATAAACAGCATAATAAATTATTATACATGCAGTCACCTTAAAATTAAGCAGCGGTACTACCATGAATGTAATTTAGCACGCACTTCCTAGGCACTGTAATTACTGTGGCACAGGCTTTCCTACAATCTGATCTAGCTCTTGTGTAAGGAATAAGAACGATTCTTGTCAGTGGGTGCATGTGCTGTAGTATAACGCAGTTTGGTTCTGGGCTGGGCCTGGAAAGTTTACTCAGTGGTTGGCCATAGGGTTAGCTATGTCAAATCTGCCTATCCATATAATTATATACTATGTCATACAATATTATATGCTACATACTAGCCCATGTACTGATCAGGAATCATGTGATATGCATAGTATAAAATTTGATAACAATAATAAAAAAGGCTAAAAATTGTACAAGTTGTTTTGCTGTACAGCTAAGCTGTCATGCTCTGTTAATGTGCTGCTCTAATACAATATCCCAACATCTACAATGTTATATAATATAAAGTACATTAACTGTTGTCTCCTGCACTTTCATGTACTTGGGAATACTAAGTAGCTATAAGGAAGGAATTTAGAACACAGAAAAAAGATCAAGAATTGCACTCACCAAGAATTATTTAGCTAAGGCATAGCTATAGCCATGCATTCTGTACTGAGTTGTCTACCAAGCTACTTCTGAACATTGACACGGAACCTAGTGGTAAGTTGCTAACTACTAGACTATGCAGTGAGTAAGATGAAGTACATGTAGAGGTAATAAATAGGCAAACGAAGATCCTGAATGAAAGTAATGAGTTGCTCCTGCAGTAATTGTTTAATACCGATAGCCAAGAGGAATTAGCTACACTTAGTTTGCTTTTGGATACGGTAAATGAAGTGTGAGGAATAGAGATGGCTTGAATGGATTACTATACAGTGGGTAGATGATCCAGGTACAAGATTAATGTTCAGAGAAAACAGAATGATAGGCAGTGTAAGTGTAAGTTGTACAAGAATTAACGTGAGAGTACAGTACATGACCTAGGATGGTTCAAAAATCTTTCTAGAAACAATTCCGTAGCTACCTAGCTACTTAACAGTAGCTATTAGCTAACCACAATATTGTCCTAATAAACCATGCAGAATTTTTTCTAGTGCATTACACCAGCTTTTGCATGTAATATGCAGGTAGGTACCACAATAGCCAATCCTGATCACAGTCCCATAAAAACGTAAATCCCTGATGCTATATGTAACGAGAGTGTGTCACAAGGCAGTGAAGGCACCCCCTTAGCCTTTAGTAGCTATCCAACTATCGGATTACCTGAAGCCATTATACGGAAGAATTCAGAATTGCAAAGCAGCATTGCCAAATAAGAAGCTACTATCTGCAAATACTACAGGCAAGGAAACTGTATCCCAAGACTGCCCCCCCCCCCCCCCCTCTATTTGTCTTAGGTCTTAGGCTTTTATTAGGAAAAGCTTTGATGTTTGGGAGGAAACTTCCCTGCCCCCTCCCTACATGCACTTGATGAAACCCTCGTGTTTACCTCATGCTTATATTAAGTGGTGTTCCCATACCTCTAAATTACACACACAAATGTAACTACCTTCATGCATTATAATGTACCGTAGATCGGGAAATTTTCGTCGTTAATAAATTTTCATCGGTACCTTATAACGATGAAAATTAAAAACACGGAAATTTTTCAGCAACGAATAATAAGAACGTCGAAGAATTATTACACTCCACGTGTGAGTTTCGAGTGCTGAAGGATGGCTCTGCTGCGTTACATGAAACCTGTTGGTGGTCTTCCCGATCCTAGAGGATCGCTGTCTTCGTCCATACCTGCCCAAGTGATCGCTGAAGCGAATAAGGAGGTGCAGAAGGTAATGGACGGAAGTAAGCGTGGTCCTTACAAGCGGTACAGCTCCACTCTCCGTGCCGAGATTGCCAAATATGCCTGTCAACACGGTGCAGCTGCAGCAGCACGGCATTATTCGAGGAAGCTGGAGAAAACAATAAGCGAGAGTACTGTGAAGTCGATGAAGAAAGTGTATGTAGAGGAACTACAAAAGAGACCAAGGACGGATGATGGAGAAGAAATAGTAGCTCTTCCAGCCAAGAAGTGTGGCAGGAAAGTTTTACTGGGCCAGGATCTCGATGATACAGTACAGATATACCTGAGGAAAGTTAGGGAGGGAGGAGGAGCTGTCTCGGCCAGGATTGCAATGGCAGCAGCTAGAGGTATTTTACTCAAATGTAATCGCGCAAAGCTAGCAGAGTTCGGTGGTCCAGTACAGCTGAACAGACACTGGGCTCATTCGCTGTTGAAGCGGATGAAATTTGTACACAGAAAAGCGACAACTTCTAAAAGCAAACATACCGTGGCAAATTTTGCTGAGCTGAAGAAAGCATTTCTTGCCGATGTGACCACAACCGTCACCATGGAGGAAATTCCTCCAGAGCTCATCCTCAACTGGGACCAGACGGGGATCAAGTTAGTCCCATGCTCGTCTTGGACGATGGAGAAACAAGGAGCAAAGCGGGTGGAGATGGTTGGTGTTAACGGCAAACGCCAAATAACTGCGGTCTTTTGTGGCAATTTGCTTGGAGATTTTCTACCCGTGCAGCTGATATATAAGGGCAAGACACCCTGCTGCCATCCTCGATTTTCCTTTCCATGTGACTGGCACATCACCCACTCTCCAAAACATTGGTCAACGGAAGAAACAATGCTGCAGTACATAGAGCACATCATTGTGCCCTATGTTGAGAAGGTGCGAGAGACAGTTGGTGATGACAAGGCAGCTCTCACAATCATAGACAATTTCAAGGGGCAGGTCACAACTACAAACACCAACCTTCTGGAGCAGAACAACATTCATGTCTGCTTGCTTCCACCAAACACCACAGATCTCCTTCAGCCGATGGACATCTCAGTCAACAAACCTGCAAAAGAGTATTTAAAGAGGTTTGAGCAGTGGTATTCGGGGGAGGTAACAAATCAGCTGGAAGGGAGAGACCTTGATGATCTGGAAGCGGCAGAGTTGCAGCCCATCGACCTAGGAATGCCTGTTATGAAAGAAATCGGAGCCAAGTGGCTTGTAGAGATGGCCGACCACATCAGCAACAACCCCCAGTTCATTGTGAACGGCTTTCTACGTTCGGGAATCACAGGAGCTGTTGATGAGATGGACTCTGATGATCAGCTGTACGTTTCTGATGACGATCTGCACAATTCCGATGATGGGAGTGACTATTTGAGTGATGGCCTGTCTGAAGACGAGAGCTAAGCATAGTGAATGCATTGTCATGATCCTTGTAATTATTGCTCATTGATCATACTGTATTCTGATGTACAAAATTAATATTGTGTTACTACATTTTACAAGTGTTGCTACGTTTATGGGTTAATAATTTAACCAGTTTCTTTATCTCTTTAGCCTCTCCTTCAAACGACAAATAGCAAGAAATCTCTAGTCCTCCTTGCAGCAAATCAGAAGAGTACCTTCTTCTACCAGTTACTCGACAGTGAATCGCTCCTCCTCTTCTTATGAAAAGCGTACAGACGCGTGAAATCCTTCGAGGTAAGTGGCCGATGATAACGCCTTCTTTTATCACCGATACGGCATAGGCGTCTGCTGCATTCCCACGCTCACGCTGACACTCCAGCTCCTCTCCAATGGCCGCCTCCCACTGTTCTTGGTAGATGTGGTACCCTCTAACACATGACTCTTTCCCGAAGGTCTCCATCTTCATATAAATTTTCGACAGCTCTCACACGTGTCAAAAATGACAGCATTATTTTGTGCACCCAAATTTTCGCGATGTTTAATTTTCGGCGGTGTTTAATTTTTGTCAGTGTGATCAAGCGACGAAAATAAAACAACGCGAAAATTTAACAGACGAATATTTTTACGGGCGAAAAATACCCGATCTACGGTATACTGCATATTACAAGGAATCGTCACATGACAAGACCGTAGACAAGTAGGTGCTTGGGGGTGCTGAAGCACCCCCAAAATCTTGCTATTACAAAAGCTGCGGGGTGGAGCCTGGGAACGAGGCTAGCATAAAACGGTGTATATCTTTGATATCATGTCCTACTTTATAGGATACTGCATTAAGTCAATCTGTAGATTTGAGAGCTGCCGGTAAAAAATTGGGGGAATTCTGGGGGACCAAAACAATGCACCAGAATGTGCCCTTTTAGCCCTAAGTTTTCAAAATTTTCCGGGGGAGCATGCCCCCAGACCCCCCTAGCTCATGTGAAAGCACCCCCATACTGTCTACGTACGGCCCTGCATGATGAAGTTATCCACTCACAGTGCTGCCATCTTGCACATTGTCAGGCTTTCCTGGATGATGACTCTCTCTGGCATGTAGCTCGTGTTGGAGCTGTTGATGTACATGGTCAGCATCCTGGAAGGAAGGGGTATGACAGTGAGGGCAAGCAGGGTTTCATTTGGGGGAGGTAAAGGTAAGCCATACAAGTACAATCACATACACTGTACGCAAAGAAAATTGATTAAATCTATACACAATAATATAGCTAGTTCCTCCAGATTTAAGCGTGTACAGTGCATCTTACCTTTCAGTGCTCACTTTGTGTGCGCATTATGCTATTTACACAAAAACTGTTTTCAAAGATGCTAAAATTAAATCCTATGTGCCCAGTCTGTTAAACTAAAGGAAATCACCTGAGGTCACATTCAAGGAGCTATGTGGTGCTACTAGAGCCCTACAAAGTTTGCATAAGTATGTTATCAGTGCTGCAGCATGTACTCAGTCAGTAAGTGGAAAATGCTGAAAACTGAAAAATTGAAACGTTAAAAGCTGAAATGCTCGGTACAGTTTTCTGACTGGGCCATCACGATAGTCCCGGTGGTAAAGAAAGACAGTTACGTCCACATCTGTGGGGACTATAAACTGACCATAAGCAAAGCTGGACTCCTACCCACTTCCCCGCATCAAGGACCTGTTTGCTTCCCTGTCAGGCAACAAGACCTTCTCAAAGCTCAATCTCGCCCATGCCTATCTGCAGATCCCTCTCGATAAAGACTCCAAGCAGCTCATCACCATCAACTCACACAAGGACTTGTACCACTACAGCCGCCTCCTTTTCAACAAACCAAGGAGAATCTTCTCCAAGGCATCCCACATGTGTGTGTGTGTGTGTACCTGGATGACATCCTGATTATTGAATGGTCAGATGGTGACCACCTCAACAACCTGGAGGAAGTACTGAAGAAGCTGGAATGAGATAGAAGCGGCACAAGTGTACATTCATGCTGCCCTGAGTCAGACACCGGCATTATCTCGAAGGAAGGCCTCCAACCAACCGAGGACAAAGTACAGGCTATCGTGGATGCACCTCCCCAGCAGAACGTATCACAGCTCAAGTTAGGCTCCTCAATTATTATGCCAAGTTCCTCCACAATCTGTCCATGTTAGCCCCTCTGTATTCTCTCTTGCAGAAAAGGACAAGGTGGTCCTGGGATCCAGACCAACAGAAGGTGTTTGACGAGGCGAAGACCCTGCATGCTAGCACCATCACATCTCCTGGTGCACTACGACGGCCAGAAGAGACTGCTCCTGTCATGCGATGCATCCTCCTACAGAGTGGGAGCCGTTCTCTCCCATGTGATGGATGACGAATCTGCAGCCTATCGCATTCGCATCACGATCACTGTGTCACCAGCAGAGAAGAGATACTTCCAGTTGGATAAGGAAACACTAGACATTGCAAGAGCACATGCAATGCTGAGAAGACCAGTCTTTTTATCACCCTTTAGTAGCTATGTGTTTATAATATTTATTGCTGGTAAAGTACTCCTGCCATGGACGGTGATCCAACTAGAGGAGGACTACACTTTTGAAGAGCTATTCAGGAAGATTAAGGTACCTATATATAGCTATGCGTTTTTAATTTTCTAGCTAGCAGCAAATACAAAAAAAACGTTGCCATGAGGTCTCTTACATGTTTGAACCATAGTAAACTGCCTCAATGTCTTTTTTGTAGGCTGGAGTATACGACGTTGTTTCCATTTCACCAGAGTTGCGCGATGCAGCTCTCAGTCGGTGCTTTGTTGGGCCAAGCAAGGAGAACCTGAATATCACTAGTCGCACTGGGAGTGTTAACGGGGTGTGTGCTTTGTTTGGTCACTTTGTAAAGTTTACTGTTGAAGTGCAGTCCAGTGTAGTTCAAGATACTTCAAGGCTCAGTTCTGGGTGTCCGAATGCGTAATGGCAGCTGCACAAAGGCAGTTACAAGCTTCAGAAAGGAGTGGGCTCCCTGTAGCTGTTCCGCAGAAGACGCAGAAGGACAGGCTATACAACGATCTGATTGGACTAGCATCAGAGCTGAAATTGAAATGGAGAAGTCCCTCTAGTGATGGTACATCATTTCTCAAGAAGCTTGCGAACGTCTTGTGGTACCTAGATGGCCATCATGACACGATTAAGGAAAAATCAAGCAAGATTCCTGATATCTTCCATTGCTTTAACGGCTAATGACCTCCTCACTTTTCGTGAAATTGGCCTAAAAGAATTTCTATTATGGGTAGGCTGTCATATCCTAAACCAGGCAAGCATACAGGCTCCAAAACGAATGTGCCGCTTACTGACGTTTTCGGAAAAGCGTTCAACCAACACTGCATGAAAATTTGTGCACTTTATATATTGCAAATACATATCAAATATGATATGTACCTGTATGCACTACAAATGTGAGAATAATGAAGTTTAACACTGGGTTAAACTAAGTTAACGAACTAATATCTGGGCTGCCATTTGGCGGGACATTGGACCGCCAAACTGTCATGAGTGCATGTGCATTAGCAAGTCTGCTTCAGCTGCAGGCTTCACATTGTGGCAGCCACCGTCGATGGACAGACCAATGGACGAGACCACCGAGGCACCGCCGTTTACCCCGGAACAGCTCCAGTGGATTGACCAGCTCATCGCCAGTCATCAGGGACAGATGGCTCATGGCCCTGGTACATCGTCGTCAGCTAAAGGCGAGCCCCCATCGTCGGCAGCGCCCCTCCCGGCCCTAACAACGGCCACCTCACAGTCACAGTCGGGTAAGAGCCGAGTATCTCTCTAGACTGGTGCCTTTTGTTTGTGTTGTTGTATGCCTTTACGCTGGGCCGCCTAATACTAACTGGATGAGCTAGCAACTGATTTCACTCTTCCTACTACACCCATCGGAGCATGGTGCCTGCGGGCTGTCTCCTTTCCGTAGCCTATGTACCTGTAGCTAATACTAAATAGCCAAGGCGGGGTAGCCATGCCCTCTCGATAACTGCACCTACTAGTTTGGCGGCGGGGCGGCTGCGCCCCACGGCCGTGGAGCATTCTGCAGCTAATAGCTGAGCAGTAAGTGTTATAGGAACCAGCTGGGTGCGTGTGAAGTATGCAACTGGCTGGTACTAAGATAGCTTCAAATTTGCGACCAGATTTGCATAAACCCAGCACTTCCCACATACAAATTTTCCAATTTTTTATGCTTTCTTATCTCAACAACCATTTATGAGACATGAATGATTCTTGGTACACTACAAGTGCCATTATTCAACTAAGGAATCCCACACTAGAAGTCTGCAGCCCTCTCCCTTTCTGTGATGCACACCTTAGCAGCACGGTCATGTTTGGCAAATCGCTATGCAATCAAAAAGTTTGCAAACTCAGCCCTGTATCTTCCTTGTGGTATGACTGAAAGGCTTCATTTCCAGGTTTTTGCTGCAGCAATGCCTCCCATACGAACCACCCATATTTCATTTAGATAGTGCAAGTGCCTTTTTTTGCAAATGTAATCACATGTATGTGTATCTGCATTTATCATGTGTGATGCCAGACCTCCCCCCAGCTGATATGAAATATTAACCTTGTTTCCTTAGTCCCAGATTGTAGGATAGACACACACACACACACACAATGGCAGCATAGTTGGAATTGCATGGATGCCATTGTCTTTTATTGTGCACAAAGTCTATCTAGAATGTAATTATACCTTTATCTCCCTTTCAACAGGGCAAAGAGAAAGATACTGAAAGGAATAACAAAACGGGTGAGGGGCAACTTTTATTGGCTATGCTGGTCAAGTTCGTGACTCTACGAGGGCAGCCAATTGGCGGGATTACACTTAGTCCCCAATTTGTACGTACTGCACTGCATACTAATAAAAACATGAGAAATTTACTTGTTTGGTTCTTTTCTTATTCACGGGTAAGAGCCTATACTATTCAAAGAGTCAAGAATGAAGTGGTCATGGAGCAGGTATTCAAGCTACCCTATGATGGCAATATAAGAAACCTCACACCAATACTTGAGTTCGTATGAAGTATGTGCAAGGATGTACTTTAATTGTATATACCAATCCATCTATTATTCACCCCCTATCAGTTTTGTGTATATTGTATGTAGCTGGTCTGTTGTTGAACTCTTGTAGTGGGGGGGGGGGGGGGGGGAAGGTGTACCATGGATTGACAAAGCTCTGCTATGGATGACACCCATTCTCCCCCCTCTCTAACATTTAACTAGGTATACGCATTGCGCAGATAGCCTCGCGCAGACGTATGACATAAGTTAGTTAGCACAAAACCACACCCACAAGAACGTTTGGGAGCTGCATCCCCCACGCAATTGCCGGAGAAGCTACTCTACACGAATGGGCATTCAGGAGACGAATGTCTCTGTATACAACACAGTTCCAAGGACCAGCTTTGGCTGCTACACAAGAGCAGAGTTGCTTGAAACTCACGTTCGTATCGCTGGCGATTGATCCACGTACCGTCTATATCCAGCGGGCAGATCTCTGCTGAAACAGAGGCTACACAAACTCTAATTGCTGTAGTAGTAAGCCTACCTGGGTAAAAAGAAGTGATCGATTTGTCCAGATCTCTGATCCTTCGGGCATCAGAAGTACAAAGGCGGCATCCATGTAACTCGTCAGGACGCCACCTTGAACACGTGCTTGCCCCCCGGGGTGCCCCCAGGGCCGGATGTGTTTCGTTACAGCTGTAGTAACAACACGTATACGAACGTACAGACATAGTAATAACACATATAAGGAACGTAACCGGAGATTTAATTGCATTCCTAAGCGTGACGGAAGTTGCGCACATATATATACGCTAGCTGAGATTTCAGCCCACACTGCACGATTAGTTGCCTCGCGTTAAGGCGCTCGGCAATTACATAGCTTTTGCACATCTGTCATTCTCTGTACAACATCACCTTGTAGCTGGCTTATTGTTGAATACTGATTTCAATTGTTGACATAGCTCTGCTATGGATGACACTGGGGCACCTTCCCCCCTTTTTTGGCTTTGCAAACAGCTTAGTGAAATATCACCACATCGGTGATAGTTACAAAGCTTCTGCAACTTGCATCGAGGCTTTGGACTGATAACTGAAAAAATGACGGATGTTATTTTTTGGTCACTCACAACGTGAGCTGTGTGTACTAGACGAAAACGCAAATATAACATTTCACTGCATGCACGTAATGCATTTTTACGTAAAACGATCCGTAATTTGCTTTCAGACTGGAAAATATTCTCGTAGCAATAAAAACGGTCGCTCTGGTACTTGCACATCGTGCAATATTTTACTCGAATGCATTACTGTGCGAAGCTTTCACATGATGCAACTCCGCCGAAATTAGCCCCGCACTCTTGATTTCTAGAATTTGAAATACCTTTGCAAGTTGTAATTGGTGCATAAGTTTCAGTGGAAAAAGAAAGATTGGTTAAAAGTACCCTTCGTACCTTAACAGCAGTCATGTGCTTGTGTCTGCATGCCGTGCATACCAAAATTTAAATGTATGGGACATTAGGGTGGGCATGTGGGTTGTTTCTTCATTTAAGGATCACGAAATATGCTGAGTAAGCAAGTTGTCCCTGGCGTCCCAAGGTGTCCATGCTGTCCACAGGTGTCTGTGGTATCCAAGGTATCCCTGGTGTCCCAAGGTGTCCATGGTGTCCCAAGGTGACCTTGGTGTCCCCAGGTGCCCCTGGTGTCTGTGGTGTCCCAAGTTGCCCTTGGTGTCCCCAGGTGCCCCTGGTGCCCCTGGTGTTCCAAGGTGCCCTTGGTGTCCCCAGGTGCCCCTGGTGTCCCCAGGTGCCCCTGGTGTCTGTGGTGTCCCAAGGTGCCCCTGGTGCCCCTGGTGTTCCAAGGTGCCCTTGGTGTCCCCAGGTGCCCCTGGTGTCTGTGGTGTCCCAAGGTGCCCCTGGTGCCCCTGGTGTTCCAAGGTGCCCTTGGTGTCCCCAGGTGCCCCTGGTGTCCCCAGGTGCCCCTGGTGTCTGTGGTGTCCCAAGGTGCCCTTGGTGTCCCTGGTGTTCCAAGGTGCCCTTGGTGTTCCCAGGTGCCCCTGGTGTTCCAAGGTGCCCTTGGTGTCCCCAGGTGCCCCTGGTGTCTGTGGTGTCCCAAGGTGCCCTTGGTGTCCCCAGGTGCCCCTGGTGTCCCCAGATACTAGAGACAGCTCCAATTTACTTCTTTAGGAAAGAAGGGTTTTTGGAATGATAAAAGCAACAGGCCTTGTTAAGAAAGACTGCTTCCCTCAGGAATATTCTAGATACCATATCTTGTATTTTGCTGTATTTGTCTTCTGTGAATTAGACAGGTTTCCTGATAATCCTTCACCTGTGACTGTACAATGGCCTAATTGATGGAGTAAAGATGGTACCTGAATGGTTTGGACTCTTGAAAGGCGCTCGCTTCTTCTTGGATGCCCTTCCTGGTCCCTGTGCCAGCCAGGAGTCTTCAGTGTGCATGGAATCTTCAATCTCTAGTGTGATAGTCTCAGGAGAAAGGAAAAGATGACCCAAAGATTGCATGCAGGTAGGCTATCATATTACCAGTTATGTAGCTACTTGATCTTCATGTATAGTTTACTTATATCGTAGTAGTAAAATTTCATCTAATCAAATTACCGTAAATCAGGTCCCTAATATAGCATACAGCACGCGTGGGCACAACGTGCCTATATACGCGCGTTGCTATGTGACAGCGTTCAGTTGTTCTTGCTTTCTTGATAAGGCTAGCATGCAGAGTGCTAGTGAAGAGCCTGTTGCTTTTGATATCTTAGCACTAGCCCTAGCACCTCTGGAACTTCCGGAAGGTGTCATAGGTATAGATGACGCGGAAGACTTTGAACTAACGGAGAAAGAGAGTGAGCAGCAGTTTGGCCAGGCATGCAGTAGTAGCGACGTCACCGCTGCCATTGCGAACAGAATCCCCAAGAATACTAAGTTATCCACATGTTGGGCCCACAGTGTTTGGAAGTCGTGGAGCAATATTCATGGAATTACGCAGCCGCTTCAAGAAATACCAGCAAAGGAACTAAATGAATTCCTCTCTCGTTTCGTTCTCGAGGCTCGTCGCCAAGACGGTAGCCCTTACCCAGCTACATCTCTCTACCAGCTAGTTTGTGGGCTCCAGCGCTACTTGAGAGACAATGGTCGCCCGGAGGTTGCGTTTTTCGATGAAAAGCAGCCACATTTTGACCGAGCGAGAAAAGCACTGGACGCTAGAATGAAAGAATTAACCTCGCAGGGAGTAGGCGTGGCCAAAAAATGTGCTCAACCTCTAACTTCCGAACAAGAAAACGAGCTATGGGAGAAGGGGATTTTCAGCATCCACACGGCAGAGGGACTTCTCAATGCGGTATTTTGGTATGCATGTAAGTGCTTTGGGTTCAGGGGAGGTGATGAGCACCGCAGCCTTATGCGAGAGCAATTCTCCATTGACATTGACTCTGTTGGCAGACACCTTCGGTTTATTGGGAGAAGCAGCAAAAATGTGCAAGGGGGACTAAAACAGCGACAAGTGCAAACAAAGGATTTAAAAATTTGTGCAAAGCCTAGTCTTGGAGAGAGGTGTGTTGTTGATGTATTTTCAACATACATGGCTTTGATTCCTGCAAGTGGACCCTTCTACCAGCGTCCAATCAAAGGTTCATCTGCTCCTCCTCGTTTTTCCCTCCAAGTTGTTGGCAAGAACAATCTCAAGACAATTGTGAAGCGATTCTGTGCGCAGGCAGGGTTTACTGGTAATTTTACCAATCACAGTGGAAAGGTCACCTGCGCTACAAACTTGTTCAGCCAGAACTTTGACGAGCAACTGATCCAGCGACAGACTGGACACAGGTCAGATGCAGTTCGAGCATACAAACGTCCGAGCACCTCTCACAATATTGCTGTGTCAGATGCACTACAACCTCCTCCCAGCAAGCGGGATCATGTAGACACCAAGGAAAACATTCCTTCTGCTAGCAATCTACAATATCAGCTCAGTGAGCCCAGTAGCAGCAGTGGATCTTCAATGCCTGTCTTCAACTTCAACATCTCATTCTCAAACCTAGCAGCTAAGCATTAACTGGCCCATGTATTACAAGTTATGCAGCAGTATGATATTATGCAAGTGCTGGACACATCTGTTACTATGTACTGTACATGTACGAATGTATTTATTCACTTCATGACATTGTACATGTATACTTGTACTATTATTGCTTACTGGTATTATGCAGAAACAATGGAACTATGATATAAGTCAGTTATAGCCTCCCAAACCTCGGGATAACCCCACATTATTGACCTTGGGAAGTTGGTTAACCCTTGAAAGGTCTCGGGCTGCGCCCTCGACTCTTTCTCGGGCAACCAACTTCCCATGGTCAATAATGTGGGTTATAGCCCTCGTTGGGATGCTATAACTTATACATATAAGATGGATGAGCTAGACCATGATGAAGGGAATGTGGGTGAGAGTTACTTTCTGCTTTTGCATTATCAGCATACATGTCTAACATATTATATATTGTAGGCTAAAGACAGTGACCATCTTACCGTTGATAATCAAGTCAGTGAAGGAAACTCAAATGTATGTACATAGTTCTGATTTGTACTGTTCCATGCAATTTACAAACATTGTCACATCATCGCCATTAAACCCTCTGCATATAGCAACACTAGCATATTATATGAGATCATTATATAGTGAAAAACAAGATTGATATTTCATATCTAAAAACCAGCCGGGTCTTTTCACATGGATAATAGAACTGAAGGTCAGTTCAAGCTAAATACAGCTGTAGAATAGATCAGGTCCGCATCTCTCGCACAGCTTCCAGCAAAAGTACTGACTCAGCAATTTCGTAGTGTGCTTCCAGTTAGCTGCAAGAACTTGCAAAACACAAGTATCATCAATACCTACCACTTTTTTGTCGTCTAGGTAACACAAAACTAAGCTAGTTTGGCGTACCTTGGCCTATTGGGTCTGCAAACTTCCAGTAGCTTCCACTGTACTTGTGGCTTAGTGCATAGTAACGTAATGACGTAACTTGGTGGGACGGACAACAGACAGACGCGGGAACGTACAGCAATCTTATACCAGCCAGGCGCGCACTTCGCGCGCACCTGGCTGTAATAATTAATAGAAGGTAGGGCCGGGATGAGGCTGTGCATTTTGAAATTATTAATGGTCCAGTGTTGCCGTTCAGTAAACCATTCTTCAGCAACCTAGGTCTAAGAGGGGGTGAGATTCTGACGAATACCCTATACCTTATAGGATAATATCTGTAAAAGTGTGGCTACATTTATCTTTTAAAGGTCAACAGTCGCAAGCGAAGTCTCTCTACACTTGGAAATACAGAGGTAGGTGGAGCTAAATTTACGCTATTAATTCCACTGTAATACATATGTCTGTGAACCTTTATGTCTATCCTATAAAAGAAATTACTCTCAGGAAAGTTGTGAATTGACATGATATTTCTTACATTTGATTTCAGCTTGGTCATGCACTTCTTTATACTGATATCTTGCTCTTTACGCCTTCACTGGCAATTTACCTCTGTCAGGGTACCTTACTTCTGCTCTGTAATAACTGTTTACTCTCGTGATAATGGTTGCTATATCTCATCCTTATACCACAGCTTTTCTAGAATTTATTAGCTAGTAACCAGTATGCCTAGCAGATGTGTATGCAAGGGCGATGGAGCCGTAGTGACCGCTGCAGCCATGGCCACCCCACTTTTCCGCCCATTTTTTTCTTAATCAGGTGGTACATTGCTCCTGTATTTGTGTGTTCTGCAGCAGATAGGTCTGCACTCCAAAGTGGTATGTTGCGGTGACTCATCATTAGGCCTATATCTCTTCATTCCACATCTCTGTTTACGGTGTTTCGACTCCCGGTACGGTGCACGCACCATGCACTCAAAAAATGATTCGGTATCACTATATTGGCATTATATTAGAGAAAGCTTATTACTACTATCGGCATCGTCGGCCACTGATCACAAAAAACAATACAGCTGGTACATATCCTTCAATATTGGCAAGATGCTATGAGAGCTGCTTCTTCATGGCTAAAAAAAAAGGTCAAAATTTTTTCGTACTATGTGCACAAAAATTTTTGTTTTGTGGCTATGGATACTCCACTCCTGGGGAGCTTCTGACACCCCGTGTATGCCATCTTTTAGAAGCTCATGATCATGAAAGTGTGTGTTTGTTCACAGTCTCCTGCAAGTTGCTAGTGTGTGCCCATGGTGGCATTCCATAAAGCATTGAGTATGCTCATGTAAAGAACAACTTCTAGATTGTTGAAAAAAATTTTAATTGCACTCTTTTTTTACAGGCAAGTAGTAGAAAGCGACGCCCTACAAGTGCTTGCAAAAAGGTATGTTAACCAAATGAATACAGTGTTCATACAATTAGTAGCTAGGGTAACCAAAACCCATCCGATTATTTTCACTGTATAACTGGGAGTAAATTTTTCGTCAAGATTGATTTGGCAACCCTGAAAACTTCTCTACATGATAAATACTACAGATGTAGTTGTATCCATTAATATATCCATCAATTATATCATAGGAGAATGTTAGCATATCAACCAATCCATGTCTTTTCATTAAAGTGAATAGAGAAAATCTTTCACCATTTGAGCTGCAGAGGGAAAAAACATCGAGGAAAACATGGACAAGCTGGCAAGCCTTGGATTTGTAAGTATTAGGGATTAACAAATGGCAAGGGCTTCAGTGGAATGATTGTATAGCAGAACACATACCTGTGTAAGCGCCCACCCCTCAATTTTATCATTTGGGTGGCTCCTCCGTGTAAGCGCCCACCATGCATTTATGTCGCTACATCCTATGTAAACAGTACAGTCTGGACTAGGCCTTTAGTTCAGCAAACATCTGGCACTAGCAACACAACTGTTGTGTCGCTTCTAGACCGACTGAAAGCTCCGAAACCGTCAGACTTATCCAGGAAGCGGAAGGTAGCT
This sequence comes from Phakellia ventilabrum, assembly GCA_963921505.1. Lineage (NCBI taxonomy): Eukaryota > Metazoa > Porifera > Demospongiae > Axinellida > Axinellidae > Phakellia > Phakellia ventilabrum. The sequence continues at coordinate 8,667,435 of OY997378.1, forward strand.
GTAAATCCGCCATGTGGTAAGCGTTCGTGTAAGAGTACGAACGTAGCGACAGCTGTGGGTACGGTAAAGCCTCAACAACGCGTTGCAGAGTTTTCTGGAGAGCAGCTAATAGTTTCTAACAGCAAGCTTTTCTGCCAGGCATGCAGAGAGGAGCTGAATCTTAAAAAGAGTAGCGTAAAGAACCATGTGCAATCTGCGAAACATCGAGAGAGCAAGAGCAAGCTCCAAGTCAAGCAGAAGCGCGAGCAAGACATAGCACAAGCGTTGCAAAAACATAATGCCGAGGTACTCCAAAGAGGGGAAACGCTTCCACTGAGTCAGCAAATTTATCGGGTCAAGGTTGTTAGATCCTTTCTTCGAGCAGCAGTGCCTTTGAACAAGCTAGTGTGCTTCCGAGACCTCTTAGAGGAGAACGCATACCGTCTTTCTGACAGGCACTACATGTCTGACTTAGTTCCTTTTATTCTGAAGGAGGAGCAGTGTCGCATTAAGGAGGAGATAGCTGATAGGCAGGTAGCAGTCATCTTTGATGGTACTAGTCGCTTGGGAGAAGCCCTTGCAATAGTCTTACGGTTTGTCAGTGATGATTGGATTCTGGAGCAACGTCTAGTTAGAATGCAGCTACTAGCCAAGAGCCTAATGGGAGAAGAGATTGCTCGAGAGTTGATCCATGTTCTCTCAACTGACTACAGCATAGGCTCTAGCAATCTCCTAGCTGCCATGAGAGACCGGGCCTCGTCCAATGGTGTGGCTATGAGAACCATAGCACTACTCTACCCAAAGCTGCTCGATGTGGGATGTTTTTCCCACACTATCGACCATGTTGGCGATCGCTTCTGCACCCCTGTTCTTTCTGAGTTTGGAGTGGCTTGGGTGAGTCTGTTTGCCCATAGTCCCAAAACCAGACTGCTCTGGAGAGAGCAGACTGGCCGGTCAATGTCAAGTTACAGTGCTACTAGGTGGTGGAGCAGGTGGGAAGTCTACAAACAGTTACTGGTGCAGCTTGGAGACTTAGAGCCATTCCTGCAACGTAACAAGGACATTGCCCCAGCCACAAGATGTAAGCTTCTACCATTCTTTTCCAACCAGCAGATGAAAGCAACACTCCAAATTGAGCTAGCAGCCACCATTGACTTTGGTGAACCGTTTGTCAAGGCGACATACAGCCTTGAGGGAGATGGGCCACTAGCTCTGAAGTGCTTTGAAATTGTTGATACTGTATCTGCTGGTATTCAAGTGGCTTACGCTCCTAATGTTGAAGCCATTGCCCGAGTTGTATCACAGGGAGTACCTGCTGTCAAACAACAACTAATTGACTGTGCTAAGAGATGTGTGCAGCCTGGGTTTGACTACTTCCACCACCAACTTGGATCTAGTCTCAAAGGGCCACTGCAGGCTTTTAAGGCAGCAAGGCTGTTCTCCCCCCACAAACTGCACATAATGCAGCCGGATGCCACAGCAGTTGACTCCCTCTCAGCCTTTCCGTTCCTAGTAGATGCTACTTCAGGACTTAAGGCGGAGTTGCCTACCTACCTAGCCAAGGCAGCTGATGTTAGGAAAGCGAATGCCACTGAACTGCCTTGCTGGTCAGCTGCTGCTCGTAAGGTGTTACTGGTACAACCATCCTCTGCTGCATCAGAGAGAGTATTCTCTCTCCTGAAAGCTTCATTTGGAGACCAACAAGATAGTACTCTGCAAGACTACATTGAGGCTTCCCTCATGCTTCAGTACAACAAACAGTGACTGGGACTATATAGCTAGTACGGCATTGGAAGAAATGCGTGTACAAAATTAGGTGGTTGACAATAGATGACTTACGCTACAGTGTATGGATCACTGAGCAAAATGCATTATTAAGATCCCACTCCTCATCACTTTTGCAAGTGAATAACTCCACAAAAGTTATCTACATACTTGCAAAATCTAGGGGTGGGGCTAGTATTGTGAAAATGGGGTTGCTTGCCATGGTAGCCAAGGTGGCGAGCTACTGAGGATCAGCCACACACTGCATGGCCGTGGAGAGTGAGTGCAAGGGGAGATAACCCCTACTTTCTTTATGAACATTTATAAACCCACACAATTAATATTAATTTGTCAATGACAGGCTCCCATATCAAATATATTATAGCTGGTGACATGCACTTCTAAAGTACACGGTAATAAACGCATCCAAGGCCATCATTCAAAACACTGGTTTCAGCAATGCATCTTGGGGATCTAAAGACAATTTTTCACAGTGTGCAGAAACATGAACATTATATTTCAGATCATCATGAGGTCAAACTACATTTCCCTACTCATGGGGGGGGGGGGGGGGCTTGCCCATAGTGAATAGTATTCAATTCTGAACCCCCAAGCAGGGTGCCATGCCAAGTAGGGTGAAGACCATCCCACTAGTGCTGTTTTGATTAATTAAAACTACAACTAAATGCATATTAGTTAAGCCTCAAAACTTGTAGTTAATAACTTTAACTAACATAAACTCTGAGGACAAACTGACAACTAACTAAGAACTAACTAACTCAGGATTACTGCTCTCTGTCACTAGAACTATACTGAAAGATGATAGACACTATAGTTTCAGTATTAGCACTGTTCAGCTACATCACATTCAGAGTCTGGCTCTCCGCATGTTGCATAGGCTTCGGGTCTGGAGTACCGGTATCTGGAACTAGAAATGAAAGCGAGTATAGTCACGTGTTTACTGCGCATGCGCATCGATGGAAGCAGCAACTAGCACGATGGCTACTTCTGAAGACGTATCTGGTGAATCTGGCCCAATCTCCCCTCCTGGTTTGACAACTGGACGTCGTCGTGAGAGTGCCGTGTGGGACTATTTTGTCTTTGATGCTAGCAAGGGGAAAAGCATCTGCCAAGTGGAGGTGAGCGAAGTGGGGAGCGATGGCACCCGTAAGTGTGGTACCGGAATCGCTGGAAAGTTTCCAACAAACCTGAAAACGCACTTAAAGGGAAACCATCCTGCAGCTCATGAAGAGATGCTGAAAAAGGAAGCAGAGAGACAGAAGGAGAAGGAAACAACCAAGAGGAAGTTGGCATCTCCACCGGGTCACGTGGGTGGACAGATGACACTTCTAGGCTCTCTTCAGAAAGCTAAACCGTACGACAAAGAGAGCCCAAGGTACAAGGACATAACCCGCAAACTTGCTACCTTCGTTGCTGCTGGTAATGTAGCGAATCGCATTGTAGAATGTGATGAATTTCGTGAGCTTTTATCACAACTGGATCCACGATATTCGATACCAGGTCGAGCAGCTCTGGACAAAGAATCTTCCCTCACCTCACACAGCCGATCGCATTGAAGAACTTGTTCGTGAGGTTCTTCGAGATTGGGAGATCCCAGTGGAAAAGATCAGTGCAATTCTCACTGATAATGGCAGCAACATGATTGTTGCCTTCAAGGAATGGGTACAGAGTCTACAGACCAGGGATAGTGAAGCGGATGAGGAAGACACCTCTTCTCAGTCTCCTGTTGCTTCCCCTGTGGGGAATTCAGATGATGACGGCGATAGTGATCAAGACCTAGAGAGGGACTTTAATGTATAAAACAAAATTATGTACAATTACTGAATCTATCCCTATATTTTTCAGACCTATGGCAGCTACCTTCAAGGGAAGAGGGTGGAGCAGCTTTCGAGGGTACATATGCGAGCACTCAACCATAATGTGCTGTACTTTTATACGTCTCTCTCTTTTTCAGACCTAGGTCAGAGTGATGAAGCTCATGAGATGATGCAGCAATCCTCAGAGGTTGACGAAGCTCACAAAGGTAAGCATACACTTAATTGTTAATGTATAGAGTAAAATTATGTAGCATAAAGTTTATGAAGTTTATGAGGGTATGCAGTTACTGTGATGTGTACTATATGTATGCTGTTAAGTTCAAACTCTAAATCACGTACAGGCTTTGAGGATCACTCACATGATGACTTTCCAAGGCTTGGATTGTCCAAAGGTATAGGATTGTGACGAACAATAATGACTCTGCACACATACATCATTAATTGTTACTCACCTTTTTATAGTACCAAAGCCTCGTTTTAGAAGGCCCCGATCTGGGAACAAATCTAGACATCTCACAACCCCAGAAAAATGGAGGAAGCATGGTAATGAAATTGTTTTTGTTTTTGTTGTTTTTTTGTACAATCTACAAAACCGGTAATACATTGGTTTGTTAATGAATTGATTCATTACACTTGTTCGGTGTTCTAGAAATCATGATTTTACTGTGGCAGTAAACTGCAGATAATCTGTTTTAATAGGTATTCCAAGAAGACTAACAACATTAAAATCGCGAGCCTTGGTGCTTCACCCTCAAAAATGTTGTAACCCACGTCACACCGCAAGGGACTCAAGGCGATACATTGCCTAGCAAGCCCGATGAAGTCACGACGCACTATCAGGCGCAACTGACTTCAACTCCAAAGAAGCATCTATTGCAGGTGGAAAAAGTAGGAGAAGGTACATATCATCCCTTTTTGGATAGTATTAGCTATATAATATTATGTGCTGTACTACATAATTATACAGACAATTTTGCAACCTGGCTAAACAACCAGCATAACAAGCCCAAAACGGTAACCACATGTAACAGCTGCACGAATTTATGAATACACCTGCAAATAGTAACATCACCTGCTATTGATAACATCACTTCTTTGTATACTACACATTTATACACTGACAAAGCAGAAATCAAGCAGAAGAAAAAGCGACCTGCAGCTGCAAGTAGCAAACTGCAACCGCAGAGAAAAGGTATGTATAGCTGTACTATTTGATGCTACAATTATCCATGCCGCTACATACATCATGTATAGAGCATGTTATATTCCCTTAATTTTCTGAAGCTTCTACTAATAGTGAAGCTATAAAAGAAATACAAGATTTTGATCAGCAGGAACTAGAGCATGACATTGCCTTCTCTGACCAGAAAAGGCTTGGCTGTTTTGCCCACACACTTCAGCTAGTTGTGCACAAATTTGACACCATCCAGTCCTCGAAGCGTGCTTTACAATCAGCTCACCGAATTGTAAAGAAGTTTTCGAAATCTGTGAAAGCTAATGAAAAACTGATCTCCCGATGTGACCTGAAAATTATAAGTGATTGTCCAACAAGGTGGAACTCAACGCACGCAATGGTATCATGTCTGCTGGATGTCCGGCCACACCTCACTGAAGTACTTCAAGAGCTTGAGTGGGATAATCTCCCTAACAGCGAGTGGAAGGTGTTAGAAAACTATCAAGATTTGTTAGAGCCATTTGCCAAGTACACAGCTTTGATAGGTGGCGAGGAGTATACGACACTCTCAATGGTTGTGCTGATTTTGCTTGAGTTGAATTATCATCTAAATGAGGTAAATAATCTGCCTTTGAATAATTTTTGGTAGTTAGTACATGCACATGTATATAGAGACTTTGCATCTGATTTACTAAGACTTGATATTTACTAAGGCTTGATATTTTAAAGCAAATCGCTTTGAGAAGGTCCTCCAGCCTAGCAGTGCCTCATTTGACCCCATCTACCTGGAAGCCACCCTCCTTGACCCAAAGTACAAAATACTTCTTAATCATGAGCAACTGGAAGCTGCCAAAGCACAAGTACTTCGAGAGGCAAGTGCTTGTTTAGCACAGTAGTCTACTACTACTACTACTACATGTACCTGTCCTGTCCTGTCCTGTTAAATTGCTGCTGTTTGACGGTCACGCAAGCCCCCTAAAGGGCAGCAAGTCTCATGCACCAGCCCTCACAATGGCACTCAGCTTCCTGGCCTGCACGTATGGACAGCTAGCCCTCCTCTGCTCCTAAACCACTCCTGACAAAACTGACACTGGACTGCTCCATGCTGCTCGTTCACTGGCTTCCTTCTTTCATCCACACACTTGTGCCTTAAAACTCTCATTCTCCTACCAAAGCAGATCCGTGGCGACATTGGTGAGCCGGGAGCACCAGGAAGAGAAGGCGACCAATAGAAAGATGCTCGTAAAGATTCTTCAAAACATCAGGTTTCTCGCCCGTCAAGGTCTGCCTCTGAGGGGCCATGATGATGCTGACAGCAACTTTATCCAGCTCGCACCTTCGGGCCCAGAGGTTGAAGTGTGGATGAAGAAGAAAACCATGAAGTACATATCGCATGATATACAAAATGGGTGTTTGCAGATCATGGCACTGCAAATTCTCCGGGAACTGAGCCAGAATATTTGTAATAGTGCCTGTTTCACTATCATGGCTGATGAGTGCACTGACACTGCAAACAAAGAGCAGTTCACCATTAACATCAGGTGGGTAGGTGAGGATCTTCAAGATCACGAGGATTTCATTGGTCTGTACACAGTGGACAGTATCAGTGCAGACTGTGTAGTCCATACCATCAAGGATGCTCTACTCCGGATGAGTGTCAAACTTTCTGAGTGCCGTGGCCAGTGCATGAGCAGGAGCAGGAATGGTGTGGCTACTCAAATCATCAGAGAGAAGCGTACTGTCTACACCCACTGTTATGGGCATGCACTGAATCTCGCTGTTGGCGATACTGTCAAGCAATCCAAAGTTTGCCGTGAAGCCTTAGAAACAGCTTTTGATATAAGCAAGCTGATCAAGTTCTCCCCCAAAAGAGATGCCGCCTTTGACCGGATCAAGGCAACAATCGCTAAAGAAGACTCTGGCACTGGTGTCGGTATTAGGACATTCTGCCCTACTAGGTGGATTCTCCGTGGTGGTGCGATCGGCAGCATCCTTGAGAACTACAATGTCTTGAAGCTCTGGGAAGAGTGCCTAGAGATGAGGTTAGATCCAGATCTAAAAGGCAGGATAATTGGTGTCAAGACACAGATGTCACAATACAACTTGCTGTTCGGACTAAAGCTATGTGAGAGGATCCTGAAGATCACTGACAACCTGAGCAAGACCTTCCAAAAGCAGTCCCTGTCTGCTGCAGCAGCTCATGACCTTGCAGAGCTGACCATCAAGACATTGAAGGGGATGAGAACGGACGAGGCATTTGAGTTGTTCTTCCAGATGGTGGAACGTCTCCATGGCTGCACTGACACAAAAGAGCTCACACTTCCAAGAAAGGGAAAGGCGCCAAAACGCATAGAAATTGGTGAAGGGGATGGTTACCATAGCCCTACAGTCCAGGAGCACTACCGACAACAGTATTTTGAGGCCATAGACCTGGCCATCTCTAGCATCCAAGACCGCTTTGATCAGGCCTGGGTATGCTATCTATCGCAACCTTGAAGCACTGCTCCTGAAGGCAGCGAACAAGGAGGACTATTCTGCCGAGCTTCGAGAAGTTATTGCCTTCTACGGGCATGACTTCAATGAGAGTGAACTTTCCACACAGCTAGAGATCTTTGCTGTAGAATTTTTCCAGGAAGGCCCAGCATATTTCTCTGCGAGGAGCTCTTTCTTTCCTGAGGAGCCTCTCTGAGACAACGGGCTTTCTTCAGGCAAGTGTGCTTTGTTGCTCGTTTGATCCTTGTCATGCCTCACTGCGACTAGCACAACCACTGAGACTAATACTACCACTACAACTACTGTGAATAGCACAACCACTGTGACTATTACAACCACTACAACCACTGAGACTAATACAACCACTGTGACTAGTACAACCACTACAACCACTGATCATGAGACTAATATAACCACTGCAACCACTGACTAGCATAACCACTGTGACCACTACAACCACTGAGACTAATACAACCACTACAACCACTGTGACTAGTACAACCACTACAACCACTGTGACTATTACAACCACTACAACCACTGCGAATAGCACAACCTCTCACAATTGCAAGCACTACAACTACCACATCTATTGCAAACAGTACAGCTGCAACTATTGCAACCAGTATAGCCACGATAGCTATGTAGCACTCTACTACACCTGCCAATGCACACGAAATTTTATTACATCCACCCACACATATAACGACTATTCGTGTGTGCAACACGAAGTAACCCCCGCTACTGTACTATTACAGTAGCTAACTCATACACGGACGCTCCACTGCGAGTTTTTAGATCTCTTAGATCATCTTCAACCTAAGAATCATAGCTAGTATACACTCACACATACATGTACACCTGTCTATGACACACACCTTACCTAGCCCCCTGTCGGTGAAGTACTCCAACCAACAACACCCACGTCAAACTAGCATGCTCATAGAACCAGCCAAATAATTAGCCTATCCTTTCCTATGAACTGCCCCAAGTTGTAAAAAAGTGAGCTAAAAAGAGTAGCACAGGGGGGGTTGGGGGGCGCAGCCCCCCCCCCAAAAATAAGCAGGGGGGTGAGGGGGGGCTGCGCCCCCCCTCTTTTTTTAAAAAATATATATATATAAAAAAATTACTAAAAAGTAACAAACAAGGATAATGGTCACACGGGAGCACACACCAGATCGGCCTACGGACCGGCCTCCCCATGTCAGCACATACTCAGCCACTGCTGTACAGTGCTGACAATGGGGAGGCCGGTCCGTAGGCCGATCTGGTGTGTGCTCCCGTGTGACCATTATCCTTGTTTGTTACTTTTTAGTAATTTTTTTATTATTATTATTATGGTACGTACGTCTACCGAATCTAAATACAAAATTCTAATTTTGCGTATTACGCATTACGTATCCGAAGCGCATTACGCGTACGCTACTACGTCTAATAATTGTGTGTGCACGAGCAGACAGAATGGAAGCTACTGGAAGTTTGCAGGCCCAATAGGCCAAGGTAAGTTAGTTTTTATGTTGCTTACGTGGCGAAGAAGGGCTAGACAGTGGTATAGTAATCCACAAACGCATTGCGAAATGGCTGAGACTCAGCACTGTCGGTAACAGCTGTGCAAGAAGAGATCAGCCCAACCAGCATTTAGTTTCAGGTACATTTAACCTAGAATTACTAGTAACGGAGCACAATCTTCAGCCTTGTCTTTATGTATGCTTAGACTTTAACACTGCTGGATGTAGTCTTGTTTGCTATCATAGTAGACTGTAGTGATTTGTAGTAGCTATAACAGGTTTCTGTATAATATAGTTAGTTCAGAGAAGCTCCCTCATAATTTAACAAGTGTTATTAGGCTATTAGCTAGGTAGCTTATACCGTTGTTGGAGTTGACTGTGGGCAGCATGTAAATGTATAATAATATACATTTTTATGCTGTATGTGCAGAATTTGATTAGCTAAGTTCTCTCAAAACTTCCCCATTTATGTGCAGAATCATGTTGTGATGTAGGTTCTTTTTATAAATAAAATAGCTATGGAGAAATAGAACATGAAAACTTGATCACAGAATGATACAAGGCTCCTCTCCCTCGTAAGGTCTCAGCACAAATCAACACTACAATATTCAAACACGAACTTGTTAATGCACAATATAACAGCACCCATATTACTTCTCACAATTGGCTGTCTCGTAAAATAGCTATAGTGTCCATGCTACTGTAAGTGTTGGAGTGGTTACTGCAGTATCTATGAGCCCTATCTAGTCATACAATCCGATCACTGTTGTATTACTTCCACTTTGAATGCCCATTTGCTAATATAATGCACAGACACTCGCTCAGGCTCGCCCCACAATGTCCTGCATTAAACTAGTTAGTACACTAATTGTTGTTTATGTACAGTTTGTAACTTGTATCCATGAGCTAGTTTATTGTTACTGGGATCCCAGAGGCTTAGGTGTTCCGTAACACCCCCATTTCCCTCCAATTTGCCGTCGTACAGACTCACCGGACCACGAACGTTCGAACGTTGCTTGCAAACACCGCATACCGAGATAGTCTCGCGTGGCCAGACTCTCGACGGAAGTTAGAGTCTGGTCCACTGCCCATATAGGACTTGTTCTGACACCCACCCCAGTTGGGGTGGGCGATAAGTATGTGCGAACCACAGCGTTTACAACCATCGCGTTTATTATAAGGCGCTAAGTAAACAGTCTCAAGACAGTAGCTGGACTGTTTACGTAACGCCTTATGATAAGCGCGACAGGTTGTAAACGCTGTGGTTCGCACATACTTATCGCCCACCCCAACTGGGGTGGGTGTCAGAACAAGTCCTATATGGGCAGTGGACCAGACTCTAACTTCCGTCGAGAGTCTGGCCACGCGAGACTAATACCGAGAAGCTAACGCTCCTAACTAGCGCTATAGCCACGTGGCACGGCCATTTTGTAATGACGTCATTTCCGCATTTGCAAATATAATTGAACCATAGATGGTGTCAACTGTAGCTTGAGCTGACAAACATGTACATCCCCAAAACTGCCGTCCTGCATGGGTAATGTTTTAGTCCTGAATATGTACATTTATTTGAGTGGATGCACCATGCTTGATCAGGCTCGCCCCTCGATGATTACCAGCATCTTACTAGCTAGTAAGATGCTGGTAATCATCGAGGGGCGAGCCTCTTACTAGCTAGTAAGATGCTGGTAATCATCGAGGGGCGAGCCTGATTGGGCATCGTACATCCAATCAAACGATAGACACATATTCAGAGTGGTGTAGCTAGCTACTTGCTTATCAGTTTTAGCACATGTCAATTTCAGGACGTAAACAAAGGTATAGCCAGTTGAATGTAAGTATTAGTTCCACCAGGTCTGGCCTCCCTCTCCTCCAGGGCACCTGCTACTCATTGATGGTCTCTCTCCTCTGGCGCGTCCGCTATCCTTCTGTCTCGTTGGTGGTCTCTATATAGCCCATTGATGCCTCTCCTCCGGGCCACCTGCTAGCTACTCATTGATGGTCACTCTCCTCTGGGGCACCTGCTATCCTTCTCTCTCGTTGGTGGTCTCTATATAGCTATCCCATTGATGCCTGACCTCCCTCTCCTCTGAGGCACCTGCTACTACGTAGGCTTTTCTCTTGTTAGCACACCCTCTTCTGTTGGTGCCTGACCTCCCTCTTCTCCTGGGCATCTGCAGTGTTATTTTGATGACCATTTGACACTAGTAGCATGGCACTGAAATGACAATGTGTGGCTTAATATCAAAATATTGCCCAGTGGCTCTCATCAATAGCTTAGAGCACCAAGCTTTCCTAGGGGAGCATGTCTCCAGACCCCCAGATCGTAAGCAACCAGCTCCTGCTTTTTCCCACATTCCCATACAAGCATCCCCCTTCTAAATTGTTGTACAACTCAGATAACCCTACATCAAACCTTTGTTTTTGCCGTGTATGTACAACCCTCTAAAACCACTGAAAACCTCTTAAAACCCATACAACCCCTGAAACTATGTACAACCTTCTACAATCACTGAAAACCTTATAAAACCTCTAAAACCCTTACAACCCCTGAAACTATGCATTCTTGTTTTGTTTTCGAATTTGAATATGTTTTTGAAGGTTTGAAGCTCAAGAACAGCCAGGTGGATGATAAAAGGACTCCTACAACCTTCTTTTGACGATAAAAGGAGGTTGGCTAAACTGGTATAAATGCTGGATGGGTGGGGAGAGTTGGCATGCCATCAAAAAGCTTTTTAACCCACCATTCCTGATTCTCAAGGTCAGGCATCCAGCAGTAACTGGGGTTTATTGTATAGTAAGGGATAGTAGGAGTGGTTGTAGTAATGATTTCAAATGTACACCCCTCTACAACCACTGAAAACCTTTTAAAACCCCTAAAATCCCTGAAACTATGTAAAAACCCTCTACAACCGTTGACAACCACTGAAAACCTCTTAAACCCCTAAAACCCCTGAAACTATGTAAAACCCTTTACAACCAACCACTGAAAACTTTTTGAAACCTCTAATACCCATACAACCCCGGAAGCTATATAGCTAGCTACAACCTTTCTCTACAACCATTCACAACCACTGTTACTACTAGTGAGTCTACTACAACCACTCAACCACCCAAATCGTGGTGTTATAGCCATCAACCTTAACAACCTTAACACCCCTCATCCAAAAACCTTCATAACCTCTAAACCGGTTGAATGTTCAGCAATGTGTGATTTTTCCCCATGAACATGAAATTAATCTGAGAACAGTAATGGAATATTCCTTTAGCAACTTTCCAAAATCACACATTGCTGAACATTTAACTTTTTCCAGAGTCCACCGATCCCTTGTGACGGAATTAACTACAGCTAGCTATAGCTATGGTTATCTGTATGATAACAAAACATTAATTTCATAAAATTGGCATGCACGTATTGTATCATATCTACATGCATGTTAGGTATTGTAGTTTGCATAAAAGGCTATCAACAACAAACAACAATAAATAATACCAAGCTCACAACCAGTCCACTAAATCCGTGGTTGGGGATGAAACCCAAAAGTAGCATCCCCCTCACTATTAACATTAACATCAACTCCAACATCATTTTTGATTAACTCAATAGCCCTTTCTGTGAACCAAGGTTTAGGCAAGTTTAGCTCCATTTTAGAAATCTGTGGTAATGATAAGAGAGCCCTGACACACTTTTGAAGCAATTCGTGGTTTTTCATTATGTCAACACTACGGAACATAAAGTTTTGAATGACGAGCTCTTGTAGTGTTCCAAGGCTTGCTTGCTGATTCAGCGCACTGCGCAATACTGGTAATAGTACAGAAGCAGAGCCACACTTTGATACATCACAGCATACCTTGAGAGTTTTTAACTTGGGTAAAGAAATTAGCTGTAGCACCGTAGTTAGCCCTTCTGTGTCTGATAAATTAAGATACTCTACGGCTATATTCTCAACTGCTGCATCTTTGTGATTACGAAGAGCCTTGAGGATTCCTACTTCACTAACTCTGAGTGACTTTAATCTAAGTTTATCAACAATTGGAAGCCAAACATCTGTAACCGGTATAACCATGGAAACATAATATGTTTTTAAGACTGTAAGACACTTTGACTGAAAAGCACTATCGTGCATTGTGAATGCAAACTTACTGAAGTGCGGCAGCATTTGCTTAGTAGTGACGCTGATTGCTCTTCGATCACTGAATATGTACAGGTGAACACCAGTAAGATCTAGACATTGCTGACAAGAGGAAGAGGTGCGCAGGAAAGTTGAAAGAATGTTTATAAAATCCTCTACAGATATGTTGCAATTGGTTAGCTTCAATGTCTTGAACTGTGGTTGCATGAATAATTCACAAATACCAGCCCAAAGTTTAGACTTGCCCCGGGACCACCCCCTTAGAGTGACACTTTGCAATGATGACTGTTTCAGAAGTATTGGAACTGCTACTGATTCAAGGTAAACTAATTCATCGAACTCATCTTCATATCCATCGAAGCCGTCAAAATTGGAGGTAAATATTGAATACATCCTTTCACAGTGAACAGAGACTTCAGCAGCATGATGAAAGAAGTGATACAAACAATTTGGATCGTCAGGATAGTGCTCAATTGATTTTCTCAAATCGCTACCCCGTGAATAATAGAAATGGAAGTATTTCGAGAAGACCTTACACTTTTGACTTAGAAGTGTAATAGCTTTTTCAACAGTGCTTTTGTTACTTGAAATAAATGAAAAGTAGCGTGGTGGCACGATGGAATTAAAACATCCACTGTGATCTTTAGTAGTGAATAAGAATTGAGAGGATACATAGTTGTCAGAGAATATACAGCATGCAAGTAGAGATATGACATCATCTCTTGGCCCATAGCTAGTGGGAGATCCATAATATGGAGGTGTGTATTTGCGAATGTCTTGATAATAATTGGTCCAGAATGAGTTCATGTCCATACCATTAGATACATTGGTGCTATCTAAAACAAAGACATCTGCCAATGGAAGATAATTTAACAATTCCTGCCGAATTCTAAGTGGAAGCAAAGACAACAGTTCAGGTGAAAACTCTTCAAGCTGAAAGATGATATAAACAAGACAGATTTTTTGAAGAGTCAACATAGTGTGCTGCAGTGCCATTACTTGAGCTGTGTCCATCACGTTAGCAGAACCATCTACAGCAGAATGAACACATTATTAGTGACTGCTGGATCAGGCCATTCCAAATTAATTACTGGTTTAACAGATTTCAAAAAACTGGAGGCAAGTCTGTAGGGTAGAACTTAATTCTGTGTACTACTCCGTGTTTTCTTTGCAAATTACTCACTTTCTGAAAAGGGTTACGTGGATATCGTTTTTAAGCTGTGGCGCAATCTGTACAATTCTATCACATAGTTTTACCAAGGAGGCTTACTACAGCTCCTAGGTCAGTAAAGTTTGTGTAGTCCCTGTATAAGTAGAGGTACTTGTGCTAGAAACGGATGGTATCATCGAGCAATGTGAATGTACATTCTTTCAGGGCAAAACCAGTGATTGCACAACAGCAGCCAAGTACTCACTGCCCATCTTCAAAACGTGCTTCTGCCTATACTTTGCTACTGCACATGCACCAAAAGTCAGGTGCATGGTGGAATTTTTTTATCTCACTGCTAAACAAGTAATTAAGTTGGAATGGCCTCATCATGAAAGTGGTGTGTTTGAAGTCTGAATAATATTAATACCAGGTTTTAAGCAGTAAAAGTTAACTCTGCTTATTAATGATGCATTAAAGCTTCTGGAGGCCAGCATCTTCCCGATACCTTGGGATATGCACATTATAACAAGTGCAATAATCACTAGCTACACTGCAGTAATAATTTTGCATGAAGATCTCAAGTTTTGTACTGACATAAGAGAAATGGGGGTATTACAGAACACCTAAGCCTCTGGAATTCTAACTAGATCATGAATACAACATACAAAAACAACAGCTAGTGCACTAACTACAAACCAAGCTTCATTGATGTAGCACTGCAGAATCACTATTAAGTAATTACAATTTTACACTACCCTATTGTGGGTAATACGAAACACCCGAGGGTATTTCGAAACACCCCACTGATCTGCAAAGGCGTGGCGGAGGGCAATAACTGGTATGCTGGAAGAAATTTAGTCTGCCGTTTGGTGGAAGCAGCTAGTCTAGTGGTCAAGCTACACTAAATCGTTGTTGTGGTCAATGCATGCATATGAATGCGAATACGTGCAGTTATACAAAAGCAATCGTTGTCGCCCAGGAATTTTGGTAGTTCCTGGGTGCATTCAGCTGTTGGCAATGTCTTATAACTAGAAGAAGACTTCACTCAACCAATGTAGTAGGTGTTCTAAATTACCCCTAGGTCCGAAACACCCACATTTCATATTAGTTGCAGTAGCCACAATTTTGTCTAGTAATGGCCTTCATGCTCTCGTGTCCATGCTATCTAGCCCCTCCGCAGGGCTGTAGCCACCACATTCAAAGTGTTTTGGCTGTATTAAAGCGTGCAAAGTCTGTCCACTAGGGGGCATGAAAATTTAAGATTTTAGGCCTCCTGAGATAGTTTCTGGTGCAATTTTGGGGTACTAATAGCAGCCCCGTAGCAACTCTAAATGGATTAGAGGCTAGTATACGACCAATTATAAATGCCCGTGCACAGTGCGGAAAATTTTGCTACCTAGCGGCCACTCCCAGCCAGGAAACTCTCTCTCTTGCTCGCTCAGCATGTTCTGTTGGTGCAATACAAAGATACTTCTTTATGCATGCTTGGACATGCAAAGGTTCCTAACGTGCCATCGTCAGACATGACGAACCCACTCGGGGGAGGGGTAGTCTCGCGTAGCCAGGCAGATCCTCGCTGCCTGCAAGCGAGGGTCTCAGACTCTGGCTGGGGAGTAGTCTTGACTCCAGACCTTCCCCGCGAGTAGTCTCGACTCCAGACCCTTCCCGCGGGGAGGAGAGGGTCTGGAGTCGAGACTACCAGGGGAGGGGATAGTGGCCAGACTCTCGACGGATTTTTCCGTCGAGAGTCTGGCCACGCGAGACTAGGATAGGAATTGTGATCGGTGCTTTGTATTGCAATAACCGAGGAATATTTTCGATTAAACTCACCTGGGTAGGTGGAAATTTCACAGTTTGGTGTGGTTCCCTCTGAAGACTAGCCTCGAGCTCGTAGTATACACACCGAGAGCCGAGAGCACAGTCACATGACAGCCCCACCCACAACAGTTCACCGGAAATAATTAGTCTCGCCACATACATATCAGGTACCCACTGTTGTCTGCTTTCGTGGTCCAGACTACCAGGTTAGGTTTTAGAGTGGAGGTAGGTATGGCTCACGAGACTAGATAGTTTCTCGTGTCCTTAGGCTTAGTCCTTGTTTAGTGACATAGCTGTCTCGTGGGCCAGCCTCACTCGCAAGTGAGGCTGGCCCGCGAGACTAAGCTATGCATAATTTTATGTCTCATAGGATGTTGCCCATAGAGCGTGGCGATATTGTAGCAACAGAAATCAATTAGATGTCAGAATGACATAGCAAACCCACTGCTTTTACACTTTCACTCAGTAAGAGTTGCTTGGGTTTATAAATTAGTTTTACCAAAAGACGACCATCATCTTTTTCAACTAGCCGCTTGCCATATAAATTTGTCTGCAATCTAAACTGATTTCTCCTTCCAGAAGAAAATGTGAATGGGCACATGGCAAGACTGCTCCTTTCCTCATGATTATGCAGTGGAATGTAACTTACATAGTATGTACAGTGGTCACTGTGCAGCCAACCTCTCTAGTAAGGTCACCTTGTTGCCTCCCAATGTGCATATTGCTAATGTATTATGGACCTGTATCATACAGCCACCCTCTATAATGCAGCCATAAAATGTTGGCCCAAGGGTGACCACAATATAGAGGTTCCACTGTAGCCTCGTTTCCAGGCCACACCCCTGGCCTGTGTAGTATGGTGACTTAGCATACCATCGTTCCATTCTTTGCTGTTGGAATGTTTCTGTCACAATGCACCACGATAGTATTTACCGTATGATTTTCGCTGAGTGACAGTTGCATTGTGATAAAAACACTCCACTGGCATCACAGCCACAGCTTCTTGTGAATTCCTGTAGAAACCAAGGACCTGGTGTCTACCTCAGGAAGTTATCTCAGATAGCTAGCTTGCTGTACCTCAGTATACTATTGTTTCCTGGAATGATACTCTTTGCATCTTTCAGAGCCAAAAACTAGACCTCCAAGGGGGCGCTTTAAAATTCCATCAAATGGAAAATCACCCGTAAGAGGCTATGAAGCAGCTGATAGCTACACCAACTGCACAAAAAATTGACTTATCTTTTTTCCAGGCAGGAAGCACTCTTGTACTGCTTCTTTTCGCCCTGAAAAAAATCTAATCTGCAGAGTACCGTATTCTCATACGCTCGTAGTGGTTGAGAGGTTCCAAAACTCATTGAAAAAGATGCTGTTAACTAGTCTCGTGACCAGACCACTTGGTGATCCACTGACCTTTCCCAAGCAGGTATGGCCACTTTACTTGTGAACTAAGCTAGTTACTACACTTTGCTAGGAGTGACACAATGCAATTTGCAGCAACAATGCAACAATGGTCCCTCTATACTTCTATACAAAGCATGTGTCTGAAAGTGATCAGGTTAAAACCTGCCCAACCGGACCAGTGGCGCCAGCGTACATTACATATACCGGTAGCTAGTTATGCATATTGTGTTGTTACAGTGTATTTCCTTAGTAAATAAAATGTAATGAACTATCATTCTTTTTGGTACTTGCAGTCAGAGATGTCACTGCAACTCTATCGTGTGTTTGTATATGGTACACTAAAACGAGGCTTCCCTAACCACTTTATAATCCAAAGCAAGAGTGTTGGGAAAGCCCGGTTTATGGGAGAGGCAAAACTGAGTGACCGGTATCCACTGGTGGTAGCTGGGTCCTACAATATTCCCTTTCTGCTTCCAGTGAAGGGACAAGGCGATGTAAGTTTGAAATATTTCAGCTAGTTGCATTGTGACTGCATGTCCTCTTGCTATAATTATAGGAAGTGTATGGAGAAGTGTATGAAACCGATACTGCTATGCTAAATCAGCTCGATGAACTAGAACAACATCCAAATTTCTATGTACGATCACTTGTCAGTTGTGTTCTGCTACAACCTGAAGAGAAACATGAACATGTGATTGACTGTGAAGCTTACTTCCTGCAAGACTTCAAAGATGAACTGTTAGATCTACCTACCATCAGTAGGTATACTGGGCAACCCCCTGAGCAGAGGAGTTATGTCTTTAGAAAAGACAGGGATCCTACTTTTGATGTCAAGGGAGAAGTGAAGAAAAACATTAAGAATTGAGTGCATGTTAATCCATCTTCGTCATTGCTGTATGTGATGGTTGTTAACCAGCACCAAGGCATTATTGCATTTGTAAATGCGGCCCAAGGGCACAAAGCGCACGAGGGATGAGTGTTTATAAACCGATACTAAGTGTCAGCGCAGTTAATGTTAAGGTAGCCTCGTTCCCAGGCACTAATGTTAAGGTAGCAAGGGAAATTGAAACAAATCTCCGTAAAACTGCTTATGAATAATTAATGAGCAATCAGTAGTAGTTAATTAGTTCATAGTACTATTTACATTTTCCCATGGTGGCAACTGGAATCAACAGCGGGGGGGGGGGTACCACTTTGATGTGGAAAGCTGCACTTTCAAGGGCAAATTCGGCACTTTGATGTGGCCGAGTGGTACTCTGATGTTGGCTTTCAACACTTTTTTTTTTACCAACGGTAACCGCAGTGCCAAGTGAGAGGAAAGCGGTCGATATTAAAAGTGGTCACATTTAAGGGCACGCAATAGCTAAGTGACCGGATTTGATTCACAAGTGAACAGTAGCTAGTTACATAGTTAGAGCTAGTGCATAGCTACATGTAGCTATCATGCAGGCACCTTGTAGGAAGTAAGTGAAATACACAAGTCCGGAAACAGTACACACAGTACTAAATGCATCATGCAGTGGGCCAGTGCATAGTACAAATAGAAGTAATTACTAATTAAAACAATACCATGACTACTGAGGTGTGAGGAGAGGAGGGCTAATGGGACATATATTCGTACTAACTTGATTACTTAGTTACCTTTATAGCTACTGTATCAGTATGTTTTCAAGAATAAATACCACTAATTGTTGGTTACACCACTGCTAGTGGCTATAGTGCATGTGTGTATCACAGACCTCATCAGGTTGTATCTGGTCACATCACAGCCACTCAAATCAGACATCGGGGGAGGGGTGATAGAGAGCTGCGAGTGGAGTTCTACCTGCCTAGCTGGTACTTGGCTTATGCTTAATTAGATCGCCTAGGCCCAATTGCAAGGTCCATTCCCAGCTCCGGGAGGGGGTGTCAGGCCCTGGGACCTACCTCTAGGGAGTGGGCCCACCTAGCTCTGACTACTCCCCCCATTGAAGGATGCAGCTGCATTGGCCCTAGCCTCGTTTCCAGTCCACAAAAGAGTGCACTCTTTTGAGGGGGTGTGTGGCCTGGGTGCGAGGCTACATTGGCCCCTGCAAAAGAGAGATAGCAGATATCAACACTGTACTGTAGCTTTGTTGTCAGGTTTTACCAGCCTCATTCCTAGAGGGGTGGACCCTGGGAATCCTGATCCAGTAGCAGTCAAAAATTGTTCCCGTAATCCTATTCCAGTGTAGCATGCTCCATTCTGGAGTTATGCACGTCTAGCAGAGTGGAGCAAGTTCAAAGCATTCTCTGCTGATCTCCGCTTGCATGTGATCATGGTGCAAGCCTTACATCATAACCTAAAATAATTATACGGCTAGCCAGACCTCGTGCATGAATTGCGCAATCAGTACTGGTAGTAGATCGCAGACAGCGAAGAGACAAAGACTTCTGAAGCTTTCCACTGCAAACTGCCATCGTCAAACAGGCACTGGAGTATTTTCAAAGGAGGCAAGTCGCCAGAACGATCAAGTAAGAGTGCAGTGTGTGTAAGCAGCTGAACAGGCCTCGTTACGCCAGTGACTTAGCTTTATAATAGTAGTGGAATAGTCTATTGTCTCGTAAGCACTGTGCATTACTTTTCAACAGAACATAAAATAAATAATAATTTGGAACCAATCTCCACTTTAGACTCCATTATAGCGTAACGGAGTGGAATTACACTTGGAGCAGAGACTGCTATGTATGTTACTGTACAATTATAGGAACAATTTTTTGACCGCTACTACAGCTTATATACTAGAACAAATGCAGCCTGAGCATAAACAGGTACGTACATGTATGTGAACAGCAGAGAACATCCATCAAAAATCACGCGACAAATTGCATTCCACCCGTGATACAAATCCTGGTATATGCATACATAAATTAAAGCAGGCTACACGCAGCTCAGTTTTGTATTGTAACTTTCTTACCACAAAAATTTGATAGGGCCTTTCTCCTGGCAGTGGATGTGAGCTGCTTGATTTTCAATTCCAGATTGGGCCTTCTGTACCTTTCAGAGGCAAAGCAGATCAAAGAATCAAACTAACACTCACTTTCTAGGCACCTACACAGCAAAGAAACACTCGCTAGTGTGGGGCTCGCTTAGGCTTGACCCAATAATCTGTGAATGACCATGGCCACGTGTTAAAATTGCCGTGGTTTTGGGGATTCATATTCAATAGGCATTATAATAACGAAACAGATAGCTGGAGATGATCAAAATTTGAAATGCTTCAGTGGCCTCGTTCCCAGTTTACAAAAGAGTAGCCTGGTACACACCGTACACACTATTCATGCATGCGCAAGAATTATGGACAACGGTCAGTAAATATATTCGTAAATGAGCTCAGTCACATGGCAATGAGTAGTACAGAGGCAGTATGTGAGTATAGGAACTAGGTTCTTTCTACAACTGAAACAGCTTTATAACCATCCAAGAATAATAAAAGGACCTGCAATTTTCTATCCACTAGGATTGTGGTAGCTGTCTCACCGTCAAAATTCGGAAGCGCCTCTCTCCTGGTAGTGGCTGTGTGCTGCTCAATTTGCAATTCCAGATCCGACACCCTAGGCCTTTCACTTTGCACTTTCATGAAACGAATAATACACGGTTCGTACACGTAACAATGTACGGTAAATATTTACGATTACCATAAACCTGGTAATTTACATACAGTCATGCGCAAACAGTCAATACCAGGCCACTCTTAGTCTTTCGTGGGGAGGTATGGCCTGGGGACGGGGCTAATGCTTCACTGGCTACCTCTCACCTTAAACACCACTCCCTCCACAAATTTGTAGACTAATTTGGGGATCTCAAAGTCCACATCACGCACAGTGCCCATGAGCTCCTGGTAGCCAGAGTAGAGGGCCCTGCACTCCCAGTCACTGCCCTCAGTATGCTTGTACTGCGGCAGGGGGGGAGGGGGGGGGGGATAATTAAGCGTGTGTGTGTGTGCGTGCGAGTGAGTGAGTGTTCAGTAACTTGCCAACAACCAGCCAGGTGTTTCAAACAACAATGCTCAATTATTCATTATCAATGCTCTCAAGGACTGCACTGTACATGTGCCACTGTTCAAAAGACACAGATGGAGTCATCAACAAATACAGGCACAAGTCTTTTTAATAACTGCAATACTGACGTATAGCTACACACATAGCACAAACAGATGGACAAATAGACACACAGACCTCCTCAGTGACGTCCTCCCTGCCATGACTGCTGATGGCCTTAGTGCTGCTGGTCTTGTCAGTGTCCACCTTGGGAATACCATCTTCCACGACAAAGCTCTTGATGCCTGCATTCACCTAACACCAGAGAGAGGAAACAGTTATTGTGGATATAGTGGAACTGAGCTCATGATTTTAGTAAACTAACCGTGTCACACATACCGAGTAGAATAGCACCTGATAATGCACCAAAAGTATACAGGATAAATATGGTACACAATGGACTATGACCTCCGCAATCTCCTTGGATCAAACACAAACAATTACCAGCACAGATCACCGATTATAGTCCAAACGTTATCACTGCACACAACTAGACGGATGTACCTCAGCAATGACAAAGTTGGTATTGTACGGTACAGAATTTCCCTCCTTGGTGGTCTTGATAGGGGTAGGCAAGTTTCGCATTTGCGTTAGTTTCGCGATTGCGTTGGTTTCGCGTTTACGTTCCTACATAGCCCCCACCCTGAGGGCTTTCCTCCAGGGATGTGGCATCCAGCACCTGCCAACCGAAAGTAGTCTACTATAATGGCTGCATTAAGACAGTCAAATTTTACACTACATACTGCTGCTTCAATACACACCTACGAAACACTACTCAAGAATGAAGTTAAAAGGCTCTTAATTGTGTAATAGCTACAAAACTATGGTTATGCCGGCTGGTTCTTGAGCAATGACTAAAAATGGCATCCCCATACTTTGATTTGATGGGCAGCATGGTGCAAAACCAGGGAGGGAGCTGGTATCTAAGCGTGGAGTACTTTTCCTCTAGGACTACAACACACTACTGTCTTTACTGTAGCTCAGCCACAAACATTAAAAAAATGCACTAATTGTGACGAATTAAGAGATATGCTGTATAAACCATGCAGGCTTTAACCAGCCACATTTTTTGGGCAGCCATGTGCAAATACCATAGCTTCACAAGACATGCTGCAGCAGCTATGCATGCACATTCCAACCTGAACCACAAGTATTGCAGTAGTATCAGAAATGCAAGGTGAAAATATACTGCGGTAATGTGATTATGCCTGAAAATTGCATCCATGCAAAACACAAAAGAATGAACATATCGGGATGGAATCCCAAAAAAGCAACCAACAAGGTAGGAACAATACCACAACACTTTTACGAATTGTCAAGCCTACGTGTATATCTTTTGACATTTTTCCAACTGCACACACCACAATCCCCTACATGCCACACCAGACATATTTATAGCCAATGCTAAATGATTGCAACATTGACTCAAAAGTATCAAGGAATAAAGTTCCAAAATTCATTATCAAAACTGGTTAAAAATTTACCTTGACAACCACTGAAAAAATGCTTAGCATGTCACTGGTTTTTGAATTTACATTTGGTTGCTATGGACTGACCAATCAACCATTTTCTATTTAACACCCACCATTGAGTGCAACGACTGCTTTGTTCTTGCTCACTATCCAAAATTTGCTCTAGCCAATCACAACTGCACTTCAGTGGTTTGGACTTACAACTACCCGTCTAGCCCGAGTCTAGTACCATTTTAGCACAAAACGGTTAGGCTGGCAGCATGGCCATATGTACAGACACATAGAAACACACAAGACAGAGACCATGCAGTACGTAGCTTACTGTGCTATCTCACATCAATTACGGGCAAAAAACACCATACATCCTGCCTAGGCTCCCCTAGCCATCGGCCCTACCACAGCTTTCTGAACATTTGAACGACAACGGACAAATCTGGTTCGCACTTTACGTGAACATTCGGGGGATATATTTTTCCCCCCGATTTATATACCTGTAATGAAATGGTGAGAATGACTTAGGCATAGTACAATTACATTATTCGGATCCACTCTATATGTGCCATCAGCTTCACTACTAAGACACCTCATTAGTGAATTACATCCAACAGCCATTGAAACTCACTTTAGACAAGGCCCCCATTATTATAAGCAGGGCCGTCCCAGGCCCACACAAAATAGGGCCTGGCGGCCCTGGCCCAGGAAGAGGCCCTAGGGGCAGTGTCACCCCGTCTGAAGAAACTTCACAACAAAACAGACTACAAATTTTCAAAGGATACAGCCATCTAAAGCGCATACTAAAGGCTGAAGCAATAGTGAATAAGCAGTTTGCAGCTTTAGGTATTCATTTGACATCTGAAATATGCCGGTATCTCGCTTTGTATAGTGCGCTGTCAGAAATAGCAAATTTTAATACCAACTTGCCACCCCCATAGGATATTATAATATGTATAGCTATGTGACATATTGGAAAGGTACTGCCCTGCTGGCAAAACTGTCAATGTTACAGTCCCAAGGGTATCTACTTCTCCAAATGAAGCTAATGAGAGATTTTGTATTCCCCCAGCATTAAGGATGAGGAGAAAAAAAGGCAGTGGAGTAATCTGGTGGGTGGGGATGAGAAAAATTCAAAAGTTTGCGGTGACTGATACTTAGCAGTAACGACCTCGATGTGATACTACTTGCTATGAATGTGAATGACGGGATACTGGACTACTGAATCTAGGAAAACAGTCGATGTACAACCCTAGTCATGAGCTAAGTTCCGTTTACTATCGAGCACGCATGCAAATACTTTTGTTTTACACTGCATACTTCCACAAATTTAAAAGTATCATGTGATGGTTACATAATATTAATGCAACTGTCACTTGTACAATTTCGCAGTTTTGATGGAAGTCTCAATGGTTACAAAGCAGCTGAGTATGCACATGAAGCATGGAGGAATGCATTTTCAGTTATACAGGAGCAGTCTCTCACCTGGACTCATATTGCCGCTTCATTGTCCTAGCTATATTATGGTCCTCATCTAGCCTTGTTCCCAGGCCACGTGGCTGGTATCCACTGTATGTGTATGTTTGAGTGCAGACACAGCATTTCCTTCGATCCCCAGGCTTGCAGATCAATGTACATGGTTAATGCTGTAGTTTGGTAGATCCCACAGTCTACCCACCTTTCCTGACAATCTTTAGACCAAAGACAGTACACTAACTTACTGGTAGCTGAACTGAAGTCCACTCCAGCATTGGCACAGAACCAGTCTCCTGCTCCTGAAATGGTGAAGGTGAACACTTTCAAATTTGCCTTGCATCCTGCATATGTACCTGACTTGGAGAGAGTCATATATTTTCAATCGGTTGAGTGAAGCGAATTAGATAGCTCTCTATGGTGTGTAGTGCATGACTATGTTAGAGACGGGGAATGAGGCTAGCTATTGTTTGGCATTGTGCATGGTTAGCCATGGTTTCTGGCAGGTGTTTGGTTACAGGGGACATGGCTGGATTTTATGTGCATGTGTTTGCATGTGTTTGGCATGTGCTAAGCTGTGATTGGTTGCTAGGGTGGTATGGCGGGGATTTTAAGTAGGAGATACTGTAAATGTAGTCATTCTCAGCAACATCTCTGCTGCCAGCAAAGCTGACAAATTTTTAATTTGACTCAGTCATTATGTCATGCTTTGTCTTTATCTATATTCCTTTGCCGAGGTTTCATCTCACGCCACTTGAGGTACCAGGACATTCAAGTGATCCAGGCTGGCTCTGGTTATGCTATCACTTAGGTGCCTGCAAGTCTTAGCGTTTCTGTTGTGTACATAGGCAGTTGCTGAGATGTTATGTGGGTTTTTCCTCTTACTATTTTAAGATAAGGTGTTTTTTTGGTGAGATGTTTTTTCCCTGGGTATGCTGGCCACATACCCTAAATACTCTAAAACTGCATGCACAGTGCCCACGCTATTGGCCCGTCGCTATGTGTTCATTTCATGTTCATAGACAGGTTGTGTCTATAATACCTGCTCACCTGTCCAGCTCCACCAGGAGCTGTAGGTACAGCGGGTCCCTCCTGATGTAATTGAATCAGAATCAATAGTAATTTTGATTGGTGTGTGTAATGCATTAAAATTGATACATAATGTTACCAGCAATTACGGTACTACCACAAGATCATGCAGTCTTGTATGAAGGCTGTCCTCACAGCTTTCTGAGATAGATTTTAGTATGGTGTGGTAATGGTAATTCAATGCATTCTGTGTTCATTGCATATTCACAGACAGGTTGTGTCTGTGTTGCTCACCAGTCCAGCTTCAGCAGGTACTGGAGATTCAGTGGGTCCCTAGCCTCCTGTAGTTGTCGTTGTTGTTGAATCAAAGTTATTGGTCAGATTTAGTATTTAAATTGTGAGCACCAATAATTATCATAGTACTAATTACAGAGGCATGCATTGCTTGGATAAAATAATCCTCACTGATTTGTCAAGTGAATTTAGTAGACTGTCAATACCATAATATGGTAATACAGGTAGTGCAATCGGCACATTAAAGTGTACACAACTGACATTGCATCTTGTGTATGTACCTCACTGTGGCGGAATACTGTAGGTTCCTTCTATAGCATTGAAATGGAGGAGGAAACTGAGCAGTTATTAACAGGACCTTTACTGTTTATGGAGAGTTGTGTCTTTATACTACTTAGCTACTCACCTGTCCAGCTTCACCAGGAGCTTTAGGTAGAGTGGGTCCCTCCTGATGTAATTGTTATTGTCAACAGTAAGTTTGATTGGTGTGTGTAATGCATTAAAAATTGATGGTAATGTTAGTAGCAATCATGGTACTATTAATATTGCAGGATCATGCAGTCTTGGATGAAAGCTTTCCTCACTGCTTTCTGAGATAGGGTTTTTGAATGTCAGTATGGTGGGGTAACACAGAGTCATTAAATGTATGTAAGGATGTGTTTATTGCATGTTCGTAGACAAGTTGTGTCCGTTTAATACTTGCTCACCTGTTCATCTTCAACCGGTGCTGGAGATTCAGTGGGTTCCTCCTGTAGGCACGAATTAGTTGTTCACACTTTCCATACATGGCGCAGTAGCAGTTCTAGTCTACTGGATGTAATTCTAAGCAGTTCGACATTCCTACTCCCTATGGGGTTCATAGGCTCCTGATATAATTTAGTAGGGTAAAGTTTCCTTAATTAAATGATGAATGATTTCATGAAAGTACTCTATCTTCCTTCCTGTGAACCAAAGGCCACTTAACAACTATGTTGGTGCAGACTGTTGATCACGGTTACTGGTGCAGTACCACTCTTCTTTTTGCGTAGCAACCACTGCTGGCCATCCGGGGGGCACCTGTAATCCCAGGTATGCTGGCGGTTCTGGTGATTAAAAAAGCATCCAAAGGTGTCATGCCTACGGGTAGCATCAAGGCATATCCACCCCTGAGAGGTGCTGCACATCTAAAATCATGCAGCCTTCGTTGTTCTCGGCATACTCGCGCTCCGAGTTGGCACGCTTGCTTCGCAGATACACTTTGGCGGTTTTTGTACTGTAGTAATGCTATTGCAAACGTATTTCTTGTGGATGTATTGCTTGTACGTGTACTGCTTGAACCAAAGAAAGGAAAGCATGCATGTACAGACGCGGCAGCGATATAGGCAACTATAGCTACATACACAGCAACATTAAAGTAGTGGTAGTGAGGAAATAAGTGGGAGGTTTATCAACAGTGGGTAAGCTGATTCAGCAGCAGAAATGTGACGAAACCTGTTCTTAAAGCCTCGGACTGGCTGAATGGTGGGCTGAGCAGTGTGCACATACTAAATGCAACTCAATTTCTGTGAAGCTCTAGTAGCTAGACCCAAGACTTTAATCACTGTAGTTGAAGTGTTCCTACAACAGACTAAAACAGTACATAAATGGAGTTACTTTCACTAACGAGTAGTGTTTATGGTATCCCGTATTCATATGCCCTTTTTCCTGTGTGCATTTACTCATAAATATACAATGCTAGTACAAATACATAATGTATATTCGTACCATACAAGTGCTTGTACACTAATAACTGTTTAATTAATTACATACTAAATAATTTAATAAGGATAGTATAAATAGTGCAAGGTTTAGTAAAATTCTATGTATAAAAATTCTGTTCTCTGTTCACTTCTTTTTAATGGGTTTTTACCTCCACGAAGAACCAAAATAAAGAATTTTACAGCCGTAAACCTTTGTTACCTCTAAGACTCTCTTCAAGACTTTACACTTGTTCCCTTCCGCTTCAGTCGTAACTCAAATTCCAATTACCTCACACTGCAGCATTAAAAGAACACCTGTTACGTACTCGAAAAATGCCAAAACACTCAGTAATTTCCATATCTTACGCTAGTTTAAGTAAACCAAAGAGACGGTGCCATGTGCTGTAATGGGTGATGTCTTGTGACCAATTAAAAATTTCATAGCATTGTTCAGCAAAAGGATCAAGTACATTTATGTATGCATGTAAGTATGAGTATTATGTACACATACATGAGTATATACGATTTTTAGCTATTGATGACAGAGATCACTAATAATATGCCTGTAAAAGCTTATATGTTATTTTTAGCAGAGATTTGTAGGCTTTTGTTTTGTATTACATAATGGGCGTGTCGGTGCCATCCTTACATAGAAAGTCTACCGACTCTCTGTAACATGGGCAGCGCATTGCTATAATTCTTTATTAGTCTGAGTGAGATTTTGTGATGGCGAAAATGAATGAGACCCAAGAGTATGAGCAGATTTTTAGGGCCATTACAAGAAAACAGAGTAGGAGTTTACGGAGAGTATGAAACAAGAAATGGACTTGTACTACTTGTAACCGAGGTGGTTATAAGCTATGGACGTATAAAGTGTATTATAGACTACTTGTTGCATATTGATAGTTTATTGCATTAACTCATGCATGCATGCATGTTGTGTACATCAATGTCATTTTCGCGGGCGGACACAATCTGCGAAAGTGGACGCAAATTGCTAATCTGGTCAGACTGAAACTGCTGGCGGATTATGTCCAGGCGGACACTATCCACTACCGGATTTTGTCCTCCAGACACAATCTGCGATGACACTGGTATACTCATACAATTACCTTGGCCCTGCAGTACATTTGAGCCGGAATCCGGCCTGGACATCAGCCGCAACAGGCTCCGGAGGATGCTCAGGTCCCGAAGAGTAGCCAGAAGGTTCACCGGGTTCTGGAGAGCATCCGGAAAGGATTCCGGGACATAGCCGGGAAAGATCCCAAAACCCTGCCGAAGCTTCGGAAATCTTTCGGAAAAAATCCCGAAGACTCACCGGAACCTTAAATATGGTTATAAACGCTGATTTTATACATCTGTGTGTATTATAGTTATCAGTAGGCAATGGTCTAATTCTCCCACAAGATCAAGTCAGTGCATGGTAGCAGAAGTTATCATTTTACTGTACTTCCCCTTCTATGCATAGACATTTATTTTTATCACTTTATATGGTTATATAATGGTGTATCATGTATGTGATGGCCCTTTAGGGCTCAAACATGAGAAATTTAAAGATTATTCAAATGCTAAGTACGACAGCAATCGCATTTGGAGGGGATGTTTAGCTCACTCTACCAGTGGCTAAAGGCCTATCATGGAGTACGGTAGTACTCCATATATAGGGATGGCACGGGGAAAAAATGGCCGCCCCATATCATGTGTACAAAGTGATATGTTCAACACTCTGCCCTAGACTTAGTCATAAGCTTTTATGGACCATACCTGTCATTCTCGAGTGTTTTCAACAGTAACCAGACTGTTAGCGCTGACAGAGAGCATCGCTGAAGTGCCAAATCGGCAAGTCGCTAAATCGGCAAATCGTTTTCAGTCTTCTTTCTTTGTCAGCCATAGCACAACAATGAATCAAGCGATTACAATAATTCAAACGCGAAGAAGCGCTACTGGATTTGGGCTAGTGCACCCACACCATAGCGTTCTCAATCAACTCAAACCGTTCAGCAGTGATTCTCAAGCGCTCGAGGCAAGTACTTGCCGCTATGCGCCGTTCTGTTCCGTTCCGTTCTGCGCATTAAGCGATGGTTACGCCTACACCGGAAACGCAGCCTCGAGCATGCTGCATGGACGAGCTAGGCGCTTATAAAACTTGGAGTACGCTTTATGACGGACCCAAAGTGAGTTGCTGTAGTTACGCTATAATAGTAAGAACACTGATACAACTGCTAGACCATTACAGACCATACTAACCTCCATGATGTGCATTAAATGGAGTCGGCAAACCAGCCGTCTGCCATTGCAATGTTACATACAAGAATGTGTGGGTGTACAGTGGCATTCTCAAGTCGGTAGGCGCTTAGCTACAATTCACATTAGCTGTATTTTGCTACTCTGCTGTATCTTTAAGCCCCACTGAAAGCTTTGCAGTGCAAAGTGCATTCTGTGTCTGTTACATTATAGGCAGGGGCGGATCCAGGGGGGGGGGCACAGGGTGCACGTGCACCCCCCCTCGCCAAACGGTCTGCATCTGGCGCACCAAGTCAAAATGTTGGGGCTTATTCCCGGAATGCGGTAAGGTCCAATGAGATTGCAGGATTTGTAATTATTACGTTCTGGAATGCCATTACGGAACGATAAAATGGCGACGTTTGAATTGTTTGTCGAGATTTGGAAGCGGTTTAAACGAACTGGCTGCTAACATTGTTCTTTGTGTCGCTTAGGAGTTTAAATAACTCCAGTCTTGGTGATACAAGGGCTAGTTGAAGATCAATACAAGGTATTTCCTCGGATTAAGCAAGTTGCCGTATTTTGTACTCGTTGGACAGGGGTGTTGGACTTTTTGCCTTATTTTGCTAGTGGGGGCTATAACTTAAACTAGGCTGAAAACTCTCAGAATGCCTCAGAATCACTCTCTGAAGGTTGAAAATTGGAAAAATCTCCTGGGGGGGCATGCCCCCAGACCCCCCTAGCAGCCCTGTGGGCTACCACTACAACTTATCCTCCACATGCAGCAATACACACTCGTAGGCTAGACTACATACATGTACCAATTACCCCACATTCTACACCACAATCCACACCTACAATGACAACTACACTCTTCCACCTGCAACAACACCCTTTCACCTCACCAACAGTTAGTACGGAACACATTTCCAAAAACATTACTCAAAGTATGTTCAAAAAACCCTAATCATCTACACCACAATCTAACATCCTGTCGTCCCATGTAACTAGCACTTACGTATACTAGTGATACACAATGTGCAGGGATGTCCTCGCTTCATGAGAATTGCTGGGTGTGGCACATGGCATGCAGGTGGCACGCCCATAGCACCCACCCACAAATGAAAAAGGTCAAACACACACCCACAAAACAAAATGGCTACTTGCTATTATGTGCTTAGAAGACCAGAGGCCGAAGCAAGCTTACTGTGATAGTGATCGCTTCCAAGTCTCCCCGTTAGGAGTCACAGTTGATAGCGAAGGTAAGTGTTCGCTGTGTGTTTGATAGGCTATACCAGGAGAACTGGCTGGAACAGGTTACGATGAAAAAAGGTCAATCGAACTGGAGTATAGCTTCGCTTTGCTCGGAACTAGTTGCAAAAATGGCAAAAGATATAGGGATGACAATCCGTAAGGGTATTGTGGTACCATTCCTACCTTGTTTGGTTGCTTTTTGGGGATTCCATCCCTATATGTTCTTTCATTTTTTTAAATGTTTTTTTGTTACTTTTTAATATACAAGGCCTGACCATCAATAGCTACTCACCATAAAACCTGGCAGTCTTATATGATCGCCCCACCCCTAATATCGAGCCACAGCAGTGGGAGCATCAACTGGAAACAACAGTACCTCAGTTAGTGTGTGGCACCGAACGTTTACTGTACTGAAAGACTGGAGCTATATGGGTGATAGGTACCACACTGAATGGCATAATAGCACTTTCACTAGTAGCTGATGTGAACAGCATGGAGTTGCACCGTAAACTATCAGTTTGGCGATCGCTATTGTAGTGTGGTGTACTAAATTAGGAGAGCCAGACCATTAACAAGACCTAGGCCTAATGATAGCTAGTCAGTAAAGTTATAATACACAGTAAAGCGGGCTATTATAACCAAAGGATTCTCGGGTTCTGGAAAAATTTTGGGATGTTTTCCGAAGCCCCGGCGGAATCCTTTCCGGATACTCTTCGGAAAACGGCGAACCATCAGAATGTTTTCCGACTCCTGTTCGGGGCCCGAGTATCTCCCGCCGGCTGACATCCAGGCCGGATTCCGGCTAGGAATGCACTCCAGGGCCATGATATACTGTACTGCAAGTGATACGTACGCGAGGTCTTCGATTCCAATTATTACGCACTTTCCTCCCACGTGGAGACTAAGTGACGTACTAAGTGACGTAATATCGGTAGTAGGTAATTGACCAATCACAATCACTCTCTGAAATTTTTAAAATCGGAGACTGACGCCTGTTTATCGAGTGTTTGCGAGTTAGTACAGTATTAGTTTCTTTTTCGTGTCAAAATCAGAAGAAAGCGATGGCCCTCAGAACTATTCAGGTATTCATTTTGTGTCTGCTTTTCATATGATGTACTTCCTTAAACTTCCCGCTTCGACAAATTATTCTGTAGGCAAGAGGTGAAAACGCCATGACCAGCCACGCTCTAGGAGGCAAGTCCTTTATACCGAGACCTGATGTCAAACCAAGAGCTGCCCTGGGAAGTATTGGAAACACTGTGATAGACAGAAAGGCTGGCCCTGGACAGGTTGGATGACTTGCTTTACACTTCAGTAAGAGGTTGCCTTCAATGTCAATGATTAACTTTTTTCAGATATCACAGGCCATGAAGAAGAAATTGCCAGTAGCTGCTTCAGAACCAGAAAGGATGGAGATTGGCCTGTTAGAAGATCCCCAAATTGACAACATAGATGCAGTTGACGCTGAAAACCCACAGCTGTGTGCTGAGTACGTCAAGGATATCTACCAGTATATGCAGCAACTTGAGGTGAGAAATCATGTATAAGTTTGCTCCATGACTCAAAACTGCCTGTATAGGAGGATTCCACACTGAGGTATGAAGGAATGTTTGCCACCTTTTATCATTGCACTTTCAGGTAGCTCCACCCAATTTTCTGTCATGCCCCTTGGTGGGAAACTTAACTATTACACTCTATAGAAAAATCGTTGCTTTATGGCTCTAGACCAACACTGCGATACCGATTTGGAGAATGCTGCTTACCACAGCATGCAAAGGTGCAGTAGATTAACTGCCTAAAGGCAATCCTGGGTTCTGGCATGAAACGCTCCATTCTCCACAGAGCGTAATACTTAACATTCCCACCAGAGGCGTGACTGGAACTTCCTCGAACTGCGATGAATATAATTACAAGGTGCTACAAAGTGCTAAAAATCCCTTCACGCCTATGTGGAATCCTCCTATTCATTACCCTCAGCCTCATACCCAAGCATCCGCATATGAATTATCTATCACCATAGAGAACAAATTAAACCAATACTCAGAGGCCTGGGTATGAGGCTATACTAGCTCAGGAGTGGATAATATTATAGACTTTTTTAATTCTGTTCTCTTTATTTACAGAGAAAGTACCATGTTCAGCCAGTGTATTTACAGAGGCAACCAGAAATTAATGCCAAAATGAGATCCATCCTAGTTGACTGGTTGATTCAGGTCCACCTCAAATTCACCTTGCTGCAAGAAACTTTGTTTCTTACCATTTCAATCATTGATCGATACCTTGAAGTGAGTTATATACAAAGAATGTACTAGTAGGTGAACACGAGGCCTGAGTCTTGTGGTGTACATTGCACAACTGTATTGCTAAACTCCCTCCCTTCCTGCTTTTCCTCTTTCACGGACCTCAACTTTTGTTCATGTAGCTGAAAAAGTGGGGGGTGGGAACAAGGCTAAGATTATACACACTGAATGTGTAGTACGTTTATGACCTTTATGTACACCAGTTAGTAGTGATACACTGATACTGCACAGGAGGTGGGGGTGGGAAAATGGAGCCACGCCCCCTGCAAGAAATGTTTATATTTACGTGCTCTGAGGTAGCTTCTGGGGCCTCAAAAAGGCTGGAGATTAACTACTAATCAACTGCTGAGTATCCGTACCAAAATTATGGGGGACAGGGGATTCCAGTGCTCCCCCCCCCCCTCTGTATGAAACCCTGCTGCATGATTTTTCTACTCTGACTGTGAATGTAATCTCACGGTCATATCTACTGTTGCCTACATGTTTTAGTTAGTACTTCATTCCATATTCACTAACTGGATTTCCCTGCAGGTTCAGAATGTGGAGAAGTCCAATTTGCAGCTCGTAGGTGTTACGGCTATGTTGATTGCCAGCAAATATGAAGAGATGTATGCTCCTGAAGTCAGTGACTTTGTATACATCACCGACAACACCTATTCCAATTTTGGTATTCTAAGCCTAGAGAGATCCATGCTGCAAAGAATGGAGTACAGCTTTGGCACACCTCTCTGCATTCACTTTCTCAGAAGATACTCTCGTGCTGGACAGGTAAGTGCTCAAGGCCTTGACTTGTAGACAGATAAATATACATGTAAGTTAATCAGCCTTACACTTACTTGAAGAATGTAAACACATACTGTACATACATGTTAGGAAATTTCATCCATTGTCCAGGTGACACCTGAAACTCACACAATGGGAAAGTTCCTAATGGAATTGTGCTTACCAGACTACAAGGCTCTTCAATTTTTGCCCTCACAACAAGCAGCTGCAGCACTGTGTCTAGCAATGAAGATCTTTGATGCAGGAGAATGGGTAGGTATATACGATCAGTAAAAGATAGCTTTATATAAGGTGTCTTTTTTCCCTCTTTGTGAGTGAAACTAAGTCGTACCCTACATTGCATTACATGGCATCATGCCTATGCAACACATAGGCTGTTTCTCCTAATTTTCAAAGTATACGCATGGATATTAGCGCTCTATTATATTGTGCATTATATGGCAACACAAATTTTATAATAGGAAACAAAGAATAGTACCTACTTCTAATCTTGTACTATGCTTCTTACTTCACAGTCAGCAACTCTTCAGCACTACAGTGCATACTCAGAGGAAGATCTCCTACCATGTATGCGCAACATGGCCCGGTTGTTGATGCGTATGCATACAGCAAAACAACAGGCTGTCAAGAACAAGTACTCAGAGAGCAAGTTTTTCAAAATTGCCAAAACAGCGAACCTCTGTGGTCAGGTGGTCAGAGACCTTGCATTCCCATCAAACTAAGCTGCAGTTCGAAACTGTTTAAATGTAGCCTGTTGTATATTAATTGTTGTTGCTACTTATAATAACCGTCAAATTTACCTTTACCGGTGAAAGGGGTGGGGCTCGTATGTTACGTAGTCTCGCGGTATGGGGTCAGCCCCGGCCGTACAACTGTTTAGGGAAGACATAACCATGGTTCGGTGGACTGAGCTGGTGTTTGTGGCAGTTTTAGTCGCTCTAACCACTACCACTCCTTTGGATGACTATGTCAAACTACCTGATGCATCCTACCACTACAGTGATCTAGGCAATCCGTTTAAAGGAGATGGCTACACTTCGTACTTCATTAACATGACCTCGCAAACGTGGCTTTCATGTAAGGCTGAACCATGGGTAAAACATACTAACGTGTGTATATTATTATGGGACTGAATCTGTTCCTGGTTGGCCTTATTCTCTTCTTTTTTTAGCGGAAAAAGTGAGCCAGTCAGTTTGGTGGCACTATCTGGTAATCAACATCCCTGACAAACTACAATTTACAGACACCTCGTTCTTATACATTACTGGAGGGAATAACCATGATAAGTAAGTTTCCCCTGCATAATTTTAGTTGCTTGAGAAAACTCATGGTAGTTCAAGTGGTCCTGATACACCATAGGTTAGAGGAAAGATTTGTTAGGGGCATCTCCAAACCATTTTTTCCAAGGTAACGTCATTGTGACGTTAATATCCAAACTATACCTTGCTTGGCATCATTATGGGCTGCAAAAAAGGGTTTCTTTGTACTTATCTTGGAAGACGGTAGGAGCAGTGCAGTGTCAAGTACAATTTTTTTATTCCTGTCGGGGACTTGAATATCGTAGTTGGTGTGAAGCTTTTCTAGTGCTGTCTGACTCTCTGCCTGCCGCTGTGAGTTATGTATAACTGTGTGTGTACTACACAACTGAAAGTAATATTGCGTACATGAAGCCAGATGTAGCAAGCACTTTAAAGTACAAAGGATGCTGGAGTACTTGTGTAGCTTGTGTAAAAGTAGAGGTATGAGTGCTGGAGACAGTGATGTTGAAGTAGCTACAAGAAACTACTGGCTTTGAGGAGAATAATGTCTCTATCTGTAACACGTATTCTAGGATGAGTAATGACAAACATGGGAGATAAGATAACGTTGCTTGTATACATTACTCTAACCTATGGTGTATCTGGTCTGCTACCACCTGTAATCTTTACCAACAGCACTCCTGATGTTACACACAAACTCACTTACACTCACCCACAATGTTCTGAAATTTTATATAGTCATGGTAGCAAACTGACTGCATTTTCTGTGCAGAATAGCAAAACGCACAGATTGTCTACCCATCAAAGGATGTATTTTGTTAGCTTCTCTTAAAGCCTACTGAATAGCAAGCAACGTAATCAGTAAACCTTCTAGTTGCAACCCTACTTACAGTAAAATCAACATGTGACTTTACTGAGGTAACCTTACAGATTCCTACACTTAGTAATACACACCAACATACGTATATACACTGCTGTTTCAGAGTGTGTAGTGCTACATGCCTCCTTTGGATGATTGAAACAGGACACTGGGGTAGTAGTGCTGGATCAGCAATCCACTCCAGCTGGCATCAGAATGTGCTCCAACATACTGTTAACCTAAAATGTGCCATACATTTTTTCATTAACAAGGCCACCATCGGCCT
Source organism: Phakellia ventilabrum (assembly GCA_963921505.1). Classification (NCBI taxonomy): domain Eukaryota; kingdom Metazoa; phylum Porifera; class Demospongiae; order Axinellida; family Axinellidae; genus Phakellia; species Phakellia ventilabrum. The sequence continues at coordinate 8,703,693 of OY997378.1, forward strand.
GCAGAGTTGTGTCGGTACCCATGCAAAAAAAAAGCCGTGGAAATTTCTGAAAGCAGGAAGCGCTCTTGTGGTATTTCTGAATCATTTTCAACTTTAGCTGTTTTTTTCTCACCTGCAGCCCTCTCTTAAATTTCCATCGTTGCAATTTAGGTTTGATCAGTGGAGGACGTTTTAACGTACACTATAGCACGGCTTCATATAGGCTAAGCTGGTTTGGACTTTGTCTTGAGCTCTCTAACTCCATCTTGCACAGGTGGTGGCTATGTGATAAAAGTGACATAGGCTCTAGCTCACAGATGGATTACACAATATAATGTCCTGACAATTATCCCCCAGGCCTGCAGGTGCCAACTCTGTTGTACAGTACATTGTACTCTACTGCGTGAACTGCAGGGGCAGGGAGCCCTGCATGGGTATGACGGTTTATTGCTTATTTTTCGTACAGGATTCCTGATATTACAAGCTTTGACTGTCTGTTAACTGCTGTGATGGCTTTTTCCACTGCAACGTAAGTCACACACCTCTATGATTTTTTTATCACCTGAATATCCCTTCACCCGTGTGAGGGTTATATACGTATGTAGCTTAACTTTTTCTGTAACTTTTCAATTATAAGTGACCACTCAAATACTAACGATATTACATGCCATTTAATATCTGTTGTACGTGTATGTGTTGCGATTTTGTACGCATGCATGAAGGGAACTGTACCTCAGCCTCAAAGTCAATGGTCAGGGCTAGGAGAAATGCTCATGCATGTGTTTATGTTGGTTTCGTTCTTTTGGTGAATGAAACTAGTTGCTACTGGAGGGCCTGTCTGCCAGGTGCAGGCTTTTCTGCTGTGATTAGGAATGATTCATCCATTGTTAAAACCAGTTTGTTCATCATTATCTATAAAAGATTGAATGTTGTTTTAGGCGACTTAGTGAGTGACTGCATGTGGCAAAATGTACTGTGGCTGTAGCCAAAATTTCACCAGCTAGTATGAAAAATCTTAGCTCTTCTTCAGAAGCTATGAACTTCAAAAAAGAAATTTACAAATACATCAGAATGACAGTGGCACAGTTGACCACATCTGGCATAACTCTGAACAGTGAACTCCATGTTTCTTCATCAGTTATTGGCTCTATCCCTGTGCAGTACTCTTCCCATATTTTTCTAGTACAAATATTTACTTTTACTCAACTGCATGATGAAGGGATACAGACCCAACCTTGTTCCCAGGCTCCACTCTGCACCTTTTTTCACACGGAGTAAAATTACTCCGTTTGAAAAGGGAAGTGGAGCCTGCATGGGAACGAGGCTACCTGCATTTATCACCAACACAATCTCTCAAAAAGCTACTTTCTTGTGTAACTGCGTACGTAATAGTAAGCATGTTGGATATAACTTTTCTTCCACCCCCAGGGTTACAGCTACTCTCTACCAAATCCCTAACCAGCCCATCACCTTCTCAGTAAGGCTACTAGTAAATCCTGTAGCTGTAACATGTTCATGTATAGGGTCCATAACTCAAACATGTATTATAAACACTAGGAAAAATCATAAGAACGAAAGGTGGCTAGCTAATACACGAACTTTTCTGTGTGAGAAACTTATGAGCCCTTCGTGACAGTATTCCTGGTAGTAGCACTCACCCATTTGTTGGGCTTTTCATCTCACTTTAGCCTATATGATACCCAGCACTGCCAGCAAACTCAGACAGAAGTATACAGTTGCTGTCCGATTTTCAAGTAGTTACACAAATATATCAGGCTCTCCCGTTTTGTTTTTGCATCGATTATTGAGTCGGGACTCGGAAGAGCCTGGGAGCGAGGCTTGCCCGACTCTCCCGCCCCCATATACTATAACAAACTGAAAGTTTGGAAATATCTAGGTCTACATTTGTCCTAATGAGTACAGTAATCAATTTACAAGAGGGGATCGTCTCTTTGAGGGCAATGCAGTCTCTTCAATGAATGAAGCTAATTGAAGTGACTGAAACAATTTGCTACTGTAGCTGTACTTAGGGATGCCGTTAAAATATCTAGAAACCAGCCAGGCATAGCGCATACCGGTAAATCATTTGACTTATGCTCAGCGATGTCCACCACTTGTATACTTTTGTAGCCTGATTTTCTTGGCTGTAGAAAACAAGGCGATTATCTCCATAGCACTAACTTGTACCGTGGGTTTGCTGTCATGGTATTGCTATAGTCATTGAGTGCGTAGTATGAGTATGCACTGTGTCTGTATACATATAGCCTTGCTCCCAGCCTCCACTCCGTAATTTTTTTGTAAAACATCATATCTAAAAACCAGCTGGGCAGGCTGCACATCAATCATCAAACTGAAATGTTATGCTGATCAAAACACAGGCTAGAATAGTTAGACTGTCTCGTTTTGCACAGCTTTTAGTGAAAGTGCTGACTTTGGCAATTTTATAGTGAGTTTACAGCTACCTGCCAAAACAAGATTATCATTGCTACCTACTACAAACTTCCAGTAGTAGTAGTACTGGTCCTGAAATAACATAGCAAATCTATACTGTAGGTTCCCAGTCTCCAATCCACTAACCTATGTTGCAGCATTTGGCTGCAGGGTTGGGAATAAATACGTTCATTAATGGCCTTAGTAATTTTTATAGTACGGTATAGTAGGTATAGTAGTAATTTTGTAGTACGGGTTCATTGTTGCTACACACAGCATTTTTCCAGAGCTGCTTCTATTTCAGTTGTTTTACCTTGATCCTTTGGTCTTTGTTGCATCCTTCAGAATTGTTAAAGGAGCCCATGAGCATTGTAAGGCATTGCCACTCTAATATGTTCCTGGGGTTGTGATATACACCTCCAAACCAAAAGCAGCATCTGTTACATACACATGCACCTACATTAATAGGATGACCCTCTGAAGAAGAATCGCTCTGAAGACGCTATCATTGCATTCACATGGTATCACTTTCTCTTGCATACTGATGAGCCAGAATATTTGCTCAGGCTTCCAATGACCAAGGTATTACTATTCAGAAAGCACTTAATTACATGTACAATCAATTAATCATTAAAATAATACACTATGCATGCTTCTGCTTATGAGCCATAAACAAACTGACCATATAATTATTAACTAGATAGTACGTAAATAATAATGCAGTCAAAGAGGCGCAACAATGAAAATGTTACACTGCATCTAGGTTCCAAATTTAACTCTCGTTGGAGAGGGAGACAGCCCAGCCATTTCCCCATGGAATACTGGCTCAATATTATCTATCATGCTTCCACCCTCTCTCAGAGTTAGTTGAATATCCTTCTTCCAATAAGGTTCTGTGTTTACATCATGCTTTTCTACTTCCATGAGCGTTTTTGGCTCAATACATAGATTAGCTTCCTGGTTCTATGTGCCACATTAAACTCCATTGCTAGTTAAACAGGAGTCAAACCATTCTACTAACGTAGCCTATCCTGTTAATGGCTTAGTCCACCCATCACACAAAAGTGAAGGTCAACCTTTGAAGGTGCCCACCCCAACAGGGCTCATTCCCAGGCTGCCCTCCTGTACGCAGCTGGGAATACCACGTTTGTACTTGTTTGTCAATTACCATAGTGAGAAATAGATTAAATTTTGTGACACAGGCTGCTGTTCGTGCAATGGACACTGTGTCAGAGTTTGCTGCCAAAAAGAATCCCCAGGCCAACATTACAAAGTTTGTTGTTGCTGGAGCATCCAAGGTTGGTCTATATACTGCTTACCCTTATGTACATGTATAAATGTTTACATGTACCAGTATTACATATCAGAGAGTCGGTAATACATACATACATACATAAATACACACATTATCTTTATGTTATAGTCTGTTACCTACTTGACCAAATGTTGCTAAACACATTAAGATGGGTGGTGAGTTACGGATTATGTAATCTATGCAGAGAAGAGAGCAGACTGACTGCATTTACTGCACAGAAGTATAGGATATACCACGTCTACGAGGAGTATAAACGCACTAATGTCCCTTGATGACAGTCATTTGCACTGTGTTGCCAAGACTCCTCTCTCGAGTTAGCGTGCTATGGATTTTCGCTAGTCAAGCAGCACTGCAACATCTTCTAGTCGGCACGTCTGACGCTCCACCCCTTTTGAGCTCCTCCCTTCAGCATCGTCACGCGTCCAAACAAATTGAGAGCTTTCTTTGAAACCTAGGCTGTGCTATAAACCCTTCTGCAACTCACTGTTACAGTGTTTCAGAGCATTAGAACTCGAGTGGCGGAGCTAGCATTTCACAACGACAGTGCAAATGAAAATTAATGGTAACTAAGCGTGTCCACGACTATTTATAGCATTGCGCAATAACTACAGGCGATATTTAGCGGAGTATATGACCCATTATACTCCGCTTATCAACCAATGAAATACTATTAAAGTGATGTAATATGGTATAATGGCAGGCGTACAGTTAGCCACTATACATTCTGCGCACATCTTGCTATGGTCCAGGGTTAGTAGAGTTTGACGATGTGTAGCGCCTATAGATATGATTAGTGAAGATGGGCAGTGGCTTCAAGCAGCACAACTCATCCCTCCACTCTCCCAGAACAGCCTTTGCTGATTGGAAATATGCTACAGAAAGAAATGTAAAGTTTACTACATAGCATTTTGCCAGTTGCAGGTGTGTACCTGTACAGTCGCACAAAGTATATTGCACTTAGGCATCCCTAGTCACTTAAGGTGATGATGGAGTTATGACATTAGGCTACTGGCTTACTTCTTGTCCTCCGGCTGGAAGTCTTGCAAGCTCCACCTCCATTTTGTGTGTGTGTGATCAATGGTGTAAGCACAATGGCAGCAACATGAATTATTAGACTACAGGCTTACTTACTTGTCTATTTCTGATTCTAGCGTGGCTGGACAACATGGACCACTGGTGCTGTAGACAAGAGAGTTATTGGAATTGTCCCCATTGTAATGGATGAACTAAACTTTGTCAAGGTTAGCATGTGTACTGTATTTTAGGGACAGTATCAGTTAGTTTGACATTGTAGCCTCATTCCTAGGCTCCACCCCATTTTCTACACTGTATAATGAAAGCTGGGCTGGGAATCAGGCTATGTGTGTAATCCAATGCTTTTTCAGTTCATACTAGCCTCATTCCCAAACCACAAAGGAAGGAGAACCTCTTCATGGGCATAAGTAATTTAGAAGTGTGGGAAGCATTATACCAGTGGTGATGAGACGTGTAATGTATAAGTACTCAATCAGAATTAGCGTTCCAAACGACACTATGAATATAAATGATATGCCTTCAAAATCAAGTTATTGTGATGTAAAAGGAGCTGCCATTGCTAGCGCAACAAAATTTTGTGGGCCATACAGTTGGTATATTAATGCAATATTTTGAAGTTTATTTCACAAGGCGAACTAGTGCAAGCTCAGCTGCTATGAGGTCATATGAAGTCATGGCTGCTGCTGTTAATCCTGACATATGTCTCTGAAATTAATGTGTTTTGAAAAGAGCTAGCCATTTAGCAACATACGCAAGCAGTTTTGGTGTATGAAATGATATGCTAATATATTGACAGTTTGAGGGTCAATTGTAAGTACTTATGTGTATACCTAGTGCTACGTACACAGTGGCAAGTTAACAATCACTTACTATAAATCAACCACTCAGCTAAAGCTAAACAAGACTGTGGATGTGCTTTACAGTTTGAGGTTTGTAGTTGAGCTCTACTGTATAGCCATTTTTGCTCTCGCAGAGTTCAAATTTTTGCTATATTTGTGGCGTTACGCTGAACCACAAAATTTTCTCTTTTGTGATATGTTGTGGTGACAGATTGTGGAACGGTGAAGAGCCAGAGAAAAGAGTGGTTGCGGTTTTGTAAGACATTCTGAACTGAAAGAAAAATAAAGCGGGTGATAATCAACACCAGACCTATCAAAGTTTTAATACACTGTAGCAAACAGGTTATGGATCAGGTAAGAAGGAATAGCCTTTAGCTTAGCTAGTGAGCAGTACAAGCAAGGGGCCATGGAACCTGAAACAATGTGCTATGGACTTACTGTAGTTCCCTGTTGTTACTCACCCGCTGTCTTCTTTAGTGGTCCTTCCACTCAATCAAGTCTGAATGCAGCAGATCAATAATCAAAGTTCCATGCACAAATCGCAAAATCAAAACCTCAGCCACAGAAGAATTATACGTTAGTGTGCATATCTACATATAAATTCATTTGTGTTGCCTGTACTGTGAATTACACATATATAACACTATTACTGAATTTAGGCTGCAACTTTTATTTCTGTAACATCCTATCTTCCAACTGGCTACTTTCAGCAGATCATGCCCTTCAGCTCCTCAGGGAATCCTCTCCGGTCCTTCCTTGCAGTCCCACAACTGTATATTCCATCCTTCACCAAGTCCGCAAGGAGGTCGTGGTTGGTGAAGTAGTTGTCAAAGAAGACATGATGGTTCTTCCCCTTCAGCTCAGATGTAAGTTCTTTCACTACCCGGGTGCCAAGCCCCTTCTCCACTGAAGCACCCTTTCCGGTGTATACTTGAAACCGGGAGAAGTATCCATTAGTGCTGTCAGCCAGCACCCACACCTTGATGCCACGCTTGACTGGCTTCATGGGCATGAATTGCTTCAGTGAGGAGCGCCCCTGAAACTTGATCATGGCCTCATCTATTGCAGCCTCTTTGTGGATGCTGTACAGCTCCTCGAACTTCTCACAAAAGTGGGTAATGATGGGCGTACCTTTCCGAGGCGATCATACTCTGGTGACTCCCTGGGCAGAAGAGTGGCATTGCTGACAAAGTGCATATATCGAGATAGATCACGGAACCTGTCGCGTGAAATCCTGTCAGCAATGGGAGAGTAGTGGAGGAGTGGGTCTCTCTTCCAATAGTCGTCGAGAGATGGTAGATGAACTATACCCATGAGGATAGAGAAACCCAGGAGTGCCTTGATATCCTCTGGTGTTATCTTGCTCCATGCGCTGTACTTTTCGTCCCCCATTACCTCCCTTGCATAGGCATTACTCTCTTCCACAATCAGTTTCACAAGATCGTCGGGGAAGAAGAGCCTAAAGACTTCAAGTGGCGAGTCTGGGATGGTGACTGTTGGACCAACAGGGGAGGAAAATGGCTGGATATCAATGCGCTTCAGCTGGGATGACCATGAGGTAGGTAAAGCCTGGGCTGTGGGCAAAGCCTGGGCTGAAGGTAAAGACTGGGCTGCGGGTAAAGCCTGCGCTGAAGGTAACGACTGGGCTGAGGTGGATTGAGCTGGAAGGGACTGCGGGCTAGGGGTTGCAGAATCTGGTACTGGGGGAAATAGCTGAATAGGAGTTGGGTAGTCCAACTCTGGGGGGTCGGGATTTTCCAAGTCTGAAACATCGTCATCGTCCAGGTCTGAAAAGTCATCATCTCTTTCCTCTTCCCCTAGGACGACAGAAAACTCATCATCACTACCCTCCATCATGGGCTCCTCAAGGTCATCCTGGTCCTCATCCATCATTAGAGCTTCTAGAGCCTCCTCTGCTGTCATACAGGCTCTCTTTGTCATCTTGGTTGACGCTGTTTGAATGCCAATGTATATTTGTTATTTTAGTGCCACTATCCTGAATCCATACAATAGTTTACTATAATCTTATTCATACTATTACTTACCTCAGGAAGTGTAGTGAAGATATACAAGTGCTCGTTACTCTGCGCTCCTCCTTCGCTACGCGAGTGTGAAAAGATCAATGGCAGTAGGCAGCTGACGCATAAATGCGTCTACCGCGCTTCGCGTGGTGCGCGCGTATGACGCAATAATGCGTCTATCGCGTATAATCGGTTAAGCGTGTACGTATGCACAGATCCTTAATTCTTTCAGCTATATTGTTGTTTCTGCCTGCACAGAAGAGAAATACTTTTGGATAGTCCATCTCTTAAGATTTCTAACTGCATGAGGGCATAAATTTATTACACAATACTTAACTCTTAATTAGCTACACACAGTATAATACACAAGTTACTGACTTCAAATGAAGTGCAGTAGCTGCAGCAATAATCAGTGTTCTATCTGTAATCTGCAACCTGCTCCTACATATCTTGGAGGGGCAGTATGCATCTTACTACCACAGATAAGATGTCATTTAGTCAGAATTAAATTGTAGTATTTGGCAAAGTCTACCTTAAGGTGACTATTATTTGAGGTAGCAAAAGAGATAAGAGCACAATTTTACAGAGCTGGATGTATGTGAAGCTTGCACTCAACTAATACTAAGATCACTTTACGTTTCCTGTGTCTTTTTGTCGATCTGTCCGTCCACACTTATCATGAGCTGCACTAGCTATAGCCACGAGTACAGTAGAAGCTACTTGAATTTTGCAGGCCCAAGAGGCCAATTTAAAGTACATGTACGTCTGGTTAGCTTAGTTTCGTGTTGCCTATGTGGTGAAAAACTGGTAGGTAGCGATGATACTTCTGTTTCGGCAAGTTCTGGCAGCTAACTGGAAGCGCACTATGTAATTGCCGAGTCAGCCCTTTTTGCTGGAAGTTGTGCAAGTTGATCCTACATTTACTTTAGATTGGCCTGTTGCTGAGTACAACCTTCGGTTGGATGATATATAGGCCTAATGATCTAAGGCAATCTTGTTTGAGTTGTAATTGCTGTTATAATGGTACATGTAATGATTATCATAGAGACCATTCGGCATAGTGAATTCTCAATTTGCAGACAGCTAGGGTACAAAGTAGCCGTAAATACAATGTGTCATATCTCTGCTTGTTGTTTGTCTGTCGCCCTACAGAATTCTCACCACCATTATCGCTCTCTGGGAGGCTGGACATTTGCCTTCAAAGACTATTATGAGCTGAATATCACTGCCCATTTGGATGATCCACAAATGAAAAATTTGACAGCCATTGTGGACCCTTTTGGTAATTTATATACATATACTTACTGCAGGATGCCTATAACCTTGAGAATCAGGAATAGTTCACAGCAGTTGCTGTAGCTGCATGCATGATTAGAGGTATGGCTTGCTTCTCTGATGAGACATTGAACAGGAACACTTACATGATCAGTGGGAGTAGCCTCAGTCTTAATGTCTGATTCCAAGTATCTGTCCCATGAGTAATTTGAATTTGAATATGTGTGCAAGGGGTGAAAATCATTGTCAAGTACTATTTAGATATCAGTTGACAGTACATTACGGGGGATTAGTTAGTGTATGAGGGCAATAAAGTAGGTAACGGTCGAGGGTAGGATAATGCACTTGCTGGGTCTCTGCTGCTTTTCTCACCCATTGGTGGCTCTGGCTCCCTTTCCTCACAGCTTTCTAGTTACTCCCCTTTTTGATTACTATGAAATGCAGGAACACCGGACAGAAATTTAAATTATGTCTATATCAGTGTTCATAAGCGTACAGCATGTGTTACACTAACGGAATTATTGTAAAGCGTATAGCAACAGTTGTGCTGAAAAACAGGCCTGTAGAAACTTGCCTGTAGCCAATGGCTAGCTAGCTTTGTGTACACAAACATTGTAATGGTACCAAAGATAGTCTCCACAGGAATGCCCGCTGTTGCCAAACAAAGGAGGTTGTCCAATACCTATCCAACTACTAGACATTTTTTGTGGGTACATGTATAATGTCATGCTCTGTGCCTGGTATTCACTGAATGTACACATGTACATGTACATAATACTATAAGAGGGTTGTTAAGCATCAGTGAAATCTGCAATCCAATTAAAGTTGACCTTTGACACAGTACTATTAAGAATTAACTTGATGTCTAATTCAACCTGCGTATTATTACTTAATATGTTTGTTCCACATTCTATACCTGTCTTCTTTAGTCTACAGGGACCGGCTAACTATGCCCAAGTTTGTGATCACCACCAGTGGTGATGAGTTCTTCCTACCTGATGACTCCTACTACTACTGGGATGACATGAAGGGGGAAATATACACAAGGTATTAACTTGTTTGTTTTTGAATTTGTATTACCACGATACCAGTACAGTACGTACATCGGAATGGGGTTGGGATGTGAAGGACTAACTTCAATAAATAAAAGTTATACTGTTTGCTTAACCAGAAGTATTGAGACATCATCAAGATAAGTCTCCATTCTCGATGTCTGTAACTGCAGAGTGGTAGAAGTTTTTGTACAACTGTAAATCAGACGTACAAAGCGTTCTGAAATTTGCAGTATGGGATTCAGTCTCTGACATTATGGCATTGGATCTTACCATGGCAACCAAATGAAGTGGGCAGAGTCAATGCTTCCAGTTGAGCCTAACCTTATGTCAAAGCTTCAGTTGTTAACTCGTATCCAAAGGCTTCTTCTGCTCTATAACCTAGCCAAAAACTTCAGGACAAAGTTTAAAGTTGCACCCTAGTTATTAAGTTGGATTGTGGAATTATTTACTATACCTACGTCATTCTGACCAATCAGCTAGCAGTATTTAGGGGGTGTGGCAGGTCATATCCCTAGTTATAACTGATTGCTATGTAGTTAGCAACTGTATTGCAATGCAACACACCAATCAGATTGACATTGCAATGAGGGAAATTCTGGTACCCATTCATTTAAACGCTATGGTAGACTGGTTGCTGGGGGTGCCTAGGCAGGATGTACACTTTTTTGGCTTGCAAATTATTAGAAAATGGAAAGCAACTGCTGTTCGTTTGGGTCTAGTTTTGATGCATATCCGTGTCTGTGCATGTAGTCATGCTGCCAGCCTATTGTTTTGTGCCGAACTGGCACTAGGCTCAGGCTATACGGGCAGCTATCTAGCTATTGGTAGTCCTCCATGCCTGCTACAGTTTCCGAGTGCTTTACCACTTGCAGCTATAGAATTTTATGTCATAAAAGCCTGTGTCTTGATGCTAGCTACCGTATTATACCATTTTCCAGATGGAGTTTCTACTGAGCCTTTTTACCAAGTTCTAGCAGTTCTTGATGACTTTGCAACTCTTGTCAGAATAACAGCCTAGTACACTCGTAGAAATGGAAGTCATTACACTCGTCTGCTGTATTTTCACCCACCTTCGGCTCATATACATACTTAATTACCAAGACTTGTGCACTAACTTGCCATATTCAATACGATCACTGTAGTAAGCTTCCATAGGAGATGACTTTCCCAAGATACATGTACAGAACACATGGAGCCATTTGACAGTATTTACACATAATATTCTAAGTAAACATTATGGACCTGGTGAAGGTTTTGGATTAAACACTGAATGGAAACATTATATCAGGCTGTGGTATTGCAGTAGAGGTTGGAGAGGCCAGTATTGGTAATATTGTGACCGTCAACTCTAATATTCTAAGACGGTGGGTGCACATTGTTTTTTCTAGCACTGTGATTGTCTTCCTGCCACTTAGCCCTAGGCCATTGATGTCATCAATAGTGTTGATCCCCAGTAGATGGTTTTTGTACCATGTCTCCTTGGGTCTGTGAAAGATAAAGTGGTGAATGTGGATGGTGGGGTTGTGGTGGATAAAGGCTGCAATACTTTCTGAAAGCAGCTACAGGGCATCACCCATGCAGTCCCAGTTGGAGACCACTCTCCCCAGGTTCTGCTTTGCACAGTTTGGTACTTTAATATGGTAAAGGATTTGCGACAAACACCGCAGTTATGGTGCCCCTTCTTAGCCTCGTCCCCAGGCTCTCTGCGCGTTGCTAAAGCCACAGCTGCGCTAAAGTGAAATGCGCACGTGGGCCTGGGAACAAGGCTAGCCCCTGAAAGGGGCACCAAAAACAAACTGGACAGCACATTAGGGTTTTAATTCCCACACTGGTATTTTTGCTAGTTGCTCTCATGCCCATAGCGTTTCCTTAGCAGTTAATGCTTATAGCTTTTCTGACGAACATACGTATGTTCGTCAGGAAGTAATTAATTAGTGTAACTGTACATACGTGTAGCAACTTTCTGTGACTAGCAAACTCAGCAACTGGGTGTCATAGCGAAGGTTGTGAGTTGATTAACAGCTGCCTTCCCTCCACAACAGTGTCATGACTAAGTTGCCTGGCTTACACCTGGGCTTTGTGGTGCCCTAACTTTTACCCTGTTCTTCGGTTGTGTCTGGCTATAAAACTCTGCATGGATAATTGCATCTCATAACCTGAGACTATGGCATTGATGTAATACGAATTCATGAATAGCCCCTGACGATGTATGCTTGTGTGTATGGCTGAAGTTTCTTACATGCACTACAGCTAGCTGATTATGTTTTTCCCCTCCACTAACTAATTATAAGATCCCACCTTAATTGCTAGCCTTGTTCTCAGGCTGAAATTGAGATCTGCCTATAGAAAATCATTATAACATATGCAAATATTCAAGACAGCCATTTTTTTTATCTGTGATTTTATGTACGTGAATTGGTAGTGGAAACTTGAGAGTGTTTTGCAACTGTATCATTTTACTCTCTTTGTTTTTCATCCTAGGGTACTGGCCAATGCAGAGCATTCATTGCTAGGACATTCTATTAGTCTTGAACTGAGTGTCCGAGCATTCTTCCTTTCACTTCTCCACGTAAGTATCGCACTCTTATTTGCTTCATGCCACTACATGTTTCCAGAATGATTATTGAGAAGTAAACTTGGTAGTTCAATTAGAAATATTTGCTCTTAGTATCAAATTTGCAGCCTCGTACTCAGATTCTCAAGTGTGCAACTTTCACTTTGCTACTTAGCAAAGTGAAATGGCCACACATGGGTCTGGGGATGAGGCTAAATGTATGTATATATACAACTTGAAATGAATCACAGGAACTACACGTAGAATACTCAGATTTGAAGAAGGTTGCCATGTGTAGATGCAGCGAAGCATCATATAAAATTTAACAAACAACTGCTAATGAAAGTATTCTAGTCTCAGCAATTTAATTCTGACCATGACATGACCTTCAGAGTGAACTTGAAATGAATCTGTATTTATTTATCTGAAAACCAGCCGGCCATGCTGCACATAATCATCAAACTGAAGGATATTCTCAGCAAGAGGTCAGTCCAAGCCAAATGCAGTTGTAGCTAGGCTGTCTCATATTAATTGCACTGCTGTTAGTGAAAGTGCTGACTTGGCAATTTCGTAGTGCAAGCTGCCAAAGTATACCGAACCATGATATTGCCACTTACCACATCTTTGCCATTTAGACAATACAAAAGTTCAAGGAGAAAATGTGTTTCTGAGTTCCTTGTGACAGACTGTACTTTATACAGCCTTCATATAACTAAAGAGACGGGACAGCTAGCAATACACAACAAATGAAAAAATGAAAGATTCACAGTAACTAAGCATTGTTAGATAACTGCAGGCAATATTTGTATCCGAGTATATGAACTGGAAGCGGAGTATACCACCCTTTATACTCTGCTTCTCCACCAATGAAATACTATTAAAGTAATGTAATATGGTATGATTGCACATATCCTCCTGCAGAATTTCGAAAGACCAGTAATGAATTGGACATTAAACCAGGTACATGTATGTACCTAATACTACATGTGTATATCACCTTGGCATGGTATTTTGCTCTTGTTTGCACAATCCTTACAAGCACTAGCTTGAATGTTGTACCGTATTTTGCACAGTTTGTGCAAACAGCTACATTGAAATATCTGAGCGTGAAATATTATTACAATTGCTCACTGCATGCAGTCTGCCATATAGTTTGAATGGTCAAGAAAACTGAGTGCTTTTTTGAAGGCTGACTTTTATACAGGGCCGATGATATGTTATAGCTACTGCACAAACAATCCTCTTTTATAGACTTTGGGAAGAGATCAGTATTTATTAACTTGATCGTTTCTAGTGTAGTCATGTGAGGATCCCAATTCTCTTGCAGCATATGGGAATATTTTGGTAAAATTGTCTATAGTGTCAGCTTTATTTTATTGTTGGGAGGTGCATTGTCATTAAAATCAATATCTTGTTATAACTTTTCTTGTCTGAGTGCTTATTTTCTTTTGTGCAGACGACAGATGAAGGATGGATTACGATGACAGCTGACAGAAAACCTTCTACTGTGGCTGTTTACCATGCTACTACACTTACAACCAATAAGCGGTATAATAATGTTGCATTCACATGCGTGTACAAAAGACAACATCACACGTACCGTACATCTAGGCATGCTATTTTAACTGCCTAGCTGTCTTGTTCTTTAAACATTTTGAAGCTAACTTGTCATTCTATCATACGTACATGTAATTTGAAGGACAATGAAGATTGCTCCCTCCTGGTATTTCTGCTGATTATCTTTTCAAGCACTTGGGCTTACTTTAATCGAGATTTTAACATAGATTATAAAATCCTCTGGTTTTCAGCATTGAATATCTGGATGTGGCAATTGGATACTCTATCTTTCCTATTCAGAAGAGATTTTCGCCTGCTCACTGGACCTGACCCATCTGAGCCTATGCCACAACTGATCTTCTGGCATTCTAAAGACTTAAATCCAGAGGTATGGACAGTACATAACGTGTGAACACGTGAGACCTACATATGCTGCTGAAAGAAATATTACGTTCACCATAGCCTCATGTTCGTGGGTAGGAAATCGCACATGTATTTAGGGTATTTGATATGCATATAGTAAATGTGGTGTTCTTCTATGATTATCAACTGTACAAGACATGCTTAGATGTATATTGCCAATTTAGCAATCCCATAATGCAGTATATCAATCGACAAAGTACACCAACTGTCGTAGTTCTTGGGAATATGGGTGCCCTATTCATCCCAATACCCTAGCACTCTGGTATTACAGCTGTCCGTAAGAGCGCAAGATTACTACGTTTTGAGGAAGAATAATAATTATGTATGCTAACTCTGATCATGTTGTAGCATGTATGTGAAGTGTTCTATTTCTAGTTAAGAGTAAATGTGTTCTCGATGCTTGTTGACTACATTGACTCATGCCAACCTGTTACTGTGTATTCTACATGCACTACAGCCTACTGGTGCATATGTAGCCAAGATGTCAGTACCAGATCAAGGATGGACAGGATTCTTTATTCAGGTGAATGGTTACATTTTTGATTTGTGGTTCCCTATCGTTTGGAGTGTTCTTATTATCCCCAGCATCCAAGTTCTGTCCCAATACAGTCTACCTATGCCTATCTGAGATAATTTCTTGAACTTCTGTTGTACAATGTTTTCGACCCTAACTGGGTCTTCATCATGTTGCACAAAATCATATACTACATGACAGAGCTTTTATATACAATGTGTGCAGACAATGACTGTCTGTGTTAGCTGGCTTAACTGTGTGACAGTCAGTCTTCTTGAGTCTTGTCATGGCTTCGGTGGCAGCGCCTGATGGTCTTGGGATGAGCCTTCTGACGAAAGAATGGTGGTAGGTGTGGTCTTAGGCATGGCTTCTGGTGTACTATAGCTTGAGTCTTCCGGTTAATATTTAACACTTTCCACACATAAATATGTATAAAAGCTAGTTTTGAAGTAGCTCTATTAGGGCACTCCGAGTGCCCAAGGTCAGTGTGTCCATTACAGTTGATCCTGGTTCCGGTACTGGGGCTTGTCATGCATGCCCTTTATTTTTTGTGTTTGTGTTTTTTCTTCTCAAAATATTTCTTTACATACTAAGAAGGGCCTTACCTGAGAAGCCCGTGATTCGAACCCACATATTCCGGATGGGAGTCAGCATCACTGTTGGCTCCACCAAAGAATAGTGAATGCTTATGCTCCAAAAATGTAGCTTACGTATATGGACAACATAATATTATTAATGTGCTGTGGGCGTGTAAAGTTTCCAATTTTGGTCTGAACTTTTATCAAAAGTTTGGACGAAAATACTCAATTTCAGCAGTTTGCTAAGTTTATTGACAAAGCCACCACAAAGCTTGAATTTTAAACCACAAATGACTTGGGGGTCTTGAAATTTTGAAGCTCCAAGGGTTTTCGGTACTTTGAAGTATTAAAAAATTTGTTCTAACTACAGGGAATTTTTGAATTATTGAGTTCTTGAAAATACTGTGCAATGGAGCTTGTCATTTCATTGTACAAATAGTCACTGTTTTAATGTCCTTCAAACACAGGCAACATTTCCTGGTCCTCAAGGCTCAGTGTTTGAGTTTACAACACAGGTGAACATCATACCCAACACATTTCCGTTCCCTGACTGCTCTGGAAGTGGCTGCCAAGGAACTCTCGTGTGATTTTTACGTCTGCTACTATAACACATACTAGCACAAAGCTTTTTTTAATATTCAGGTGTTCACCAATGCTGCAGCATTATAAATAAAGTACTCTCATGTAAAGTATGTTTAGAAGGACATCCAGATCACTTACAATCCTGCAACTGTCAGTATATGCACTCTTTTTGAATATAAAGTAGAGTCATTACTATGACAACACTGTTGATTAATTTCCTAGCGGCTCCCTCGGTATGGGACTTATCATTCCTATCCTACATATCCTCCAGTTCACTCCCTTCACTCAAGTCTTCAATTGCTAGCTACATGTTTTGTTCTCCAAAGCAGCACATAAAGGTATCTTTAGACTTCCCCATGGAGATGGACAGCTTCTACAACAGTTTAGGCTCACTTTTTGAACTGGTATCGAACTCTGGTGTATGCAGCTGGGGTGCGTATCCATAATCAGAGAAGCAAGAGACTTGCAAGTACTACAGTGCTCCAGACAGAAAGAGGAAAATGGTGTGAATTTTAAATTTTGAGGTTGCCACTTTCATTTAGCTTCCCCAGTGTGTTAGAAACATCAAAATTGATATTTTCCCAAATACAGAAGCCATACACCCTTTTGAGGCTCTATATACTGCCACAAGTACAGTGACTTAATCACTAACCTCAAAAGTATGTCTATAGTCTTGTATAGAGCACAAAATGAAAAAAAAGTGCTCACTGTTTGAGGATACATCGATTCTGTAATTTCTTCATGCTTTAGTATATGTACAGTCATGGATAAACAACTTACTGTATAATAGTAGTAAGTTGGTGTGACATTATGTGAAATATAAACAAAATTATATAATTTTACTTTGTAGTGATGGAGGTACACAACCTGCTATCATCACAACCCATCCCCCTATTTAAATGGAATGCCAAAGCATAATGTTTTTGAGTGTAGTTTCTCTTTCTATTTCCATCTCACAAACAAGGTTAAAATGTGTTTCAGAAGCTGCTAAAATTTGCCGTATGCTCATGAGGTATGCATATTTTTACTCTATTTTTGTACAATTCGTGCAGTTTTTAGTACTTGATTTTGGGTTAGTCCACAATGGTTCTGAATCTTTCAATTAAAGTACATGTTAGATTATGCACTTGTAAGTATTGTTTGCTGTGGACCACCCATTTAGTTTAAGGCAGCTGAAGCTAGCCTCATCCACTCCGTACTGGGATTCACACTATGTCTATACAAAAGAGGCTGGGAGCCTAGTCTCGCGAGACTAGGGTAGGCCTGCAAATAGCTTAGTGGGCGGGGCTCTCGGGGTAAATTACGTAGGTGGAGCTGAACTCAATTTGTCATGTGATCGCTGATTCGCAAAGAGGCATAATGTTTTACTGGTCTCCATTGGCGATTGTGACAGTTGTAGTTGCTCTAACTACGGCTACTCCTCTAGACGACTACGTGAACAAACCTGATGCAACCTACCGGTACAGAGATCTGGGCAATCCGTTCAAAGGAGATGGTTACACCTCATATTTTATAAATATGACTTCTCAAACGTGGCTATCACGTATGTATACATGTATTAAAGTAAAAGCCCCATGTTAGGGTTTGAAGTTTTTCGTATTGCTTTCATGAACAATAATCTATTACTAAATATAGCGGCCAAAGTAAGTCAGTCAGTTTGGTGGCACTACATGGTAATCAACATCCCTGACAAACTGCAGTCTCCAGATACAGCATTCCTGTACATTACTGGAGGAAGTAACCATGATACGTAAGGCACTAAATGTCTTATCATACCAGGTAGTAAGCAACTAGCTATGTATTATGTCTTTTAATATTCCCAGGCTGAATTTAGTAGCTTATTTTTGCAATGTTTGGTTTTTTTATACTGACTAGGTGTGCTTTTTCTTTGCACTGTACTGTGCAAACAGAAACACTAGCTAGGAATGAGGCTGCATTACCCTGTAATCTTTGCTGCAGTATTCCAGATATTACGAGCTCAGACTGCCTCCTTACTACCGTGATGGCTTTTGCAACTGGGACGTAAGTCACACCAGTATAAGTCATCACAGACTACTGTGGTGTACTTTACAGTTATGCAAAATGGGTAATTTAGGAACGAGGCTAGATTATCTGTGATAGAAATTGTCATCATTGGTAATTTCCCTCCACCCCAGGGTTACAGCCACTCTCTTCCAAATTCCTAATGAGCCCATCATCTTCTCAGTAAGGCTACGGTAGCAGCGGTATTAATCTTATTTGAAGTTATTTCCCTGCTGTAGTTGTGTATGGCAATAAATGAGCATAGTAAATGAAAGGGAATATGTAGCACTGAAAAAGTCTGAGTGACTAACAATCCTGTTCCTAAATATGGTAACTCTTATACCTGCATGGGGTACATACACGTATATACACATAAGTATTATTGAGAACCCACTGGCCAAGAGATCTTCCTACAAGTGTGGATTAGGTTGCAAGATGCACTGCATGCAAGAACATTTTAATACATCCCTAGCACACATTACTGTTTACATGGAATTAACTCTAGGTTCTAGAGATTAGTCTCTAAATTGATATTTGTTTGTGTGCATTCCCTCTCTAGTTTTCAAAATGTGGGGAAGAAGGCTATAGCTTGTACTATACCCACTACAGAAGTTACTAAGAGCCTGCCTAGAGCTCACAGCCTCGTATCCAGGCCTCCCCTCGCAGCTTTTTTCGCAGCCGTGGAAAACGCGCTGCGAAAAAAGCTGCGAGAGGAGGCCTGGGTACGAGGCTAGTTTTAGCATCAGTGTAGGACGCAGAGTTGACATTAAAAATAATGTACTTAATGCAAACCAGTCACTTCTCACTATTGCCGCATGCACTCTAGGAAGACCCTCAACGGAAAAGTCGCTCTGAAGATGCCATCATTGCATTCACATGGTATCACTTCCAACTTCACACTGATGAGCCAGAATACTTGCTCAGACTTCCAATGACAAAGGTGCGGTGTACTGTACTACACAAATAGACGTAAATTACATGTACACATATATAAATCCAGGAGCTATCTTTTGTATTAGCCATTTATTACTTACCCAATTACAAGTCTTAGCGGTGATGTGTCTTCATTTTACCATCATCTATGATTATTTCTTGTCTTGCAGGCTGCTGTTCGTGCATTGGACACAATGGCAGATTTTGCTGCCAAAAAGAATCCCCAGGCCAATATCACCAAGTTTGTGGTTGCTGGAGCATCCAAGGTTGGCCTATACAATCATTAGGATAGTATCCACTACCTTAAGGTGACTATTATTTGTGGGTACTAATTAAAAAATTGTTAAATTTTGTACCCACTAGACAGCTGTCACGGTGCAGAGGTTTTGGACACCCAGATCCAAGAGTTTTACTAGCTCTAGGATTGTTTCAAAAGGAAATTTATTGGTCTACAGCTTGACAAAGCCCGCCATTTTAGTCATATTTGTGAGTTATAGTTACCTCAGTTCACTAATACCGTTGCGACAATGTCTTGGTAACTTTGCTACATGTAAAAATCAAGATTTTATTTTGCAAAAATCACTTTGTCAGGCTGTAGATATTGTTATTTTCTCAATATGCTAGCAACTTTTGTACCTTGCTGGAAAACTCTGCACAGATGCAATTGTTGATTATCCCCCATAGCCTGTGGCTATAATGTTGATGTAATATTTATAAATAGCTCTTTAAACTGTATTTTCTCAGTATTTTGAGCTGTTTTTTGTCATGTGGTACAACTAACTGCAGGTGTCTAACAAAACCGTTCAACACCTAACCACAGGTCATTAGGAAACTTTCAGACAAATAAACATCAACTACCTCATTAATTATTCCTGATTGGTTATAATACCAAATCTGTTACCTGGGTATATATATGCCCAAGTTAAACATTTTATCACCTCAAATATATGTCACCTTAAGGTACATGTGTAGAATGGACCTTTCACTGATGTTATTAGTACGTATATGCTAAGTAATCGTTTCCGTTGTGAACAATAGCTTGTTTTGGTCAGGAGATGTACTCTGGTGAATATCAGTCCAGGCATTTTCCATACAAATATGGGAAACTAGTAGCACACTTTATTGGTGTAATAATGAGCAAGCTAACGCAGTTGTAGAACAGATTAGCTGTGTGTGTGGTATTGATTGGTCCTAGATGAAGTGCAGTGGTTAAGTGGGTGGGGACAAGGGCTTATTGAGCATCCTTGGTAGGGGTCAACCTGATATGTAATGTATATCTATTACCATTGATAAAGAAGCTAGTATAAGTATAAGAGCTATACATTTATCTGTTATCTGACCTGACCATACCTGTAGTTGGTGCTGGGATTATAGCTTTACTTTACTTTTACATTTTAAATTTATTGGTGACCACTCTGCCCAGTCTAAGTATGGTGGGCAAGCAGACTGTGTACCATAAGTACTGCGGGCAAGCAGAGATAGCCTCGTTCCCAGGCTCTCCCGACCGTTTGCATCATTGAGTCAGGAGAGCCTGGGAACGAGGCTAATAATGAATCACAACCTGTCAGTAAGCATGGTGAGACACGGGTATTTTGACGAGCCAGCTGTCACAAGAATAACAATTAACCCACAACCGTGTACATGCATGTAGCAGTGCTCCTGGAGAAGCAGCAACTGATCTTTGGAAAATTGATGTCTGAATTTTTCTTAGTTTTCACCCAAGGATCACAATAGTATAAGTTTCGATCCTCTCTGACACCTCCTTCATACCAGATTTATTATTTTACGCCACCTTTTTCCGGCAGGTATGGTAGTAATATTAATGAAGCAAAATACTAAGGGCTAACCATCCAGTTACACTAAGCTGTCATTTCAGCTTGGCCTCTTTTCTGACTCTAGCGTGGCTGGACAACATGGACCACTGGTGCTGTAGACAAGAGAGTTATTGGAATTGTCCCCATTGTAATGGATGAACTTAACTTTGTCAAGGTTAGCCCGAGTATTGTTTTTTGTCTTGATCAGTTTACTGGAATAAAAATGGGAATTGATTGCTGTACCAATTAGAAATACATAATATACATGTAAGCTGGTGAATAGCCTGACATGGTGCTCGTCTCCTTTTAGAATGCCCATCATCATTATCGCTCTCTGGGAGGCTGGACATTTGCTTTCAAAGACTATTATGAACTAAACATCACAAGAAATTTGGATGATTCGCAAACTACAATGCTGACAGAAATTGTGGATCCTTTTGGTACGTGTATATTCATGTATAAGCATATATTTTTGGTAGGTACCCTCACATGATATGATTCTACTACTGATTTAAATACTTAGCTGTTGCTGCACACTCTGTTGGTGCAGATTGCTTGATGGCTGATGTACTTCCTACAATGTACATTGCATGAATGAACCAGTGTATTCATCAAGGGTCTGTAACTCAGCCTGCTCTTAGACTTGGTTGCACTACTGGTCTAGCATCCTACCTAGCTGCTATTGTACTAGCGGCTATATACTCTTTAGGCATTTCTGAATCCAGTAGGACACTTTTCCACGATACATGTCATGTGAATACCTGTCTTCTGTAGTCTACAGGGACCGACTGACTATGCCCAAGCTTGTGATCTCAACCAGTGGTGATGAGTTCTTCTTACCTGATGACTCCTACTACTACTGGGATGACATGAAGGGGGAAATATACACAAGGTATTAGGTTATCATTTAGCTCTTGGCTTAGTATCAGGGAGTAAGTACATGTCACACACTTGCTAAGTTCTGTACTGAGGTACTCAAATGTTTCTCACTACAGTTGCTGGTGTGTGATCCCAGTAGCTATAGCAATGGTGCTGTATTACTACATCAATGCATATAGCAACCTGGTACCTTTCATAGCAACCGTATTGCATTGTGGTATGATGTACTATAGCAACAATGTATACATGTACGTTACCAGAAAAGAATGCACAGTTTGCCTAAGGAAGATTAGTACAAGACACAATAAGAGTATGCAATAACATACTGCCAAGTGTAAAAGATTTAAGGGGGCTATAAATATAGTTAATATTTAGTATAAAGGAGGGATCAGAGAGGGGAAAAACTTCATGATTGAGCAATGTGGATGTGAGTTTCAAGCAGCACAGCCCATCTCTCCACTCTCCCGTAGTAGCCACGGTTGGTCCTTGTAAATATATTGCAGATAGAGACATCAATCTTCCAAAGACTAGCTTCTACAGCGGTATAAAGTATGATCCTGGGTTAGTTATTATTCTCGCGACTAACTGGCTTGCAAAAATATCCACTTCTCGCTATACCCAGATTTTGATTCATTTTGTTCACATTTCTGCTCACCTGCAATACTTACGGTACACAGTCTGCTTGCCCACCATACTTACACTTGGCAGTGTGGTTTGCCCTCAATAGAGTATACCAACAATACCCACATGGGGGGAAGCCTGGAAATGAGGTGAATAATAGACTTAGAATTCTCTTTGATTTTGATTGCCTACACTATACGCAAATGGTACATAGATATATATTTTGGTAAGGCTATAGGGCTACAGCTAGTATAGTACATGTTAGTGTTAGTATTTGACAGGTACGTAAATATACTGAAAAATGGGCGTAGTCATACTTTTGAGCTTATTGTATGGAAGCTCGAAGAATGTACCAATCAGATTCGCATATTTTGTGACTACTAGTTTCTGAGTCACATATGTATGTTACTTATAGGAAGCAACTAATTAGCATAACTGTTGAGATACCTACAGACTCTAGCTGCATGAGTAGGTGGCCTGTAATCAGTTAATCTGGTGTGTACAGTCTTGTGTGAAGCTTGCTCTAGCTCTTAGAACATATCTTTAAAGAATGGGTATGATGCTACTGTTAGGTAAGGAGCTGCGCTAAAAATAAGTGACCGGAAGAGTCTACGTACTTGTTAGATATTTTGAATGTCTGTATGAGTGTGTATTGTATCCTTCATATAGGGTGTTGGCTAATGCAGAACATTCATGTGCAGGACATTTTACCAGTCTTGAGCTGAGCATCAGAGCATTCTACCTTTCAATACTTCAAGTGAGTATTTGACATAGTATATACAATGTCAATAGTATATCATTAGGTAGGAATTGTGGCAATATGTTCAGAGGGCGAGTGTAAGTACAAAGTGCAGTCATTATGGAGAAAAAAAACTGGAGTACAATATTCCGCTTTCTAGATTACACCAGCTACATACATATATTACTACACAAGTGAGAGGGTAATATAGCTAGGTATTGTGCGAGCGTGTAGGTATTTCCTGAGCCAAAGGTAAGGGGAAATGCTCCGCAAGAGTCCAATGCCTGGCCATATTTCCTTCTCACAAGTGCAATAATAGATTTATTATATACTATCTTCAAGTAGCGTTTGCTTCTATTGATGCACTCATGGCCAAATGAAGCCATGCCTACCGTTACAGAGGGCGACTGGCTCACAACTAAGCTCAAAACCAGTTCTCTGACAACTGGTACATGTATGAGCAATGAAAGCTTGTAATTTGAAGGCTGAAGTAACTTTATTTACCTTGGAGAGCTACTTGGCAGCATAAAAATCGTGCACATTGGCTGTTGGGAGGGGTCACTGGCCGACACTATGACCTAGCCCCACATTTCTTGTATACTTAGAGACTCTTCTATAGCAGAAGCGTTCCTTTCACTAGCTTTTTTGTAACCTGGTAGTTTCCACTGCCGTGTTCTCTTCAGTAAACCAATATTTTCCATTTGCTTGGTAACACTTGTGCATGTGCTCTGCCCACGCAATACAGGGGAATATTACTGGTGTTGGTTAATGGCTATTAGTACTCTTTGCAATATACTTAATGAAATTATGCACATGAATTGTCTTACTGTAGAATTTCCCAAGACCTGTCATGACGTGGACACTAAACCAGGTGCGTACATTTGTTGTATCTGCACCTTCAGGTGTGTACAGGAGTTCAACATATATGTAGTGAAAGTCCCAAAGCAGTTAGTATCTCCTTTCTTGCTCATTGGGGATTTGGAAAGGTGAGAAAAACGTAATAGGACAGATGTCACTATGAGCTTTACCTATATATTATAATTATATTACTCAGTATACTACATGTATTTGAGTGATACTGTACCCAGGCCTGGAAATAGATTGAGCCGAGTGTTTTACTGTAATGTATATATACATGTATACTCTCTTGTACAGACAGCAGATGGTGGGTACATCACAATGACAGCTAACAAAAAGCCTTCTACTGTGGTTGTTTACCATGCTACTACACTTACCAATAAACGGTATGCAATTATCTTAGAGTATTGACTGCTTACTACAGTAGTCGTGCAATTTTGGAAGAGAAGTGTTGCAACGATGCATACATAGCAATGCAGCATTTGGATTCCAGTCTCTAATAAAATAATATGGAAATGAAATGAAAGTGGTAGTCTAGGAGGGTGATGTTAATGAGACTGAGTGTTGTACCCACTCAGGAGAGACTTTCGCCTGCTCACTGGAATACCTGACCCATCCAAGCCTACTCCACAACCGGTCTTCTGGTTTGCTGAAAACTTAGAACCGGAGGTACGTAATAATATGTACTGAGTATATCATTGCATGAGTGGGAAGACAGTACAGTCAGTATTGGCCAGCCAATACAGAAGCTAAGAACCAACTGTACTGACTGACCTTATGATGAACAAGAGAAGGCAGACATACCAAGAGAATTGCAAACAGCCTGGGGGTTTGAACTTCTGCACTGGTAGCTCTGGAATATGCATAGAGTAAGTCATCAATTGTCGGACACCATGTATGATCAGTCACTACTATGCGGAGACTAAGCCTCGGAGACATTCCACTATACCACAAAAATGGAACAGGAATTTATTGTACTTTGCACCCCAAAAACCGCGCCTGAGCATCAATTCCTGTTTGCACTAGACAAGATGACATTCCAAAAAACATCAATGATCGGAAAACTCAGGTATTCTTGGACAGCGGTTGCCCATCCCTTCTCTGAAGCAACTTTCAACGAGATTTTGCATCATTGGGAAGCCCCAAGACCCTTCTGCTTCACACCCGTTTTTTGTCGCCATAGCTGACTCGGTTGCTGAGGGACATTACTGAATGTTGACCAGGGTCAGTCCCTCTATAATCGCACAGTAATTTTGTATTTCCTTTGGTGTTTACGTCACTCACTATTTAGAAGCCTCGGGGTATGAATATCATTGAAATGTACAGGTCTTTAACATCACGATGGTACAAATTGGTATCATGAGCCTTCTCAATGGTGAGTGATATAACGCTACATTGATGTTTTTCGGACTGTCATCTTGATTGTGTCTAGTGCAAACAGGAAGGTTATTGGCTTCATGATGGTACAGGTCTGGTGTTTGTTTGTTGCATTGTTCCTGAGATACAGCTTTTTTCTTCATTTCTCTTCAGTAAGTAGTTCACACTGCTGTTTAATTTTACTTGAAGGAATCAGGAAGAAATAGCTGTATCTCAAGCATGACTAACACCGGACATGATGCTAAGACCTATAAATTCCCATGATATCCATATTATGAGCCTTCTCAATAGTGAGTGACATACACACCCAAGAAATGACAAAATTACTGTCCGATTATAGATTGACCCTGGCCGACATTCAGTAATGCCCCTCAGCGACTGAGTCAGCTATGGCAACGAAAAACAGTATGGAACAGAAGGGTCTTGGGGCTCTCCAATGTTGCAGAGACATTGTTTAAAATTGCCTCAGAGAAGGGACAGGCAACTGCTGTCCGACATTATGAGTTTTTCTGATTATTGTCATTTTGATCATGTCTAGCATAAACAGGAATTAATTCCCAGGCATGGTTTTTGGGATGCTAGGTACAATGGACTCTCGCTCCATTTCCACGGTATATGAGAATGTCTCATAGATTTCGTCTCCGCGTAGGAGTTTTAGATCTTACATGGTGTCCGACAATTGATGACTTACTCTAAAAGTACTATAGACTGCAATATTTAATCACGTAATTTGGTATGATATAGCATACATGTACTTACTACAGCCTACTGGTGAATATGTAGCTAAGATGTCAGTGCCAGATCAAGGATGGAGGGGCTTCTTTATTCAGGTATGTTATTGCTTGTACACTACAATCATGTATACCCATTGTTAGAATGATATGTCAAATGGAAACTAGGTACATATGTAGCTATTATATAGCAACACAGACAGTGATCCTTTAATTCTTCTAAACACAGGCAACATTTCCTGGTCCTCAAGGCTCAGTGTTTGAGTTTACAACACAGGTGAACATCATTCCCAACACATTTCCATTCCCTGACTGCTCTGGAAGTGGCTGCCAAGGAACTCTAGTGTAACGTGTGTCATATTTTGCTATACAGTAGTGTTGGGTTTAGTGATATAAACGCTATAAGAGCATTTTTATATTTTTATGCTTTTATTCTGTGTATACAGCTATCGAGGCTGCTGCATATAGAGGAAAATTACTTGCATGCCTCATAATTATTTGATCTGCTACGTGTGTACTGTGACTTCAAAGATGAGAGTGGCATGTTATACTTCTATAAGTTGATATCTGAGTACCAGGCTGTTAACTAGTGCCTAGTTCAATGGTTTGGTCGAGTGCTAGTGAGTTGCTACTCTCTGTATACCGACAGCTGAGCAGGCCCGCCCCCTGTCTTAGGGCGGGGCTGAATCGTAGCAGTAAAAAATGGTGATGTACTGATCTTTCTGCTATCTTTGGCGGTGAAGGGTAGATTAACCCCACTAAGCGACTTCGTGGTACAACCTACCAGTACAAGGATCTGGGCAATTCGTTCAAAGGAGATGGCTACATACTGTGTGCATCTGCATGTAATATTAAGATGATGTCCCAGGAGTACGTTTTGACAAGAATGGCCAAAAGAAATGGCTACCAGTTATTGTGACTGATGATGGGAAAGAACTAAGCGTAAAAGATCTAGAAAGATGCAAGAGGATCGTGTATTTTGAAGCTGAGAATGGTCCCCACTTCTCCATAAGAAAAGGAAGATGTCAGTTCCAAACACCAATTGCTAGACGTACTCGCTCTCAGCTAAAGACATCCCAACACCAATCGCTAGGCGTACCCGTTCCCAGCTAAAGACAGAGGCCCCATAGTGTTACTTGTGTTATATTTATGCAGCTACTTGAAGTCTCAAATAATCATGTAATTGTTACTGTCTTGTGTTGTGTCTCATAGGCCAGACTTGGCCTGCTGCTATTGTAGCGTGACCCTAAAAAAGATTCATATTCATATTAATATACCGGTACCTCATTGGAAACTTACACGTAGAGGCAAAGATCAGTTGTACCATTTGGAAATGCCACAAGCAACCTCTGCTTTGATAAAGAGAGCTGGGATGTGAAAGACTGTTTCTAGGCCTCCAATCCTTCTTTACAGCACAAAATCCCTAAGCAGATTGTACTTGGGGCCTAGCCTTGTTTCCAGCCCTCCATGCACCCCAGCTTTTGTCGCTTGCAGAGCGATATTTTCTATGTGGTGTGGAAAAAAGCCGTGGAGTGAAGCCTGGGAATGAGGCTAGTGCTACTCAGGACTTATGGGATATTAATTATTAAATAGCCTCAGAGGTGAGTCCGTCTAGTGATAAGTATACCTCATGAATTGAAGTTTGTGAAGACTGCCTCTCTGGAGGAAGTAATACAGACAGGTATGCATACATACACATACGTAGCTTAGTATGTGTTTTGTACTGGTTATAATGGTCGATCCACACTTTCCGATTCTCAAGGGCATTTAGTGATACATGTACGCATAGTCTATGATGTACGCAACTAATCACTAACTTAGTGGATAGTACATGTAACTGCAGTGATGGTATAATACATACATACATACATACATACATACATACGATTTCTGATTTAGAGTGTGCCTGCCATTCCAGTCATCCTGATATAGTCTCATGCCCAGACACCCGCCTACCCGGTCTGGGGACGAGATTAATCCTGCCTCACTTAACAATTTTGGTGTTTGGAACAGGAATGTATGTGAATGGACATCATTTCTGCTAAGTGCACTAATGTAGCTGAAAGTAAAATAACAAATGGTACTGCTATTTTTTGTAGCTCCAACAGGAAATCATCCAACCTTGTGTCAATAGACCACTCCTTGCAGGAGGGAAGTCTGGGTACGAAACTAGTGTAGTTGGTGCTCTCATTGGAGCATAAAAATTAGACTATATTCACTTGTGGCGCTATATTTAGGGTGGCGCTATAGTTGGGACAAATACGGTAGTGGCAAGTACTGATCTGGGAGCACTTGACAATTACTGCCGAACAATTAGACTTCTTTGAGAACGCTATGGTGTAAGTGCAATACTCCACAGAAAATGCTACTTCTTCGTACGTGAATGTTTCAGTCATTATCATGCTAGTCTCATATTGTACTGCGGTGGCCAAGCCATCAGTACTACTGTACTGCATGATAATTGATAAATTCTGGTGTAATTATTTATTTAGAGGCATACTGTAGGAGGACATACGTACATGTAATGAATTGGAGAAGCAGGCTAGGCATATAGCAAAATGAAAATGACAGTAAATATAACTACACATTAATTAATGTACTTGCCCTACAACGTACCTGCATTGCATAATACCACAACAATATAGAGTTGCTACTACCTTGTTCCAGATCCCTAATCAACCCATCACATTTACTGTAAGCTATGTCGGTGTCATAATTTTATTACTGCCAGTATTCTAACTTAAAATCGCATGTATTTATGAATATTATTATTAAGATTTTATGTACTTAGTGGATTGAAATAAGTACTGTCACTAGTTTGTGACTACATATTCCCTTTGAATTCTTCAGAATGATCCATGGAAGAAAAAACGTGGTAAAGAGGCATTCACATGGTATTACTGTACGCTTCATGGCAGTGAATCTAACTACTTGCCATACCTGCCAATGGCAAAGGTTTGTCCATCACGATCGGGACAATTCCTGTGATCCTTTTGGCAACTGCAACTGTGAGTCAAATTGTCCAGCCTCACTTTGAACCTCTAGCTACCACAGACTTCTTAATGTCAGTCTCGGGAGCTTTTGAAACAGAGAAGGTAGCCACTGTACGTATCCACCACATAAACAATAGCCTAGCAGTGTTGGATTTCGTGTTGGTTTATTGTCTAGGAGTAGATTAGAGGGGCACTACTACGTGCATGTAACAGTGAAGTGTATCTATACAACATATTGAGCGACAAAGCTGCTTCGCCACTCATGAGCTCCTGCATGCAAGAGGGACTGTTGCACAGGATACTGATACGTTGGATCTGATGTTTATGATGAACAGACCTCCCAACTCTGTTTTGGATGAGCCAAATATCGTTAAGGTAAGGATAAAATAGCCGGATACTGAAATGCTATTCTTAGCATTTCTTATTCTCGGCATTTCTGTGATGTACATCTCAGTCGAATTTGGTTAGGGAGTTTGAGGCCATGAGGTATAGGCGACGTATGTAGCTTCAATATCACTGCAGATTTTTGAGATATATACGTGTTCTTTGGAGTGTTGTTGCAGTAATTAACAGTGCTATTATACTATTAGGTGTTGAGATGAATTACCTAAGGTCACTGAACTATGTTTGCACCTTAAATGAGTACAAAAACGGTGTGCTGTTGAATTATTATATTGGGCATGCAATAATCTTGAGCTGCTCTACTACTTGTGATTATTTTAGTAGGAAAGTTGGAAGCATCCTTTGGCCAAGAAGCACTATAACAACAATAAAGGGGAGGTTAGGCTTGCCAAGCTGACCTCAAGCTCGTACCCAGGCCTTGCACACCCAGATATTATCTCGCAATCGTGGAAAGAAACGGGGGGGGGGGGGGGGGGGGGGGGGGGGGGGGGGGGGGGGGGGGGGATCTTTATCCGATTTTTCTCCATGGTTGCATAATAAATCCTGGGTATGGAAGGCCTGGGTACAAGCCAGGGTGTTCATGCACCATATTTCCTGACTTTCAGTACATGACAAGCAGTGTTGTACTTGTACCTATATGTGGTGTATTAATTTCAGTACTCCTTTAGCGTTGCCTGATTCCTGTTTCAATGATCTTGCCTCATACATGTACTTGACCATCTATTTTGATCTGAAGATCAAGTTTAAGTTAGCCGTGTGAAGTCTAACACGTACAGCATACATCAACAGGTTGACCATGCCCAAGCTCATGATCACAACTCGTGTTCT
Organism: Phakellia ventilabrum; assembly: GCA_963921505.1. NCBI lineage: Eukaryota > Metazoa > Porifera > Demospongiae > Axinellida > Axinellidae > Phakellia > Phakellia ventilabrum. The sequence goes on from OY997378.1 coordinate 8,734,047, forward strand.
TTCTGCCTGATGATTCCTACTGTTTTTGGGATGTGTTTAAGAAAAACTTGCAGCCCAATTTCAATTCCCTGACCTGTTTCAATTTCAACCATGGTCAGCCCACTCTAGAGCTAGTCAGGGATGCACAGTTTCAGGGATCAAGTCATAAGCTAGTGTTGTGCGGTCAGTAAGCAGTCGTGAAGCAGTCACGTGCCACTTTCTAACTACACATACCGGCTTGTTGACCTGATTTCTGAATCTGTACCATCCCTGAACGTACTTTAGAGTGGGCTGAGTGTTAGTACATTCTACCTTTCACTGCTCTATGTAATTTAAGCTACAATGTATGTATTATAACCTTACATGTACATATGTACGTACGTAGCTGCATGCATACGCCTGTATGTAGAATAGTCTCGTTCCTCCTTGATGAAAGTAGGGTCCTGCTTTTTTGGCTCTATTTTCTGTACTCTACCTGGGGTGCATAATGACATCATTATATTATGCTCTTGTCACGGAATTACTATTGCATTACTGCTGCATAACTCCACCCACACAATACAGCAAGGCCTGTTATGCAGTGAAATATGAATCAGGTAACTATGGTTACATTAATTATGTACACAATGGCATCATTATTTCGTCTTAACATAGACTGGTGATGTTGGATACATCGTAATGAAGTCAAATTAATATGAAGCCTTTTTCGTGGAAGTATACTAAGTATGCAACTACATTAACAGGAAAGTGGTACGTTTTTATGCATTCCTGTTTAATTGTGGTTATTGATTATGTCACAGGAGAGACTTCCACCTAAGATGAACATTCTGTATTATAGCAGGCGATCTGGTTCTCCAAAACCTTCCAACCTCAGGTGTGCAATTTGGAATTAATATTGCATAGAGGCAGTCATGTATGTTCCCAAAGACCATTTAATGTAGAGACTGCTGCACATGACTGACAGAATATGGCTTATAGCAAAGCTCAATGCATGCCAGCCTCCATCCACTTTTGGAATTACTTTCCATGTACAAATAAAATCACTTTCAGAGCAGTGATATTGTTGTGCATTGCACCACGTCACTGTCAACTCTGAGTACCAAGAAGCTAAGAACATGTATTTGATCACAGGATTCTTCAACAATCACACCCCCAGGCAGACCAGACAGCCAATAGCCAGCCTTTCGTCCCTTATTTGTAATGTGGTAAAAGCTCTTCTTCCAGAGACACCCCACACACAGTGGACTCACACGCCTCAGGACTTGACCTACATTTAGTATACAGTTACACTAATTAGTTACTTCCTAACGAACAGACGTATGTTCGTCAGGAAGTAAAGAAAAGCGCATCTGATTGGCCATTCATTGTACTTTCGTATAATAAGAGATGTCTCCATGACCACACCCATTTTTCAATATATATTTACGTAACTGTATACATGTAGTACTGCTGAATGCAATGGATGAATCTCACCGTGTTAGTAATAAGGGACAAAAGGCCAGGCCTTTTGATATAAAAATATTCATGCATTACAATGTATGCAGAAAAGTACTGGAGTGTGGAGCCTAAGAACTTAGTGCTTCAAATATTCATCTTAAGGTCTTAATTGTTATTGTCCATGGCTTGGATGATTGCTCTCCCTACTACAGCCATGCCATAATTGCATCGTTACCTAATAATAATTGCATTGACTTCTTCTGTGTATCTTTGAGGCTACCTACACTACGGCTATTCTCTTTGACCACACAGGCAGGTCCAAAGGGGTCAGTGCACAAGCTTAGCACTCAAGTGAACATGGTTCGTCCATTTGCTGATTGCTCTGGAAGCAGCTGTTGTGGTGTACATGTTTAGTCAATGTACAGTACTTGGTAGTGGCAGTGTAACTGTTTCAATTGATGTGGGTGGGGCTACTCTAGGTTTGACCTACTGATGATTATTGTAGACTTATAGGAAAGGCTAATTGTTTTCAAAGTAGTTACACTTGGATAGGGACATCTGCAGTATAGTTCTCTGGACTATAGCAAATGCAATTTTGCCTGCCAAATTTTTGAGTCATAAATCTACATCCCATCCTAGCTGACAGTATAATAGAGATCTGAGATTGATATAACAAAAATGGAGGAAAGCACTGACCTCCCACCTACATCCATGCAAATGAAGTGGTAATTAATGGGGAAGCAACTGAAGTGCCTTGATAATGCAAGCACACACATCCTGTGATGGCCACACATGGGTTGTGCAAAATTGCACGTATTTTACGCATACTGCTCAAACGATTCAAAGTTTACCAGACATAAAAAAAATTGTAAACAGTACTACAAAGACTCACAACCACAATCAAAGAATGAAAATTACCAAGAAACAACAGAAACCAAAACCATAAAATGTGATGTGTGGCAATAGGTATAGGCATACATCATAACATAAAAATAATACACCGAATGGTGTGATGTAGAAGAATAATGTAAAAGGGAGGATAGGATTGTAAGAGGATAAAAACTGTGGCAAAAAGCCAGCAAAATAGTATATGGCTGATTATAATGACTAAGAAGAGCTTCGTATAAGATCGTCAGTGAATGTTAAACTTTTGGTATATTCACAATTTTCTATGTCCTCTATTCCAGTTGGGGTATCTGCTAATGACCATGATTGGAGTTTGCGCTGATAGATGTCACTGACATTCTTCTGTTGCTGTAATAATACATCCTATACCAAAAAAAAGAGGTGGTACCATATAAATCATAGCCTTTTGCAGAGGTCTATAACAATTATACCCTAGATGATGAGATAAGATGGTCCTTAAAATGGGGTGTGTGTCTTGCACAGAGGGCAATGGGTATACATGATTTTAGTCCAATCAGGTTCCACCCCCAACAATAGTACATGTACATGTAACAGAAATGGCTCACACTTACAAGACAACAGTATTATATTTTAATGCTGCATAGCTGTACCTGTTCTAGACCAGCTAGTTGTGCTAGTTTTTCCATGCATTTCGAGTGGTGCTCAGAGGCCAAGTGGGCAACGGCATCACACAGACATGCACAGGCCAGCAATGATGGAGGAACAGTCATAAACGTATGATCTACAAGGAGAAGATTGACAGCAAGTTATGGTAATCATTACACTATGAAACAGAACTACAAACTAAGGGACAGTTGCTATCTCAAGGTATTACAAGGCAACTGTACACGCTGAAGAACAGGTATGGAGGAAACAGCCAAGGAAAACATGGGAAAGTAAAGAATAAATCTTCAACTTACATAATAAGCAGACATTGGCCAGTGTGTGTGAGTGGTCAATAACTTTCTCCAGGGTACTCTGCGGCATGTAAAGTGCTAATCTTGCAGAAAGCTCTTCAATAAAATCTGCTGCTGTGACTGCATTAAGATTCCATTTTAACTCCGAAGCAATCTGCTTCTCTTTCATCTGTAGGAGGAGTATGAAACCAGGGGGAGGATACACAGTGCTGTTTATACTAGAGGTAATGCAGGTTATGATAATAAATGGGTCCCCAATGCACAACTGATGCTGGGCACAGCATGTCAGGAAGAAGACTGTTCCCACAATGAATCACACACCAGCCACACACAGTTTGGTTTCAAACAGAATTGCATTAGCAGCTCAGCTTGGGCAGTTCGTAGGCTCAAGAAACTTTTGAGGGCAGACATGGAGTCAGCATACAAGTGGCTATGGATACCTTAGCTGTACCCTTTAGAATTACTTTACAATTAACAAGTGTGACACACTTGTATTCTGCAATATTTAGGTGTGTGAAACCCCTAGAAACATACACTCTGTACAGGCAGGTACAGTTAACATATCATAACTAAACACTCCACCCTAGCCAGACATAATACATAAAGGAAGCGAAATTTTGACAGGCAGGATGCCGTCGTCTTCACAGAAGTCCTAAGGTGGTTTACACAACTGTTCACAAAATATCCCCAAGCGTCCACCCACAAAGACCTTCAAAGTGGGGTGGTCCAAGCAGTGAATTTAGCGCGAAGACGTACACAGCATCCTATCAGATCTAATCATTGTGTCAGCTACTGGATTCATGCTCTGTTCCCTATGAACTCACATCCCTTAGCAGAGGGTGGAATGTCCCCAACTGACTATTACAGTATTCAGGGCACAAGAAGGTCTTCTAGACAATAGGAGATCATGCATGCTGTAACTATTCAGAGCTGCTTATACACACCAGAACACAATGAGGTTTCAGTGAATTTTTACATTATTTATGACTCAATAGTGACATCCTTTTTCTGAGACTGAATATCGAGGAGGTGAAACTGTGGTAGACCAGAAGTTATAGTCTGAGGTGTGCGAAGATACGTAAGTATAGTTGAGTATCAAGCTAAAAGTATTTACTAATTCCGGGTTGGTTCCAGTAGATGCTATAGAGTTTCAGCGGTCACACAGCTAAAGAAAGCCTGATGTCATACCAACTATGGACTGAAGAAATAGCTAGGTGTTGTCACATGAACGGAAAACTTTGGATACTGCATTCTTTAGCATGCATAAAACATGGACTAATGTGTACTAAGCCGTAATGCATAACATAAGTCATGTAAAAGGTGGTCAGATAACACCAGGATGCAGCAGGAAGTCCTTTCCAGTAGTTACAGTAGTTTGACGGAAATAACAACGCAGTATCTACATAAGGAGCACAAAGAAGAATAGCTGCTAGGCCCTTTTCCCATGTCTGCTTTAAACAGAGGATTGCCAGGTAGCTACCCTGAGCAAAGGTTTCCACAGAAGTGACTGTGCATCCCAAGGAATGCATGTCCCACACAATACGATTTTAATAGTTTGAACCACCCTACTCTGCTCAGCTTCACTAAATTAAATTCTCAAGCCCTTAAAGGGAATTCGAGCAAAACTGTGGGAAAGGGCATGGCAGGCGTGAGCTATATCTACTGGTGAAAGCCTGAGGCTGCATTAAATAGAGAGGCCACTTAGATGCTGAACCACTTCCCTTTTCCCTTTCCAGAGTTATATCCCCAGAGGGCATAGCCAGACAAAGCCAAGTCCATCCTAAGTACACTGCTTCACTCAATGAAAACAAGCAACACAGCCAGCTGTTGTTCTGGGAATATGCAAACCACTGGCTGATGAAATCATTATTCTGCAAAACAGGTATATAACCAAAATCTGGACTTACAATGTACATGTACCTGCTAACCCCAGAGAAGGAAGGGAGAGTTTGGTAAAACTCATTGCCCAGCAAAGATAAATGGTTAGTGATGAAAACACTAGTCCACAATAGCTAGCAGTAGTAGCAACATGAAACAAAGCATCTAAAACGTGCAGTCCCCACCCACCCTGTGGGGAAATAGCTTCAAGTGACCTAAAAATGAGGCTATTTACAAATACCCACAGGAAAAAGTACCAGCATAAAGGCTGATACATGTATTGAAATAGTTATTATTCATAGCCCCAGTACACTTACCCTAATATTTCTCTCTGATAGGTTATGGAAGTGATATCTAAGTTGCTCGTAGCTGAGACATTCTTTTCTTGCTCTTCTGATCTTCATGCTGATCATTGCACATGCACCAGCAACAGCATGGAAGACCTTTTCTGACTCAATTGTTTCATAGGATAAGTAGCGGTCCAGTAGGTTCACAGCAAGATGATAGACATCACTTCCTCTGGGATTGCTGTAACACACAGCCTTCAATAGAGGAATGGAGAGAATTGCTAAGCACAATCCAGTTACACCCCTAAATTGTAAACATCAAAAATCTATACCTTATCAAAACTGCAACAGCAAACTAAACCTCCACCAATTTGTGGACCAAACAACTGACCTCATAAATAACTTCCAGCATTCTTGTTCGTAGATCTTCATCCACCACTTTCTGCATCCGATGGCAGCTGATATTTGGCATGAACCGGTCCTCTTGCTCCAGCAGAATATGGAGGCGTCTTTGATCGCCATGTAAGCGAGAAGAGATCGCGGGAATGGACGAGAGCTCGGTGCAAACAAGGTCGCTCATTTCCAGCAAACGGCAGTTAAAGATAGGTTCGCACAAGGGGAGGGAGGATAAGATGTTGTGTTTTGCTGCGAGTGCAGGTGCATCAGCTGGACACAGAAGGGTGGCTGCTTACGATCAACGGCGCTGAAACTGTTAGGGAGCGGGGTACCTTCTCCAACTGCTTGCAAATGCACGATTTCGCAGACAGACCGACCACTTCTGAGTCCCCTGCACGACTGAGCTCGTCAAGTGCATCTATCTATTTTTCAATATACAAAATTTCTTCGTTTACACCACCAGAACGTTGTATTGGTCGGATTTGGCGGTAACATTCGGTACTTCGCGGCTAAATTGACCAATGGTGCATTCGTAGAGGGCGGAGTCGTATTGCATGCATATCGCATGCAAGCGCACGTACAGCTGATCAATCAGCTGATTGCGGTTTGAGGGGGTAGTTGTGTTGACCAGCTGCAGAACAACTATGCCAATTTAAATACGCGTACATTTCTAATGCCATAAACTCCACCCTTTCTACCATCCCTATAAAGTTCTAAAAGGCATCTCAATGTATTTAGCCCTTGGCCTAAGTAAAGCTCACTCCTTCCTATTCATCCTAAAAAAAGGGACTAAAGCAGTCATGGATAATTATGGTATTTCAACTCCTGCCATCATACACCTCAACTGGGTGAATTTGATGATCACAAGCTTCCCAGTATGTAAGAGCACTAAGATCTAGAGCTATCGGTTCTGCATGTGTTGAGCAACATGGCTGAATTAATAGTAGTGTCCATTCCAGAAAATCAGTGATTCCGCAACCCAACTGTTTTTTGTCTATGAATGTTAAATTAAAGCGTGGAATGTAATATGACTGTGTATATTACACCCCTGTGTACTACTAATGGTGTGTATTAGTGGCTGGAGGAGTCTGTGGGTGAATCAGTCAGCTGTTCAAAGAATTTTGTTTGGGTTCTGTACAACGCTGCAGCCATACAAATCCATGCCCGCATAGTGCAAGGCCACATCAATCCACACCCACCCCACCCCCAATGGAATGCCTGGGGCTAGATGTTATGAACATCCAGGGAGTTACCTAGGCCTGAACACTTATCAAGTTAGTAGTTACCACAGTAACTACCATGCATGGCAGCAGCTGATTCCTATTTGAGCGCCTGGGTATGAGGCTAGCTGGGACTAAACTTTATTTATTGTGATACAACATAGACACACAGACTCCTCCTCCCCAAGCCACTGAAATGGTGAGCTGCTATTAGTTCTGTATATTGCAGCTAGACTCCTGTTTTGCTCAGGTGGACTCGAATTTCTTCTAGCACCAGCTGTAACGTGAAGTGCTCATATTATAGTCTTTACGAATCAACTGATTATGAAACCTTAGCATAGTTGCTGTGTTCAAGCAAGTGATAGAAACAGGACATTGTGTTTTCTTCAGATTGAGAAGTAAAAGTATGCACGAATAGCAATACAGAATCACATTGGGACATTTCAGTTGTCCCTTGTAGACACACATGTCCTCAATCTCGGAGGTTAATTTACACACAAAAGTCCAATTGGTGCATCTAGTCCGTCCATTATTGGAGGTTGTCTTTATCTCAAAGTGTCCTTTATCACAGTTTCCACTGTGTGTAGTCTCCAACCAGAGACTTCCGGTTACGGATAATCACATACTATTTGCACAAAAGTTTTATTACCCTCTCCCAACAAGAGAGCTCATAAATTCTGTCTCAACTAGTACTTTGTACAAGTGAACAAATATCTGCTGGTAGACAGAATTACGACAGTACTATGCAGAACTCTGGTTCTAGTAATATAGTGCTGCCGTTGTCAAGGTTTCTTGAGTTGCTAGGCTAGTATGAAGTCAATAGGAATGTATTGGTCTTTTAGAAGCCTTGACTTGACTATATAGTGGTCAAGTGTTAATGCACTGTGGTCTGAATAGGAACTCAGTACATTCAACAATACTAACAGCTTTCTACAACAAATTTTAATGCAACTGTAAATATCACATTCAGAATGTATAAAGGAGCCAATACAAAAATGTAATGCACATGCGTAAGGCTATATGATATAGTTCAGCTATAAAATCTGACCAAACCTCTATAGATTAACCTAATTCCTTTTAATACACACCATAATTTTTGTGACTATGATACATATCTACACATGCATGAAATCGGTAAGTTACTGCGGAGGATCCTCAAAATTTTGTTCTGGATGTCTGTTTATTCTGAGCTCTTCTGTGAACAAGGACAAATGTACATAAATAGAGTATAAAAATGGGTGAACCCTTGCTAAAGGAGGACTTTTAGCCTTTGGGAACTTGCTAGAGTACTATGTATATTACAACAGACCTTCACTTATAGCGTGTGTATCTCTAGTACAGTTTGTCTCTTTATTCTGGGGGGAAAAAAGCAAGCCACCCACAGGACTACAGCACCCCGTTAGCCTATAATTACTGGTAATCCTATATTCTATAGTACAGAAAATACGTATTATACTTACCAGATGAATATCTGCTCTCAATTGCAGAGAATGGCTCTACAGATTCAGACTGAAGTGGGAAAAAAACCATGTTATATACCAGCGGCAGGTGCTGCTCTCAATAAAACAGTGCTTCGTGAACTTAAAATTAATTACATAATAGACTATCTTGCTGCTTTTGGTCGGAGGGGTGCACCATATATTTGAGCACAGAAGAATGGCTACTGAAATTGAAACTACTGCAATGTTGACCGTTGAAGCAGCTGTGTGTAGCTAAAATGGCACCTCTAGTGAGAGACATGAACTATGTCATCGTTAACTTTTGGCATTGGCACTATATAAGGCCATACAAACTTAATTTAGTTTCTCGTCCTTTCCCCATGTGTAAAATTTAAGCCACATGGATGAGGGTTCAACGGATGTTAGTTGTGCACATGCGCATGTTTGATGTCATATTCGTCATGACACAAAATTATCAGCCATACGGAGCTGATCAAGCTGCTTCCCGTAGATGATCTCAAGTACCATAGAGCCCTTCTACTTTATGTTTAGCCAAAGTAGCAGTTAAAAAGTGGTTTCAGAAAATGATATGTACATAGTAGGTGTGGTATCAAATATCAAAATCAAGCGCCCACAATGACTATTTCCAATGGATTTACAGAATGAGAAACTGTGAATTTAATTTGTGTGGCCTAATACTAAGTAGGGGAGGCTGGCTACAGCACCAAGGTTTGTAGTGTTTATGTGTATAAGTGGAGATACACTGATAGATGGGATGATTAGTGGTCCTAAAAGCCAGTCTTTTCTTCATATGTAGTTTCTATGGCTTTTCCATTGCAGAAAACTCATGCTGCGTATTCTCATGGATAGGCTTCTTATAGCACAAGATGGTCTAGTGGAACCCCTCTTTAGTGGACAACAATAGGACCTAACCATATACGGCGGTGTCCTCATCTCAGGGATTCTTAAACTACTGAAATGAATGGACCTAAGTCAAATTGAACGTTGGTAAGTATGCTTCATAGGGTAGATGTACTCATCTCAGGGGGTTCCACTGTGTTAGTGTGAATATACATGCCGAATAAGAGGGAGGTGCTGGAGTAATATGGCAAGAATGCCTGACCAGTATTCAGATTCAATCCCTAGTATTTTTAGGACTAATGGTGTTTGCCCAATGCATGCAAATGAGAGTTATGAAAGACTAAAGACCACACCCTCCCAATAAAAATCAGCTGGGCCCAGAAACATTTTGTCCACAGCTGTAAGAAAAAAATCTGTGCATGGCAGCCTGAGTTTGAGGCTCTACTATGACTACGTACACACACACACCTGTGGTAGCCTGTTCCCAGTAGGCCTCCCTCGCTGCAATGCACTCAAGGAGTGAGTTGAAGGTGTGTTGTATGGCAGCTGGCTAAGACCAGGCAGAACAGGGCCACGAATACGGCCTGGAAGAGGAAGTGTGTATAGTGTACATGGACCTTAAGTCTATGTATGACCTTTGATACAATAAGAACTATGCTAGGGAAACTACCAGCGGGTTACACACACATACTGAGATTCTGGCCAAAGTGCAATGGTTACTACGTGTATGTACATACTTGAGAATCCGAATATCATTAATTACAAGCCTGCTTGTATTTATCTCAGAACATATCTAAGTTTGACAAATCTACTACAATCAGTTTATAAGTAGATCATAGCTACATATCAACCAAAAAGTAAATCGGAGATTTTGGTTTAAGCTTGTCAGTTGAAAGAAAATACAGGTGGCCGTCTGATCATTGCAAGATGGTATCAGTAAACGAAGATAACCATTACTTTTCTGAATTTCTGGATTTCTATATTTACAGGCCCAAGAAACATAATTTGTTACTAACTCTCCAGCAAGGAGATGAGCATGGGTCTGAGTGGGATTAGGACTGACTATATCTGTTCGGTATGCAAGGATGGTGATCTCCCATTTTCTTACTGCAGTAGAAAAATGGTTGGTTTACCTACTAGATCACAAGTCTCTAAACAGTAAGGTATAGCAGGACACATGTACATGTATTATACAGAGGGTGAAGTTCAATTTGAGGACAGAATTTCAGTCATACTAACCTAAGACATACACTACATTAACAGACACCTGCTTGTACAATTTACTGCCAACACCCACAGTAATAATGGCTGTCACTCTAAATATGTAACTATGTACATGTAACAGTAGTTGCATTCACAAGTAGGCATAGAGCTGAACGAGAAATAGCTTCCTTGTTACTATCTCCTAAGTAATACTTTGATCCACCATAACATGGGTACACTGCCAGGAATATCCACACCCTAGTCTTAATCTCATTGCCAGGTACTGCTATAGCAAAACACAATTAGCAAAAGATCTTGGTATGAGCTTTCATGCTGCAGACTTTCTTATGCTCCTACTGCATATACACAGCAGGTACAATCTTTCACCAGATTGTGTACTGCTCAAATAAACTAATTGAGAACGAACAACATTTCATAGGCAAGAGACGTATTTACTGCAAAGAAACCATTTGTATACAGACATTGATGAAGAATCAATACTTGGTGCACCAACTCAGTCTATATAATGTTACAGTAGTGAATGACGAGAGGTTCACTTCTTCTGTGCACAAAGTGCTTGTTTGTATTTGGGGTTTATTGTATAGTTTAGGGATAGTAGGAGCGGTTGTAGTAGTGATTTCAAATATATGGGTGTATGTCTGGAAGCTTTTTCATTGCCAGTTCCATGCGTGTTTCACATCAGCTACTTGTTAATGTTGACGTGGTACATTTTTTCTCATGCGTAATGCGTAAGGTAGAAGGTAACCTCATTCCTAGCCCATGAACGAGTGGCTTGGTACACATGGTTTGTGCACAGAATATACATTTGGAAGCGCCCTCTCTCCTGGCAGTGGCTGTCATTTGCTCGATTTTCAATTCTAGATTGGGCCTTCTAGGCCTTTGAGAGGCAAAGAGAATTGAAAAATCAACTAATAATTATTTTCTAGGCATCCACGCAGAGAAACTGTCAGTACCAGAGGCTCAATGCTTTGTCACTTTGCGTCTAAATAATTGGTATACATACGTAACTAATGTACAGTAAATATTACAAATCTCCTAAAAACCTGGGATATTACACGCATGCACAAACAGTGTGTACCAGGCCACTCTTTCATGGGCTGGGAATGAGGCTAGGTAGTAAGCTAAATTTTGTGTACGTTAGGACAGCTGTAGTTCTGAGGAACGATACTAGCTGGTACAGTAACTGGTCACAAACCAACAAACTGCAACCAGCATGTGCAATATGTCATGTACACTGAGTATCACTGCTACCAGGAAGTGCAGAATAACGTAGTAAACTCATTCATAGATCACCCATCCAGCTGTTCACTGGGGAACTTTGGCTTCTGTTTCCAGTACCACATCTTGGAAGTGATATCATACAAAATAGGTCGTTGCTAAGACAGTGTGCATTAGTGAGGTGCTATAGCACTTTGAGGGTATACTGAGAGCATGTACATAAATGCATACCTCTGACGCTTTCTCCTCCAGCAAGAGCAGGGCCTGCATCCTAGAAGAGAAAATATAAGGAATAATCATCAAAAGTGATTTCTCTAGATGAATCTTGGTCACAGTGTCTTTGGCTACATACAAAATTTATGAAATCAGGGCCGAGGAATTATTAGAGATACATAAATGTATACCAGTCAGGGGTTCATTTAGGAAAATCCCCAAGGGGGGGCAAAACACATCGGAAAACATTTTGGGGGGGCGTGCATATAGTGAGCAGAATTCAATTTTGAAAGGTTGAAATCCCCAAGGAGGTGCACAAAGTTTCCAAGAGGGGGCGAATGCCCCCTCCCCTAAATGAAACCTTGCCAGTAGTGTGAGCCACACTAGAGAGTAGACCATTCATGGGAAACATGTTCAGCAACAGGTCAGTCCAATCTAAATGCAGCTAATTATCTAGGCTGTCTCACCTTGCACAAATAACTACATGAACTTATAGCAAAAGTCCAGTAATTTTGTAGTCTGGTTCCAGTTAGCAGCTATACTACAACCTATTCACGGTTTAGGCAACACAAAACTAAGCTATCTGGCTGTAGCTTGGCCTGCAAACTTCCAACAGCTTCCACTGTGACAGTAGGTTATAGTAATGCATGACATAATTTTTGCAAACACAATAAGTGCAGACACACAAACAAACAAGTAAACATGGAAAATATAAGCAATCTTAGTACTAGCCAAGTGTACACTTTGACCCACCCGGTAAAACGATCTCCACCCAATAATAATCCTACTTAATATGACTACATCCATTGAAAATGGGATTGAGAGCAACTGTGGTAATATGGATCCGTATAGAGAGTTTTCATGTGATGTCATGTCCTGCATTAGACCATTCCGTTTATGCCCAATCTTGCCCACTAAGCGTGGGCGATAAATGGAAGCTAGAATAGTACGTTGTACAGAGATCTCAGAATCTCTATCAGGCCGGGCATAATGGTTATCTTCACAGTATGTGTGGGCATACATTTACACTAAAACACCATGTTTTCTTGTAGTCGACACTATGTTTTCACGTAAATAATGTAAGTATGGACTTGGTTTTGCATAGCCGCAGGGTATACCTATGCATTATACACCATGTACTGGAAAATATCATCACTGTGAGTTGTTTGTATTGGTTACTCCAGCACACGTAACCAATACTGTACCAAGACTCGCGATATTTCCCAGAACATAGTGTATAATTGCACGACTGGAAGGGTAACATTCAGTTTGACGGTGGCAGTATTGGCCCGACCGCAGGAGGGCCAATACAGAACCAGAGAACAGAATATTCTCCCATATTGCCCGACCATAAAAGGTGCAATAATTAAGTCTGTAATTCTCACCACCACAGCACTTACCTTGGATGTCACTTTAATAATAGAAAAAGAGTATGAATTACACAAGAGAAGGTAGAGAATTTGTCAAGAGACTATCCAGTAGGAGACGGCTCGCTCCTGTCATGTACTCAAAGGGTGGAGCCGATAAACAATACTAAATACACAATGTAGCCACTGCTCTAGCCTTGTTACAAGCCTTTGTGTGGCATAAGCACTCCTTTCACTGCCTCTTTTGCATGTTGATACCTAGCTATATGCAGTCTGTATGTCATATTACTGGTAACTAGGCACTGCTATGCTAATGGAAGTATACAGCCAATCAGCAACACCCATTACTAACTGGGTGATAACTAATTGGGCAATATGGGAGAATATTGCCCGCTATGGACCAATCAGATTGCTTATGCACCAGTAGTCATTAATATATATTTTTACTAGTTTCCGGACTCTTTCGTGAGAGTGTGGCCTGGATACGAGGCTAATACTGTGCAAAGAGCACTGAGCAGTGGAGCCTGGAAATACTCAAAGCTATACCAGACCTCTCATCCCTTACACTGCACTTCTTGAAATTGGACTACACACAAGTGTGTAAGTCTCCATATAGAATCTTGGACTCGTGGCCCTGACCTGGGTATGCATCTTACTAAGAGTGCATAATGATGTGGAGAAGCAGTTGGAGGAGTGAGGCACACGCAAGTGTGCACATACTATAGTCACAACAGCATAAGGAAGGTCATGGTTGTCTAGTAAAGTAAGACTCTGCCATATCGATCAGTAAGTTAGTTGTAATTTGCTGGCCTGTACCTCTGTAGTGTAGTAAACGCTTGACAGATAAATAGCTACTTGAACATTTGCACTCACTTCTCCAGTGATGATACTGTTGTAGGTTCAGCAAACACTGACTATTCCCTGAGGCAGGTGCATGCCCAAAATAATAACATGGGAACTTTTTTGTGTGGGAATTTCACACTACTTAATGAGTCTACAAACCCACACATGTACATAGCAGCTGTTTAGACTTAGTAAACATTTTGTTATCAAACATAAGAGTCAAAATGCATATGCAAATAGTATAGCTAAACAGACCCATGTACCTACCACATACATGTGTTACAATTTACAACCACAGCTAATTTTGAAGCCAAACAGAGTCTGGAAGTAATTATCACAGTGAATAGGCATCATTGTACTGAGGCAGCGGAACATTAATCTGAAGTGGGGTGCTACAATTAGTGAATCATACACCTACCACTATCTATGTCAACAGCTACCTACACACTGTCACCAAGGCTTACATCCAGGTAATCTTGCACCTTAAAGTTATCTAGCTATCATTTTGGAACTGCAATGGAATGACGACAAGAATTAGCACACTAAAAGTGCAGTGACACTGGAAAAATCTTCAGTGAAATTCAAACGTACATGTGGTGTGGGGTAGGACAGGAGTTGTACCAATTCTGAAGTGGCTGTATACAGCCTACCGTGCTTGTGTATGGTAGTTCCATGCCCAGAGAGCTTAGAACATGTAAACTCATTATACACTAACAGTCAACTACTTAGTTCACTATACATACGCCAATCCTAATCCCTAAGCATTTGTAGTTCACCATCTTATCTTTGTGTGTGTATATGATACGGGCCTTCTGAGCATCTTTTATGCTATAAGTGATGCACTTTCCAAGAGATTAGGACTGGAAAGAAGGCTAACATTAGAACTTACTTGGCACAGTCACTTAGGGCATATGTCCGATATCAAAATCAAGCAACCACAAGAAGGAAAATCTGCTAGCAGGGAATATGGACTCTACAAAGAACATACGCATTGAACATACCGGCATATCCTCTGGGTTGAGAGACTGGTAAGGGCCAAAGTGCTGTACATGAGTGAAGTTGGTAGGGGCAGAGATGGCTGTCCTGTTGATGCAAACCAAAACGGTTTTGTTACACCCAATACTAGTAGTTACATAGGGAAACAACAAATGAATGAATGTCATCAGAAGCATATATGTAGGCAGGGTAAAACAAAAAAGGCTACATGGCTCCTTTCCCCGGGACTATACTGTATGACCAGCCTGGCATTAAGTACTGTGTTTCCAAGAATCACTTTCCAGCACCTTTCCAGCGCCAGCTGCACGGCCTTTTAAATTCTCGGTTGGTTCCAACACAGAGGCACTTGGAAAACACAAATCAGCTAGTTGTTTTTGTTGCTCACTGCAATTATCATTTATGCAAAACTGCATAGAAAATTCTATATGGGTCTTCATTATACAGTCTGTAGGACTAAATTATATATACCACTGTTTATGACATCGGAATAGTAAACTTACTGAGAAACTATTATGCTTTAAAGATTCAGTCCTAGATACAAAATTCATTAAATATCTGGACTCAAACCATCTATGGTTTCAAGAACAAAAGTAGCATGCAATACGAACCAGTCTCACTCACTCACATTCCACACATGATATACTTGTCCTAAACGAGAAACTATTTTGGTCACATTTCACTATACACCAGGTACTATGCTAACACACATACACATACAATGTGCATGTACTCACTTCTGATGTGCCTTTTTGGTTGTACGAGGCCTGCAGTCATTAAAGTAACAAGACATTTTCATAATCAACAGCTATGAGAAAACTAAACAATACATGTAAAACTACTCCTATGATTATAACAATTGCTTGAATAAAGGACACTGCAGTATGTATGCCATTGTCAGACATGAAGGAGTTGGGTTAGGATGTATTGCACACAACGACTGTGAGACCAGAGCTTGGAGACTACATGGATACTTTATCCTAGACACATCAGTGTGTCATGGCATACAGTGTTAAATCTATGACCACTAGAAAGAAAGGGTAACAATATCCACCAACATACTATGCTAGTACTTGGGAAATATCCCTTGCCCAAGGCTTTAACCACATAGCTAAGTACTCCTCCACTGTTCCCCCAAGCCACTTTTGCTGTGACTCTGTAAACAGCTTATCACATGATCACTAGAGCAGAGACACTCGGCTAGTCCAGCGTCCAGACCTCTTGAGCAGAGGTCTGGACATGAGACTACCTACCGTATAGCAGATTGAGGGAGACATTTTCACGAATGACCTATATCTACCCTCACATCATTTTAGTGAAAGGTTTTCGGGAGACAGATGATGCTATGCACACATGCATGCTTATTAAAAAATTCACAAATAATACTTTTGCACATAATGCATGAAATATTCTCCCGCAAAATAATCCTGCTATACAGTAACATTCAGGATTACCACTTACATTATTGATTAACTCTGTACTACAATTATGGAGCATGCATATATAAAGCTGGGAATTACCATCAACATGACTACTTGCAGGACGCAGACAAATTCCTAACTTACTCTGGTTTCCTCTTGCTGGCCCTGATTTGAGAGGGTAGTCTATTACGAGACAGCCCAGGGAGATGAATCTCATCTGAAAAAGAAAAAAAGAAAGAATCTTTCACTCATGCACTTACAAAGTCAGAAACAAACTACAAATGAAAGGCACCACAGTATGAAATAAACAATCCAGCAGCGAAGCTAGATTAGTCACAAGTCTGCAGCTTTCTTTTGCACACAGAGCAGAGCCTCAGAGAGAGACTTAGCAGCGCTTCCAATACATGGATGCAATCTTAAACTCGTTGCACATGAATACCCTGAGATTTGGACAAGCCTACTATAAAATATTTAGTTCGTTGATTGGGACACATCTTTTCTGGTGTTAAACAGAATGAATACAGGGTTCGCAAGGTAGACAGCAGTTTCTGATCATTACTCTTCATAGTACAGCTTTGCATGGAGTGTTAGGTATTTACATATGTATGTAGCACCTGAGGTTTGAGCTAAAGAGTGTTTGAAGTACACTGTTGAGTGAAATTTTACCCTTGTGGAAATTTGACTACAAACATATTTGGGATTAATTTCACCACCAATTGTACTAGTTATTAAATTATTGTGTGTATTTACACATACTATTGCGCAAATTGCTACCTGATCATAAATAAATTAGGTAGTTCCAACATTCATGTAGGCTATTACAAGCGGGAAATACGCACTAGAATACTCACGGTGCAATTAAGAGACTGAGTATATATTTCAAGCAGCACAGCCTGTCTCTCTCCTTCAAAGTCCTATAATATAATTGTAGCTATGGATGTTTCTACTGTGGAAGATCTTACCTCTCTAAGGGCTAAGCACATCTTTGTAGCTTCTCTCCAACATCATCAATATTTTATTTGCTCAGGGGTTACGTATCTCGACTCTTATACACTCCCTCCCTCAAAGTCCAGTCTACACTTCAAAGCCCCTGTACTTGTCATGCTATGCTAATATGTAACAGCATTGGTAGTAGTAATATTCTTCACTCATGATGTTGAAGGAATGGCACATTGTGCCAAGTACATTTTGTTGCCATTCCTTCAATACCACTCATGATATTTATTCCTGCTAACGCAGATGCAGTGTATGCATTTACATTGTGTATATGTATTCTTGTGGTAATTTGCAGCAATACACGGTTTTGTTCATTTAACATACCGGTATTTTCGGCAATTGTACATACATACACTTACGTGGCAACACATTTATACTTACGTTCACATATTATGAGTAATATTAATTGGTAGAAAATAGTTAGTCAATTTGGTAAAATTAGTACCTGTATCCTGCTGTATTTCTCTGCTATAAACATTAATACTACTCATAACCAGGGACACATAGTGCAAGGTATCTCATGCAAGATCAATCTACCACCTGGTTTCTTAGTGCAGGGAACCTGGTGAAGAACACATTACAGAGCTAAGTAAAGGAACTAAGCTGCACAACTTCAACAAGCTTTCTGCACACAATTAAGAATGTACATGTATAGTGCAAATTACTATTTGCATATACAATGCAAGAAATGACATACCATCTTCCATTTGCTTTTTGAGGTAGAGCAATATGGGAGGATCACTAACATGAGACACTGTTAGGCTACCATCCACTGAGAGGTTGTGGAGCTGTGGATATGAATGTGAGTTTACGTTTGTTAGCTATACACAACATACATACGATTCTGCGGCATGTACCTTCCTAATTGCTATTGTTTGGATCCACTTGGCAGTGTTGACATCGAAAACTTCCAGTCCACTCTCACAGTAGACAAGCAAGTATGGAGCTTTGTACACTAGAAAATGAAAGGCAATATGATGGTTTACCAAACAGCTCAGGTACATACATGTAGTTGATATCATAGAACAGTAGTACACAACTCTCTACTTGACATACCAAACGAAGTTGGAGCAGAATGCCAAAGGAGTTCTTGCTTCCTTGACCTTTGACCTTCACGGTTCACATACACACCAACAACTGTAATAGCAAAACAAGGGAGGAATGAGTGGAACCACAGCATATCAAAACAGGTGTGTATAGTGTAAAGTAAACTCCTCTCTCTGCCTTTCCTAACGGGCATGCCTACACACAAGATGAAAATTCATACTCATACTGGGACAGATGAGGCAGGAGATAAGTGTGTAGAAAGCCCTAACCGTTGAAGCAAAGGAGATACTCTTGGCCATTGTTGATCTCCACAGCATGCATGGCAGGAAGACTGTTTAGACGGATGAATCCCAGCGTCAGGTCATCATTATGAACCAGCTCTGTATATGTGTGTGTGTGTGTTTGTGTGTGTGTATGTATGTATGTGTGGGCAATGCAGACATATTATATGTTATATTTTGTAGGTAGTCAAAGGAGGGAAGGAGTACCTGACAACTACTCTTTGTAAAACAAAAACAGTCATGCACGTATGGGAAATGTTTACTACAATCCTTAGGCTATCCACGTGGCTGGCTGATGAGATGCAATTATACACGTAAATGGTACGTTTGCAATGTAGAATCTACCTACCCACTACAACATATTGCAAAAGCACAATGCAAGGATTTAAGGTCAGTATATGGCCTTCTTTGCATGTACATTTAAAGTAGCTATGTATGACAGAACAATAAGAGTGCATAAAATCTAGGGGCAGAGCAAGCCCCGCACAAAGACTGATCCAGCTGAAGAACGCCGAGCGATGGTTTTCACCCCCTATGTGGCAGAGAATGTGAGACAGGTTTACCGATGATACAACATCCAGACTATCTTCGGATCAGCATCCACCCTTCACGAGCAACTGATGCAGGTCAAAAATCAAGAACCACTAGAAAAGAAGTGAGGTGTTGTGTGTCAGATATCATGCAGCTATAGCCAAGCGTACATGGAGAGGCTAAGTGTATATACATAGGAGAGACCAAGAGAGCCCATGAGACCAGGATGAAGGAGCACAAGGCAGTGATCAGAAGAGGGCCAGAGAAGTCTGCCATTGCTGAGAATGCTTACTCACCATTACCAATTCTGTGGGATGAGACTAAGGTGTTGGACGAGGCGGCTAACAACACCACTCTACTCATCAAAGAAGCGATCCAGATCCACCTCGCAGACACAGAGAAGCTGTTGAATAAAGATGAAGGTGTTGCCATCTCCAATTGTTGGTCCGCGATCTGGAGTCCCGCCCACTGGATGACAAGTACTGCATCATACTGACCAGCTATGACATCACAAAAATGCCAAAGCAAAGCTGACTCAAGCGAAGCTGACTCAAGCCAAGTCAAGGCAAAGCTGACCCAAGCACAGCTGAAGCTGAAGCTATTATGCTTAGCTTGAATTATTTTAATAGCCTTTCTGACTGTTTATATAAGGCCTTGTATTTTCCCAGTTTTGTATTGTGCCCTGATGAAGGTTACAGCATAGTAGCCGAAATGTTGGCTTTGATAAGATTTTGACAAGCATTTTGGGTTGGAATAGCAGAACTTCGGCATGGAGAAATTTGCTCTTGTAGAACAAGTAATGCAGCTAACTATCATTTGCAGCTAAAGCTCGATACATACGAATTATCCAGTGTCCTGTCTTTAGGGTGGTGGGTGGATACTATGTTCCACAGGACGATACACATGTAACACCCATCCCCCTCTTTTGCATTACATTAATGCCCCCCTCCCCCCATGCTTGATACATATTCTACACCACCTCTAGCACTCTTTGCCATTCCAACACAAAAAGGGGTCAATTAATGATTATTTTCAACTCTGTACTACCACAAGTGCAATTGATGGAGACTATATATGCAATAATAACTTGTACATGTGCAAAAACAGCAGATACGTACCAAGCTATTCCAGCCTGAATGTGAGGGTAGTTGAATATTACATGTAACATGCTACAGTGTACCTGCACCCACAATGCCGTTTACTTGGATTGTGGACTCTATAGGTAACAAACGGATTTTTCAAACAGTGTCAACACTCGTAAGTAAACTATACACAATATAGAATATCATACCTCCAGTTAATGCCAAAGTACACATTCATGTCCTTATTCTTTATAAATATAAGCATTACTGATTACTTTTTGGACTACAACCAACTACTAAAATGTGGTTACTAATAGAGCTAAATGGCTGCTAAGACCCATGTACCCCATAACCCAACTATTGCACATGGTCAGTTAGTTAGGCTTACTCTGAGGTGGTCCATCCATATAGATGTGATAGAGAGCAAATCCAGCCTGGTGTCCCACACAAAGTTTTTCATTGATCATCTGCAGACTATGGGCCTGAGAGGCAACGATCACCTCCTAAGAAAACAAATTAGGTATGTCAATCAGCATGACAAAATCCAGATTGGAAGTGTGCCAACCTACGTAGTATCACTGGTGGACAATACCAGCACTTGATCAAGTGGCACGTGTACATGGCAACATGTCTAACCCTACCCTACCTTCTTCTTCTCATATCTGAGTTTGGTCTTATTCACTTCATAGATGATCACCCTGGTCTTGACAGCCACACACAAGTACCAAACAGGACCAAGGTTGCCACATGTGAACAGTGATGCTCCTAGGAATAATACAAGCACACATCTTACAGCTACCAAAGGGAAAATCTCACAAATATACCTTCTGTGTCAGCTACTTTCAAAACAGCATTCTTCATATCACCACTCTCCAAGGCTGTGATCGGCAGTAAACGAAGGGATTGCCGCTGTTTGCCTGCAAAAGATCCACAAAATGAATGGTGTGCCAATTCTAAATACGGTCATACTATCAGCATATTAGAAATTCTCATAGAAAAAATTAACTATTCCGCTCAAGTGCTGAGCCTGGTAGCAGCAGTCTTTACTTGTATGTAGGCCTACAGGACTCTCTTGGCTAGCAGCTCACCACATTTATACAAGACACTGTTGCATGGGGATACCAAAGAATTGGCGTTCTTTTGACCTCATGAGTTGTAGCCCTTCCCTCTACAGCATGTAACTCCAATAATAGCTTGTATAACAGCCCAGTGCACTCTTGCTCAGCTTATACAGAGGTGAGGTTTTGGCTAGAAGGTATACCATGTACACAACATATACCTGCCAGGAGTGCAATGAGACCTTCTTCTTTCATCACTCTGATCTGGGTGACTTTCCTGGTGTCTCTGTCACTAAACTTGTACAGCTCCTCATCAACCACATCCAGCATATACAGGCCTTCAGTATCACCAATCAGAATGCGCTCAGGATAAACGATCGCTGCTGACAAGGCATTCTTCAGAATCTCCAGCTGCTGTGTGTTGTACATCTCACGACATCCAAACACTGGGTTCTGAGCACAATAAAAGTTATGCGTGTGCAAGAAAGTCATGACGGAGTACACAATTATGTAAAACACTACGCCTTTACTATATCAGTAGAAAATGCCAAAGTAAATGAAGTTCCCACCATCTAGCAGTGCAGAGGAGGTTGGAGGGCATCACGTGTGCCACACCTTCTGATGATGTAACGCAAAGTCTTCTGATGCCATGTCAGCATCTTATCTCAGCTCCATACTTGCAAGCCAAAGGTTTTGGGGGGACATGTACCCAATCATACCCCCAAAGATTGCAGAACTATGATGTGTTTTTGGGCCAGATATATATCAAGACTATTAACTCTATGTGACGTCACGCAAGTGATGCACACGTGAGAACTTCCAACTTCCTCTAAACAACATGGCTGGTGCCATTGACTGACAGGGCAATCAAATTGTGGGTATACATAACAGAAAGAGTTACACTCAGAGCCAGGTTTCAGCACTCTCCCCTGGTACAGCCTGCAACAAGCCAGCTACTTTGTAGCTGAACAGTCAGAACAGAAAATACCCATATGATGCCAGAAAAGAAAGACTGGTCTCACAGGGGCACTCAGCCATGACTGTAAAACTTTATAACCTTGGCAGAAATAACCAGTAGGAATCCCAGATTATACCATTTGGTTGGGGCTCTGCTTGGCTGCCTTCTGGAGCTCTTCCAGGGTGGTCACCCAACGGTCCTTCTCAGTCTCATTCTCAGTGAGAAGCAGGGCCTCACTGGGAATGCTGGGGTAGGCAGTACTGCTGCAGGATATCTGTGTCAGGGATGTACATGTGTTGTGCCAGTGATATGCATGCAAAAGCATAACAAGTACATGTGTATGTACAAAGCCAACACACAGTGCCGAGCCGCACTCCTGTTCACCTTGAATATGGCAGGTATGAGTTTAGGTCCAGCATGGATGACATCCTGTGAAGTCACTCTGGTAACCTTGAAATTCTGATCCCTAGAGGGTGGGATGAGCCAAAGGGTATATAGTATCACATTCTGTAGTAGATTATGTAAGGATATCCACCCTCCTATCACATCATTTGGATACGCAAGATGCAACAGGAGTACATAACTGCAGTCAACGTTTTGTTGACTGAAATGGGTGAGCCTTTCTACGAAGTTGTACATACGTCAAATGGGGTGTGTACTACTAGTAAAAGTGGATATTGTATTACTCACTCTTGTTAATAATAACGTAGATGCTGAATGCACATTTATATACATACATTTAACCCTTTGTGCTTGTATCCAGATTTGAATACTCATGCAAGACAGGCAAGTATGTGACTACCTGATGTCAAAAACATGACTGGCCGCAACTGCAGGGGCATGGATGTCATTGCTGGGCTCATGCAGGAAGACCTTGAAGTCACAAACGATGGCATAGGCCCTCTGCCAGCCTTTCCTGACACCCCCTGGTCGAGGGATTTTGATCCAGCCTTCACATGCTGTCCCCACACCATGGTGGATGTCAATGCCAAACGGAAGCTTGGCTGTGCACATAAGGGGATCAAGAATACAGCAGCATATCAGGAAGCTGTATAATACCTTCTTTAGACACAAGCCAAAGACAAAAGCCAGCACACAATTAAGTACACTGTACAAGTAGTTCATGGCGTCATACAGAGGGAGCAGGGGTTCATTTAAAAAATTTGTCAAGGGATGGGGGCAAAAGTGGAATGTTGACAACTTTGGGGGGGCAATGTACAATGAGGTGTGCTCTGCACACTTCATGTTAGGGGGGCATGCCCCGCAGAATTTGAGATGCAACAGCTAGGGCAGACTAGTAAGTATTCCTGTCGCTACTGTCTTTAAAGAGCATATATAGTTTGTCTTAATAAAACAGCTCCAAATGACACTAGCCTTTCATGCCTCATGAAAACTGCTATGAGTCTCCAGAAAAACTGACAGATAGTGATCTTGAAGATATCATAGATACATGGAACAGAAAGTGTACTGTTTATATGCTGAATCATTCATTACTGTGTTGTGTTGTATTCGGAAACAAATTGGCAACCTAAGTTTCAAGGGGAGGGGGGGGGGAGAGATGCTGGTGAGGGGGGGTGAATACACCCCCCCCCTCTCTAAATGAACCCCCAGTGAGGGAAGCTTCATTTGCATGGCTTGTAAACATGTGCACACTTGTGCTGTGTGTATGTTACTATTTCTGCACTGTTGTTTTTCTGCGTGTATGTTATCCTAATACAGTGTAGGGAGAGTGAATTTAAGCATTCATATAGTACTAACATTATTGTTAGCATTCACACAATCATATACCTTGTCCTGGAGGGAGTGGGCAGGTGGGGACAGCCTTGTCCTTACAGTGAACATGGCAGCTCATCTGGCAATCTACAAATGTATGTGGTATGATGGAGGTGTGTGTGTGTGTGTGTATGAGTGTAAATGTACAGACATTCCATATATGGATATGTGTATTTACATGTACGTACATGTATACATCTGACTGACTTGACAATTCATGTGGCTGCCACTAACTGACTCGCTGGGTATTTGCACTTGCACACAACATCCACATCCAGTATCATTTGCTATTATGCATATGCCTGCATAATTCCCAAGCATAATTGACACATGCCTATGTACATCTGCAGATACAGTTATTTTGCTGTAGCTAAAGTGCACATGGCAATTGGGGCTACATGCTAGCTATGTAGCACATCTGTGTGTAGAATGCAGTCTTATTCTGGCCTGGTACAGGTTCTCGTGTGTGATGCATATAGGGTAGAAGGGAGGAGTTCTCAAGCAATGACACCCTTTGCGGCTACTTGTTGCTGTCATTGTGTAAAGAGCTGCGAGTACTGATGCGTACAAGTACATTGTGTACAAACTGTTCTGTATTGGATGATTGAATGCAAAATTCTGCCTCATTAATGCTTCATGCGCACTTGGTAGAGCAACAACCACAGGTTGTCATCTGGAAAAGACAAACAGCCAATCACTGAAATTGAGGGAGACCTGCTATGTGATAGCTTCAAAATAGGTAGCTAAGTGCGGTGTCAATTACATACCACCTTGATTTGCCCTCCTCTGCTTTCCAGGTACTAATAGAAAAAAATAAAATAACTCAGCTACTGATGCTCTGCTGTGCATACCGACTTTGGTACACCTTTGGTGGCTAAGTGTATAATCTTTGACTGATATATATGGTGTGGATAGCCTCATTCCCAGGCATTCACCCCAGCTTTTGTCACTTGCAGTACAAAAAGCGGGGTAGGCCTGGTAAAGCCCATCACGTAATACACATTCATGTGATAACAAAGGTAGACACACGGTTGGCGGTCCCCGATATAAGCAGTGAGCGGTATAATCGGAAGAAACATGAGCAAACTGCTACATCGCAGATGGCTTTTCGATGACGATGGATGTTACCCTAGAGTACCGCAAATCAAACCCACAAGCTTCTGCATAAGCATGCTGTGACTTGCTGCACATGTTGAAACTGTACCCATTTACCTCAGCTCATCATTCCTGCGGAGTAATTTAATATTTCACTTGGCAAGCAACTCTCGTACCCCGTCAGCCATCTTTGATAATATTAATTTACTGGCAGCTCCCTTCTTTCTCTCGCTCCTGCTCCACCAGCTATTTTACTGGGTGCTGCACCCGTGTATCTATGTACATCATGGATAAACGATGCTCATGTGGTGAGTTTCACCAGGCTCTCCCCTTTCCTTCTTCCACCCGGGGGGAGCCTGGGAACAAGGCTATCGTGTGGAAAGCACTTTGCTAGCAGTACACAAACAAACGTATGAAATTATGATTTTCCTGATTAACTTGGATGGGTAGTGACCCTACTCTTCTGCAGTATTAGCACTGGGAACTAGTTGGAATTACTACTATGGCATTATGTACACACATACACGAAGAACTCACTCTTGCAGACGAGCCCCTGTCTGACAAGGCCAAACATGACACTAGTGCATGTGTCACACTTGGTGGGAGAATCAAATGTCCGCACTATCAGCTCATGCACACTCTCACGAGCAAGAGAACCCTAAAGACAGATAGCATGAAGTTTAGGAAATTGCAACAAGTATACATGTACTTCTATCACATTTATGTATGCGTACATTACATGCACACTTACATGTACATATTCATGTATGTGTACATGTACATGTATATGTCATGTACATGTATATATGCACATCTAACCACAAGTGAATGTCTTAGCAAGACTGATACCGTATTTACTCAAACAATTCGCGATTCTAATTATTCGTGAAAGCAATATTTTCACTTGCTAAAATAAATAATTCGTGGTATGTGCCAGAAATGTTTTTTTCTAATTAGTCATGAAAAAAACTTTGAGAACGCATGTGTGCGTTGAGGCCAGCTAGCTTGGAGTTGATGTCTCTAGGGGAAGAATTTGTGTCGGAGAATGCTGTTAGAGGCTTCCACATATACAAGCGTACCTGGACTCCAGCAGTTTTGCGAGCTGAGAGAGAGAGCAGGGTAACCCGAAACCAGTATAGCAATGCTGCTGGAGAAGCTATGGAAAAGTGACCAGTTTTTGCAGATTGTTATCTCAATCTACAATGTAACTTCAAGAAACAGCCATGGCTGCTACTGGAGAGTGAGGCTGTGCTGCTTGAAACTCACATCCGCAGCGCTCAATTCTACCATCAGCTTCCTGCACTTAAATCTCTTAGACAACGGCTACACAAACTATACTAGCCGGGGAGCTGTAGTAAGCCTCCCTTGGTAAAACAAAGTGATAGGCAAAGATCAAAGTTAACCGGAAGCAATAATCTCAATAATTCACAAACACCATTTTTTTACTGCCTGAAATAAACTAATTCGTGATTTCAATTTTTCTTCACGAATTAATAGAGTAAATACGGTATAATAATGTACATGTAAAAGGCTACCACATATGTGCACTAGGACAGCAGTTGATTACTAGGTGAATGCAGGATATTGTAAGGCGAGCCTCATCGAGCATACATGTACATGTACATGCGCAAGGAGTAGACATAACCCAAAACAACAATGTGCAATGCAAATTTCCCTCTGCATGTGGTGTCTGCTGCTTTCCGTCACTCTCACTTATACCTGGCCAGTAGTCTAACATCCTATGCTCTGGAGTTGGAGGTACGTATCACAATAACTAAGCTGGGTACGAGACTGAGTAGAGCCAGAGGAGGTCGGCCATGGTTGACCTTTCATAATCAGGTCTCATTAAAATCACATGACATATTCAATCTAAAGTCAATATTGCATGTGATCGACGATAATGAGCCGTTAAGTATTGCAAACGCCATAGAGAAAGATTTTGCCTGTTTTCCCCTGGCCGATCACTTCAAAAACGGACTTGCAAGGAAGAAAAATTACTGCTGGTATTAATTTTTGAGTTTTCCCCGCACAACTGTGAGGCCTTTGTTGGCTCTGGTGGCAAAAAGTCCGCTCTCTCTGAGGAGCAGACAGGAACGACCAGGAGTAGGCTTGTAAGTAGAGTTTACTGGTGAAAGTTGCTTGGATTAGCGATTTCTGAGGCTTTTTACCGCTAAGTATCTAAAAGAAGCTACTGCAGCAGTACCATTTTGCAGTCTAAGGCAGCTACTGACTCTTCCATACCTGAGATCGCTCATATCTCCATTGCGCCCCGGAGGTAAGTTGTTCATTTGGACATGGCTGTCCTTCTCTTTGGAATAATAGTTAATCTAGAAGCTAAGCCCTTCAAAAATCAGTACAGCTACAGAGAAAACTAGCTACGGTGCTCTACTTGTCACATGACTAGCCAATCGTTAAGCGACCTTGATTACTAAAGGTTGACCTTGGCCGACCTCCTCTGGAGTAGAGCATATCATACATATAGGTTCACTTTCTATCTGCTCCAGCCCTGCTGCCACATTTGTGAGCAGAAAGCTGTCAATGGCATCACTAAAATGTTAGCTGGTCGAAAATATTACCATTGTTGATCCATAGCACATGCAAGCAATTCAAAAAGATATATTATATAATACTTTTGATATATCGACCATGGATGTGCATGTACACACACACACACATAGAATGCTGTTGACTTCCTGCTAATGTGGAGCTCGCTCAGGCTCACCTCCATAACTGAAAAGTCTAATACCTAACCCTCTTCTTGAACTGGACCCAAAGAACAGATATTATGCCATATTCTGTGCTTGAATGATGTATTTGTAATAGGTAATAGCAGGAGCCCATAACTTTACTCATTCCATGTATAACATAAATACCCTGTCAATATTTTATTATTTTAGTCACATGAGTGCAGCACCAGGTTACCTTAGGAAGCAAAGAGTGCACTGACCTTCCTGGGAGGTGGTGCTGGAGCAGCAGCCTTGGGCTCCGGACTCGGATAGGCTCCAGACTGGAAGAAGGTGCTAAAGCTTTCTGAGCGGCCAGCTATGGAGAAAAAAGAAAAATTCTATCACTAATGAGCAAACTGTACCAGTTAAGAGAAGAACAGCAGTCATGCAGATAGAGGGTTGAGGTGCAATGTAGAATGACTGTGAAATAAGGTTGATATTTCATATCTAAAAATCAGCCAGGGCAGCAACATTGATATATACAGCTACATGGAGCAGGTTGGCTATATCTATAAGTGTTAGCTACCAGGCTCTCCCAGCACGTGTACAGTGCTCTAACCATGGATAATAGAGTGTGCTCTATTATCCATGCTCTAACCTACATGAAACATACAGCGATAAGTGCTGACATAGCAATTTCATTGTGCCTCCAGCTAGCAATCATAACATTAAGGTAGGAAGGGAAATTGGAAAAATCCCCCGTAAAACTGCTCATGAATAATTAATGAGCAATCCGCAAGGTCACGTGAGCTACATAAAGTTAATGATATTCATTGCACTATTTACATTTCCCATGGCGGCAACCGGAATCAACAGCGGGGGTGTGTCACTTTGATGTGGAAAGCGGCACTTTCAAGGGCAAATTCGGCACTTTGATGTGGCCGAGCGGTACTTTGATGTTCACTTTCAACACTCACGTAGCAAAGGAGGGGTTAGGGGAGAAAAGCATGCGTAGTTTTCTTGTGAGTAGGCTGACTGTCATAACCCTGGGGTGAATCTACTGTAGCAGGCGTGGATTGTTGCAATATTTGATTGGCGAGTCCAGATTGCGAAATGAGTGTATTTGTGAATAGCAAGGCAGATTTAGCTGTAAAACCGGATTTGAAGTGTTTCTGTGAAAAAGCATGCGTAGGATTTTGGCCTGTCCTGTGTAGGTTGTGTGTAGGTGACGATGAGGGGTGAAACTGTGCGGGGAGTGCAATATTTGGAATTTAGCAAAAGAGTTTTTTTTGTGAATATTAAGCAGAGGGGGTAATTAGGTGCTTACCTATTGTCATGTGGATGTAGGCTAGGATATTGCCAACATAGCCATCAACTTAGTTCGGAGATTCGACTTCAACCCTATTCAACTTCCCTTCCTACCTTAAATAACATATATATATAAATTAAAAGCTAGCTACACTTCTTTTGCCGCCCATTTAATGCAAAAACTAAGTAGGCTTGATGTGGCCTATAAACGGTCAGCAACTCTGCTGGACTGGCAGACTTTGTCATGTGGTAATAGTAATGACGCAATCACTGCGCACATAATACGCGCAGACACATAAACAAACCAACTAATAAAAAGCAATCTTAGTACCAGCAATATCCTGGGTATGCAATCTGTCATTAACCCTTAAGTTATTGTGTAGCCATACAGGTCTTCAGTACAAGTAAAATGTCACTACAGTGAGAAAATTAAGTGCCGTGTGTAATAATTACGTATTGCATATACATGTAACTAACCCATTTTGGACTGCTGCAGTTGTGATTTTAACATTTCATTCTCCTTGCGAAGTGCTGCAATCTCAGACTCAAACTGCTGTGCACGGCTGCATGTGAGTATCATACAATACTACAACTAACTGCATAATACATGTATATAGTAACAGCGCATTACAGATGAGAGTGCAATGATTATTACCAGCTAGGCAAGGTGTTAAACGTCATAACTACGGATACCATCTTTATTCTATTAATTAGTCCTCCTTATAATTAAGTAGATTACTCATTTATATATTTCTAATAATTTACATGACTACAATATTTCAAACACAACTAAACAACCACAAGATTTACTTAGTCTGGTACATAATTAATCCATTATCACATAGCAGACCAGAGATCCTGAAATTCTGCCTTGCACATGTACATAATCTATCAACTTTGTTTTGATAATGCAATATAGTCAATCTACAGAAGGTGCTGACTTGGCAATTTTGTTTCCTGTTTTTGTTTCATCATAGTGCACCACCAGTTAGTTGCAAGAACATGTCTTTACTCCATTAATTAGACCAAAATAATTATTCGTATGGCAACCTAGGATTTTCAGTTAGCATATAGGCACACTCTACTGGCAAGTATACATAAATTTTCCAGAATCTGTGCAAAGGGTGTAACTTAGTATCATCTGCTAGAACAAAAGTAGAGCAATGACTGACGTTTCCATCTCTGAGAGCTGGCTGGTTACTTGTGTCAGATCTTCTTGCACTTTGGTCTTGGCAGTGACCTCATTCTTGAGGCTCAGTTGCAGATCCAGCAGCTCCTGTTTGTCTCGCTTCAGAGTGCGTCGGTCCATCCAATCCTCCCTTTGCTACATGGTTAAGGACCAACACATAGTCATACTAGGGATACCCTAGCGCATAATACCTCGTGTAGCTATACAGGTGCAGGCATGCAACAGGCAGTTGCTACACAGACTTAGATGTAGCCCCCAGGTAACAAATTGGGCGGGACTGGGGCTGCATTGGGTGAGCTTATTATTTTGCGAGCTAGCCACTGGCAAATAAAAGCCAAATCAGGAACCATGCATGTCAGTTGAGCTGGAGAAGCTACAAAAAAACAACTGGCTTTTGGAATATTGATATCTCTATCCGCAACATACATGAAAACTAAAGGTATCTTAACTGTTATATCAAATGCATTCAGTAAGCTTTAGGCCTAAACACTAAATAAATCCACCCATACTAATTATTCAACCCCTTAACCCCTTAACATATACTTCCACATACCCTAAATACTAACACAATCACTTAACCTAAATACAAACATATTCACTAATCTAATTAGGCACATAGCAACATAATAAATGAAGTAGAAAAGATAAAAGAGCTCTGATTGCAACAAAGAGAACCCAGGACCAGGAAAGAAGGAAAGCCACCCAGTCCGTGACCGCATAAAGTCAAAAACATTGAAGGTTAATTATAAAGTTGTTTAAAAACGGTTAAAATAGAGGGGACCAAATAGGTCTTCCCTCTGTTAAAAAACTCCCAGGAGGAAAGTTCCTCGGTTCTGGTTCGACTGTATGGTCTCACCAAAGCCAGCAGGGCCTCCACCAAAATGTTAAAAAAGTTAAAAAAGCTGATTAAAAACGTAAAAGCGGCTCCCAAACCAAGCAGCCCCCAGCCCCCCCCGGCCCCAGGCCCCCCAGTCACATCCCAAATCATAAACC
Organism: Phakellia ventilabrum; assembly: GCA_963921505.1. Lineage (NCBI taxonomy): Eukaryota > Metazoa > Porifera > Demospongiae > Axinellida > Axinellidae > Phakellia > Phakellia ventilabrum. Next base: position 8,765,623 of record OY997378.1, read on the forward strand.
CAAGGCTCAGCCATGGCTGCTACAGTAGAGTAGAGAGACGGGCTGTGCTGCTTGAAACTCGTGCTGCCTGAAACTCGTGTTTGCGTTACTTGATCATGCAGTCCATCTCCAACACTCATATCTCTACTTATATCAGAGGCTACACAAACTCTACTAAACCTGAGAGCTGTAGTAGGCCCTCCTTGGTAAAATTATGTGGTAGACCTCTGACTCTTTGTGCACCAAGACAGCATCCATTAACAACCAGAGACGCCATTTTCAACATGTACTTTGCCCCCTGGAGCCGGGGGAGTGTGACTCAATGACCTTAGATGTACAGATATACAGATAAATGCTAGCTGAGATTCTAAGCCCATATGTCACACTTATTGGCCTCGCTGTACTCGGCAATAATCCTCACTAATGACTTAGGCAGAGCAATATGTGAGCTATATATATAGTTTAGTAGATTACATCCACTGATTGGTAATAAGAGAAGAGAAGATTAAATTTTGCTAAGAGCCCAAACCATTTATGAGTGAATATGGTAAAAGTGAAATAACCCTGTGATTCTCCGAGCAGCAAATGCATGCACACACACACACACACACAACACACAGTCATGCTAAGTAATAATACACATACTACCCACCCTGCCAAGAGTGCCTGCAGTGGTCTTGAGGCTGTCGACATCTTCTGCTAGCTTCTTAGCCACCGATTTAAGGTAGGCCCTAGCATCTTTTTCTTCTGTCACCCACTGGATGATGTCCGCAATCTGCCGTTCCCACTGGGTGAGCAGCTCTTTGTTCTGCCGCAGCTCACGAAGTTCAGACTCTTGCTCTTGTTGGCTTGTATGCAGACGATCATAATTGGCCACCATCTACAAAAAAAGACCAAAATATTTCGTTTCCACCATAATGATGAGGGAAGCCTGAGTGAGGATCCCTACATAGGTGTTACAACGCATATAGCTGTGCAATTCTGTGCATTTTATGGTACGACTACATGTATTTGAACCCTGTTGGTGTGAGGTGCAAAGGGCATACGGCATACTCAAGGGCTTTCTTCATGTAAAATTACCTTGTGTTTTAGCGTTTGGCTGTATGTTTGTATGTTTGTTTGTGCATCCTGTACACAAAGAATTATGTCATGTGTTAAAGCTACTATACTGCAAGTTTGACAGCAAAAGGGTGGTAGGTAGCGATGATAACCCTGTTCTGGCAGGCTATGGCTGCAAGTTCAGTTACTTACGTATGCAAGATGTGATAGCTATTACCCGTTGCGCGTGTTTACTACAACTGCTGCGAGTGTTTCTTTACAGCTTGCTATATAGCTAGCCAGTTTACCACATTGTGCTGAATGGCACCTTTCAAGCTTCTAACAAGTTGTAGCTTGCCCTGCAATTCTTGATGTTCTTGCCAGAAGGACTTAGGTATAGCGGAAAAGTTATCTTCTGTAGAAGATAACTTTAGAAAACAGGTTATACATGCTCCACTACACAGTGATTACTCTGCAGAGTTTTCTGCTGTGGGGCGAAGGTCTGGGAATGAAGCTAGGCAATGAGTATTTAAGTATATGTCAGCTCAAATACATCTACTAATGACCGGAAAGCATGAACTTTCTCAAAAACTGAATTGACTATACCTTGTCAAGTTCCAGGCGAAGTTCCTTGTTCTTCTCCTTGAGAGCAAGTTTATCTTTCTCAAACTTATCACTTTTCTCCTGCAGACCTTGGTCTAACTCCATCATACTGCGATTACGGTTGCGTGTCAGTTTCAGCTGGAGTTCATTGTTCTGCAAAATTACATGTAACTTAATATTAGATAACTATAGCTATAAACATCAGATGTGAGTTATATACATGTAAGTTCCACCACTCACTGGTTAGTATGCTGTATATTTTGGAGGCCTAACACATTGTAATTTGCAAAACCTTGCCACTCATCAAAAATTCTAAGATTGGACACAGGAGATGCTACACACACTTTCACTTTCCTCACTCCTCACCTCTTTTTGTAGGTCAGTATTATTGGCCTCTGAGGATGCCAGTAGTCCCTTCAGGTTCTGAATTTCAGAAGTGTACTTGGCCTGGGCAGAGGCCAAGGCTTCAGCATGGTCTGACTCTTTCTCAGACAGCTGGGAGCGAAGCCTAGTGGATATCCAAGAAAAGTAAAATACAACCACGGCATGAATACAAATCTTAAATGCACAAACAAATGCCACTGTTTATATTGAAATTATACAGAATAGCTGGAGCTCTGCATAAAATACAGTACTGCTCACGAGCAACTTGTCAGTCTATGCGTGTCCACTCGCGAGTGACTCAAAAGCCACACACGCGTGCGTATTCGCAAACCTGTGCGTGCGTGCGCATGTACCCGCGAGCTGGTTAAAGGTTAAAGGTTAATGCATCTGTGACCAAAACAGGTATACGCAATTATACAGGCAAATAAGGTATTAAGTCACAAAGATAACAAGGCTGACGCCACAGAAAAAAGTCTCAGATTCAAAGTCCACGACAGCACCTACAATCTCATCACAGCTGAGGCCATGTGAAAAGTAGATGTAGATATATAAACACGCTTGACAAACTCTATCTCCAACGATTGGTCTGGACAATGTTCTGAAGATAGCTTGCAACAGCCTCGTTCCCTGCGTGCCTTTGTCCGAAGCCAAATCCCATAACTTCAGTCAAGAAGTCATGCGAGTTGCACGTGTGCGATCACTCACTTATGCACTGCCGAAATTAATGCTATCACTCTCACTCATTCAGCCTGGCTCTTTCTTCGCTTCAAGGTACTATATGCAGTTATAGTTTTAGCAACTAGTAAATCACGCGTAGTTGCGAAGTGCGAGTGTGATTGCGATTCGTGAGTGCACTGCGTGCGCGTGTGCGAGTACTCGCGTGTGACACATGCACGACTCGTGAGGGCTGTTAGGTTACTCGTGAGCGGTACTGTACCTATGCAAGTAGCTTTCTCAAGTCTAAAATGACTGGCATTGTTTACTGCTTCATTGTTGTAGGTACTGTATGTACATACTTACGGCTAGTTCAATTATCAGTTTGATGTATATATGGCTATTAAACTGAATAGGTTACTTTACAGCCAGCTTGGATGAATCCAAAATTCTATTGCATTACTAGGTGTGTTGTGAATAGAACACTGCATACATGCAGAAAGAACTTTACAGTGGTTGCTGCTGACGTCCCCTGCCCTGAGGTCTACAAAGCACCTAGCAATAACGCCATAGGTTGTCAATCTTTCATAAGGCTCAGCTACAACTTCATGGCCCTGGCACCAGGGTGGGGCTAGAGCAAGTACCTCAGTAGGTGGGCTGTTGGTCCTGTTTCCTTCAAGTACACAGTAGGGAATAATAGATTACACACTACTGTGTAGTTAGACAATAGGGTGGAAGCGTATACCGTATAGCGGGTTATTTTCGTGGGTGCAAATTTTCGTGAAAAGCTCGAGAGGTCGTTAGAAATAATTTTCGTGGTTCTAAATTTCGTGGTGATTCGATCGCGAATACGCGATGACGTAATATGAGCTTCGACTTAGTACACGTGGTTCGATTTTGCACGAGAGAGTTGTTGGAGCGCTTCAACATTGAGTCGTGCAAGAGAGGCTACCAAGTCTGTAAAGGCATGTGGGAGGCCAGTATCGTACCATACCGCCGCGGTAATGGGAGAGGTACGGGCCTCGCTTTTTCGTTTAATATCGCCTCTGCTTTTTTCAATCACGGCATTGTCAACGGGATACAGGTACTACAGAGAGCTATAGTGAAAGTCGACTTAGCGCCTAGTCTGCTCGACTTTGTACAGCACATGTAACCGATCGTAAAATTCGTGGGTGGAAAATTTCGTGACTCGTCGGTTGACCACGAAAATAATGAAAATTGGCACCCCACGAAAATAACCCGCTATACGGTAAGTGTACACTCAGCTATTATCCCAAAGACAGTGCCATACAGCGAGATGCATCAGTACTGTCAGTGTAAAGTCAGTAGCATCACAATGCTATCTGAAATTTGTATCTTATAGCCACACATTATGTTAATCACAAAGAGCTCTTACTTCTCCACTTCTTTCTTGAAGTCTGTTTCATGCCTGGCACCAGAAGTGTGCCGTTTGGACTTGAGCTGGGTGAGTTCCTCCTCCAAGGAGCGGGCAGATTGCTCTGATCGCTGGTATTGCTTTTTCATCTGATGCAGCTCTGCTTTGGTTTCCTCAAGCTCAGATGCCAGCTAGG